>RCWM02000195.1:0-1200000 GCA_003667255.2 Euschistus heros | reverse complement strand
AATTGTGAAATAAAGATACAAAAATAAACGGACATATTTCCAAAAAACTAAAAAAATATTAGTTGTAATTTCAAACTTTGATTTAATTGATTTTTTTGGATTGGAATTAGTTTTTTGATTTGATCAAAAGTTTTATTTCTTTATTTTTAGGTAGCTAGTATAATTGATTTATTTATTTCTCTGATTTTACAAAACCGACAGTTTCACGTTATTAATGTTTTTCAAAATTCTGAATATAATTGAAATTTTTTTTTTAGCAGAGAGCCTCTTGAAATACAATATTTCTTCCTCCAAATTAGGTATTGCAATTGATCCAATTAAGATTTATTTGATCCTTTTTATATTTTATAAATTAAAGAAATTTAAGTCCATTTTTTGACTTTATATTTTTATTCACACCTGTCAATTACGATTAGGCAACCTTTTATTTATTTATTTCCCTTTCTTGCCTCTCGGCTACACGGGTTTTGCAGGGATGGCTTGTAGCCATCACTGCTGGTTTTAACAGTTTAACATAATATTTCATTATTACTTTTAACATTGCAAGAATAAATTTTCTTAAACATTTAACAGAACATTTCAATATTACATTTAACATTTCAAGATTACACTATACGTTTAAAATACCATTTAATATTTAAAATACAATTAACGCTTCACATAACTACATACTTGTGTTTAATACAACATACCTTATATCTAATACAACAACCTATATTTAATACAATATACTATATTAAAATTAACTACATACTAACTATAACATACTATAATACATAATAATAATAATAATAATAACTACATAATCTCTATAACATACTAAATTAAAATAACAACATACCTATATTAAATTTTTTTAAATTTTATAGTTTTTACATTTACGTTTATATAGGCTTTATTCGGTGATGGGGTTGTCGTCAGCATCATTTCTGCCCAGTGGTCTTTCTGGGGCGTGGCCCCTTCTTCCTAGGTTGAAGTGCTCTTCCACTTCAGTTTTCCAACCATACACAAAACTTTTTAATACGGGTAGTTGTCAGCTGATACTAGTTGAGGGAAATCACTCTCCATTAGAACGTAGAGCCCTGTCTCTCTGTAGCTTGGCTCTCAATACCTCAAAGGCAGTGCATGCAATTACTACAAGTTCAGCAGTCTCCGGTACACCACAGCTGGGACAAAGCGGGTCATTATTTTTACCATGTTTCTGGAGCTTGGCTCGAAAGCCCCCGTGCCCTGTGAGAAACAGTGAGATTCAGTAATCCGGGAGGACCCAAGCTGCTTCGAGACGTGACATAACAGTGGGAAAATATTTTCTAAGTAGCCCCTTTCGGGATTGTCACCCACCGCCTGTTCCATTCTTCTATCGTGTACTCCCGGATAATCTCCAACCATTTTCTTGGTTTTGCGTCGATCAGAGACCGAGCCTTCCCTTTTCAGTTTAAATTTAAAACCATCTTCTTGAAGTAGAAGATCAAGAGGTAGGTACCCCTCCTGCTAAGACCTGGACCCCTCATGAGACACTGATCTCGAAGCCCTGGTGACCCGCAGCAGAGAATTACGCTGAATTGTTGCCAGCCTACTCATCTGTCTGCGTGAGAGATTTTGGTACCAGGCGGGAGATGCATACCGTAGGATACTAAGTATCACTCCTTTATTTATCGCCATCGTAGCTGGGTATTTGAGGCCCCACAAGGCGTCCCCCAACCTACTGAAACCGTTCGTTCCAATCTATTCTGAGAAATAAATTAGCGTGAAAGGATGAATAGGAGCAGAACACAGCGGCACCTCCAGTTTTTAAAAGTCAAAAGTAATAAAAAAATTTAAAACAAATTACTGAAAAGTAACAATAATAAACGACAACAACGAATAAACATAGAGTTTCTTACAGTGTTTCCTAAAACTACAAAAAACTGCTCTTCGTTACTGACTACTTCAACATTTACTAGACAATCGTTCAAAGCTCCCAATTAGTTACAAAAGACTTATTTACATGACTGTGAGTAGACCTATTTGAACGTACGGAGTTGAGAGCTTTACGGTGAGAGCTTTAGTGGAGCTTTACGGCTCCACTAAACTATTAAATTCTTCTCGTATCCAATTCTTACAATCCGAAAAATCCTCAATGCTCCTTATCTTGTCACCAGTAAACTTATCCATAAAGATCTTAATGTACCATATGTTGCTGATTTAGCTTAAACCAGATACCTATCCTTTCATAGTAAGCTGCCTAACCACTCAAATACACTAGTTTCTCAACTTGATCCCCACTTCATTCCCGATAATCCTCCGAGGCCTCTGTAAAGAAGATGGCCCTGAGACCTTCTAGTGTTGAATTTTTATTGAAGTGATACTGATGATTAGTTCTTTTCAAGTTTTGACAAGTTATTGTAATCTTTAGCAACACATTTACTTGATGTATATATTTGTAGTAAATTTTAATAAATTGATATAAATATATATATATCTCCTTGAAAAAAAACTAAGCACTATACCAACAACTGTTTATTTGAAAGAAGATATTCTGTCTAAACGATTACAGTGAATTTGGACGTTGATGAGGTAGACGGCCCTATCATGCTGTCCGTTATATCACCCTCCAAAAGAAACTTCAAGATGAAGGTAACTCAGCTTTGTGATGGCGATCCCTTGCTCGCCCCTAAGGGCTGCTTGCAGTACTACACCGAGCCCCACGGAGAAATCAAGTCATTTAATTACCAGGACCAGTCAGCAGAATCAACTTACTTAGTAAGTATATAGAACAGGAGTAGAAGTTTCATATTAGTACGTTTACTACATGTACTGGTCGAATGATCTATGATATGAAAATAAAATACTTTCAATATACCTAAGTAGGGACATGAAATAATTTAAATAAAGTCAAAAAAAACATTGTAAATTAAATATAATTTAATCTCTTATTAAAATTGATAAATACAATTATCGAAGTAATAAATTAAATATTGCTAAGTTTCACTACAGCTTCTAGGTTATTATATGTTTTTATCGTTACGTAATAAAAAAGGTAGCTACCAATAGTAATTATGGAAAACAATAATAATTTTATATTTATGTTGTTTATTTGACAGTTGGGATCTTAAGTCAAGGAAACACAGTTAAAAATATTTGTTTATTTGCCAACGTTTCGGTCAACAGTGTAACCATTTAAACTAAAATATATGATTAAAAAGGTGAATTAAAAAAAAAAAAATAAGAAAAGAAGAACAACATAAAAAATGAAAATAAGTTAATTTAAAATATATAGTAGGTATACAGGGTGAGTAGGATAAATCACTAGTTATGGTCACCTCACCGGTTATGGGCAGGTTTTTACGTTTTTTATATAAATAAGCCTTTGCTTGTTTTCTTTGTTAGATCCTTTTAAGAGACGTTTCACGGAAGGGCTTAAGAATCACTTGCTAATGAATCCTTCTCTCCCATCCATTTCCGTTTGGCTTAGTTAATGTTTTACCGAATTAGTGTAGTGCAATAGCTCCTGTGTGTAGTAGATGTGATTTTACAAGTGAACATTAATAAGGAAATGCTTTGAGATTCTTCGCCAATTTCAGATTTTAAAGGTATGTTACTGTTCATTTTAATATCTGTTTTTCTTCTGACCCCTTTGTTTTTCATTTTGTCGCTTTAATCAATTAAAATTATCAACTGACCACAACCGGTCTATAAATATCTATGATTTTAGTTATGGTCACCAATGACCATTTCAAGTTTTTTGGCATAACAAGTGTTCTTGCTCCTAAAAAAATGTAGATTTTCCCTGGTTTAATTGTATTATCTTAAAAGTAAAATACGATAACGTTTACTAGTTTTGGTCATGGGTGACAATGTTTGGTCTATCAGTGACCATAACTAGTTATGATCTGTGTATAAATGTAAAATGGTCACTTGCTTTTACGGTTTTATTTTTTCTTCAAGATCTTCTTTTTTTAAAGTAAATATAAAGACGATATTCATACTCTGAAGATGATGCCACATAGGCAAAAGATGAAATTCTTAAAGGGGCTTCTATAAAATTTATAGCGAAAAAGTATGTGTTTTTGAAATGGATGTTTTTCTTACTTAAAATACCTAGTTCCAATGCTATTACTCCCTTTTATTATAACAGGTACAAAATCCCAAAGATGACGTTAACTCGAAGATTAAAGGGCACAGGAAGGTTTCAGTGTGGTGGCAGAACCCATTTTGTTTGAAGAGGAGGACCTGTCAGAGAAATGGATTATTCATTTCTCTAGACGGGGTTTCCCAAACGAAAAATTGATTTATTCTTGAGCGTCAAAGAACTAGCAATAGTTTCGAACCGATAATGTAAATTTAAAGATGGTATGCTCAGTGACGGATGGTTTAGGGGTTTTCTCCGTCGCCATCCAAATATCTCCATTAGAACCACTGAAGCCGTACCACCAGCCAGCTCTTGTGTGTCTTAGAAAGACATCCGTGGATGGTTTGACTCAGTGGAAAATATTTTGAAGGAAGAACACGTCTTTGATGTTTTGTGTCACCCATCGCGGAAGCAGCAGTAAGACTGTAATAAAGTGTTTTTGGAGTTTTATTTTTGATTAATTAATCCTTACTTTTTTATTAACCTTAAATGATTGATATGTACGCATAAATAGTGAATTTTAAGATAATAAAAAAAATTTTTTACAAAATTTTTGTTCATATGACCATAACTAGTTTTTACTATGACCATAACTCGTACACTGTGCCCATAACTGGTATTTTAGGATATTTGCATAAAAAATGAAAAATCTATTTCAAGGAAAAATACAGAGCTTTAGTAAATTTACCATTTAATAGAACAAGAATTTGTGAATCTAAATATGTAAAAAAAATAGTAATCTGCGTAACAGTCTAGACGATATCCTCTTTTGCATCAATCAATTTCCTTAACTATGACCATAACCCGTGATTTACCCTATCTCTTACTATATATATATAAAAAAAAAAAATGGGTGAAACTAGATCAAAGCATAAAAGCTGCAATATCTCCATTTTGTTTAAATATTTTTCAAGTTTAGACCACATTTTCGGATTTAACATTAAATTTTCTATAATAGCTGAGCACCTGTAACCTTGAATTTTACAAACTTGGTATCTAAAGAACAGCTTGATCTTTAACTTATTTGGGAAAGTCACAATGTCTTATTTTTCTTCAACACTCACCGTTTTTTGAAAAAATATCCACAAAATGTCAAATCTCACAAAAACTTTTATATATATATTTAATATATTTAAAGTATATTAGAGTATATATATTTAAAAAAAATTTAATCAGCTTTTGATTGATGTGTTAAACGTACCGATTTTGTTTCAATTTCATGGAGAAATCCATTTTTGGCACCGAAAAAAATATGGTGTTTTCATTTGGCATAAAAATCAGTTACTTGTGTAAATAAAACATTATGACAATCCCTTAATGAAAATGTGCATTTTAAACATTATAAACTCTTAAATAATAAATAAAAAAGCAAAGAATAAAATTATTGTTTAATATAAAATAAAGGAATGTTATAACATGGAATAAATGTTATTAAATTTATCTATTCATTATTATTATTTAAGATTTATTTCATTAGGTTTTCAATGTAGTGCTTAAAATCCAAGGATAATGAACATAAACCTCAATTTTTGAACATAGCCGTTAGCTTCTGAATGCAGATTGTGTTGAAGAATACTACTTTTTAGGTGAATATTATGGGAAGATAAGTCTGTTTTTACAGGGGAAGGAATTTCTACCTATCCATATATATCGTTGGTATTGCTTTTGAATAATGTGAAGTAGCACCATGGTGTTGGAAAATCATATTTTGCCGAACTTCAGGTGGAATATCGTGATAAAGTTGTGGTAGGATATTTTGTGACAAATCTTAGTAATCTCATCATTTAATCTGTTGGGCAAACTATGATTCTTCAATAGTATTCGACAGCAATACAAAGATGAATAAACCGACGATACTCCACATGGAACGGTAAAAATGCCTTCCGCATTCAACACAATCTGCATTCAGAAGCTAATGGCTATGTTCAAAAATTGAGGTCCATGTTCACTATCATTGGATTTTAAGCATTACATTGAAAACATAATAAAATAAATCCTAAATAATAATAATGAATAGACAAATGTAATAACATAAGATCCTGTGATCTGGTGTCACTTTATTGACAGTTTTCCTTTATTTTCAATTAAACAATAATTTTTTTCTTTTCTTTTTATTTCAATGAAGAGTTTATAATGTTTAAAATGCACATTTTCATAAAGGGATTGTCATAATGTTTTATTTACACAAGTAACTGATTTGTATGCCAAATGAGAACACCATGTTTTTTCGGTTTCAAAAGTAAATTTCTCCATGAAATTTCTCCAATCCCTTAATGGACATGTGCATTTTAAACATAATAAACTCTTCATTGGAATAAAAAGCAAATAAAAAAATTATTGTTTATTAGAAAATAAAGGAAAACTATGAATAAAGAGACATCAGATCAGAGGATCTTATTATTATTTAGGATTTATTTTATTAGATTTTTAGTGTAATGTTTAAAATCCAATGATAATGAACACAGACCTCAATTTTACCTTTGGTTTCTGAATGCAGATTGTGTTAAAGAATACCACATTTTGAGGTGAATTTTATGGATAGATGGGTCTGTTTTTACAAGGGAAGGCATGCTACCGTTCCATGTGGGGTATTGTCGGTTTATTCATCTTTGTATTGCGGTCGAATAGTGTTGAAAAATCGTAGTTTGCCCATCAGATTGAATGATGAATAAAATCATTACGTTTAACATATCATTCCAAAGCTTATTAAATTTGCAACTTCTTGTGAGATTTGCAGTATTGTGGATAGTTTTTTTTCGAAAAACGGTGAGTGTTGAAAAAATATAAGACATTATGACTTCCCCAAATAAGGTGAAGATCAAGTTGTTCTTTAGATTATAAGTTTGTAAAATTCAAGGTTACAGGTACTCAGCTATTATAGAAAATTTAATGCCTAATTTTTGTAGTGAGTAATGTTACGTAAATGTTTTTTTCTTTAATTTATTTTTTTTATTATTTAGAATAACTTGAACTATGCAATGTGCATAAAGAAGAATCCAGGAATGTGCTCGGTCGAATACAGTAATACAAAACCAACAGGAGAGGAGTACACATTTGATATCAACAATGTTGATCTTGGTAATCTTTTTTTCTTCATTATTGATTTGAAATACCCATGAAACATTTTGTAATTATTATTATTATTTCATTTTTTATTTTTATTCTTTTTGTGTTAATAAACAGACGGAGAGCTGACAGTGCCTGAAGGCGAAGCTGGTGTTGAAGTGTTCAATTGCCCTGAAGACTACCTTGCGATTACTGGCCTGAGACTTTGTGGTCAGAAATTCAACGACGCTACTACAAACGCTGACTTTACCCAGAATGCCCCAGTTATCGGTAAATTATGAGCAGTTTTTATAGTTTTAGATTGTTCATAGTATTATGATATAAAAATATCAACTCTAAACCTAACGACATATAATGATTAAAAATTGTCTTTCAACGTATTACTTTTTTATGCTACTTAAAAAAAAAAAATTGAGATTATTAATTTCTTAAGTAATTCTGGATCTTCTTCAAGCTTTTTATTAAAACCAAATCTTTCGATATTTTTATGCTTGTTTTACATATAATATTGTCAAAAAACTGATCCAAGTGGTTTTTGATGTCCTGTTTCGTTTAGAATTGCTTTCCATTAATGGAGCTCTGCAAAGACTCATAAATGGTTGTCTGTCTTGGAGCTATTAGTCCATTTCTTGTGGTGAATATGGAGGATGGGGCGAAAGGCCCCATTCAAAGCTTATTAATTTATTGCGAGTGACAACGAGATGTGGGGCCTTGCGTTGACTCGGTGGAAAACATATACCTTTCGATTTGCCAGTTTTGGGTGCTCTTTTTTAATTGATTGATCCAACTTCGTTAAATGCGAACATTATAGATTTGAATCAATTGTTTTTCCTGATGGCAATAGCTCGTTTCAATTTCTTGTGGGCGACCAGACCGTGGAGCGTCAAAGATGTCAAATTTCCTGAACTAAATTTGGCAAACTAATTTTGACAGGTGCCTTTGGTTAAGAGATCATCCGCATAAAAACTGCACATTTTTTTACGAGCTTCTGCAACACGGTAACTTTTTAAAATATAATACAGTAATATATGCCGAAAATGAATGATATTTTTTTCATGCTCAGAGTGCAATAGCAATCACAATACTAAGCTGACAAAATACTCAAAAAATAATACCGAACGATCTAAATTCAAAGACCTCTTTTCCCGCCTTCTTAATAGCATGCCAGAATCATTTATAATCTACACAGATGGTTCAAAATTTGATCAGTCAGCATCTTCCTCTTTCGTTACAAAAGATCCCACTCACAAAATAAAGCTTTACAAATTATCTAATATTTACACCGCCGAACTTAACGCAATAGTAGCAGCTCTCCACTTTTGCATGACCCTTACTCACAATAGTATAGTGATAGTCACTGATTCTTTGAGTTCTCCAAAAGGCCTAGATTGTATGTATCCGAAACATCCCAAAATCCCAGTTATACACTCCTACTTATCCACACTAAAAGGTTTAGGCAAAGCAGTTAAGTTTATATGGATCCCAAGCCACGTGGGTATAGTGGGAAACGAGCTGGCCGATCTAGCTGCAAGGGAAGCTCTCGAACTGCCGAGACGGGGTAAGATTGCACCAACTCCATCTGATCTACAAAAAGTCCTAGAGAAAGAAATCAATGATGGATGGCAGTCTATGTGGGATGAAAGCCCACCGAATAAACTGAGAACAATAAAAAAGAATGTCAAACCCTGGAATACATCCAGCCGCCAATGTCGTAGGGAGGAGGTGACGAGACTCAGGATAGGCAACACCAGACTGACACACTCCTACCTATTCACTAAAGAAGCTCCGCCAAAGTGCCAATACTGCAATAATATACTGACGGTAACACATATATTTCAAGAATGCCCTTTTTTCTCGTCACGCCTCAATAGCTTGGAACTGAGTACTGACCTTCAAATAGTCTTGGGAGATGACAGTGAATCATCAAAATTATTGTTCAAATTCCTAAAATTAAACGATTTATTTTCAGAAATTTAGCACAAATTTTAAGTATGATATAGAACAAAAGTCTATATAAAATATGTAAATTAAATCAAATAACGGAATATTTCGGCACAAAAACAAAATAAAAAGGAGAAATTGGCGTTGATAACCGGTGTAGTTGTACGCCACAAAACTTAAACAAACAATACTAAGCTAATGTAAACAAGAATTTGCAGAAGTGTTTGTTGATATAATTCAAATAGAGTAAACAATTCACCTAAGTGATTAATTCATCTGATAAGAAATGAACAGTAATGATATAAAAATAAACAGAAAAACCAAGAGGATTTATATGTTAACCCAATACATAAAGATAACAATTAGATAGTACATTAAAATAAAGAAATGATTAAGAAATTGTGTTCAAGAAAAATTAAAAGCTTAATTGAAAAAAAAAAAATAAGAAAAAGCTTAATTAAGAAATTTTGTCTCAATCTTTACTATTTCTTTATTGCAATGTATTATTTGATTTTCATACTGCTTTTATCTTCTTCAAAATTCACTGCTTTTTTGACATAGCTAGCCCTTACTCTGCTATATAAACGCCTAACTGAGTAGGTCGAAACGTCGGCACATTAAATTAGAATTTATATTTTAATTGTGTTTCCATGACTGCACACCCTAACTACCTATATCAATACAATATCTACACTTTTTTTTTTTTTTTTTTTTTTTTTTTTATATCACATTAAACATAATGCGACACAATTGAGAAATCAGCTCATTATATATTGTTTTATGTTTTTAATAATTTATAATAAAATATGCTGTTTTTTTTCTTTCGCAGCATGAGAAAGATTCGGTCAATGCCACACAATTATTACTACGTTGGTAATCATAAAAAAAAGTATAAACCTGATTCAAGTGCATATCAAGTTCCGTGACTTCTGTATTCAGATTGTTCGTATTGTTTTACTGTCAGATTGGATGGCAGGTTAATAATATGGTAGGAACTTTTGGATCATAAATTTTAGAAAAGGTCACCAACAGTTGGGAGATATTGATCAAAACGTTTCAACAAACATCGTCCGCCGACCATGAATATTATCTGGATTATACTTAAAAATATCCTGTTTCGTAAAATTATTTCATTTAGCAATTATTTATCTGATGGAATTTATTAAAGTTCAATACGTGGCGATTTTTTATGATTTATTAACTAGTTATACTTTTTTTTTTATAATTATTTTTTAACTTTTAGAAGATATTTAAAAGGCCAAATAATTTCGAAATGTGTTACATAAACTAGATTTTTTTCGCAAACGCATAAATATTGGAGGTCGTAGAAAAGAGCGATCAAGGTCACATTGTTTCAAAGCCTCCTAATTTTAGATTGAATTCTCAGTTTGTGATGTTTTGCTGATATCCTGTATATTTATACGTTTATTGTTTCAGAAATATATTTGTTTTATGTAAACAATGATATTATATATCTGTTATTTTAATCATAAGTTCCGTGTTAGCAATATCAAGCAGACTGATATGACATATTACCGTTCTGTATTTCTATATCCATGGTGACATTTGCACACCCTTTTTATTATTCCCGTCAGTGCCGAATTCGAATTTGATTACTGCCCTGTACTAATCCCGCATTTGTTACAGATTCGATCTAGCTGTTATGGGAGAGCCTTACAATATTTCTTATCTCGCGTTACCAAACCAAACCACTGAACTGATTTTAAATTATTACAATATTTTTAAAACGACACATTAAACAGAATTAACTCAATTTTATAAAATTCAAATCAGCTCAGTGGTTTGTCCAACACAAGTCCCTAAATATTGGCTAAGTTGCAGTGATCAGCAAACACGTTTTCCGGCATGTTTCTGGCCTATAACTCCGAAACTGTTTGTCCAATCTAAAACTCATCCTTTTCATCTGAAAGCTGATTAAATTTACTATTAAACCACATATATGAAATACTCGTGACATTACTCTAAATGTGTATGTTTTGGCAAAATATAACGATTTCGACACGTTAAGTGGGTCCAGTCAAAAAGGATTATAGAGTGCATCGTCTTTAATCCAAAGTTTTTCCTCAGATACATGTTCAGGGTAGTTAGAAAGTAAACATTCTAAAAGTCCTGGAGTTTTCGGACCTGGGCACAGGAAGAGGGGAGTAGATTTATTATTAATTTTATAAATAGTAATGTTTTCCATACGACGCACCGTTTTCGAGATTCGAGCGCAAAACCAAAAAAAGGAACCTTTCGTGCCCCCTCCCCCTTCCTGTTCCTAGGCCCGAAAACTCCAGAACTTTTAGTATGTTTAGTTTCTAATTACTCTGAACATGTTTCCGATGAAAAACCTTGGATTACAGAAAACGCACTCTATAATCCACTATTGGCTGGACTATATCGAGATTTTCTATGTTTCTCAACCATCTGTTCAGTAATCTATCACATTGTAAAGATCTTGAACGCTTTTCTTAGAGCGAAACCCATTTTGCACTCTAACCAATCGCTTTCAGGGTCACAAAAGAGATGCTAGTGAACTATACAATAGTTCTTAAAGATAAGGAAACGATATGTATATTCGTGCATTATTTGTAAAAAGAGTGCGCAATGTTTTGCAATGTAAAATTAGTACTAAGCTGGTTTGGACACAATAATAAAAACAACAGTCCTGCCAGGATGACGCACGAGGCTTAGGATGACCGAAGAATAGCCAAAGCAGAACCAGAAAACATAGGATGAAGGGGAAAGGGAATATTTTGAGGATTAAGGGCCTGACTGGAACAAAGGAATGGGAGTGACTAAGATCGCGAAGCTGTGTTAAAGCCAAACCAAACTGCATTGTGGTTGGCAAGGAGGAATTATAATGATGATAATTATAAAACTAGTACTACTGCGTTGAGGAAACATTAATTACCGTATTCAGAGTGGAGTAGTTTATTCTTTGTTGATCATATTTTAAAATAATGACCGAGATTGAAGTACAAAATTGTCTCGTTTTATGGCATTTTACTTTATATAGAATACATAGTTACAATAAAGAAAAATAAACAGTACGTTTTTTCTATCTTAATGTTAAACTTATGTATGTATAATATATTTAAATCATTATTACGTATTATAAGAAGTATTTATAATTACAGCAGATTAAAAAATATTAATAATTTAAAGATTGAACAATAATTTAATTTTTGATTCCTTAAAAATGTTTCTAGACAACAGCAATGGACCTTTCATGATGTCATTTGTATCCAGTTCCGCCAACACAGGAAGAGGATTTCATCTACAGTACCAACAAAAACCTTGTTTATGAGTCTCCGGTTGTGAATATTTATTTATTTGTATTTATTAATAAAGCATTTAATAATAAATATTTATTATACGTAACCACCATTTTCACGAAACAAAATGGTAAAATACGTAATGTATAATTCCTAATAACAATAATTGTGCGTCTACTACTTCAACACCTTGTATTATAGAAATAAGTTTAAAAGCCGGCACAGGTGTTAATGGGAACTCTTCCCTAGTAGCTAAGGAAGATACTGAAGACTAGCGGCGAGTACTGTCGATGGAGCCATTTGCTAATATAAGATAGCAATGATCAGTTGGAATCATTCTTTCAAATAGTGTGAATGATAGACATGTGAAATCGTTTGTTTTCATATTATTATGTTTCTTTAAAAAATTATTTCTCAATGATATCCGGAAAGTTTATATGTTACACACGCTTTTAGTTTATATGTGATAGTAGCCATCTTTGTTTAGTGAGGTTAGTGTAAATATGGACTACCTATCTTGGGGGGGTTACATTTCCCCGTGGATTTGAAGTGCAATTTCTCAGTTCAACATATCTGTTATTCTCAACATTAGAAAAAGAACAACTTCTCGTGGGCATAGAGAGGAAAAGTCCAGCCTCATAACTGGATCACCATACAAGGTTCAGTTGACCAAGTCGCTTGACAAAAGTGCTTTGAAGAAGACGTTCTAGATTTTTCTAGAGTAAAACAAAAAAAAAAAAAAAAAAAAAAAAATCGTCCCACGCAACGATACGATTCATCATCGGACTTATCAGACTACAATGACCTTCACCTTATGGACAGCGATGATGATTCATATCTAAAGGCCAACAGTGAGGATAAACCAGACAAGCGATGCAACTTGCATCTTTTGTGATGGAAAGTTCTCTTATCGGAACATTAATTGGGTTGCAGACTGACCTGCTTGTCAGTAACTGAGCCTGGACCACTACCTCAATCTATTTCTTCGACAATTTCTAGTTTGGCAGCATTTCCCCCAAATACATTTACTAAATCATATCTATTGATGTTAAAATCTCACATCTGTTGTTGAGATACTGGATAAACGGAAATATCTAGTGTTTTTTTTGTCCAACTTAACATCTTTATATAATCTAACAGGAGCAGAAAAGAATAGATTTTGGCAGTTCGCAAAACCTAGAATTATTCCGTTTCACCAAGGTGAAAAAAAAAATATTAATCTCCAGGCCGGATTCGAAACTGCCAAAGGTAAGGGACCTAAGGAGAGATTAGTGTATACATAACTAGAAACGGAGTTTATTGAAACTATACAAGCAATTTAGGAATATTTGAAAATTTTTGGCAACAAGTGCTGTTGACAAATATTCTTTTGATAAAAAACCTAAAAGAAACGGTGCCAACAGTTTATAACATATCCCTGTATCAACTCTGAAAAAAAAAAAACGCATTTTTTTATTTTACAGTTGTTTAAGGAACGATGCACGCGACGGCAGGACGTCGAAAGATGTAAATGATAAAAGGATTATAATAGATTTGCGTGAAAATATCACAATTAATCAACACGACTATCTTGCAGTCAGATTAAGTATATTTTTCTAACCTCGTTAAATATATGGTTTTACACATTAGATACTTCAAAGGCTACACGATATGTTATTAACTATTTTTCTATAAGTTTGTTCTAGGTTTACTATTTTGCTACATAACCTTTTCAAACATACTTAGATAATGCATAAATACATAGATGAAATGGTCTGAAAATCCATCTAATGAAATTCAAGGGAGCATTATGTTCATAGACACAAACAAGGAACCTTCCTCTGTTATTGAAATAACTAAAGAACAATTTCCTACTTAATTCAACAAACTAACTAGTCAGAAAAAATCTGGGAGCTAAATATAAAAATAGATTCCTTCATAAATGAAAACATAGAGCTTTAAAACAAATACAAAAATGAATAAATAAAATGCTAAAATTTTTTAATACATCCTAGATACAGATACATCACGAAAATTTAATTTTTAATTTTTAAAAAGTATCTATGAAAATAGCAAATGTATGGTCCAAAATTTCGAAATATCAGCTATAATATCTCTCAAAGGAACCTTTGGCAGTTTCGAATCCGGCCTGGGGATTAATATTTATTTTTTTTCACCTTGGTACCATGGAATAATTTTAGGTTTGCGACCTGTCAAAATCTATTCTTTTCTGCTCTTGTTAGATTATATAAAGATGTTAAGTTGGACAAAAAAAAACACTAGATATTTCCGTTTATCCAGTATCTCACCAACAGATGTGAGATTTTAACATTAGTAGATATGATTTAGTAAATGTATTTGGGGATAATACTGCCAAACTAGAAATTGTCGAAGAAATAGATTGAGGTAGCGGTCCAGGCTGAGGTACTGACAAGCAGGTCAGTCTGCAACCCAATTAATGTTCCGATAAGAGCTGTGTAATAATCATGTCCGAATAGGCAAGATGGGTGAAGGATTCAAGATGATTTCTCTAATGTTACGCCTTCTCCATTGAAGGTGTAACAGAGAAATCTATAGCCTATATAACGAGCCATTTAAGTATATAATTCTGGACCTGGTGTCCTCTAAAATATACGAATTCAGAAAAATTTATTTATTCAGGAGAAAGGAGTCAGAAAATGGCTTTGAGGGTCTTTGGATTCCCGAAGATCTAGAGAGATACAATACATCAGTACAACGCGAAAATAAGCAGTAAGGAGGCGTCACAGAAGAAGTGGCGAGCATAGAACAACATAGAGCTCAAGACAAACCCAACCTAGATATTTCCAATAAAAAAAGTGATATACATTATGATGAACAGAATCTTGAGAAGAATGATCTCAGCGAATCTATGCATGTCGCGCAGCGCACTAAGGTCATTATGATTTGATTTATGGTTTTAAGACCTAGACCACTGCAAAGGCCAAAGAAAAGAACCTACTTATCGTTGGAAATCCTTAGTAGAAAATACGGTCACATCTATGGGAATGTACAATAGTAGGTATGATATAGTAGCAATTAACTAGGTAGGGAGGCTTACATGATACCTAACACACCTTGCGCGGATGTCAGATGGGTCAATACTGAAGAGGATTTGACCGGAACAGATATGCTCCGGCACAGGTTTGGGAAACCCAGGCTGCGGCCACTTGTGAGTTTAGTTCCATCGGAGAAAAAAACTAGATGGCAATTTTGCGACTGACTTTAGATCTAGATTAGTATTCATAGATTCAAACTTAATTAGATAAATTTACCCTTTATCTATTATATCAATAAATAAGAGTATGTTATCTTAACGTACATATCGGATGCTATTTTAATCTTATTAAGTCTCGGTCTTCACTTTTTTTTTTATCTTAATGCTAGAGTGAAATGGTTATAAGATACCTATCAGAAAGGAATTCAGATTAAGATTATATCGCACAAAGTACCACTGGTAAGCTTGAGGTATCCGAAGGTAAATGATAAATATTATCAGTTTACTTGTTCAATTGGTTTCCATCAAGAATATTACTCCAGCTAACTGTAATAAATTTGATATTGAAGGGCTAAATAATGTCAAAGAAAGTTTGGGGAATTTATAAAAAATACCAAGAATGAATTATCACAAAGCATCTGAAGGTTATTTTACGATTACTAAAATGGTAGAAGATATACAAGTGAAGCCCCTGAAGAGAAAATAGGTATTTAAGGCAGACTAGTTTTGGAAGAGTTTCTGTGAATTTAATTATTGAGATAATTTTGTTGAAAAGAGTTGAGATGACACAGAATAGAAGGCACACCTCTCATCCAAAATGACCAGTATCATAATGGGTTACACTTGAAACAAGCTGTTAATAAATGTTGGAACAAAAAGGGGTCAATGCTCCTTGCTTATTGTACCTTAATTACAACACAACATGCAAACAGCAGTATAATCCATTAATTAAAACCACACCTCTGCTTCATTAATTTTTTAACACCACTAACCTTTATTACAGGACTGATTTAAAAAAAAAAAAAATTTGTTTTACAGATTGTATAACATGCTAATAAGTTAAAACGATTTCACTCATGGATCTGTAAAAAATGACATAAAATTTGAAAAATGAAAGCCATTAAAAATATGTATGTGTATATATATATATATATATATATATATATATATATATATATATATATATATGTATATATATATATATATATATATATATATAATATATATATATATATATATATATATATATATATAAATGTAAAATTAGTAGCAAAGGTTAGTGAATTCAAAAAATTCTCGTGAAGAAACCTCTGTAGAATGCTCTAATGTTTTTTTTTTGTTTTTTAACCTTCCGTTACTCGCGGTACCTGTATGTACATGACTAGCCGCGGCTCTCCTGTGAGTTGATTCATTAGTAAAAAATGTGAACGATGATTTTTTTTTTTTACTTTACATATTTATATGTAAAGGGCATAAATGGAAAAGCCATAATTTGAGTAGTAATCAATTAAAAAAAAATTATTTTATGAAACATTATTATTTATAAAGAACTCAAAAACTTATATTAAAAAAAATATTGTAAACACATGTAAACTGGAAAAATATACAAATACCAGTTCAAAAAGCTGTACCTATTAATAGTTGCAATTAACGTAGACCAATAAAAAATTATAAAGTATAATAAATGCAAAAAAAAAATAAAATAAAATAAATAATAATAATTCGAGATAACTACAATGTGGTGCCAAAATTTAATATAAGCTGAGAAAAAAGCAAAAATTACATATTCTGTTGATTAGTTTTTCTAATTATATAAATTAAAAGAAAAATATCAAATTAATCATCCTCAACAATTTAGGGATATTCCCACTGTAGCAATTACTGCACTGTGGTGTTCCTAATGTGTCCCAAACCTAATTTTTTTTTTACATTTATACAGGGTGTCCCGAATTTAAATAGAAAAACTTCATGAACTTATAGGGGAACAAAAAACTAAGACAAAAAGTCCTTTAGAGATTTGCTCGTTTTTGCTTAGTTTTAGAGAAAATCGCAAAAAAAGAAACAAAACAAAAATGTTACAGGTAGTGATTATCACCTTTCAAAGTTCGTCAGGCTAGTCTGTGAGATACGTAAGCACTTAGTGTTATCCTTTACATTATTTTATTTGTTTACATTTTGGCTTCCTTCTAGGATTATAATTCCTAAATCAGTCTTCAGTCAGTTACTGAGATATTTTAGTGTGAATATCATCAGCCACAATGACGCATACATATTATAATGTTGAATACGCTGCTATGATTTTTGTGTATGGTTTCTGTAACGGTAATGCTTTAGAAGCGGTGAGGGTGTATGCGCGCCAATTTCTAAATAGATGAGTGCCTAATCGAGGAGTCTTTTCGTTAACTTTTAATAGACTACGGGAGACTGGGTCATTCTTAATACGCAATGAAGGCGACCAATTCCAGGCAGCAATAACAGCAGATTATCGGAGAAGAAATTGTGTCCAACGCCACTTCGATAACAATCCTGAGACTAGCATCCGAAAAGCATCTGCTGCATTAGCAATATCGCGGCAAGCAATATGGTGAACTTTGAAAGGTAATTATCGCTTCCCATACCATCTTTAAAAAGTTCAGAATTTATTACCTCAAGATTATGTCAAGAGATTGAATTTTTGTAACTGGTTTCTTGGCAAAATTATGGACCGATGAAGCTACCTTTACAAGAGGAGGAATTGTTAATCAAAGAAATTATCATGTATGGGGTCTTGAAAATCCCAGAGCTATTAGAGAGAATAGGTTTTAGCATGAATTTGGTATTAACGTTTGGCTTGGAATTTGAAACGGATTATTGGTGGGACCATCTTTTTTACCTGGAAGATTGGATGGTATCACATTTACACATTTTTGGGAGAACGGCTTTTCTAATTATTTAGATGACATTCCCTTACAGCAACGGATTGAAATGTGGTTCCAACTAGATGGATGTCCAGCTCATTATAGCAGAGTTACTAGAGCTTGGCTGGATATAAATTATTCACAACGATGGATTGGACGTGGAGGAGTAGTACCTTTGCCACCAAGATCACCTGATAGGACACCCATGGATTTCTTCGTATAGGAATCTTGAAGCAGAAAGTTTATTCGTTTCAATCAACTCAAGAGAGCAATTAAGAGACCGAATCATAGATGCAGTGCACCAAATATCATCAGAACAATTTATCAAGTGAGTGCTAGATGTAATGCTTGCATTGGTGGAAGAGGACAACATTTTGAGCAATAATTACACTAAAAAGAACATAACATAAATATAAATGTAAATAAATAAGTATAAAAATGAAATTTGCTTTGTTTCTTTTTTTTGCAATTTTCTCTAAAACTAAGCAAAAACGAGCAAATCTCTAAAGGACTTTTTGTCTTAGTTTTTCGGTCCCCTATAAGTTCCTGAAGCTTTGCCATTTAAATTTGGGACATCCTGTATAGATTAAAAAAAAAACTAATTCATATTTATTAATATAAATGAATGGAATAGGAGACAGATATTAGTTTTGTGAAAGTATATTTAATTTAAATAACTGACATTAGTGGTCGCGGCGCACCGGAGAGGTAATTTTCACTTCTACGCCTATCACATTCACTCATTGAAACTTACCCTGGTACTGAATGGAAGAGGAGGGAGAGGTTGGAGGATTGCTTGAAGAGGAAGCTTACACTGGTTATTTTCAGTAAATTACAGAAACTTTACTTCGCTGGATCACTTCATGCGTGACCGCGAGTAACGGAAGGTTAATTAGAATTATAATTTTATAGTAATTCAATGAAAAATATTAATTATTGTTTTTATTTATAACAGCATTTATATGCAAGATAATATTTTATTCGTTTAAATTAGCGGATAAAGAACTAAAAAACCAATATTTATTCACCATTCCATACCGTTTTGGATAAATAAAACGTTTTACTCTATTTAATACTATTTATCATTGATATGTCAGAATGCAACAGCTTCCGTTGGAAGACACTAGGTATAGATCGATAAGAACGAAGAATAACATGCCAGTGTAGTGGCAACCTTCAACCCAGTATGAAGCAAGGGCCAGCGAGCAAGGTAAAACGAAACAATTTCAAATATATATACATATATATATATATATATATATATATATATATATATATATATATATATATATATATATATACATATTTGTTATATGAAAATGTGCTATTTTCAGTATTAATAGTTTATCTAGTAGCGATTAAATTTCTACTTTTAAATATTTTAACTTTCAAATATTTTTACAATATTTTCTTTGATTCAGGCAAATGTATACGTTTTTTAATTGATAATAGGAATTTCTTTTATAAGAAAATGAACCTTCTATTGAAATTTTTTAATACTAATTGACTTCTTAACTTTTTTTCGTGTTTTCATTCTTACAGTAACCTTGTAAGAGGGGCGTGTATTTAAATATCTGTAGATGATAAATAACTTCTTAGCTTATCAGTCGTTAAAATCATAATATAAACTCCTTTAATGATCTCAACGGATTTTTACGTTAGTCAAGAAATCAAAAACTCTTAGAATTATCACACAAGTTCTTTAGTATATTGCATACAAAACTTTACGTACTGACTTAGGTACACTAACATTTAGTGAATATATAATATATATGAATAATCAAGCAGCCGTGAGGTCAGGCTTAAAGTCTGACGATGATAGTTGATGGTATACCAAGGAATGAATTTTTATGGCATCCTCACGGCTGCTTGATTATTCATCAGAAGAAATATGTAAATTGCGAATTGGGCTGAAATAAAAAATTAAAGGTTTTTTACTCCTGAAATTTTGAAGAAATATTAAAAAATATATGTGTGAAAAATTTGTAAACTAAAACTGATATCATTTTCAGATTCCTCATCCAAAAAAAAACAAGTAGAAACCAAATTTGGTCGAAATCAAAAATTTAAAAGTTTTTAGCGCCAAGATTTTAGAAGGCTATCAATTTGTTGAATATGGTAAATAATTTGCTCTATCTCACAGATTTCGCTACCGGTTTAAACCAAATTTTAAGGGCTTCTAGAAGTCGTAATACTGCATAGTTTAGCTCAAATGCGGAGGTCACAGGATTTCTCCTTATTGAGATATCTTAAGTTGTTGTTGACCTCGGATTTTTTTTTCTAATTAGTTTTTGTCCACTAAAATTTGAGGTAAATGTTAGATACATAAATTGAAAGCAGAATGCACGCTGATTCTAGTGATGACATTATTATTTTAATCGGTTGAACAGAACAAATGTTATGGCCCTAAGAACTTGTTCATAAAATCTCAACTTCAAATTGTTAACGTAAAGGGGTAAAAAATTAATATTTTTTGATTTCGATAAAATTTCACATATAAAAGTTTTTTTGTAGGTTAAATAGAGATTTTAGATCAGTTTTTCATGAAATAATTTTCCACTAATTTACAGCGGATTTTATTGGAATTTTGTAACTTTTTTGGAGTTTTTGAGCACCCTGAAGCTAGGCCGTGTTTTGAGCATAACGAAAGTATTTTTATGTCAAAATAAATAAAAAACTACAATTAACGTGAAAGATTCATTTCACTATCTTGACTGAGAGGTGAGAAAAAAACGTGATTTTAATTTTTTTTTTTCGGCTCCCTTTTCCCATTGGCAGCTATAACTCGAGTTTTGCAGTATTATAGGTCCTTACTGCCCACACAAAAATCGGCATTCAAATCTGTGAGTTACAACTCCAAACGTCCCCTTGTCAGTTAAAAAGCTTATTTTAGTTCGTCAGTATCTCTTTGATTTTCTTCTTTTAATAAACTCGAACAGTATAGAAAAAAAAAATAAAATAAAAGTTATTGTTTTAGTTGGATGAAAATCTCTTTTTTTCTTTGAACAAAATTAGAAACTCATCCATCCATACCAGTCCAAAAGTAAAGAAACTATATATTAGTATATTAGAGAGTATATTAAAAAAAAATATAAAAAAAATTAAAAGGAATTGGAAGAGCTATTCGGGGAACCGAATATAGTGGCGGTCATCAAGGAAGGAAGGTTGCGGTGGCTGGGACATGTCCAACGGATGCCGGACGAGAGGCTGCCGAAGAGGATGATGAGTGACAGACCGGATGGTAGCAGATTGAGAGGAAGGCCTAGAATAAGGTGGCAGGATAATGTGAAGGCGGACCTGAAAAATCTGGGAGTGAGAGGATGGCGAAGAAAAGCTATGGATAAACTCCAATGGTCATCTCTTCTGCGTGAGGCCAAGGCCCATCTAGGGCTGTAGAGCCAACCAATAAATAAATAAATAAATAAATTAAAAAAAAATAAATAAATTGCTATTATTGAAAATAATAACAAAGTGAATACTTTAACAATAATTTATTGTTGATCTATTGTACCAAATTATTATTTTTGACCGGAAACTCACTACGTTATGAAGCAATTACTGATTTGCATTAAAGATCTAAATGTTGTGAATCCTTATTCGAAGTTACATTACAACTTAGCATTTCCCCAAAATATAAATAAAATAAACAGAAAGTAAGAATATTATTATTTCCGTGCATGAAGTACTCAAAACCACTTGTAGAGCAGAACACGAATTTATTGGATGCGTCATGCTCCATCACTGATTGCTAACAATCCCTTATCTTTTTCTATTGTCTAGTTACAGGTTGGATTTTGTTTACTAAATAGAAAATATTTTTCTGGGCATAGTCATTGCGTGGTATTGCCAACCGACCATCATTCTGTTCCGATTTCTCACATGTTTTACAGGTCTTGTTTCCTTGGCCTTCTTCCAGGGATTTATCTGTATTTAAGAAATTTTCCTAATTTTTTTTAATTTTCATTTTAATAGATTTTGGTTACCAGTCCTTATTAAATTATTAATTATTAGGGATGTTTCAATTCCGAATTATATCTGGATTCCACCGATTCTTGAGAAAAAATGATCGATGGTTCATAGTCGATCCCTAGGAATCTATCAAGACCACTGATAGTTTTATAAAACTAATCATTTTATTACTATACGCTGTTTCTTCTCCCTGGTCATAAGGAAAAAAAAAAGGTACAAATTATTAAAACAACATCAAGAGAAATATGTGTACATCCACCAATCTGCAGTGTTTAATGAACTGTTTTAGTGATTATTTTTAAGCAATAAATTAAATCTAAGACACCTGGAATATTTCCCTTCTTAGATAAGAACTTCCTAAATAAATCGTACATTTTCTTTATAGCAATTAATTTATATGTTGTAGATAGTATTTGATATTTAATGATTTTTTAAAAATATAATTACATTAATTTAATACAGTCCTATGAATAAGTATAAACAGAATATATAAAGTTGCAATATTATAAAATCGATAAAACAATACGTAACCAAAAATATGCCGCACGGGACTCAACTAAGTGCAATAGAGCAGCAAAGGATTAGGCCTTCAAATGTGGCGGTATGACGCAAAAGCGAATCAAAAACTGGTGCTTCTTCTGCCCAGATCGTGAAGCGCTATAACCTTGGATGTGATGTCAGTTTAGTTCTGAAATGGATAGCTGAGACCAGGTATTTAAAATTTCGTAAAATTATGCTAAAACCACCTCAGGAAATAACTCATATTATTAGTGGCACGATATAAGAAAGAAAAAAAAATATGTTGTCTGGATGGTCAAATTAGTGTGGTAATTAGACCATCCAGACAACACATTTTTTTTTTCTTATTTCGAGCCAGTAATAAATATAACCGTTCGAGCAATCAATATTAAACTTCTTTTCGTTATACCTGGTCTCAGCTAACCATTTCCATTCGAAACAGGCGCCACATCCAAGGTTATAGCGCTTCACGATCTGGGCAGCACCAGTAATATATTTCCCTTAAAATGGTATATATATATATATATATATATATATATATATATATATATATATATATATATATATATATATATGGTTATAAGGTTCAGCCGCCTATAAGACTCAGAATCGACTTGAACCTTCCGGACGTATTCAAATACACGCAAAAAAAATTCGGTTATAAGACTCGCCACTCCGGATATAAGAATCAGTTTCTCCGAAATAAAAAAAACAGTCCTGTATACCCTCGCCTCGTCTTAGCAATCGTGATAATATTTCCGCGAATCTTCTAAATGTTCTAGATCAAAGCAATGAGGAACTTCTTTCTTTCTTCAAGTGTCAAGTTGCAAACTTCTTTTTTTTCTTACTCTTAGTTTGAGTGGCATATTAAAAATTTTAGAGAAGTACGACGTTTTTCCTAAAATGGGACAACGCGAGGCAGCTGGTAAGCTTAAGTTTCACAAACTGTATGGGGCAGGATTTTAAAAAATAGACCAGAAATCGAAAGTTAAGCATTACAAAATAAATCTCAGAGTCGGAAACAGAAAAGGGGTGGAAAGAACGCTAATGTTGAATGCTCATATAAAAAGAATGGTTTCTAGAAGTTAGGGATAAGGATGCTCGCGTTTCAGAAACTTTGCTTCGCCAAAAAGCTGAAGAATTGGCAGAAAAAATGGGGGTACCGGTGGAGAAAACACCCCCCTAACCCCTACTCGCGCCCAGAATACCTTTTATGGATTCTAACCTTCTTCCGATGAAACACTAGAAAATAATAAAAAACAAACGTAATTTGTAAAACCAACGTAAATTATCTTTGGAGTCGGTGCCAGCCAAGAAGGGCAGTTTAATGCTGCCTTTACAATAAACTTTCGAATGGCCAGAGACAGCGGTGTGGCGGTGATAAAACAGTGGGAGGATCTTTACGATTACAATTTCTTTTCAAATACTGTTTGTTTTGGTTGGCACCGACTTCAAAAATAACTGATCATAAATTGTGAATAGGTATATAAGTATCGATAATTTCCTTGATTGTCATTTAATTCTCTTTGTTTCGAAGCAACTAAAATATTATTTTTTAGTTTTTAGTACTATACTAGCATTCCCGTCGCGGCTTCGCCCGCCCTCATAACTAAAGATAATTTCAACTAAAAATTAAAGTTTTATTTGTTTATCGATAAGATTCTTGTATTTTAGCATGTGGTTGAGCATTATTTCTTCAATGATTTTTTAGCAGTAATTATTAATCTAGTTATAATTGCACCGATCAGGTGGTTGAAGATTACATATAAGCACCATTAGGCATAAAATTTTTAACTTTAATGTATGAATGGTAATCAAGATGGATAAAGACTATTAAGAAACTCTTGCGGAAAATAAACTGCATTATCAGTGCTTACGACAAAAGGCCCGTGAATCATATTTTTACACACGATATAAAAAAGCAAAGGACCTACATTTTGAGTTAGTAATAATTTGTATTCGGCAGAAATAACTTTATTGATTTCATCTGGTTATATGTTGATTTCGAACTATAAAAGTATATGACAGTGTGGCAAACCTCGTTCCTGCCTCTCAAAATTGTACATTTAAATTTTACCATTGCAAAACCTTCCTAGAATTATAAAAATTATTTATTTAGATGTCGGTACAGATAGGTTCAGTTTACCATGGTTAACTCTATTGTGGGATGGTGCTATACACAATCGGTCGATTTTCAAGCTTCACTGAGATCCACATATCGCACACCATATTTAATTTTTTAAAAATAATTTTCTTGATAGTTTAATAAGTAAATTTTATCATCGATTTCAAGCTCTTTTCTAACCTCTCGTGTAGAATGGCACTCCCCACCTATCGGTCAATTTTCATACTGCACTGTTGTCCACATATTAACCTTTTTTAATAAAATATAAATTAAAAAACAGTAGATTTTAATATTGCTAAACCTTCTTAGAATTATGAAAATGATGATGTAGTTAATATTTAGTACAGATTGGTTCAGTAATATTCGCGGTTAGTGATCACAAACGAAAAATGGCTTGTCCTTTTATATAATAGTATAAATTAATTATTATAGTAAATTTTCTAATTGTAAACCTTTCAAGTACTATGAAGATGATGTAGTTAAAATTTGGTTCAGATAGGTTCATTAGTTTTACTAAAATGCTATTGTCGCTTGCCACATATTCGATTTTTAAATTTCACTGGAATCCACACGTCACACCACATATTTATAGCTTTTTGGATAACAAATTAATTTAATTTAGTAATTTTATTATCAATTTCTAGCTATAATTAACACTGGATCATTGTAACCTCTCTTGAATGGCGCTCGCTTTGCTACCCACCACATATTTATCGCTTTATAAACAGTAATTTAAGAGGAAATAAGTAAATTTTATTATTGCTAAACCTTCCTTGAACTACGAAGATGATGTAGTTATATTTGGTACAGAATAGTTCTATAGTTTTCGCGGTTAGTGATCACGAACGGAAATGGCTTGTCCTTCTATATATAACTTCATCATCCCCCGTCGAGGAATTTTAACTAATAATTGATTTTTTGTTTATCGATAAAAATCTTGTATTAAAGTGAACAATTGAAAATTATATTTTTGATAATATTTTCACGCATAGCAGCCATTATTAACTTGGTTAAATTTAGATTGATTAGGTATTTGAAGATAACATAAAGCACAATTAGACATCCAATTTTCAATTTTAATATATGAGTTGGTAATCCAGATGGACAGAGACTATTAAGAAACTGCATTATCAGAGCTTACAGCTAAAGGTTCAAAGTTCATATTTTTACACACAATATTAAACAGCTGAGGATCGGCATTTTGTTTTTTAATAATTTTCATTCGACAGAAATCATTTTATTGATTTGATCTGGTTGGATTTTAATTTCTAACCATAAACGTATGTGATAGTGTGGCAAAACTCGTTTCTAACACTCAACATTGTACAGTTAAATTTTTATTGTTGCTAAACCTAGAACTATGAACATGATTTAGTTAAAATTTGTTATATTTCACTTCATATAGCTGTTTTTATAACAATTTAATTGAAAATAAGTAAATTTTATTATCAATGTTCACCTCTATGTAACACTGTACCTTTTAACCTTTCATGTAGATGACAATTGCCGCCATTTTTGAACTTCACTGTTATCCACTTATTATTCATTTTTCAATAAAGAATTAATTGAAAATCATTAGATTTTACTATTGCTAAACCATTCTATAAAGATGATGTAGTCAAAATTTGGTAGAGATTGGTTCAGTAGTTTTTGGCGGTTAGTGAACACAAACGAAACATTGCTTGTCCTTTTATATAATAGTATAACCTTATACCGCCATATGTTAGAATCGTATAGAGCTAACAGATAATTGTGACTTACAGATAATATACAAATAATATTGCGACTATAAATTAAGATATAAGGTATCCTATCTTTTTTGTTGGATCAAACTGCACACGGTATGCAAATTTGATTAAAATCGGTTCAGTAGTTTAGGTGTTAGCCGGCCCCTAGGCGGCGACACGTGATTTATATATATTAAGATATGTAGGTTTAATCTTGAAATCGGTTTTGTTTTTTTCTCTAAAAATTATTTTTATTTTTCACTTTTTAGTGGTGAGTGTATTTTTGTTTATATAGTCAATTCTCAATCTTTGAGCTACCCTGAAAAATAGTTTGAGTTACTGAACAAAGACTTATCGAGGTTATCATTCCACTTACCTTCATGTAATTGGGAAAACTGAACACAATATGGGAGTTGAAATCATTACGTATATTTTTCATTAATGGGTATGTGTATGTTGTTTGTACATACATATAAAATCATTGATTCAGAAAATTAAATACCTGGTACCAATTTATCATATAACTTTCAACTGAATTACCCTTTTTTCTGAGGGTGCTTAAAAGTAGACACCGCCTTCCACCAGTGCCGATCTTTTCTTTATTCTTTAGGACGGTTGAAAGAGAACTACGCGGAATTCGGAATTCACTAGCTACAAACGACCTACTTCTTTCCCCTTTCTGTACTATGCAAATCAATCTTAACTTTTCGTTAATTGAAAGAATTTTCAATAGCCACTGTAAAACCACTCGAGTAAATGACTAATAATAAGTGACTGGTGTAACTATGAACTGAAGAGACAAACAATGACAGAAAACAGGGAAACAAATTACATATGAAATTCTTTTAATTTGAGTTCGAGTTATAGAGGCAATGACTTATAATAGTTCGTTTCTTAGAGGTCGTACTAGAAGTTCTCTCTTTTGAACCCTATTTTCAGTTCTACTTATTTTCGACACAACGTTTTTTGTCTGAAATCGTCTCATTGAGGTGAAATTTAAGTGTAATGTAATTCCGACTGCAGATTTTGTTCGACTTATTTAAGAATTCAGCTTATCGAAGTACGACACATCGAGAGTTGACTGTATATGTAAATTGAGTTGGTTTGTTTTGGAGACCAAAGATTTTGTTCGACTTATTTAAGAATTTAGCTTATCGTACAACACATCGAGAGTTAACTGTATATGTAAATTATTTTTGTTAATAATTTAGATTTGAGATCATATGGTGATAACGTGATAAGTTAAAAAAAATAGGTAAGATTCTTGATTTTTTAAAATATTTTATAGTTAAAATGAAGTTTAATAGGTAAAAAGTGCTGTTCTAAGAACTTAATAGTTTAGTGGACACATTAAAAGACAAGTGAGGTGAGTTTAGTGTGTTATTTAAAAAAAACATTAAAACTGGGCGAAAGCTCATCAGCTTCAGACAACAATAGACACATGGATGGACTAGAAACCGTCATAAATAACAATTCTCAGGCTCAGGAAGGAGTCTGGCAATTAGTAACTGGCCGCAAACGCCTGTCTGAAGTTATTGAAGCAGGCTCATCAAAAAATAGACGACCAGCCATCAACACACCAGCCACTATAACCCATAACAGGTTTGAAGCTTTTAATAAAGCTTCAACGTCAAGCAATAATAATACAACACTAGAGGCCCAACAGGCACCACAGAAGGCACCAACTGCAAAACCACCGCCCATCCACGTCAACGGTATTGAAAACTATCCAATGCTGATAGAATACCTTGAAAAGGTTAGTGGTCCCAGAACTTTTATATTAAAAAGTATTGGTAACAATATTACTATATATCCTGAAACACCAAACTCATACCGGGTTATAGTTAACTCTTTACGAAAAGAAGGGGCTGACTTTCATACCTACCAATTACCCGAAGATAGATGCCCACGGGTTGTCATAAAAAACTTGCATCATTCCACTCCAAAGTCAACAATTATTGATGAATTAAAAATTAGAGGTTATGAAGCAGTGAACGTCACGAATGCAATATCAAGACATAAACAACCATTACCGATGTTTTTCGTTGACATTAGCAAGAACACTTTTAATGAAGATATTTTCCAAATAAATAATCTTTATTACACGCGAGTAACAATCGAAGAACCTCGCAGAAAAAAGATCCATTACACAGTGTAATCGATGCCAGCAATATGGTCACACAAAAACTTACTGCAATCACGCACCTAAGTGCGTAAGATGTGGCGAAAATCACGAAAGTACTGTATGTCAAAAAACCCGAGACACGCCTGCTACTTGCGCAAATTGTCAGGGAGCGCATCCAGCCAATTATAGGGGATGCCAGGTTTTAAAAGAACTCAGATCCATTCGTAATTTCCGACATCAGCCTCATCCCAGATTTCCTCCATCTAGTCAACTTCCAGTGCCATCCGCACCTCAAGATTTTCCCCCAATTCCACCTTTGCAGCCTCCTCAACCTTCTCCAGGACCAGTTTCAGTAGACCAACAGCAGAGTGTTCCGCACCATCGACAGACATCAGGAAGACAACAGAAAACAGCCATGCCAGGTATGAGGGTGGGCGTCTGTCAGCTGATGCTTCCTTCTGAAGCTGATGCTCCTCAGATACTAAATTTGCTAAATGGATTGAATGATCTTATCCAGCCCCTTTGCAGCCTTATCCAACAAATTTCTCGGGTAACACAAGCATTTTGCCCCACATATGGACCATAAATGTTTAACTGCGGGTTCTCTGTCCATCCTTCTGTGGAATACTACTACTACAACATAAAACCGAACTCGACATGTACCTACATGAAAAACGGACAGACGTTGCCTTAATTACTGAAACACACCTAACCTCTCGTCATAAGATATATATCCCTGACTACACTATCTACAGAACTGACCATCCAGACAACACTTCACACGGAGGAACAGCCATCATCATCAAAACATCACTTAAACACCACCATATACATATGCCGATTACACCACACATCCAAGCCACAGCCATAACATTATACACTTCACAAAACACAATAACACTAGCAGCAGTGTATGTCCACCTCGGTATACGTTAACACCTGACATGTTTGGAACTTTTGAAAAACTAGGAAGATGTTTTATTTCTGGAGGTGATTATAATGCAATGCACCAGGTATAGGGCTCCAGAATATGCAGTCCAAGAGGAAACAATCTACTATCTGCGCTCCATAAACTTTCTTTAAACACTATTTCACCAAATTCACCGACTTACTGGCCAAATTCAAGATCAAAGAGACCAGACTTACTTGACTTTTTCGTTACAAAAGGACTTCAGGCCATACCTTACACAGTTAGATCTAGCTCCGATCTATGTTCTGATCATTCCCTTGTACATTTGGTCCTTTTTGAAGAACCAACTCTACAGGAAGAACGCCCCTCACTTATCCGTGGGAAAATAAATTGGGATTACTACCAAACCAATTTAAGCCAAACACTGTCGATTCCTATGTCATTAAAAAATGAGGAAGAAATTGAAGAAGCAGTTGAAGTTTTGACAAAGAACATACAGGAATCTGCTTGATCATCATCAGTCCCAAGGCGCAAAAGAACTTTACAGCCAAACTATCCACAATATATAAGGGATCTAATCAGGGCCAAGAGGAGAGCTCGTAAGGTATGGCAGACTAACAGACTACCATCGGACAAACATATATATAACAAAATAAACAACGAACTTAAACGGCAAATAAAAAAATTTAAACAAACTAATTACAATATATTTTTGGAGAGCCTAAATACTGACGACGGAAGTTTATGGAGACATACAAAAAGATTACTTAAGAGGATGGCTCTTGGGCCGTGATGGACTGTGAAAAATCTGAACTTTTTGCTACTCACCTATCATCAGTTTTCACACCTCATACAGACTACTCAGACTCTGATCATGAAAATTATATACAAGATTCACTAAATACACCTCTGCCACTGACAATGCCACCTACAGCCTTTAAGCCTTCTGAAGTTCTCACAGAGATTAAAAACCTACCTAAGAGGAAAGCTCCTGGACATGACTTGATCACCGCCGAGCTACTCCAGCATTTACCCAGAAAAGCTATAGCCTTCCTAACAACTATCTTCAACGCAATTCTCAGGACAACTAAATTTCCCTTACAATGGAAATACTCTCACATTTTTATGATTCCAAAACCAAACAAAGACAACAACAACCCATCCTCCTATAGGCCCATTAGCTTACTCCCAATTTGCTCCAAAATTTTAGAAAGATTAATTTACAAACGTATTCTTGATGTACTAACTAACAAACAAATACTGCCAGAACATCAATTTGGATTTCGTTCACAACACTCAACAATACACCAACTACACAGAGTCACAGATTACATCTCAGTCGCACTAGAGGACAGACTATATGTTATTGGCGTATTCCTGGATGTAGCTCAAGCGTTTGACAGAGTCTGGCACAATGGACTACTTTACAAACTTAAATCCTTTTTACCTTCGACTTACTACCTTATCCTTCTTTCATTTCTTTCCGACAGATACTTCTCAGTTCGTCAGGGTCAGGATGTCTCTTCTATACATCCGATCAAGGCCGGAGTTCCACAAGGATCAATTCTAGCACCTTTGCTCTACATAATATACACACATGACATTCCAACTATCCCTAACACAATAATAGCAACATACGCAGATGATACAGCAATTCTGACAAGACAATCAGACATCACTCAGGCTTCACTGACTCTGCAACATTACTTACAACAATTACAGGACTAGTTCAAACAGTGGAAAATTAAACTCAATAATGACAAATCTCAGCATATCACATTCACTCTTAGACATGACCCCTGCCCCGCAGTCTATATAAACAATGAACCCATTCAACAAACAAATACAGTTCAGTACCTAGGACTTACTTTCGACAGAAGGATGACCTGGGGCCCTCACGTGAAAATGAAACGCCTCTGTCTAAACAACAGACTAAGACTACTATACTCTATTCTTCACAAACAATCGACTCTAAAAATCAGACAACGATTAAATACTTATACTTACTTACTCAAACCTTTATGGACCTATGCATCACAAATTTTTGGGACAGCAAAAAAAAAAAACTCACATTCAAAAATTACAAACTTTTCAATCTAAAGTTTTAAGAATCATAACTCGCTCACCCTGGTACGTCAGTAACAGAACATTGCATACAGACTTGAACATACCCACTGTACAGGACCATATTCACACTTCCTACAAACGATTTTATGACAAACTTCCAGGACACTACAACAAACTAATACAAAACATGGCGACTTTGGATATGCCAGAGTCAACACGACGAAGGCTGAAGAGGAGCTGGTTAAGAGATCTCCTAAGATAAATCTTTTTTAAAAATGCCACTGGAGTAGGCACCGCTGGGTGCTGAACTCCCTCATGCCTGACATGCCAATTTTTATATTTTTTTATATCACATCCGCTTATTGTCACGAATTGTGTGACAGGTGTGGATATAGTTAATAAAGTGAAAAAAAAAAAAAATAATAATTTAGATTTAGTTACCATGGAGATTTTAGATAATCATAATTACAAATATGTTTAAAATGTAAGGTTATATAACAGTGATTTTTATTAACTGGTTTTTTGATTTTTCTTAAAAAGTGCTGCGTTTATTTCATAATATTTTTTATGGGACCATCTCAGAAGTATGCCCTACCGGTCTAAAAAAGAATCATCAAAATTGATTAAGGATTGACGGAGGTTCTCAACTCATCTGTATTTTTTTTTATTTATTTATTTTTTTTTTTTGTGTATGACACGCGATTACTCCGTCAATTCTGAATCAATTTTGATGGTTCTTTTTTAGATCGGTAGGGCATACTCCAGAGATGGTCCCAAAAAAAATATTATGAAATCAACGCAGCACTTTTTAAGAAAAATCAAAAAAACAGTTAATAAGTGATTTTATTAACTGTTTTTTTGATTTTTCTTAAAAAGTGCTACGTTGTTTCAATATATTTTTCATGGGACCATCTCTGAAGTATGCTCTACCGATCAAAAAAAGAATCATCAAAATTGATTCAGAATTAATGGAGTAATCGCGTAACATACACACACAAAAAAAAAAAAAAAAAAAAAACACACGAGTTGAGAACCTCTTCTTTTTTGAAGTCGGTTAAAAATAAAGTTTTTTCGTAAATCAAAGAAATTTTTAATATTATTTTTTCCTTTTCGCCTATAAGACTCATTCGCCTATAAGACTCACTTTTTGTTGGTTCTAAAGTGAGTCTTATAAGCGGCGTCCACTGTATATATAATTTTACAGTCAAAGGAAGTAACTGGGGGTGCGGTTTCGTGACGTCTATTCACATTCAGTACCCCTCACTTGCGGTGTGCCACAAGGAGCAGTACAATCTCCAGTGTTGTTCAACATCTTCACTGCTGAAGCGGTTAGCAAAAACTACGGTTGGGCGACAGTAGCCGCTTTTGCCGACGATATTTCCATCACTAGCAGTAGCATGAACCCCACTAGAGCACTACGTCAGGCCGAAACGGTCTGCGGAGAGATCATTCGACGGCTGGACTCACTTAACATCTAATTAAATCCAGCCAAAACGGACTGCGTAGTGTTCTCACCCCAGCGTGGGAAAAGGACAGCACTGCCGAAGACCCTGTGAGTGGCAAACACCACCATTGCCCCCTCCAACTCCATTGTCTACTTGGGCGTCACCATAAAAAGAGGGCTGAAATTTTCAGCTCACTGTTACAGGGTACACCGCAAAGTGAGAAAAAGATCCTACAGACTCCATCACCTCCTATCCTCTCCAGCACTTTCCCTCCGTCTCAAATTGTGCATCTAAAAAGCATGTTGAGACCTGCCCTGCTGTACGGTGACCCTCTTCTCACCCGCCTTTCAGACGTAACTAGACGGTACCTACAGCGGTTCCAGGACTCCATGGTCAAGAAGATGGCAAAGACTACATCGCTGAAGAAGAAGAAGCCAGAAGACCTCCACGAGATCTTCGATCTTCCGACCATCCCGGAATTCATCCAACACCGGCATGTGAAGTTTCTGGACTCTCTGCAGTTCTTAACAAACCCCCTGTTTAGAACCTTGACACCAGCGCCAACCCCGGTCCGCTGGCAACAAACAGACGGACCGTAATGAAGACATGAAAACTGCAAAAGGGCCAATCAGATCCCACAGGCCACTGGTCAGAAATGTTACCACAAGGTCATTTTCTTCTTTTTCTATATAATATAAAGTATAGTAAAAATTAGTACACAGTAAGTAAAAAAAAAAAAAAATAGTTTTTAAGTTTTTTACAATATGATTTAGATGAGCCCTATCACCTAAATATAACCTTTCTAAAACCCACACCTCAAGACTTCACTAACTTTCTGTTGGCCTTACAGTGTACTCGGTACAGAAAAAGACCAAACATCCTTAGAAATTTCCAAAAAAAAAAAAAAAAAAAAAAAAGTAACTGGGATCGAGGATCACCCAGGCGAACAAAAGCCACACCAGACCTTCAGCTCGGGTAGCCGAGAAGGGCCTGGTATGCCCCTTGACCCTAACAGTCTGGAATGTTCGATGAGGATTTAAATTGGTTACGCCCCAGCCTGGAGTGTCAGTGATCAGTGTGTTAAGTGTCAGTGACGATCCAGTCAGTGAGTGAGCAAGTGACTGTCTGTGTGTTGTATATAGATTTAGAGAGTGGTGTGTGTATTTGTAAAATCTAGAAGTAAGTTATTTAGGATAAGTATTACCTTATAAAAATTTATGTAATTAGAAATAGGTTAGACCTAAGTGATTCTTGTTGATTAAGAATCCAGCTGTATTGATTAGTTTGCAAATAAATTGGTGTTTAATAGATAAGAGTAGTTTGATTAACCCAATGGTCCGTAACAATATATATATATATATATAAACAGCAGCCAATATAAACAAGATAAAAGCATAGATATTTGAAAAATAAACGATAGCTAAATCAATTTTTAAGCATTATTAACTCTAAAATATAATTAATAAATATATTATTAACAAACAAAAAAAAAAACATGATCGATGGCCGTTCTCTGCTTGGGTACGGTCAATTGCCTTGGAGAGAATAGCGTTGTTCGATTTTCTAACAGTAATTTTTCATGAAAGTTTTCAAATAGTTCTTGAATTTCCATCCTCCAAAGCTCGCAGAATATCGTCATCCACGGAAGGACTAGTCTTCAATGCTGAACTTTCCCTCTTAAAACTCCTAAAACCATCAGAAACGACAGTGTACATACATAAGCTATCATCAACACCCTATTTATTAATGTATTTGACATTTTGAGCTTTGTTGCTACCGATTTTGAACAGGTAAAACGAAAAAAATACGAAAATAACTTGTAAACTTGACGAAGACGTGAGTGAAGACTGAATTATTTACAAGAAGTGAATTGCTAAAGACGTAAAAAAGCCTTTTTTTTTTTTTTTTTTTTTTTAGGTAAGGACTAATACATTTCCACAATCACATAAAAATAATCCTTTAAACATAAACAGTTTATAACATACAGGGTTAATTTAAAGAAAACAAAAAAGCCGGTATGATTTCCTAAACAACCCAATAGATCAGATTCAGATGGTTTAGAGCTAATAGTATATTTCTTTACATCATTTTTTTTTTTTACCTTAAGTATCACTTATTTAAATAAATTAACAAGCTTAGAGTTATAGTTCGTTTTTGTAAAATCCTACGAATACTTGAATAAAAATATAAGACAGGGAGTTATGCTGTATTAATGTAAATATAGTTTCTGTTCATCAACTTTTATATCTCCTTATATACACTGTCTGTCAGCTTATATTCATGTCATGATAGGCAAATGATTCCACTTCCATTTAAAGTGGTATAGGTCTAATGATTTTAAATAAATTCTAGAGCGATTTTTTTTTTTTAAATTGTGCTTATTTTTATTCAATTAATGTTTTTAATAATCCTGAAATATTTCATGTAACCTGGTTAAAGAATATAGAAGACGTAAACATCTAGAGAAAAATAAAATTTATAACCAAGAAAATGAAAAAATAAGGTGGAATTTTTCGGCCGTCAGTATATTTACGTACCGCTGATACTTATACCTTTATTACAACACATTTCCCGTTTTGTATGATACTCTTTTAAAACCAAAAATTAAATTTTAAGTATTTTAAGCCATGCCTCAAAACCATTTGTTTTAATTTGGAAAGGAATCTTAGTTTAAACAGAATTGTGTATTTATCAAAATTGTAAACATGGAATAGGTCGTCCTATTCCCCATGACTATTTGTCATGTAGGCATTACCATAGAAGAACAAAAAACATGCCGTGTAACCTTTAAAATATCTTAGGTGTAAATATTACAGTTTTTATTTTATAATTCTACTTGCTTTTATTTTATTAATGTTGTTTTGCCCATAATAAAAATCATATGCCTTTGTTTTAATGAATTTGGGGACATAAACACCTTAAGATAAAAAAAAAACGTGTAGCCAAGAAAACGAAAAAAAAATAACATTTGGTGGAATCGCTTTGCCAGTTATATGTTTTTAAAAATGTTAATCAACGTCGGATTGATTGAAATCGAACAACAATTACTTGTTCTTGTAACATTGAAAAATTGATCTTTTAGCAACATTATTATCACGTTAATAACAGCCATTGGCAGTTTTTTGCCCCTGAAACAACAACATGTGACGTGTGACTGAAGTTTGAAAATAATTTAGGCGATATTGTGATAAGTTTATTAAACGTAGGAGAGGCCGTTGCGTTTACATGAGATGATCAAACAGATAACTGAGGAACCATTAATTACACTACCATTACTTTGTGTCCATTACCATCATTTCATGTCAGGAGGGTCAATAAATTCGTTTTTATCGCACAGCCTAGTGCCTGATGTGCTTAATATTATTACATCGGAGTTATTGTTAGATGTACTTATACTAAACTATGAGAAATCAACTTGTAGCCCTTTTATATTACTATGCAATACACTGTGGATGTGTATTTTTTGAAGAGAATGAAGTTTTATGTATATTGTGGGCTACAGTAAACAAAGTCAAATGCATCACTTTAAGTTACATATGCTACAGTTAACACTCAAGTAGGAACGCCACAATTTGGAGCATAAGTGCACATGCACAAGCATGTCATCGGAGAGGCCATTTCCATTTTTTCCAATAATATAATTACAAAGAAGATTACTTAAACCTAGAGTGGGCGCGCGGTTATGTTCGTCAATCAAATTAGTTGTCAATACCTTCTGAGATTACATCATACCCTAAACTGAACTATTTTCTAAATCGACTCTTATTGCTTTCAGTTGTAATGAGAGTAATATAGCCCATAGCTAATTATATTTTTATTAAGATTAGTAATTAATAACGCCAGTTAAAACTTCGAAAAAGTGTATAGGTTCCAATACCTAGGCTCCTTGGTAACTTCGAAAAACGACTTAACACAAGAAGTGGCGCAAAGACTTGCTACTATGGTTTATTAAAATACCTTAAAAGTTTTTCCCTGCCTTGGATCACCAAACTTCTGTACAAGACAAATATGCCCGATCCTGACATATGGGTCCGGAACATGGACGACGATAAAGGCGGAAAACGGAAATTACAGGTTTTTGAAAGAAAGGTTTTAAGAAAGATCCCGGTGAAGGAGAATGAAGAATGCAGCTGGCAAAACTTAGATGGGCCATGGAAGATAACTCGGTCCTAAGAGATTGTTCAAAGTCGAACCACATGGTAAGAGGAAGGTGGGGAGAACAAGACAGAGATGGTTTGAAAATGTGAGCAGCGATCCTAGAATCCTAGTCATGAGAAATTGGTGGGCAGCTCCTTGGAATAGAAAAGAATGGGGACCAATTCTTGAGGCAGCCAAGATTCAGTGATGGATTGTTGTGCTCAGGATGATGATGATGATGAAACATATTGCTGCAATGAAATTTTACATATAAGTAATATTATATATAGATATTTATTTATTTATAGAAAAGTTATGATTATTTATCAGCTATTCGACCTCCATTCTTTTTAATTAAAACATTTGGTCCGTCGCAGTTCGTCGCAGCCCAGGTTTCATCCTTTTCAAATATTTTTTCATCTCATCTTCAGAGGTTGATTCATTTCCAGAAATTTCCTACTCGGTTTCATTATTCTTGTCTTGGTCAGATTGATTTAAAATTTCATCTTCGAAAACAAAAGAACCAGACTGCGTTAATTTGATAGTGCATGTTCTTGCTTCTTTTTCCTCGTCAGATTGTTCTTGAAGCTCTTGTGAAATTAGTATTTTAAAATTCTAGGAATGTTTTCAGTAATAATAAAAAGATATCTATAAAAATATAATCCGATTTTGAAAAGAGGTGCGAAAAATGTAATAACCGGGTGTGTGGTTAACTTTGTCTACCAAAGCTTAGTATCAATATTCAATTACGAAAAAAAATACATTTTTTTAACAACCAGCCTAAATTTTAAGAATTGTTCAGATTAAGTTCTAAACAAGAAAAGTTGTGATACCAAAATATCAACAAATAACGAAATAAATAGATGAAAAAATATTTTATTCTTTTAATTGTAACTAAAATTTATTATAGCCATTATAGAAACACAAACTAAAAATACACCACTTTTATTAATAATTTATTCTGTATTAAACAGAAACTGAATAAAAAATAAATCTTATATTTTGATGGTGTTTCGGAAATGACTGACGCCTTTAATAATATCTGTTCGATTAATCGATTTCTAAGAACACGTACGGTATTCGTGATGAAGACGTTTATTTATAATTCTTAGGTAAACAGCAGTCACTTTCACTTAATAAATATTCCAACAGGTTTGTTATTGTAATTTAACTTTTTGTGAATTATATTTACGATTTATATATTTTATGATTTATATTTACGATAACTTTATGAGATCACACAATCTTTCACTTTATTGACTCCTTTTATAGTTAATCAATTGTTAGCTGAAACTAGAAAATAAATAATAAATAACTAAAAAAGAGTTAGGAAACTCCTACAAAATAAAAGTCTTTAAAACCAAAAAAAAAAGTATTATATTTTTAACTTTCTTATAAACTCTTGAAACTTTAAGTCTTTTATATCTAATATTTGTTTAGTTATTTTGTAATTTTAAAGTTTATTTTTCAGGAGTGGGTAACAACACCCTCCGTATACAAAATCAAGCCGTTCAAGAAAGTGTCAGTAAACAAATATTTTATGGAAATTAAGCCAATCTTGATTCTTCTAAGAGTTTTCGGAAGGTTGCCATATTCCTTCAACGAGCAAGGTAAAATAAAATCTATTGATCATTTTTATATTTAAAATTATAACATTAGTTGTGAATGAAACATAGTTCTAAGAAAAGAATTTTATTCTTGGAAACATGATTTGTTAGAAAGTTCCACATTTAACTTCACAAGAGTTATACGGATGAATTTTTCGAAAAGAGAACGGTTTTTTTAAGATATTAGGTAAAAATGAGTATAATTACTTTAGTACTTTTTTTTTCATCATTGTAAGAGTATCCTCATACGAGATTGAAAAGACAAGAATCTCATTTTTTCGAATACTCCAACATTAATCTGGCTAAAGTAATTAGTTCACCACTAAATACTCTATAAATATACATAACCATTATCAGATCTTCTTGGATTTAAGCATGGATTTATCGTGTTCTACTAAACAATCGTATTCTTTCCGTACCCATTCTCTCTTATCCAGAATATTGTATAAACTCCTTAAAGCTTCTTACCAGCCACAAAGGAATTAACTCATAAGAACCTTAATGCCCATCAACTTTGCATATAACTTAACTTAGCATATATTCTTAATTAAGCAAGTATATTAAATGTATTTTGTTTTTATTCTGTAGGAAATTTTGAGAAATAAGTAAAAACTACCACCACTGATTTCGTTTGTGACTTCTGCTTTAATAAAAAACTTAGTGGAACCCTCACACGTGACTTAAAGGCAAGAAATCAACAGAAACTTCAGCCAATTGTAAATACTACTAGATAGGTCACCCCATCTCTCGATTGAAAACAAACTACTCATATACAAAACCATCATTAAACCTATTTGGACCTATGACTATGTGGGGAGCAGCAAAACGATCGATATAAAATATAAAAACTATAAAATGCATCTAATTCTTCAAATCTAAAGTCCGTTGCACTGTTGTAAATGCTCCATATTATATCTCAAACAAAACCTTACGTAATGAACTCAATATACCTTTTATCCTTGATCTCATACCGCTTAAATTTTCAATATTCCATCAAAACCTTACCAACAACCTTAAACCTCTGGCTCATTAATTCTCTAGTTCTACTCATCCTTATAGCCCTCCTTGCAGATTAAAATGGCAATGGATCCGAGATCTATTGTAATTAATATTTAATAATGGAGTTCTGGCAATAGCCTTCTCTACTTAAGTCCGGAGTGACTCCGCTGGATTTAGACATAGTGAAGCGGCTGGAAGAACAGCGTTGGGATTACTGTGGGCCTGGCTTGCCTTTCCATAAGGGGGGAGACAACTTTGATCCGAAGTTTTCCTGGGATTTTTTCCTCTCTATTTTTTTTTATCCTCCCAGTTTCGTCCTTACAAATTTTAACCTCATATACCTTAAATTAGAAACTATTCTAACCATCCCAACCCTTTGGCTCATTCATTATCAAGTTTCATACCCTACCTCGCAGATTAAAACGGTAGTGGCTCCGAGACCAATGTTAAATATTTATTTTATTGGAGTTCTGTCAATGGCCAGCATCCTACTCAAATCCTGAAGGATTGCTCCATAGTGCTCTCTCTCATTCTCCATTGGATTCTGCTAGTTTCACTGCTGAGAGAGCAACACAGGGATCTCTTTGAGCCAGGCTTAAGCTCCCGTTGTTTCGGGTTTCCCAGGAATACTTGCAAATATTTTATATTACAGATTTTTTTCTTTCTTTATTTCAGATTGTATGTTTTTACAATTATTATCCTACTTTATTTTTTGCTTGCATATCTAGAGACTTTTTATTTTATTTTTCTCTTAAGTTTATTTTTAACATTCATTTTAGATATTATATGAATGCTATTAATTTTCAAACATATATACTCATTGCCCTTGAGTTAGACAGGAAGGAACAATTACAAACAAAAAAAAAAAGTGTGTAAATAACTGTTACTAATTTCACGCTTAAAAAATGGTTAGGTACTTTAAATCAAAACAGTCCTTTCATGTAAAATAATCCAATAGATATAGAAATGTTACTATAAGAAGATGTAGAGGACATCAGTAGACTGGAGAGAATTATATGGTAGCGAGTGATTGAGGAGGCCACAGTCCTCACAGTTCCGAAATACTGAAACGGAAGAAGTCCTTGATTTGTTTGACTGATGCTATCACAACATGAAGTTGGTAAACATACTATAGTTATAGTTTGATATTCATTCAGTTGAAATGTTAAAGATGTAAGTTTTGCATAAAAGGTATGTTCGAATAGAAAATAAATATATATACATACATATATATATAAAAAAAAAAACCTGTACCACTTACAACCCATGAAGGGTCTCGGGTTCAGTACTTAGATAGGCTGTACTGTTTCTAAGCCAACGGTTGTGAAAGAAGGTGATTTGGCCAGAATTCACGCTCAACCGCCAAGTTTTCCCCCAATTAAGGGTACCCACTTTTTAGGAGGCTGGGTGTGCCCCAGGAGGGTCTCCCGACCTCGAATTCGATCCACGGGCGAAATAACAGAAAATAAATTTTCTGCCTTCAGTCGGACTCGAACTCGGGCCCGGGAGCGTGGTAGTCAAGTGCCTTACCCACTGAGCTACCGCGCCTCCTTATATATATATATATATATATATATTGTACCCTTATCACCTGTGTTATCGAGCTAATTTGCAAACATTTTTTGTTTCAGGATTGGCTCCCTTCAAGCTGATTTCATTCCCAGTGCTCTACTCTTTAGTTGCCTACATTGTTCAGTTTGTATGGACGTTTAACTCAATCTCGGTTATCGTACACAAAAAAATCTACAAGGCACCCAGTTTTGACGTGACTTTATTTTGGGCGTCGATAGGCCTTGTACTGATATTAAATTTCATCACACCTGTTACAAAATTGATGGATGTTCATAAAATTGTAAAGTTCATCAGCTCATGGCAAGATTTTGAGGTTGGAACAGGCTTTATTCTTGTAAAGATTAGTATTTAAAGTTAAAATCCTTATTTCTTTTAGTAATTTTCGGCTAATATTATACATGCTAAAGATATAAAAAATAATATGTTACCGATCAGTGGGACCGCCAGTATAAGCGAAAGAACTGAAACTAAAACTTTCAGCGGCATTCCACAATTTCAGTTTATTTTATTTTCCTTCAAAAATATTTAGTGCGATACATGCACTCCTTATAATTTAAAAAGTACATTATTTTATTCATTAAAAACAAAAATTGATAAATAAGATTTTGTGCCTAAAAGTACACAATTTAACAAAAATTGTAAACAGTAAAATTCATTAAAAATGAAGAAAATCTTAAAAATACTTCTTATAAATGAAAGAAAAAGATTCTATAAAAATTTTTGTGCAGTATTGTTTGTGTAGTGTTTTTGAAAGTAAGCACTGTAAAATATTGTATACGCTCATTGCCTTTTTATTACACGTAGTAAAATTCGTAATATTTTATAAGAAGTATTTATTGATTAATTGGTGTTTCATTTATTGTTTTCGATTATTATGTTCGCACCTTGGGAATCCATATCCACAGAACTCGATTAAAAATACTATAGATGGTTAGTATTTATTATGATATTATGATATAAGTATTTAAAACAATTGTCGTAAGCACTTTACCCCTGCTACACAATAGTACAGAACATTATTAAATGTCTATATTATTAAAAACAGTATTTGGAAGTTGGAATTGTTTTGAGGCAATGTTTTTGTAAATATAAAACATTAAACATAATAATAATATTAAACATTAAACATAAATAAAAAGAAAAGGAACGTGGTTAGAACCAGAAACCACTATATCAAAAGAATTGAAACGTCCATAGCTATTCGCCCTGTTTGTAGTTTAGGACACCCCGAACCTGCAGATTTTTCTTGTTACAGTTGAATAGCTGCTAATGAACCGAGAACACAACTGAGATCATTAAACTGAGCACTCAATTATTGAAACAAGTGTTTGACATAAAACATCGTTACCGTTTCATCCTCCGCGATTCACTCAAAGGAAATATTTGTATGTATATATAATAAAGAGTTTTTCATAACTATAAAACCACTTGACATTTTTAATTTAAAGATAAATTTCAGCGGGAGAATCGCGAAGCATTGATTAAATTTCACTCAAAGAATTATTCAAAACGAAAAAAACTCAATAAAAGGAAGCTAAACCACACTGCGGTTTTAGATGGGTCTATCGAAATTTTGCTTTTAAAATGATGGTTTGATTTAATAATAAAATTAATTTTGTGAGTGTGTCAAAACTATAAAAGCATTTGATTGTACAATATCTGCTGATAAATATGTCATTTAGAAATAATTTCTAATCCACTAATTGCAGTAAAAGTGTTTGGCATAAAACTTCAGTTACTTTTTCGTTTTCCATGCGAGATGCCGTAAGGAAATGAATGTTCAATAGATCAAGAAAAGGGGAAAATTTTTCATAACTAAAAACCACTGTATGGTTGCGTATTTTTTACGTCAGATTCAGAGAATACCATAACGTGCCTTCGAAACTTTTTAGTTAAATAACAGTATTATGATTTTGCTTTTAAAATTGTTTTGCAGTAATAAAATTAATTTTGTGAGTGTGTCAAAACTATAAAAGCATTTGATTGTACAATATCTGCTGATAAATATGTCATTTAGAAATAATTTCTAATCCACTAATTGCAGTAAATAGGCAGCCAACTTCAGTCTCTTTTCGTTTTCCATGTGAGATGCCGTAAGGTGAATGTTCAAAGATCAAGAAAAGGGGAAAATTTTGTCTTTTGCGTTGTGAACAAAGATGGACCTAAAAAAAACTACTTAATTATTCACGCAATTCAATCAAAATCATTAGCAAAATGATTTCTGACCTTCTTCTGATCGCGCTCTACAGTGTACTATGTTCTGAAACGGAGTAATTTTTTCAACTGCCGAAAAATGCATGGAATATTGCAGGAAGATTGGAATTTGGGCGGCAAAATAATCTGTACAAGAAGAATAATTTATGTACAAAGTTGAAAAAAAAAAGTGATATTACATCTATGAAACGCAACTTATAACGTGATATGAAATGAAAATATATTCTCGGTACTTTTCTATTTTCATTGCTAAAACCCTTCCATTATTCTTGGCCTCATTACTCTGCGTTCTTTTATTCACCTTCTGAATTCGAAGTTCCAACCTTCCAAACTGTATACTTCAGCCCATAATTTTATTGATTTTGTCTGTTTGGATTTCAATATCTATTATATTAAGGCAAACGTTCTGCCATTCAATGTTGTTCATTTAAATGTTTACTATTGTAAATATTATTATAGCAAAACCTAGAGCTATGAAAATGGTATAGTTAAAATTTGGTACAGATGGTTTTAGTAGTTTTACTATTGCAAACTCTATAGCGAAATGGTGTTTAAAAAATATCCGTCGATTTTCAAACTCAACTGGGATAAATGTAGTTGAATTTTTTGATAACAAATTGGTTGGAAATAAATGAATTTTACTATCGCAAAATCTTTATATAACTATAAAGATAAACTGGTTATAATTTGGTATAGATTGGTTAAGTAGTTTATGTGGTTGGTGATCACAAACGGAAAATGGCTTGTCCTTTTATATAATAGTATAGATATGGGTTTCGATAGGGTGTGGTGGAAGGAAGATTCCGGCCTGATATTGATGATGTCGGCATCGAGGTTTGCTTACATACTTTATTCAAAACTATTAACTGTAGAGTTCAAGCTTATCTACTACATAGTTTTGCCAAATTATCGGGATTTGAGAAACACATTATTGATATATCAATAAACTATTAACATATAGTTTTTCATTATTTTAGTTGATATTATTAGTTAGTGTTAAGTTAATATTGGTTGCAGAATAATGTAATATTTTGCTCGAGTGTACAGTATTTTGCCCACACGAGGAAATTTGCAACTATTGCAGCAAAGAATAAAGCACAATCGCGTGCAAACCTTTCCTTGAGTGAGTAAACATAGCATTTTACACATGAGTCAAATAAATAAATATTTCCGACTCATTTAGATTTGATCTCATGTCACTTAGAGTAATTAATATTTCTTTTAGAATGTGAAATATTGAGAATAATAATGTTGTTGTTTTTGTTTTTTCTTTGATAGGACTCTCATAAGGACATAGAAATAGAGATGAGCATGTCACTGGCAATAAAGATATACGCAATCGTCGCTATCCCGATCTCGCTAGTTTTAATCTCTTTCGAGAGTTATCTCCTCAGTGATCTTCCTGTCATCATTTTGGTTCCTTTCGTCATCGCTTTGTGTACAGCATCTATTTCACTTGTTTACACTTGCGCAACCTTCTACGAACTACGAGCAATATCCAGAAAGCTGCTCAACAAAATAACCACGGTTAATACAAAAATATAAAATATCCAGTGAAATACAAACTTTGGTAATCATATGAAAATAGAACAGTAATTTTAATTAATCCCTTTTTAGTTACCAAAAACAATCAATTCGTTACACACGTCTGATATATGTGCATATGCTCAGTTCAAACATATTATATAATATTTATGTTTTAAGCCATCCATGGACTTAACTAAAACATATACCGTCTGAGAGACGTATGTTACTTATAGTGTTGAAGCATTTGCTCATCAAACAGATGTATAAGGTACATCATATCTTAGATATTTACGGAGAAAATAGTCTAGGATGCAGTCAGGAGTAAAAAATGCTTGTTACTTCCTGCATTTAAAGCATTCCTCAGGGTGGCACCTCAAATTAGGTATTCTATTAAAAGCATTTTAACTTGAATGTATTTTACTCACTCCTCAATGCATCACAGACTATTTTCTTTATAAAATAGTCTGCATCTAATCATTTCACTTTTATTAAAATATTTTACAATTGTTTGTTTAAACATATGTACTAATGATTTCTGCAATTTTTAAAATATTTTATTCAATAGTTTTTTAAATGTACTAGCCAGAGGGGAAAAAACAGAGGCAGAATTTTTTCTTAATATATTAAAAACATGATGACACCTTATGCTTGTGAACTTTCTTTTGTCAAATCGGAAATAAATAAATAAAATTAGTATTCTTAAACCATTACATGGGTTGATACAGATGCAGTCTAGAGCATGTGCTTTTCTTAATTCTATAGAAGTTGGGTGTTGTGTGTCTGAGGAGACTAAAAAACCCTTGCAACAAAGTATTAGAAATATTAGCATATTTTATGCACTATATGAGATACTTGCTACTAAATTCAGTCTAAAAATGATAAAGCAAACAGCAGGCTGGGCGTTTCCCGAAACGGTTGCTACCTAGCATTTGTAATTTTTTTCCGAAATGGGTGGTATACATCTTCTGATATTCTATTCAGAGAAAAATGTCTCCAGACTGCATTGGTTCAAGCCTATATAATCACAACGTACATTTTTTTTTTTCACACATTCCAAAAACTATGATCTGTTTTATGATATATTTTATCCGAAAATATATCCCAAATACCTTATGAAGGTGGATTATTGATTAAATTTTGCTTATACATGCTTCATTTGTAATCACTATATTGAGTAGATAGGTTACTCAACAGCAGCTGTTACAGAACGGATGCAGACAAATGTCAACATATCGGCGAAGCTGGTTAGAACTGAGCAAACTTGTATCTGGGTTTGGAGAAGCGGAAGGCGTTACAGGGTTGGCGATGACTATCATCTTCTTTACGTCCTTCGTCTTGACAACGTATGCACTTCTGTCTTCGATGTTCCAGTCGAATTTTTTCTGCAATCACTTCTGGGGGCTCCTTATGAATTGTATTATGGGGATCACAGGTCATTTCATTTTATGCGACGCTGCACATCGAACAACTCAAGAGGTAATTTTTTAAAATCATAATTTGAAGTAGTAGAGATAAAAAACTCTATTCCCCCTTGACTAGGAAAAACAATAAAATATGCCTATCTATAATCTACTGCTTTTATATCTACTGTTTCTGTTAGCAAAATTTCTGTTAGACCCAAGCAACACAAACAGGCCTTGAGCGTGCTAAAATGTTACATTATTGAGGGCGAAAAAAACGTGACGTATGTGATGGTGAAAAAACGTTACAACGTGACTTTTTACATCAGAATTAATATAGGTCGTAAACAATAGGTCCTAGCGACAAATATTATATTACAAAACGTATTCTTCACTAAATTCCGAACAAGGGGTGTTATCAAATTTTCGATCGGAGTTTCAAAATATTACATTTTTGAATGTGAAAAAAACATTAGAGTAAAAAATTATGGAACCAGTATAGTCAAAAAAACATATCCATCTTGTAAATAAAAAGCCTAAAATGTGATATCAAAATACTGGTAGATCTACAAACCCTAAATTTTACTAAGAAGAAGGTCTGGGTTGCAGATATATGTTTTATTGATATAAAACCCAAATTTATTGGGTTGCTACACAAACACTCTACTTATCTAGCTAACTAAAGATAACATTATATTTCATAATATTTATAATTTGGTTATAATTCTAGAATAATACACGTTTCGACATGCCTTTCAGGTATTCTTCAGAGCTAAAAATAACGACTGGATATGACCAAAGGACCTACCTTGCAGCAGGTCGAAACGTTGGCACGCCAGTGTTATTTAATGTTCCTGACTCCATCCCAGACCATTTCCTTTATTAATTGTATATTATAGTGAGCCACCTTATTTTTATTATGTACCCTAAGACGTCTTAGAAACGCAACCATAGATTTGAAAATGTACCAATCAATCTTCATTTAATTAATTACACACACATATATATATATATATATATATATATATATATATATATATATATATATATACATATATATGTAATATAGAATGAATTTCCACTTATTTTAGTATTTTTAATTCATATAAACGTCCCAAGACTAAAACAATTAGAAACGACAAAGTTTAAAGTTACCGATTAATTACAAAAGACTTATTTACTTGACTGTCAGTAGACCTATTTCGACGTACGGTGTTGAGCTATGGGGCTCCATTAAACCATCCAATTCATCCCATAGCCTACCTTTACAACAAAGATTCATTCGGAAAATCCTCAAGATCTTAATGTTCCCGATATAGCCCAAACGAGATACCTATTATCGCAAAAAGCTTTATAACCACTCAAATCCACTAATTTCACAACTTGCTTCCCACTCCGGATTTTTGATTTTTGACAGACCTCAGAGTATCCCTGAAAACACCTCAATAACTAACTGATGCAGCCAACTCCTTTACATATTTAATTCAACAAGCAGCTTGAAATGCATTTTTTCTCAACCATCCTATATCAATCGCAAAAAAATCTTTCACCACAAGAACTAATAGACCCTATCCCAAAAAAAACGCCATTCCCTACGGCAAACAAACAGGCATACTAATGCTCAGAGAACATATAAACACTATACCAAATTAATTAAAAAGAAATTGGCTTCTTTTAGATCCCAATCCCACACATCTCATCTATTCTCTCTCTTTACCTCTGACGACTTTCTCTGGAATGTAACCAAAAAAAATTCTTAAATATCACCATATATCCCACCCTTTCCGACGAGAAGATGGATCCTGGACTGCCTCAGATGAGAACAAAGCAGAAAAATTTGGCAAGCACCTTTCCAGCACATTTATTCCTCACTCCGAACTAATCCCCTCCCACACTACTAAAGTTCACTAATTCCCCTCTGTTTACCTCCTACAGTAGTTAACCCCTTTGAAATCAAATTCCTTTTAAAAAAGTTGAAAATCCGCAAATCACCTTGATATGATCTGATTATCACCCAGATCCTCCGACTACTCCACAAAAAGCGATTATCTTCCTTACTTATACAGGGTGAGTATCTCATAGTGTAAAAAAAAAATTGGGTTAAACTATATCAAAAATGTAGCTAAATGCCGCAGATCTCACTTATCTATTCCAATCCGTTGCAGATACACGATAAATCAAAGACTTTTTTGAGGAAATCACTTTTTTTCCCATAAAAAACGTAATATCTCCATTTTGTCTAAATATTTTTCAAATAGTTTTCATTACATTTTCGTATGTAGCATTAAATTTTCTATAATAAAGGAGTACACGTAACCTTGAAATTTACAAAGTTGGTACCTAAAGAACAGCTTGATCTTCACCTTATTTGGGGAAGTCACAGCGTCTCATTTACTTCAACGCTCACCGTTTTTCGAAAAAACTATCCACAAAACGTCAAATCTCACAAAAACTTGCAAATTTAATTAACTTTCGAATGATATGTTAAACGTAATGATTTTGTTTCAATTTCATGGATATATTTACTTTTGAAACAGAAAAAACATGGTGTTCTCATTTGGCATACAAATCAGTTACTTGTGTAAATAAAACATTATGACAAACATAATAAACTCTTCACTGGAATAAAAAGCAAAGAAAAATGATTGTTTAATAGAAAATAAAGGGAAACTGTCGATAAAGCGACACCAGATCAGAGGATCTCATGTTGTTAAATTTATTTATTTATTATTATTATTTAGGATTTATTTTATTAGATTTTCAATGTAATGTTTAAAACCCAGTGATAATGAACATATACCTCTATTTTGCCGTTAGCTTCTGAATGCAGATTGTGTCTAAAAATACTACTTTTTAAAGTGAATTGTATGGGCAGATGAGTCTGTTTTTACAGATGATGGCATTTCTACCCATCCATGTATATCGTTGGTTTTTATTTGTATTGCTTTCGAATAATATGAAGGAGCTCCATTGTGTTGGAAAATCATATTTTGCCGAACTTCAGGTGGAATATCGTGATGAAGTTGTGGTAGGATATTTTGTAACAAATCTTAATATTTCATCATTCAATCTGTTGGGCAAGCTATAATTTTTCTACGCTATTCGACAGCAATACAAGTATGAATAAACCAACGAAACTCCACATAGAATGGTAGAAATGCCATCCCCTTTAAAAACAGACTCATCTGCCCATAAAATTCACTTCAAAAAGTAGTATTCTTAGACACAATCTGCATTCAGAAGCTAACGGCAAAATTAAAGTCTATGTTCATTATTATTTACATTGAAAATCTAATTAAATAAATCCTAAATAATAATAATAAATAAATAAATTTAAGAACATGAGATCCTCTGATCTGGTGTCGCTTTATCGACAGTTTTCCTTTATTTTCTATTAAACAATCATTTTTTTTCTTTGCTTTTTATTCCAATGAAGAGTTTATTATGTTTAAAATGCATATTTCTATTAAGGGATTGTCGTAATTTTCCAATAAGTTTCTAAACAGGTAACAAACGACAAATAGTCGATCCGAGCAACACCAACAGATCTAGAGCGTGTCATAAAAGCAACAGTACTTAAAAAATGTAACGTTATTCCCTCGAATCGATATACGTTAGCTTATACACGGTAGGTCCTATATAAACATATATAACATATAACGATTAAACAACAAATGTTAAATAAAAATAAATATTCTTCATTACATTGTTGGCAAGAAAACTATCAGGAAATTTTCGATCTGGGCAACACCAACAGAGCTTGAGGTGTTAAAATATTACATTTTTGAGGGTGAAATGAACGTAACAAAATGACTTTTGTTATTTAAACACAACTCCATCATTCCGATATAACTCCTAAGCTGTAGGTTATAGGGACAAATGACATTAAACAAAATATATTTTTGAATTAATTTTTTGCAAAGAAATTTCATCAAAATTTTATTGTTTTGATTTTCATTTCAATTAATATAACACCTGAACAGTAGGTCCTAGCGATAAACGTTATATTACAAAAAGTATTCTGCGTTAAATTTATAATAGAAAAAAATAAACAAATTTTCGATAGAGCTTTGTAAATTTACATTTTAGACTATGAATAAAATGTATAGTAAACAAAACACTGTATAGGCTCAAAAGGTGCTAAAAAAAATAACACAGAAAAAACTTCAGAATTAAAGTCAACTATCCATCGAAATACTGCAGATCTTTTGTTCGTTTGGATTGGTTGGTCGAAAAATGATGCTTTTTGTTTAGTGAAACTTAGAATGTGTTTCACATTTTTCACCTGGTTCTAATGGTCGGGCAATCGTATCAAACTATGAATAGTTAGTTATAGACTATGCAGTTTCAAGTAAAAAGTACTCTGCTTTCAACAAGAACCAAACTATTTTGCAAACCCGACAGTGCTTCCCTAAATATTCGTTTTACCAAGAAAAAATTATAGGTACTGCAAGGAGTAATCAGTTTGCCCCATTTCGCGCATAGCCCTGATATTGCGTTAGATTATCAGATAAATTAAATGTTAGATTATGGATATAAATGTTAAAGTCTATTAAGATAAATTTTCAGTTATAAAATAGAGTTCTTTGCTTCAAAACCAAGGAATTAACACCGGCATTAAATTCAATCACAGACTAAAAGATAAGTAAATAGTTCATAGCAATCTACTTGACTTTGAAGAGTAGTATTTAATATTGTTTAAAATATTTAATTTGAAATAAAGCTGAACTCATTAAAATTGAACTTGCGTAACAACCTTGTTTAAGGGTTGTTACATTAATGTATGGATAATGTTACATTAATATGGAAACATATTAATGGAAAAGAAGATGAGTGAAAGTGTATTATGCCCGATACACAAAAAAGGAGATGTCCTTGAATGCAAGAAGTATAGATGAATTTCCCTAGGGCGTATAAAATCTTCTCCCGCTTATTGTACAAGAAGCTATTAACGTTTGCAGAACGTGAGATTGGCGCATATCAAGCAGCCTTATGAGGGAAAAGTCCACTATAGACCAATTGTTTTCGATCAGGATCTTGCTGAAAAGAGCGAGGGAGCATAATATACAAACACACCACTTCTTCAGACTTGCAGGCGGCATATGACACCATCTATAGATATGAACTCTATTAGAACCTCATTGAATTAGGTATCCCTTCCAAAATAGTAAGATTAACCCAGATGGCAATAAGGGAAGTGAATTTCCAAATTCAGATACAGGGAGATATGTCCGATTCATTTCAGGCTCATAGAGGACTGCGGCAAGGGTGCCTATTGATGGCACAATCTTCAATAGAGGAGCACAGATCCTGAGGTTCGATGATGATCTGGATATCGTTGTGACGAGCCTCGCTGCAGTAGAGGAAGCATCATAGCCTACAGAAAGAATCGGCTAAAGCCTGGCTGACCATTAACGAGAATATGACCAAATACTTAAAAACGGACCTTCAAGGTAAACGAGAGGACCCACCGGATATCAAAATAGGAAATAGTGTTCTTGAGTGGGTCCATGAGTTTGTGTACGTCGGAACCCAAGTGATCTCCGACAATGACATAAAACCAGAAAAGCAGAAGAGAATTCTAGCCGCCTATAGAAGCTACTTTGGATTACTTAGATACTTCTCCAGCCGAATCATCATAAGGACCACTAAACTCCGCCTGTACAAGACCCTAACCAAGCCAGTACTTGTATATGGGCTCTGAATACTGGACAATCCCAAAGGCTCAGAAATAAGCATTCCTCTGTTTTGAAAGGTGCATTCTGAGGAAGATCTCCGGAGTAGTATGGGTCAACAATGAATGGAGGTAGCGCTCTAATGCAGAGCTAAAAGAACCTTATGATGAAGCTGACTCAGTTAAATTTATGAGGATCGGGCGGCTGAGATGGGCTGGACATATTGCCAGGATGAGGCCTGATCAAATACCCAGAAAGCTTCTAAAGAAACGTCTCTACGAAACTAGAAGAGTTGGCAGACCCAAACTACGGTGGGGCAGCCGAAGCGCGGAAGCTCTTAAACTTCCGTTATTGGAGAGCAGTGGCAGAGAACAGAGAAGACTGGCAAACAATGTTGCAGGCGACCCTGACTCTTCGTGAGTTGTAGTGCCATTGAGGAACCTAGTGTAAGTGTACTTTTATTTTTGTTTACACTGAACAGATATGAGAATATCTAAGTTAATAAAGAAAAGATTTCAAAAATAATTTGTTTGCGTACAGTAATGAAATATATATTTAAACTTTCTTTGCACTTAACCCGGTGTTAGGTGAGCATTTCCCTCACCCTTCTAAAAAATATTTAATACGTCCGTCAGAGCTTAACTTTCATCACTGTCCCTCAGTATAGCTGAGTTCAAGACATTTGCGAATAAGAATATTTGGCTTTTAAGTAAGTAAAGTTCTAAGCAATAATGGAAGCCAATACACACATTAAACTATAAATAACAATATATACAGTAAGTTAAATAATTAGAAATAATCTTTTACTATTTTCAGGTTGGTCAAGACTTCAGTTCTAGGATTCTTGCACTGGATCTGACGCATTTGAATCCAGCTGATATTAACGAGGTAAAATAAATATGCAAGATCTTTTCATCTTCAGTCCCTCTACCTATAAAACTAAATGCCTATTATAACTTAGGTCTAGGAAATCATGTAAATAAAATCAAACTTAAATATTATTACAATTCCAGATATCTTTACTGCTGCAGACAATGTCGGCTCACCCACCGGTGGTGGAATACGTTGGTTTTGTGACAATTAACCGAAGTTTATTCGTTTCAGTAAGTAAAATGGATTGCCTAATACATACAATAAAACATATATGGCATGCTTAGTACTATACTATTAAATACGTATATTGTGCTATCTATAAAAAAAGATAATTTTAAAGTGTCAAACTTCAATTGGATATACGTATTGAAGAATACTTAAAGGAAGGAGTGGGCCTCCATATACTGAGTGGCCCTACAAGTTTGAGGTAGTCGAAGAATTTGTTTATTTGGGATCACAAATAAATTAAAAACAAACAAGGCCTCTGAACTTCAACGTAGGATTAGCAGCCACAATTGTGGTTGTGAACGAAAAAAAAAAAAAAAAACTCACAGCAAAAGGTAAATCTAGTGAGCACTAAGTAAAGGCTGTTGGTGACATTTGTATTTTGCCAAAAAAAAAAAAAAAAAAAAAAAAAAAAAAGCAGTACATCAAATTTTCCCTGCAGTGTCTTACATAGAAGCCTATGTGACACAGAGTCAAACGCCTCCGTACAGTCGCTTCAATTGATATCATAGCAGTTGCCTCATTCTTAGCCATGTTCTGTGTCACTTCCCGCCGCCTGTAACTTTATTAGATGGTGCTCTGAGCAGAGGCCGGCCTGGAAACCGGTCTGTTCGGTGGGATAAGCTACTTCTGAGCAGTACGTTTTGAGAAAATTGAGAATTATTTTCTCAAAAACTTTGCCCAGGTGCGGAAGTAAGCTGATAGGTCTGTAGTCGGCTGGCTGGGGGTACCGTTCTTCGCGGGTTTCAATAGCGGAAAGAGTATAGCTTTCTTCCATGACTCTGGAAAGTAACGTAGCCTCAGGCATGAATTGTAGAGATTAGTCAGGTGAGCTATTCACAAAAATTTATCAATGCACGGCACCCGGATTGTGGTTGTAAAGAATCATGTATGTAATCATCGAAGAGCAGGGACGGTAGACAGTTCGTGATAGACCTGCGCTTTATAAAGATCCCAATCTGCTTCAACATATTTATATTTGCTTGGGGCCGGTAATGGAAACAAACCATTTAACTGATAAAGAACAGGTCTATGATCTGATGTAACGAAGTCCAAAGCAATGCAGTCAGTAAGACGATGGGGCTGCCTCGTGAGCAGGAGATCAACCGTTGATCTATACATCGAGTTTGACCGATGTCTGAATGTATGACTGTTGGGATGAACCACGGTATAGGAGGTTTTCAAAATGCTCTTCCCAGCACCATTTGATGTTTTGTTATTCCAGGAAGTGTGGCGAGCATTGAGGTCACCAACGATCCAATGGTTTTTCCGACGTGCACACTCATTTATGAGCCGAGAGAACTCAGTTAAAGATGACCTAGGTCTCCTATAAACCGCTGTGATGATGGGGGGCTTGTCTAGTAGGACCTGGACGGTCTTGTGGTGTATCTTTGGATCGTTAATGGTCACTGGGGTGGGGATTTCTCTCCACCTAGTGCCATATCTTATACCTATAAGGACTCCTCCAGTTGGTTCAGATATAACGTCTCCCGCTATTTCGTATCCCGGCAGCCGTATGTGCCGGAAATTCGTCCGGATGTCGGTGAGGATCACTACAGTGGGTTGGGTCTGTGCTATAAGGGCGTACACTTCCATAAGTTTAGGCATTAGTCCGTCCGTGTTGAAATTTAAGAGGGTCAGTGCTGAATTCATTTCGGCACAAATCCTGAGAATAGTTCTATAAGTCTGGTAATCTGTTGTGTCAGTGTGGTGATGGAGGTTTTTAAATCCTCCGCCCAAGGTGGTGGTTTATCCATTATTGTCTGTCTGTCCCAATAATTGTCCATTTGTCTGTTGCGTGTTTGTATGTTGACTGTTTGTCTGTTGTCAGATTGTTTGTTGATAATTAGAGGTGGTTGGGGCAAAGAATGTGCTAGGGAAGTTCGTGCAAAATCTTGAACTTGTGGATGCTGGGCCTTCGTTGTTCCTGATGTGGTCTTCGCTCGTAGAGCTACCTTCTTTCTTCAGTTCTTCAATCCTTTCAAGTAACAGCTTTCTGAATGAACACCCGGTGAATGATGCTACATGATCATCTCCACAATTGGCACATTTAACCGGAACAGTCTTCCGAGGACATTCAGCGATTAGGTGAGGCCCTGCACACCTCACACAGGTAACTGCTCTTCCGCAGTAGTTTTTTGTGTGCCCGAACTGCTGACAACGGTAGCACTGTATTATTCCTTTTCTGCCTTGGTATACTTTGGAGTTGAATCGAACTCGATTTATAGTACCCAGCTTCAGTATATCTTCTAATTTCACGCTTGCTGTAGTCGTCACTAAAATTAGAGGAAGGTCATGTTTTTTCCCCATTTATATCACTTTTTGGAGACGACGAACGTCCAAAATTCCTTGTAATTTCACTCCTAACTCTTCTTGAACATCTGTTACATCGTGATCTATGTCTAAAAATAAATTGGGCATTAGATAAATATATATGATAATAAATCCATTTATACAATTCTACAATGAAAGTGGAAAAAAAATAAATAAAAATAAACTATAATAAATGTTAATATAAAATAATTTAGAATAATAATTGCAGATACAAATAAACTAATAAATAGGATGAAAAAGAAAAGAAACTATATAAATTAAATCATACTATATAAATCTTAATTAGAGTTCATTTATTGGCTTGGTCACAAAGTGTACTTAGGATACTGAGGAGAAAGATAAGCGATATTGAAGACGATAAGCGATGTTGAAGTTAAAATGAGTCGTACAAACTTTGATGGACTCTTAAGTAAAGCTGTCATCTTCACTCAATAAAATCAAAGTTTGGCAAATTCTGTGATTGAAGACGTAACTGGTATAACGATTATTTTTGTTGGAGGTATTGGTAATGAACTATCTGGCACACTAAGAATCATATAAGATAAACCAGACAGTTATTGACACCCAGACAATTATTGACACCCTATCTTAAAAATTAGAAAAAAAAAAAAAATGGCCAAAAAAATAAATCATAAAATTCATTTGAAATGCTACAACTCAACTGTGTGAAAGTACCCTCAATTCTGACCGTATTTTAAAGGATATCCATGTCTGATTTTATATAATTTAATGTCACTATATTATAAAATACATACTATGAAAAATATTTGGTGTGAACTTTCTTGCTTAGCTTAAAGTATAGTAATTAAGGAAAAATCAGAAAAAAAAAAAATCAACTTTATTGAACTAATCTTTCTATAATTTTAGTATGAATATTTCCTTAAGGATGCCAATAACTGTCTGCTTTACCCTATACATGATATTAACAATAGTAAAGAGATTTGGATTTTAAAGACCTAAAAACTAATGTTTATTAGTATGTACGGTTTTATTTTTATTTATTTATTTTTTTCAGTTTGTATCAAATGCCGTTACTTATTTGGTTGTCCTCATCCAGTTCAAAGTTTCTGCACCAGTTGAAGAAGCATTTAGTAGAGAAGTTACGGAATAATAAAATGTAGTTGATTATTCAGGAGGTACAATATCAGTGATGAATTTTTTTTTTTTAACAATGTTTAAAATAAAACGGATTGAAAAACATAAAAGAACTTTATTACCCATTTAATTTTGTGAATGTGTTTGCGTGTACGTGTGTGTGAGTGTAATTTCATGGAATATTATACCGTTTGCTGGCAAGTTCAAATGTTTAGAAGATTTATTTACGGAAGTTTGAAGATTTATTCCGTTCAGCACAATCTGAAAATACTTCAGCTGCACTGGATTTATACATGTTTAAAACGGGACAATAGGGTGACACAATTTTATAGTTTTTAGGACCTAAAACAATTCGTAACAAAAATCTATTACGAAGAAATAATTCTCCTCATAGATGGTAAAGAAGTATGTACTTATTTTTGATAACATCGATACTTTAATGTATATAATACTGTTTTACATAATGGTATAAACCACCTTATAAGAGGAGAGTACATTAATCATTTCACAAGCGACTATAGGCTTAATAAATATAAAGTTTAAGTATTTGGCCTACAGGTTCGTGGCTTTCCGAATCTACTCGTATCTAAATGAATTTGGTTTCTTTATTTCTTAGTAATAATAGGTACACAATTGTCAACATTTAATATAATTATTGAAAAGGAATTGCCTACATTACAGAATATTATAATTTAAATATGACTTTTTGCAATTCATTAGACAAATAATCTTAACAGACGAATTTAGGAAGGCAGGATAATATTTTTTATATCTTGTACTTTAATTTTCTTATTATTATCTAAATGAATAGATTCATATAGGCACGTGAAAATTGTTACAAATTATTCTGAATTTTATGAATATATAAACAAAAATTAAAAAAAGAAAATTCTACAAAAAATACATAAATAAAATAAAATAAAATGAACTATCTATTTCAATCACAAGATATACTGAAATACTAATATATCTATCTACCTACCTTCATTCGGTTTTTAGTCTTAAATGAAAAATATTTAATTATATTGATATTTTAAGCGGGATAGAAGAATGACAAGTGGTGATTCATCAGCAATATAAAACAGTCCAGCAATTTAAAAAAAAAAAATTGGGTTCAGCTGTCATCTGAATAAATAATAACGAACTAAAACTAATCTTCTCCTAAAGCATCATTAAACAACTAAAAAAATAAAAATTAAAAATTATAGATTAGGAAAGATTATAAGCAGTAAAATACCAATATTGTGCGACTAACGTTTTCCCAAAAATCTTCCTTTTATTTTATTTTTTAATAAAACATAAGAATGTATTAAAAATACGGAAATAAAGTCAAGTTATTTTCTCGTATTACATATAATTCTTCTATAATATTTCTTCAAAGGTAGATAATGGATGTTACGACGATGATCAACATAATTGAACAACGCAAAGAGATTTAAAAAAAATAATAATAATAAATAAAAATTAAAGTATATATGCAGAAAACTTCTAATACCATCTCAATGATCCTACACAGTAGTTAAATACGATTCGGTCCGCTGAAGGTGCGGGTCACGAACTTAGACCTGAGTAACTGTCCCTGTCGTCAGCACGACTCCTTTACAGTCTGTTTATTCTGGTTTACTGGGTCTCTTGTGAGGCATTTTAGTTCCGTTCTACATAATAGGCAATGCCAGCTTGGGCTACAGTTAGAAATACGAAATATTAAAGAAGAGAATCAATGCTAAAAACTGTATTCATGTCAAATTTTGGAAGATCTTAATTTATCATTTAACAAAACCTGTATTCACAAAAAAATGGAAAAAAAAAAAAAAAAAAATGGGTATTCATATATGGAAAAACGAAGTCAGTCAGTCATCATATTCAATAAAAAAAAAATTAAAATACAAATTTCAAGATTATTGAGCAATGAGAAGTATAAAACTATACAATGATCTTGTTCATAAATTATTTATCATTAAAAAAACTGTGGATAAAATCTAATTATGATGCATTGCCAGTAATAACATTTGAATTCATTTTACAAAATCTACTTATAAATTAACGTTCTAAAGATGAGTGTTCCCAAAAAAAAAAAAAAAAAAAAAAAAACCAAAGTTTATATAACATAATGTCATCGTGATTAGCGTAAATAAATTTATTCTACCAGAAAAAATGAGTTTGCATTCTTTATTTGGATATCCCTTAAATTTATGTATTTTAATTTTTAATATAAGTATAGTTCTAATTATTATGTTAGATGAAGTATATTCTATCTTTATAGGATTTAAACAAAAAATATTACTATGTAAGTATTTAAAAAAATAAATATCAGAATATCTGTCTCTCGGTACTTATGTACACAACCATTGATAATTAGGTAATATCTCACACTTTTAATGAGCAGAATAACGGTCAATAATTTTTAGAAGTAATGTTCATGGATTTGTACTCTTTGGAAATTATGTAAAATCCTTTTTTAAAAAATACAAAAACATAGTATCTTTAAAATATCCCATAAGAATAACATGAAAATACAATGAAATGTTTGTACGTTATTAAGGGGTAGGTTATAAAATAAGATACTTATAAATGTAGAATTTAGATTAGTGCATTGGTTTGGAATTTAATCCTAGACCAGGCTCGCAGGTTGCTTTATTCAATAAAATGAGAGGATGTTTTCCTCACCAGTTCTTCCTAACCTGGACCCACTTGCTTTCAGTCACTAATACCCTTCATCCGACCATCTCTTCTACCTTTAGTATGAGCACATGTAAAGTTTTTCGTAATTGAACTAATTGACCAGTACAGATATATATTTTATGGTCTGGTAATTTTTCACCGACGGATCAGAGATGGAGCTGGCGTAGAAGTTTTGAAAAAAACGAGTTGGTGAAAAACTTTAGGCAGTCCAGGAACTTTGCTGGATGAACACCTGAGGTAAGTCAAAGATCTCGTGGAAGTTTGCAGCATTCTTTTTCTGCAGGGAACCATCTTCTTAAGCACGGATATATTATTTTTTATTATCTATAATTAATAAATCATATATTATTACCTATGTTTGGAAGATTGAGAATTGAGGTGAAGAGGAAAATGTCTTTTAATAGAATTTATTTTATAATCTTTTGGATTGGAGATCGGTAAGGAATTCCAGCATAAAGCAGCACAAATATTTTTTAAAAGTTCAAAGGAGGCAGTTTGATGAGAATAGATATTCTGATTAATGGGGAGAAATCTGGAATTAAAAATGTGAATTCAAAAAACCATAAATACTTTCTGGATCAGGTTATATCCCTATCTGGCATATATCACAGACACAGAAGGTGTATATTATAAAATAATTGGTTTAAAGAACAACTTTTCAATTTTTAAAAAAAATTTTCAACTTAGTAATATTTTACACACACACCAAGAGGTGACACCCAGCCATTCCTCTCCACGATATAATGCCTAACGGCGCACAGTGGGTAAAAAATCCATTTCGGCGGCCCAAATTATTTTATTGCAGAAATATGTTTTAAATGAAGTCCGATATACGGGAAAAATATCAAAAAACTTTTCATGAAAGTGGAAGAGTTCATAATAAATTAATGAATTGTCGACCTAAAATGCAAGAAGTACGGTTAAATGAGATGGCTGATAAGCCTCAATTGTAGGTGATATTTCTTTAATATAATATGATACAAATGAGCTGTTTCTACATATCAACACAGAAAAATTATGTACGATCGATTATTTCAAAATAAAGTGCATATTTGAAGACTTATTAACAAAAAGTCTTCGAAAACTAAAAGTAAAATTATTGTAAAAATAGCCAGCATTTAAAAGGACGATGGAGTACGATGTCGAAATATCACGTCGATGTTCATTATTTTCTGTTAATGAAATCCCAGAAACCATATCCGTTTCGATCCGTGCCTCATTATTTTGCTGTACTCCGAACAACATATTTTCCCCGATCCTTGGAAATTATCCATAGTCAAAATGATACCCAAGCCCAAAAAGCCACTGGAACACCCTTCCTCGTTTCGTCCTATTTCCCCTATTGCCAATTATGGGCAAAATCCTTGAAAAACTCATCTTAAAACGATGTATCCGATCCTAGATTCCAATCACATAATCCCAGACCACCAGTTTGGATTCCGAACATCACATTCCACAATCCAGCAATGTCACCGTGTGGTGGACGTTGTCTCCTCCGCATTGGAGCGAGGAATGTACTGCACGGGAGCCTTTCTCGATGTAGAACAAGCTTTTGACCGAGTCTGGCACCCCGGGACTGCTTTACAAAACTCCGTAAATTCCTACCTCCTACATACTTCCTTATCATCCGTTCATATCTTAGCGATAGAACCTTCAAAGTTAATCATAACTTTTCCTACTCCTCTCTCTTTACCCAATCTGCAGGTGTTCCTCAAGGAAGTATCCTTGGTCCAAAAAAAAACTTTTAAATATCAGCACTGATAGATAAAACCGAGTTGATTGACGGTAGCTGAGAAGTAATAGCATATGTAGTAAACAAATGAAATCCAACAAAAGCAACAAAAAGAAACTGCCTAAATGTAAATAACAACTACTCCATGTCTTGACGGCATTTATAATACCTACAGATAAATATAAATAATATAAACAAAGAGAGTGATTTATTTTTGTTATTTTTTAAAATTTATTTAATAAACTTGATGTTTTGGAGGTTTTTCAGTATCTGATGTAAATTCAGAAAATTATGTATGTCCGGTGTATGTATCCTGATGATGTTTGTCATGATGTATAGAAGTACATTCAATGTTAACAACGTACCTATGTACTTGAAAAACCACCACCAGATCCAAAAGAGTGTTAAGTAATAAATTACAAAAAGGGACGGTTTCCATTGAGAGGGGGATAATAATGAGGCACGGATCGAAACGGGTATGATTTTTGGGATTTAATTAACACAAAATAATGGACATCGTACTCCATCGTTCTTTTAAATGCTGGCTATTTTTCCAAATATTGGCTAGTTTTGCATTTTAGGTCGACAATTCATTAATTTATTATGAACTCTTCCACTTTCAAGAAAAAATTTTTAATATTTTTCTCGTATATCGGACTTCATTTAAAACATATTTCTGCAATAAAATAATTTTGGGCCGCCGAAATGGATTTTTTGTCCACTGTGCGGGGCGCGCCTCACGCGGCGGCTCCTTAGACAGGAAAAACAGGTGTAGGTAGGTGGCTTTAGTGCGTAAGAATCCCACTCATAGGTTTGGGCATAACCATGTCTTTCGAAGGTTTTCCAAGTTCTCAAACAAAAAATCAATAGTATATTAAATTCATTTATGAATATACCTGTTCGTATATGTGATTACCTTTATTCATTCCTCAATGCAAACATTTACCAAAGACAATTTTCTTGAAACGGACACGAAATCAATAATTCATTTTAATATCCTGATCAAATATGAAATGACGATGAGACGGGCATTTCGAAATCAACTCGGCAGTATTCTAGACACTGGGATGAAGCAGACAGCTCCTGTATTGGTATGTAGTTAATATCATTTAACTTTTAACTACCTACTTTTAACTTTTAACTTTAACTACCCATGCCAGGAGGAGGTACTATTGAGTGCTAGTCTCCCACACGCATACAAGGCCTGTAGTATTCAATTTCAGATCACATTCACTGATTGTTACCCTAATAACAGGTGTGAATTAAAATCTGAAAGAGAAAAAAAAAAAAAAAAAAAACTTTATAAGATCACTTATTAAATATTTATAAGATCACTTATATATCTCTTTTATTGAAAGTCTTCGAAAGTGCTTCAAGTATATACTTCAAATGTACATATAATTTTAATAACTTGTAAATTAAGTTTGTTTTTAATAAAAAAAATAAAAAAAGTAAAAGAGAGACAAAAACTTATTGTTTAAAAAAAATTGAAAAAGATATTGATTAATCTCTCATCCCATCCTCTCTCTCTCTCTCTCTCTCTCTCTCTCTCTCTCTCTCTCTCTCTCTCTCTCTCTCTCTCTCTCTCTCTCTCTCTCTCTCTCTCTCTCTCTCTCTCTCTCTCTCTCTCTCTCTCTCTCTCTCTCTCTCTCTCTCTCTCTCTCTCTCTCTCTCTCTCTCTCTCTCTCTCTCTCTCTCTCTCTCTCTCTCTCTCTCTCTCTCTCTCTCTCTCTCTCTCTCTCTCTCTCTCTCTCTCTCTCTCTCCTCTCTCTCTCTCTCTCTCTCTCTCTCTCTTTTCTCTCTCACTCTTCTGCTGGTCTTGCCTAAGTCATACTTTTGGAGTATCGAATATTGACAAAAAAAAATTTGTTAAATCTTGTTTTTCTTATCCGCACCGACATCATATTTTTTAACAAGGGAAGTGGTGGAGATTCGATAGCTAATATCTAAAGAATATATATTTTTTTTTTTTAATAAATAAATTAAGGAAAAAAAATTGCATAATTTAAAATAAATTTCATACTAAAGCAATTTCAAAATTATAAAAGTAATTATTGTTAATAACGATCGTTTTTTTTTTTTTTTTTTTTTTTTTTAAGGTTCGTGTGAGTCATCCGCCTGTCACAAACAAAAGAAAATCGAAGCATATAAACAAATATTTGCAAGAAATAAAACCGCTTCTTCTAATGCTAAGGATATTCGGAAGATTTCCTTTTCTTTTCGAGGAGGGTATGTTTTAGACATTAATGAAAAATTATTAATTTAGAAATCATTACTGATTACTGACATTACTGATTGATCTAAATTTAAAATTAAAAATTTACTAGCGACAGGTTGTGTTGCTAAGATAAAATTTATTTTATGTGCTTTATATTAGCTAATTTGTTATATACATACATTTTTAATACACATGTATTTCTAAAGTGACGCAACTCAAAAACCAACTTAAAATAAAAAAAAAAAAATGTTAAATTTTCATAGTCATGTTCTTGAATTATCTTTTAATCCCAACCGCAAGAGAGATGTATCAAGTGGAATTTGAAGTTAATTATATCCATTTTTGTCATTTCATAGAAGACTATTGAACTTAAACGTAAAGCTAAATAAAAAAAAATGTTTTTGAATTGTGTCATTTTTGAAATACATGTGAGATATATGGAACTTTAACGGAAAGAACTTAAACAACACTACATATTACTAACAAATTTACTTGACTAAAATTACAACTAAACTTACAAAACAAAAAGTTAATTTATAACACGTTACTGAAACCTATTTGAATCTACGAAGCAGAACAAAACCCACACACGTTCACAAAAAAGAAACAGTAAAGTCAAAAATACTTCAAACAATACTACACGCACCATGATATATTTCAAATCACACAACACAGTAATTTACACATAATATTTGTGCATTACACATACATAAAATACAACAATATTCACATTTCCATACAATATCGTAATCCACTTATACTGAAAATTTCTCTATACTTTGTTACGCAGCAACTATATACGTTGAAATTAACGAACCTGGCCAACATGCCTTCTAAAATTATTTTCTATTTTTCTTTTAGTTTTATTCTTCTTTTATTTTTAGTTTGATTTATATTATTTCAAAAAGAAGAGATCAAAAGCCAAATATCTCTTTTACTCGATGCCGAAGGGAGGCTTAGCAGTTGTAAAGTTATTTAAATAGATAGATAAATTTAAACATTAGCTAATTATGTACTCAACTAATTCATACAAAATTATGTAACATAATGCACCTAAATCCTGATATTAAAACTAAAAGTAATAAATTAGGAATATAATTGGAAATTATATTCACAGTACAAGCTTATGAAATGTCACACATATCTGAAATGTATAGATTTAATCAAAATTTAATTTACTTTTTTTCAGGTCGTGTCGTTTTCAAACCGTTCTCTTGGCCTGTCTGGCACACGGCATTTATAGTCTTGCTTCAGTTGTTCGGAGCTTCATATATTTTGAAGATCTTACTTTCGACAGGTTTTACAAGTCAAGGCAATTTCGATGATTCCCTTTATGCCGTCTGTTTGGCGGCTTCAGTCTTCCAGAGCTTTGCGATTCCGTTCACATATTGGTGTGAATCATTGAAAACACAGAATTATATTAATGGCTGGTATTACTTCCAGGTATTTCATTTTATTTTTGCTATACTTTGTTTATTGAATTAATTGTTAATATTGGGTTGTTCCCGATGAAATTTCCGCTTTTAGAACCAGGATGTAAACAAAAACAAATCAAATATATTTTATTCAAAATATATACCAATTATTTTTTCTCCTCACGACTAACCTAGTTTTCAATGCCTAATCTGAAAAAGTAAAAAAATTAAAATAACTCAGACATGAATTATTCTCGCATAATGTTTTTCCAAGCTTCGAAAGTAGTGGTAGTTTGTAAGGGATAGATCAAAAGAATATGGAGGATGAGAAAGGGCTACATAACCCATCTTCTTTAATCTATTTACTGCCAAAATCGAACTATGAAGTCGGGTGTTATCACGCAACATAAAATGTATTATTCCGTTCACAGGCTGTTGTTTGATCAAACCTTGATGCATTCAGTTCATTTCTCAGCAATATTAATACTCCTACCACAAGGTGGACTATCAGAACACATATAACAAGGCGGTGTCGAATACGACACTTAGCTTTAAAAAGTGCTTCTTTCCCCAAATATTTGTGTCAATAAGGTATAATTACATAAATACAAATTAAAGAAGATTTATATATTTACAAATTATGTTAGAAACTATTAGGAACAAATATTTTATTTTATCTTTATAGGAATAAGACTTTTATTTGGAAAATTTATTTTTTTACTATATAGCAAGTTTATAATTAAATATTATAAACAGGATGGACAAATCACTCTTTTGTGTTTCCCACAGACACTTTTCTTGCACTTCGTGCACAGGTGATTCCCTCTGCGATTCTTTTTCCACCCACAGAAGGAACATTTTCCTGGTCTCACAGAAGTTGATGGAGCTGGTGATGCACAGTCTTCCGGTATTTTTTCTTCTATTATGTTGCATATTTCCTCTATGAGTATTTTATTGATATAGTGATTTGTAATCCTCTCCTTCATATGTGGTGTGACGAGGGCAAAAACAAGTTTTTTTTAAAAATTCAGCACGATGGGTTTTGAGTTTATTTCGCGGGACCGCATGTAGCTTGTGGATTACATAAGCATTCACTGCCGCAGCATCCAACATACCATAAAAGTATCGCATGAGCCAGCGGTTTGTCATTCTTTTAACCGATTTTGCATGGCAGAGTTTATCAAAAACGTCCACACCTCCTTTGGTAAAATTGTAGAATTCAACTAGCTTAACTTCGCTCGTGAGAAAATATTCATCAGCATCAGGATAATCTGAAAAATTATCACTAGACAGTGCAGCATCATCATCCACATCGTCGTCGTTCGGTAAAATAATATCCTCTGTTTCGCTGGAAGTGTTGTCCCTCCCATCTTCATCTGTCTCTTCAGCTTGTTGCCGAAGCAATTCTTGGAGAATTTCTTTATCTATAATAAACCGCTTATAATCTGCCATAATAGTCTGCAAGACAACAAAAAATAATCCAGAAATAATTATGTACACTATGCCTAGGTAATAAAAAAAAAATGCCACATATTACAAGCTGGTGTCGTATCTGACACCGGAACAGAGCGCGCCATAGTAAATCATAAATTAAGTAAGAAATTTAAGATTAGTGACTTAACTTTCCACACCACAGTCTTAAGGGTAATTTAAAGGGTTTACTAGGGTAATTCAAGGCTACAGATTTCCACCCCTCCTACAGCTTCCTATCCAAATGAAAACAAACAGAAGGTGTCGTATCCGACACCGCCTTGTGGTAGGAGGGTTAATATGTTATTAGAAACCATAAGTGTGGTTGAAATCAAGTTTGCGACCCTGAAAACATGATGAAATTCGCGTAGTACTCGAAAAATCACAAAATATTACTATTTTCATTATTTCGTTTATATCTCGTAAACTATGTGATTTTCGGTGATGGAGCATATTTACACAATAAAAGAACAATAAATAGGTAAAGATTTAAACCCAACTGCTATTTAACTATTATTTTACTAGGTATATTTACATATTTTTTATTCGTAAATGTGTTTTACTCTGTTTCTTCGTTATTTGAAGTCTTATATATTTTGTATTATTTTTACACCATACACGTTTATTAAATAAAGTGAGGACGTGTACGTTTAATCACTTTTCTTCCAAAACCGATTTCCCCATTTTCCAAGATATCTTATTATTGAGAAAACCATTTGTGCCAAAAAAAACACAATAAAAATACAGAAACACAGTTTCTCAAATTAAAACTTATAAAATTTCCTTTCCATTCTTTTTAAGGATATTTTTGGTAACACAGTACCAAAAATCAGTATGTCGCTGAGATCTTGACGGTAACAGTAAAATTCCAAATGTTTTTGAAAAATTATCATTTTTTTGTTTGACCGGCGGAGCTACGATTGGGTATAAATTTTCAAAAGTTTAGTATTCCTTAGTAGTGTAAATATGCTATAAAACCGAAAACTATTCATTTTACGAGATTTAGACGAAATACTGAAAATAGTGCTAGAATTTTGCTGTTTTTCGAGTACAACACATGTCACACTAGGTTTCCAGGATTGCAAACTTGAATTTCAACTACCCTTATAGGTCCTACCAACATATATATATATATATATATATATATATATATATATATATTTTTTTTTTTTTTTTTTTTTTTTTTTTTTTTTTTTTTTTTTTTTTTTTTTTTTTTTTTTTTTTTTTTTTTTTTTTTTTTTTTTTTTTTTTTTTTTTTTTTTTTTTTTTTTTTTTTTTTTTTTTTTTTGAAATATCGACTGTACTAAAGTGTTAATGATAGAAACTAAATATTTTGCCGCTAATCAACAGACGACCATATAATCCTGCCTTAACATTAAGATTTAATGTGTCAGACATTTTATGTCGGATGACCAAATATTTAAAAGAATACTATATTTGTAATTTCTTCAGGAGGAATTTGGCAAGAACGAGCTTGACTTTGCCCTCACAAGACCATTAAGGATTGTAAGCATCATCCATGTTCCGATTTTGATGACAATGCTTTCCACTGGGGCTTACCTCTACAACGACTTTCGGTTCATAACATTCCTACCCTGTGTTACTGCTACGGGCTCCCTCAGCGCATCCTTGCTCTTCTGGAGTGTCACACTGTACGAGCTGAGGAATGTTTCTGATAAATTGATAAACAGGATTATCTCAGTGAGTAGTTTCACTAATTAACATTTACAGACAATAACACTGATCAGAAAAAAAAAAAAAAATCCTAGTACAGAAACAAAATATTGGTATTCCGACCTATTGGTTTTGCTGATTTTAAATATGTTGTCAGAAATTTTCTATTTTTTTTTTTTAATGCGACATTTGAATAATTTGTAATTAGTTGTATATAGCTTGGAGGTTTATTAAATAATTTTACCTTTATCAATATAAGAACTTGTCTTCAGTTACACAATTGCCTCCTATTTATGTCAGATCGATTTGACAAATTCTGACAAAACATTCGAATTTAGGAATTGTGAAAAAAAAAATGTGAACCAGGGTAATCATTAAAAAATGTAAATTTCTCTTTTTTTCAGTCTGGCTGCCGAAACATGTACAGGAACCGCATTCTCTGGTTGAAACTGTGCAACATGACCACAAGCCTCGGAGAGAGTGTCGGTCACATAGGGCTTGTAGTCTGTGTTCTTATCTTCACCACATCCGTCCTTACGACCTACGGCCTTCTGTCTTTAGCTATCGACCGTTCCTTCAACATTTCTTTTTGTGCTCTTCTACTTGGATCATTCCTTTGCATTTTAGCTCAATTTGTAATGTGCGATGCTGCGCACAGAACGACCAGGGCAGTATGTTTTCTTTTTGTACCATATCAATAAAGACTTATCATCGCTCATATTTTAATATTTATTGCTACTTTACTTTTGTTTATACAGTAGCCATTATCTAAATGAAAATCGTTAATCTCACTGATTCCTCTATTTTATCGTTCACACTTATTTATGTTACATTTAAGTAATTTATAACCCTGGATCAGTTTTTTTTAATCTATCATTTACTTTTTCTGGTATGTCTTATAATCTTTTTCTATTTTTTATTTTGTTTATTTTATTGTTGTTTTTATTTCTATATATTACACTTGTTTGTTGTTAGTGCACTCTCCTCTTTAGGAAAAACAATACATGCATTGTAATTATTATATATATAGTTACATATATAGACAATAAATTAAAAAAAAAAAAAAAAAAAAAAAATGTATTTGCAGTGTATTATACAAATATTTCAAGATTATTTCTAATATAAATGAAATTAAAACATAAAAAAAATAATATACACAAGCAAATATTTAATGTATTACAAAAAAACTAAATACCATTAATGTTACAATAAATATTTGATACTAACACAAAACTATATTTAATGATTACTCATACTTTTGATATTCTTTTATTTTTAATCAACTACACAATCTTTTACAATGTACTTTGATTCATTCCATAAGATATTAATTAACTTTAGTTAGAGTATCTAAATAAAAAAAAATATTTGTTATGTTGGTAACTCTGGTGGTGAGGCGAGCACACGAGTGGACCAAGTACAATCTCGCCTATTGGCTCGTGGAAAAGGAGTTCTTTGACTCATGCCCAGAGACCGACATTTTTCGCAGCGCTGGCAAGCCGAACCGAGCAGAGGCGAGGCAATAGAGAGTCACCCAGTACACTATCTTACTCGCCTGCCCTCGTCTTGCCTCGGATAGTGTGTACTACCGGCATGAGAGATGTTTTTGAACTATAACATGTATAGATGATAAATAAAAACCTTCTATATGCATTTTATAAAAAAAATATTTCAAAATTATTTTATTAAATATAAAAATTAAAACCAAAAAATATATATTTCTAGCACAAATTCAATATATTGAAGAAAACAAATTATAGCTACTATTGCAATAAACATTTAACACTAACATAAAATTATATTTATAAGTAACGCACTTATTTGATAATTAAAAGCTTTTATAACCCAATTTCCAATGATCTTTTGATTTACCTATTAGTTTATGAAACAAAAAATAAATAAATAAAATTATTGTACAACCTTCAAATTTCTTCCTTTTAATAATCTATTCGCGGCACTGCCATAAATCCAAAGATGCAATGCGTTGTAATATTAATTCACTACATTATTTTTAAATGGTTCTTGAAGAAAACTAAGAGGTGATCTTTGAGTCGATCCTCAAATCAAAGTCAATAACTAAACATGTTGCTTTACCAGGCTCTTGACTACCAGTTCTTCCTATAGCCAAAACCCTTTTTTCCTTCCATTAATGCCTTTTTAATCAGCGCCTTCCATTTTTTTTAATCACTACTTATTTTTAACCAACTAAATAATATTTCAAAATATTTTTATTATTTTTATATTACATATTAAAAAGTTATATATTTTCATTATATAATGAAAACATATATTGTATGTTGCAGTATATACTACAAATTTAAATAATTATTTATGGAAACATTTTCAAATGAAAAATGTGAACAGTATTTGTTATTGGACCAGTTCATCAAAAAATTAATATTTAAACTATACCACAGCCTTTTCAATATAAAATTGTTAGTTTCAAAATTAAATTATTTTCTCTCTCTCTCTCTCTCTCTCTCTCTCTCTCTATATATATATATATATATATATATATATATATATATATATATATATATATATATTATACTTTCCACTCTTTTGAACAAATTTAATTTTCAAAAAATAAGATATTAATTGTGAGAAATAGGGATATTGATGTTTTTGTTATTATAATTTTCTCCTCAAATTATACCTATCTGTTCAGAAAAATATGATGAACTTGTAACTGTTTTGATCAGTTACATATCCTTTCCAATTAATATATATTATTTTAATTGTGGGACCTTTGGTTATTATTACATTACACTTTATTTCAGCAATATTTTAATTTTTTTTTTTAAACTTTATTAATAAAAATGTAAGTAAATATAATGTTTATTATTATTAATAGATTTTACCTTTTTTGTAGATTGGAGAGAAATTTTGTTGCAAACTAATCGAACTTAATACTCCATCATTGAACTGTAGAGATCAATTTGAGGTAAATTTTACATACATTTTTACATTTACAAAGAAACATTATCTATACAACATACTTTAAAACAGCTTTAGGACCATTTATAAAAAAATAATATAATATAGAACTTTACTTAAAGTGCTAGCTCACATTTATTTGCTTTGTTTCTTTTTAGTTAAACATATATAAAAAAAATAAATATTTTTGTATTATTGCCAGTTATGGGGAAATTTTCTGAATAATTATTATTGATAAAACTAAAATGAATCTCCTATCATTCAAATGTACCGAAATATCATTGATTACTAGAAACCATTGAAGTAACATTCAAAAGAAAATAATATTTCAGTTCTTTTTATTTTAGGGAAGGGGGAGGTCAGTTCTTTTTTCTTTTATTTTGTCCTCCCTTGGCAGGGACAACTATAAAAAATATGATTACAATAGATGTCAATTGCTATCTGAAATATTGACAGTAAAGAAGTCCTCTGCAAAGGAAAATAAGAACAAAAAAAAAAAAAAAAAAAAATTAAAAAAAATGTCCATTGGGAAGAAGTTTGAAAGCTACAAAAATAATATTGTTTCTTCTTCTTATTGTTTCTTATAGGTCAGCTAAGGACCACAACATTAATTTATTGCATATAATATTGTTTATTCAATTTTTTTTTGTTTTCAGTTTCCAAAAAGCATTCAACTGCTTGGCATCAAAGTATGCGATGAAAAAGAAAAGGCATCTCATCTTTCCTATTCTGTTTCACTAATTTAATTTTTTTTTTTTTACTATTATATTAATAACCATTTATCGAATTCCTGTAATCAGTTAATATTCCTCAATAACCTATGTTTTTGCAACTATTTAAACCTATTTCTCTTATGACCATCCCTTTTTTTTCATAAATGATTCCTTTTTTTCATATTTTTGTCTCAATGACTTCAACCCTCTATTGAAATTTTTTTTTTCTTAAGTTTAAAAACTAGAAATTATCTAACAAATGTCTACTTAAAACTACTTGTACATTAACCTGGAACAAAAATTTACCAATAAGTAGATAAAATGCACCCTCTGCAGAATACAAAATTCTGCAAAATAGTAATTTTTTTGACAATGAACAAAAAAATAAGTCGAAAGTAGTAATGAAAAATAAACATAATTTTTTTTTTTTAAAAAAGCTTGGATTTCTAAGACATAAACTTAAATAAGTTATTCATTAAAAGTTAAAATTTAATCATTGAGTACTAATTAAGGTTCTGTAGTCATTGCATATCTGTTGAATTAATATATGAGAATATGATTACAAATTATTTTCTAGAGGATTCTATTTTTTAAATAATAAAGTGTGTATTTTAATTTTCTTACATATATAACTAACTAAACTTTTGACGATTAAATGATTTTTAGTATTACATAATATTGTATAGGCTGCTCTATAAATGGATGGGATAGGACTTGGACACTTCCTACCTTTTCTAGATTTACTTTAATTCTAACTTTTGTCCATTTATTTTTACTAGAAAACTAATCTTTACATATTATTCGTACAATTATCAGATGTCACTTCTTCTTCAAACAATGATGACCAACCCACCAGTGGTTCATTTTGTCGGTTTTATGACCATCAACAGAAGTTTATTTGTCAAGGTACATATGGCTTCCTTTATTTAAATTAAAATAAGATTAATTAATAATATATGTATTTAACAGTTCATTTCAGATGCTGTTACTTATTTGGTAGTTCTCATTCAATTTAAAACATCATCGATTGCAAGATCTTTAGTCTCTGCTTCTGAAAAAGATTTAATTAACACATTGAATACTGAAATTACATTAGTTAATGTGAGTGCAAGCTACTTGTAATGATTATATCACTGATATCCTTATTTTTTTAAAAGTAACTATAGTAGTTCAAGGATAACTTCAGACTTTTTTGAAAATTAAAAATCACATTGAAACAAAAATAAATTTAAATAGAGAACATAAATTAGGATTTGTGATACTTCTGGATTAATTTTACCTATCCACAACAGTTAACTTTTAATAAATTACCACCACTCCTTCTGATTCTAATTTGTTTTATCTGCACTGCACCTATAAGACTTGCTCTTGATTACCTTTTTCAATCAATTAATCAGAGAAGTCACTTAAACTATCCAAGAGATTGGAATATAACTAATTTAGCAATAAAATAATATACTGTTATCTAGCATCAACTGAAATAATTATATTGTCATTTATTTATTTACATAAAATAAGTAAAATGAAATACATGTTGCATTAAAAAAAAACATGCTTTCCAGAGGAAATATAACTCTTCCAGAAGCATTAGTTTGGTATAAGTTAATTGATGCATGATCAATAAAAGGATGTTTCAAAATACTGTAGTTTTGTTTTACCAATTATACTTATACATACAAAATGAAAAATTACTACAATTAATTATTATCATAATTATAAATTAAAGTTTAAAAAAAGAAACTTAATACATTTATTTTGAATTAAGTGATTTTGTCTACATTATCAATTATAAATTATAATGCTTACATTACTTTATTATATAATATTGTAATAATTCTATTTAAAAAAAAAAAATTTAAATATTTTTTTTTTAAATTGTAAATAATAATTAGACAAAGAATCTAAAAAAAAAATATTATTTGTTATGTTGTTATATAAAATATCTGAGAGATATTTTTTGAATTATTACAAATATTGATGATAATAAAACAAAAAAAAAAAAACTTCTATATGCAGTGTATTGAAAGAATATTTCAAAATTGTTTTATTTTAAAAATGAAATTAAACAAACAAAAGATGATGAACATAAGGACAATTAAAAATATTATAACATTTAAGTAATTTTACGATCACACCTAACCTTTTAAAATTATGCTCATTTAATAATTTAAAAAAAAAATTAACCTATGGATTATTTTTATTAAATTTATTAATCCATGAACTAAAAATATTTGAATGGTATTAAAGAAGTTTGAATGGTATTTATTTTCTTATTTAGGAAAAAGTATTTTTTCTTTCCTAGAACAATCTGCTATCCATTGCTCTGTCTTAATTTCACACCTATAATTTATTTTCAAATGATTCCTTCTTCTTATTGCCTTTTGGGCCAAAGAGATATTCCTTGACTTGATCCTAAATTGCAATTAGATAACTATGCATGTTATCAGATTAGAATCTCATTTCATAGCGACATATTTAATATTTAATCGCATTGCCAAAACCCTAGCAATAGTTTCTCTTACTCTCTTCATTGTCTTTTAAATCTGCACTCTTTTGTTGTATCATTTCTTAATTTTAATCAACTAAATGGACTAATCTTTCAAAATATTTTTTGATTTTTACATTACACATTAACTAGTTACATAATTTAATTTTATTCCTTTATGTATGGAAAAAAATTCATAATCATATAAAGTGTACACAGTATTAGTTATTAGACCAATTTATAAAAAATTACATGAAATATTTTTATTATGCCACTGCGTTTATAAATAATATTTGAAAAATGAAATTATTAACTTCTAAATTAAATGTAAATTTTCATTTCTTCAACAAAACAAAACGCAATTAAACTTTTCAATATTTTTTAAAAGAAAATTGACCAGCAAAATAACATATTAAGTGTAAGAATCATCTATATTTAAAAAAAAAATGTTTGTGCATTATTTATATATTTTTAAAATCCTGGAACCTTGGGTTAGCCCATATCTGGGGCAAATAAATGAACTGACCATCCTGATCCTCCTTGATTTCTCTAAAGCATTCGATTCGTTAGACCATAATATCCTTTTTTTCCAAATTGAAATCATTGAACTTTTCCTACAGCGCCCTCCTTTGGCTTCAATCTTTCCTTTCCCACCGCACCCAAGCAGTTGCCACCCCTAACCAAGGCCTATCCTCTTTCCTCACTCTACAATCAGGAGTAGCTCAAGGTTCGAGCATTTCCCCTCTACTGTTTAATTCCTACATCAATGATCTTGCCCATTCAATTCACCATTGCTCCGACCATCTTTACGTCGATGACTTCCAACTTTACTTCTCCTTTCCTCCATCCGAAATGCTAGCTATGTTTTCCAACATTCAGGAAGACCAAGACAAAATCTGTGCCTGGGCAAATTTGAACAAATTAACGTTAAATGCAGCTAAACCTCAAACATGCCATAGGATCATATTCCCTTCTCCATTCAAATGCCAACTTTCCCACATTATTCCTTAATGGTCATCCATTAACTTTCCATTCCTCTGTTAAAAATTTAGGCTTAACATTGATCAAATCCTCTCCTGGAAATCCCATATTGCACAAAGGTCAATCGGTATCCTAAAACTATTTCACCGCTCCCGTCACCTCCTTCCCCTACCCACACACAAACTTCTAGTATCCTCCCTTATCTTCCCCCAATTTGACTATGGTTGCGTGATATATGGTGGGCTCTCAACGGTTCACGAAGATAGATTAAAATGCATCATGAATTGCTTCATTAGGTTTGTCTTCAGAACTTCGAGACGTTCTCATGTTTCGCATCTCTACACTGAGTTAAATTGGCTTTCCCCCTCCTTCCGCAGAAAATACTTCCCAGGCACCTACCTATTCCAAGTTATCAACACCTGTCGCCCTCCCTTTATCTACAGTAACCTGAAATTCAAGTCTGCTATCAAATCACTGCATACAAGATCTCGTCTTTCCGATCTCTATACCCCATCCCACAGAAGTACTGCATTCCAACATTCCTTCCTTGTCCGATCCTCTACTCTTTGGAATCCCCTCCCCATGTATCCGCAATGCTTCTTCCCTTAGAACATTCAAAACACTACTCTTTCACCATCTTCTTTCCCACCAAGTCGATGCTCTCTAATTATAAGGATGTATGTACTATGTCTGTAATCGTCTCATTTAATTACTAAGACTGTCAGACATAAAACATTAGCATAAATTATAGTTTGATTATGATAGTGTGTTAATTTCTTGTAATGATAATTTTTGATTTTTTATCTTTTATTTTTCTTTAAGTTTTTTTTTTTGTTTTTTTTCTCTTCTATATTTATGTTTTCACTCTCTTTTTATTTATAGTTTTTACTTTTTCTAGTTTTTCTCTGTATTTTTTTTCAAACATATTTTTATTCAATTTTATCTATGTTGTTTTATTTCTAATAGCTCTCGGCCAGTTATGATCTTACTTTGTGTTAATTAAAAATTATTCTTAAGGGACTTTGTCTGAAGTTTTTTTTCTATTCTATTCTATTCTATCATTTCACTATATCACCATATGATATTTATTATGTATGGTATAATATTATTAGAATATTACAATACTTTTCATCTATTTGAATTTATAATTGAAAAAGTATTTCTAAAATGTTTACATAGTAAATAATAAATTATCTGAATAGTTTATGATATTTTAAGTAAAACAGAAATTTTAAGTAAATTTAGTAAATTTTTTGTATTATCAAATATTAAAAAAAAATATAGAAAGTAAATTTTAAATATTTGATCATATTATAGTGCTTTTGTTTAGCAGAGAATCTTCAGCAATCCACCTTAATTTTTTTATTTTTATAATTTATTTATTTTTTTATTTTTTTTAGATTTAAGTATTTTTGAATTATTCATTTACTCTTGTTATTAAATTGTACTAATTAGTAAATTATATGGTTTATTGACTTTAAGTGTGGCAGATTGTAAATCAAATATAATAAAAAGAAATAATCAATGAAGTTTAAGCAACAATAAGCGATCAATTAGGGGTGTGATTCTGATAGCACTATAACTATAAACTATCTCACCCTTTATAATGTAAGGGTGCTAAGTTTGAGTGATCACCAACAAGTATAATCTTTCATCACATTTCTTAAATCTGTATTGATTCAATGTACTAATAGACTATATTTACAATTAACTTTAAGTCCTATTTCGAATGGAAGAAAAAGTTATCAATCTAAACAAGTAATGTTTGGGATTCAGAAGTATCACGCAATCGAAAGTTCCATCGGAAACAGATCCTCAGAAAGGCGAACTATTATTTAGTTTGTATACGAAATGACATATCTAATGACGATAATAGTAGCATGGACGAAAGAAACAAAAGACACGTTTATAGAACTATAAAATATGTAGAAGTCACGGCTAGGTTCCTTAAGCTGACTGACTCTGGATATTGTCAGTAATCATAGGGTTTACAAAGACGTGCACACTGCCTAATGACAGGCTACGTCCACGTTGTTATAAAACTCTTTTGTGTTTACTTCGTCGATTACTAAAAATGGTTGATTACTGGAGATGATGAAAAAAAAATAAATAATAATATATATATATATATATATATATATATATATATATATATATATATATATATATATATATAAATATAAAAACACATTTTACATTTTTTTAAAAACATTTTACACATTTTTAAAAAACAAAACACATTTTACGCACATAAAAACGTATTTCTTTTTTTCATAACAAAGAAAGGTTCTGAAGTCTATAATAACCATTCCTATACTGGACATAAACAATTTTTATTAAAATAAATTACAATATTTCTACCAATAAACAGAAATGCTAGAAAACTTACTTTTGAAAATTTTCATTTTTTACAAGTTTAACATATAAATTTTTAAGTTATATATAATAAGAAGCCAGATCCGAAATGAAGAAATGAAGGCCCGACGAGACAGGATCAGGAATGACACCATAAGGGCTAGAGTCTCGACGTGAAATCGGCAGAGACCATCCCGGAGGAGCACAAACTAAGATGGTTCGGACATCTCCTCAGGATGGATCAAGCGAGAATCGCCAGAAAAACATATGAGACACGAATAGAAGGAAGAAGGCATAGATGAAGGCCCCTTATCACCTGGGAGGACGGTGCTAAGGACACATTCCGGAAGCGAGGCATTCAATGGAGCCGGAGAAGAGAGCTGGTTCAAGAACGAGACTTTTGGTCCAGACTCAATAAAAGGAAGCCACACACCTTAATGTCCCACGTTTAATAAATAATATTAATATGAATATAAACCAAGTATGGATTAAGGTAAAAACCGGGAAAGTCTCGTGAATCATGGGTGTTGCAATACTTTTGACGGGGAGTTTATATATATTTATATATATATATATCATTGAACAATTATTGCAATGTTATTATATTATAGGAGAAGAAGATAGTCAGGGATGCAGTCAAAGTAACACCACGCCAAAGAAGAATTCTTTAATACGTGCCAACGTTTCGACCTGCGTTGCAGGTCTTCTTCAGGGCCACCGAACCACACTTGTGAGGAGAAGGACGATGACTCAATAAAGATTTTTTAAATTTAAAGGCAGAATACGCCAGCTTTGAGGAGAGAGGTTTGGAAATAGTGAAGTTGTGGAATGAGTTATCAATAAATTTAGGAAAGAGAGAATGGGAGCGGCATTTGAGAAGGAAGATCCTTAGTTCAATTTTCACAACAAGAGCTTTTTGAAGACGACAAAGGAGGTTAAAATGGGGAATATGATGGGGAAATGTAGATTTTAAATGCGAGAAGGATATGTTGGATTCTGTAGAAGGAGGATGAAAATGTGGAGAAGGTTGGGTAGTTACAATATTGGGTTGAATCAAAGAAGAAGAAAAATAAGTAGATGAGCTTGAAACCGTAAGCGCAGTCTGAGAAGCAGCAGAAGCAGGAAAAGGATTTCTCTTTTGAAGCCTGGCGCTGCGGCGGATCCTTGGAGAAGTCACTCTAGATTCTTGTTCTGGGCCCAGAAGATTACCATCCATGATGATGAAAGTATGGTTGACTGGATGATGAATGGAGAAGAAGATAGTCAGGGATGCAGTCAAAGTAACACCACGTCAAAGAAGAATTCTTTAATACGTGCCAACGTTTCGACCTGCGTTGCAGGTCTTTTTCAGGGCCACCGAACTACACTTGTGAGAAGGACGATGTCTGGAGATATTGTTTTATATTATAAAACAATTAACAAATAATTAAAACTTATTTTAGAGCGAAAACAAAAAACCGTGTATAGCCTCTGAAGAGTAAGTACACCTTCATAAAAGTATATAATATTACCAAGCCCCCGGACTCTATTTCGAGTTCGGCTAAAGACAGAAAATTTAGACATATTTTGTACAAGCCTTTATAAAATAGGTAGCCTTAACTGAGGAAAAACCTAGTAATTGAGCGTGATTTTGGCTAAAATATCCTATCCCGATCGATGGCCTAGGAATTAAAAAAATCAACATTTGTTTTCATTTTAACTTTTAATGAGAGCTCTATAGGTTTACCCTGTAATTTTCTTTACGTCGTTATATCGCTGTCACAATTGAATGGTGTTTGGTTAGAAGGGAAATTGTCGAGTTACTATAGTACATTTTTTTGTTTTTTCAAAACTTCAATGTTATTAAAAATCTAACAAATAAAAAATAATAATTTTTTGTATGATCTATCTTCTTCACCATTCCTGGAAGATTTTTTGTCGTTTGAAGATACACCTTCTACATGACGAATTTAGAGGGAACATTGCCGGCGGTTACCATGCGCCATACTTCTAAAAAAATATAAAAATATATATTATAAAGTATTTATTTTTCTTCATATGGAACGGGTTCTTAAACTCCAAAACATACGACAATCTTCTTTCTTGTCCAGTACGAGACCACCTTAAGTGATAGTAATTGGGACAAGCTAACAGGTGGCGATGAAACCTCAATTTCAAATTTTTTTTTTAACATTCCTCCTTCTAGTCTAATACCCTGCAATTATCTTCTGCCCACAAGATAACTTCATATAACAAAGCGCCTGCTACTTATCTTTCATTAAAGGTTAAAGAGATTTTAAATATATCTCATCTAATTTTTCGCATCAGGGGAGGGTTCTTGCAAAAGAAGATTACTGGGGTATTTTAATGTTGCATTGCCGGGTTATTTATGTATGGATTATAAATACATAAATTGCAGGTGTAATAGTTAAGTAAATAATAAAAATCTTCTTAAGGAAATATGTTTTCCCCCCTAAATAGTAATTATTGCATAGTAAAGAAAATAAACATACACTCACGAAAAATTGATCTCGATCTCACAACAAAAGGACACACTCATTGAGTTCTGATCTTGTTGATCACCTCATCATTGAGGTTCCTGGTAAAATATATTCGCCACATATTTTTCAGTACCGACTATTAAGCCCTAGAAACCTAGAAAACAAATGAAACAGTATTAAATTAATTTATTTTATATCTCGAGTTTTAAACATTATGTCGACAAGATGCTTGCAAGAAAGTCTGTGTGTGAATTTAAAAAACATACAGTCTTTTTTATAGGTTTTTGTTTAGTTTATTAAATTCTAACAAAATGATCAGATCTTCATGCTAATATTTTTATTTTTCGATATAAAAAAAAGAAAAAAAAAAGTTTAATACTATTTTTTTTTATCGGCTTCTAGGGCCCATTAGTCGGAACGGCATAATCCGTGTCTAAATTTTGACACAAGATCCGTGAGGGACTGAGCGTGTCCTCCCTTTGTCAGTATTTAAGCATGAAATATTTTTAGTATGCATTACATACAGAGAAAAAACAACTTCAGAATAAAAACTATATTCATGATGCAATATATGGTAATTTAGCAAAGTGAAAAGTAATCAACCGCTATGCGATGAACCAAATAACTAAAGTAAAGCAGCAAATAGATGTATAATGCGTCAAATTACCGTGTTGGGAGAAACTAGTGACTGTACATTATGGTAAGTAGGTTCATTTTAACATATATTTTGCATTACATTAAGCATTAGCATTACATGGCGTTTAGATGGCTCTGTTATTGATCAAGCTAAAAACAAACAAGAGACAGTTCGCTAAAATTTTGATAAACAATTAGCCTTTAAATGAATTCCGAGACCTTACTTTTACGTGACAATGATGCTTTTGCATTGCAATGATGCCCTAATTTTGTCTGATAAAAAGATATGTAAACGATATAGAACTGCGGAATATAGATTAAACTGAGAATGTTGTAATGTAATGGACCATATAAAGAGCACAAAAGAAACTCGGTTCAAATGTTGTGGAGAGTTGGCAACTCCTTTTCAGAACTTCATCCTTGAATCTTGTTTAATAGTTTTTACATTTATGACAAGGCCTCTCGATTCACAGTAATTTAGCTAAAGGCAAAGAAATCGCAGATAAAATTAAGCCATTGGGAAGAAATGTAGGGAAGTAGTGGAATGGTTGGTTATTATTTTAGATTTTTTCATGTACACCGTCAGCACCTTATCCAGACCATGCGAACTCATCATCTTAGACTGTTGGATGAGAATTACAGATAGCTTCTATGAATTTGAAAAGACTCTCCTGTAGAATTCTAGGATTGATTCCATAGAAGTAAGATTTTAGTGAGCTGTAGGCTGGTTTCCTGCTCCCAAATGTAGAGCCTTGTTCAAGCTAGCTATAGAAAGATGTACCAACCAGATAGAAACTTGTTGTGTAAGATTGAGTATGACATATGACGATTTCTAGGTATACCTAGAAAGACAGACCTTGAAAATTGAGGAGTGTTTTTGTCTTATTATCGGCCTAATATTGTAGAAGGACGCCTGGACTCACCTAGACCACTTGGTATTAGGATCACTTGATTGAGGTAGCACCCGTAATCCTTAACCTTCCACCGGCCGTGCCGTTGTATTTTGAACAACACTCGACTTGTTTTTTCTCTCTCATCTTCCCGGAAAATTGGCTTTAGCTATTCCTCGAGAAACTTCTCTATTTGCCACCAGTGATTTTCCACTGTGATTGGAGGGACAGTTTCCTGATTGGAAAATATTTAGTCCTGAGTGTTGCACAAAGTACGACAAGCGACCGCTCTCGTTTTGTTTTTTTTCTCATATCTTTCTCGGCAATCAGCAGGATTCGATATAATATAAATGGGATTCTTTCGCATTTTATTATTTTTTTTTTTTTATCTTAGTGAGTGAAGTATTAATTATTCGGAATGTTTTGACAAGGTGGAAACCTATTGGAATATATTCATATTGGAATATATATTTGCAGTAGCTGGACGAGGAAGATAAAAGAACCGGACAATCAGATAAAAATTTGGATTTGAGTCAAAAGGAAATAAAAAATATTCTAGATTATTATACAAAAACCGATCTACATTTTATTTGGAAAAATCATGCCTCAAAAAGAATTGTTTACAATAATTTTTCATAAAAAATACATTTTAGATGTGCAAATAATTATATTTGAGTGTAATATTGTAAATAAAATTTTATCTATTTATAAATTGTTCTTTTTTATTATTTTCAATCATATTATTATTTTCAAAAATATTATCCTCTCAGGTAATATATTGTAAATATAATTTACTTTAAATGTATAATGGTCAAAATATTTTATTTAATAAATTTAATACAAAATTTGGACAAAAATTGAAACAACAGGGAAAAAAAAAAAAACAGCAGGGTTTTGCGTTACCGCTCGTTTTACAGAAATTGGCGCGACTGGTGTAAGGTTAAATGAAGCAATGACAAATTTTTAAAGAGAAATAAAAAATATTGAAGGATTTAGAAAAAACAAAAAAAAAAAACAGGAAAAATAAAAGTATCTTAAAACTTTAAAGTATCTAAATCAAAAGTATAAACAGAAAACTCTTTGGATACATAATTAAAAAAATATTATTGAAACTAGAAAAAAAAAACATTATTGAGCATTACGAGGATCTATTCTAACAACATTATATTAAGTTTAGTAGAGAACGGAAATACAATGGGTTAGATGAAAGAAATAGATCTATAGATACTTATCGAATTCAACTCGGGTTGTAAATTTATGTTCTGGTTTTTTTTTTTATTGTCTTTATCAACCGAAATTACGTCAAATAGATCAGAAACTTGACTCTGCAACTCTTCTTCCGTCATTTGGTTCGGAATGTCATCGTTATCCTCTTCTTGGTCAGTTTCGGATCCAATCTTCGTCCAAAGGGTATAATCGGCCCGTGAACGAAACATGATCACAATTATACTATATCAAGAATATTCGTTAATTGTTTTGATTACATAACAACGACAATAAAAAACGTTAAATTTTGAGGAATGTTTTATTTGAAAACAAAGTATCATAGGTGATACTTTGCGGGAATAGGGGTACATTATTGCCAAAAAAAAACAATACAGCTATTCTCGCAAAGTATCACCCATGACAGCCAGAGAAAAAAATCATAGCGTGGTAAAAATATTAAAATATTATGTTCAAAGGAATTTTTACCTTCCAAAAGGATTTAGCAATTGTATTTATATTTATAAAGAAATTACAATTATAAAGAAAAACTGTGTAAAATATAGGAATAAACATATAAACTTAGCTCTCAGAAGCTGGTAGCCGATACTCACGATTCCTTTTGCTTATAACATTCTTAACTCTTATAAAAACCAGGAACACCAACATGACAGCAATAAACTGTTCTAAAACCTTCTTATCTCAACCAACTTAAATACAACCGCGTGAATTGAAAAAATAATTAAAATTAGGTATCATATATGATACTACGCAAGATTAATTAACTGTAATTGTATACCTTTAAACATAATGTATCATTATAATTATAATTATTCTTATAACTAATAATAACTATTCTATTTTTACATTAAATTATTACTATGGTCATTGTAAAGTATATATGTTATATTTTATTTTTAATATTATATTCAGAATGTGATTAGTCATGCAATATGTATGTTAAATTAATGACTACTTCAGGTTTTTTTGTCTGTTTATTTATAAATTCAAATATTTCTACATGCTTATTTAGATTGATTAGTATGCTAAGTGAAATGTAGCAACCCTTCTGAAATGGCCTGCGTCAATTAATAAAGGAAAAAAAAACTATTATATTTTTTTTAGGTAACATATACTAAATACTATATATATATAATCTTATGTAACATTTCTTCTTGATTGAACAACGACTCTTCAGCTTGATATCTGTTTCCAGCTGTTCAACAGGAATTAATATTTTCATACCCATTATGTCCCAATCACGAATGGCCCATTTGTTAGAAGAACCATCTGAATAATATATAAAAGGCCGCTAAAAGCTCTACTTAAGCCTTTCAGTAAAATACGAGTAGCTATGGAATACGCCATGATATTTTAACTTATGTGCATACTTGATCAAAGTTATATTTACTGTAAACATACTTAATTTTATTTCATTTGTAACAATGGAGTCGCATTAACGTTCGCGGAGCGCGACGTGTATGAATTTTTCAAGTCGCTACCAATATTTTTTTAGTAATGATCAGATTACTTTAGCTATAGTTTCTTAAAAAAAAAAAAAAAAATATTGTTTTTTCATTTTGAACCAATCTGATCAACTAATCCAATCAGTTCCATTCGATTAAGCACCTCATGAGTGTATTATTTGAAGATTACATGCTTATAGGACGAGTTTTTTTAAGGTAATATAAAGTTTTTACCTAATTTTGGGCGTTCTTCCCGACTATGCGGTGATGAAATTTAGGACTCCACTAAACCCCAAATTATTCTAATATCTAATCCTTGCAATTTAAAATTCTTCTTAATATCCTGAATGCTGCTTATTACGTTACAGATACACATAATGTCTCATATGTTGCTAGCTCATATGATGATAAAGCTCAAACCAGATCCACATCCATGATAAACTTTCATACACTAATCTCCCGATTTCCTACCCACTACGACTTCTAATTACTTTCCGAAGTGTACAAAAAGAGGTTAGTTTAGAGGCTTTCCTGTATAGAACTTTTATAAAAGAGCTTCTTTATACGAACTTGCTTCACAAGTTATCATAATAATTTTTCCGCACATTTACTAAATATATATACTTCATGCAATCGTAAATAGAAACTAATTAATAAAATAAAAAGAAGTATTTTACTAACTTCAACATTTGAATTAAAATGTTCCAAAATAAAAGATACACGCAATCATATTTTATTTATTCGTATTTGACCGTTTCTTTCGTCCCCTCCCCTTTCCCCCCACCGACCTTCATCTCATTGGTCGATATTTTGTGTTTGTTAATGTATTAGCCCTCAGTTTTTAAATTATAATCCGGCTGAAGCCCATAAGTTTATGCTTTTATCGTTTTTACATAAAAGCTCCTGCTAATATTGCGGTTCGAAGAAACTGAATACAGGTCGATATTTGCCAATGGAAGATGTGGTCAGTACGGTGGCAACCTTCTTCGTATGATGAAGCGAGGATCAGTGAGCAAGGTAAATCCATAGTTTTTTTTTTTCTTTTTTTTGTTCATACTTGTGTTTCGAAGTAATGAATAATTCATACCTCAATTAATTCCATTTAATATATTCATATTTACACAATTTTCTACAAACATCCTTCTTGGTCTAAAAACTTTAATAATAAGACTATAAATGTTTAAAAATACTAAAAGCAAAAGATCATTAAATTAAAAAAAAAATTAATTACATAATATGCTAAATTTCTTATCCTCATTCGTATGATAGTTAATGAAACTGTGTTTTGCATAGGTGTATTCCATTGTGCCTAAAATACTTATAAACATATTTTTTTTTATTATTAAAATTAATAAGTTCAAATCATTGAAATGCTAGAAAAAAAAAATTTTACTATACATATTTATAAAATAAAAATAATCCTTTAGACATAAGTACAAGATGTGATGTGGTAAGGAACTTTCATTTTTTTCTTAAAGGATCCCAAATTAAAATAAATGATTTATAGTATTTTTTTATAGTCATTCACAAAAATGAAGAAAATACTATTCAGTAGGATTCATATTAGCCGAGGCTCTATTAACCGTTGTTCCGAAGAGCAATGCATTTTTTAATTTGTCGCCATCTATTTTATATGTATAATATTAATTTAATAAAAATGATACATAAGATAGTGTCTAACAATTACATAATTGTTAATTATTTATAATTCCTGAAAAATAATAAATGGAAAAACACATCTCGTTCATACGATACTAGCTTTATCGTATGAATGAGATGTTTTCGGTAACTATGCACTAATCCAACCATATTATGAAAAGGTAATGTTTTAAAGTCTTTCAATGAAACTCCTACTGGCATATTTATCTGCTGAACAAAACTATTTACTCAGCTGTACTTCACTCTCTATTTAAATAAGAACTAATGATAAGTCGCAAAAAAACAAACAAAAAACTCTTTATTAAAAGACTTAAAAAAAAATTTGAACAGGAGAACGCCGATTAAAGCAGAATTATTTTACTACGGACAATGGGAACTGATATTAGAAAAAAAATGCTTAGAAAAAAACAAACTAAACTTATTAATTTATTCTCTAAATAAAAATTCAGAAGATATGTAAAAACATGCGTACATAGATTAATTATTATGAATTATAATTATATTATGATATATAAATATTATAATAAATGTATATAAAACGTTTTTTTTTTTGTTATTTTCTCAATCACCTTAATGATCAGAAGTCAATAAAATGTAATTCAATTTTCTAGGATTTTCCAGCCCCTTGTCATTTTGTTTTAATTTTTGTAACTGCTAATTTTAAATATATCTTAAACGCAGCTGAAGATGTTTGAATAATATTCTATAATTCAAATTGTTCCAATATATTAATATATATCAAATTGAAGCCAATACAGTTTTGCCAAATAGTAAATAACTCTCTTCACGTAATTGAAATTTCTTCCTCAGAAAAGAAAGCAAATAAAAACAGCTAATTATTTCATGTTTGTTTCGTATACCTTCTCAGAAACCTGCACCATGAAGGTAGTTCGGGGTACGTTTTAGTAAAAGATTTTTTTTCTTTTTTTAAATGCCTTAGTTCACAGCACATTAAAAAAGGTTATATAGTGGGTCTAATTATTAAATAATTATTTGGAGAATGTCGTACTTGTATAATGATTGTCCATATTTACTAATTACAAACTAACAATAAAAGAATTTCAATACGATGATACACAAATCTCAATTGACATAATGCATAGCTTAAACAAAATGTGACCTGTCGAGTCAGATACTTTTTACATCGCTGTTACAATGTAGTTTTTAAAACGTAATTCATTTAAAAAAACATATTTTTTATTCAAATTTGTAGATTGCAATTTTTTACTTTAAATGTTTCATTTAAGGAGATTAATATCAGTTATTATATTAAAAAGGCGTTGTAATTTTTATTTTTTACAATTAAATCTAATTCTGCTCCTTCAAAATTAACCATTATTCAAAAAATTCAAATTAAACATAAGCAGAAATATAATAAAATAATCATAATTAATTAATGGCAATTCGGAAATTCAAAACAAAAAGAAATTAACATGCTGCTGTAATATGCTGAAAATTATTTTTAGCGTTAACTGGACAGAACAAAACGATCAAATACATTAACCCTCTTCATCGTGTCCGAATACATATCAGATAATTTCCGTTTAATGGGCGGCTTGATCTTAATCAACATGAATAACTCATATCAAATAAATAACCACCTTCACATTCAATTAACATCACAATACCGCTGAAAATTGGTTATAAACTGTGGCCTCATGCAACTTGCCTTTTGTGGATATACAATTGATCTAACAGAGTCTTCTAGGATAGTTTTCCAAAAATCAGCAGCAGTGATGGAGCTTATAAAAGAAAAAAAATGATATTATATCAATACTTCCTTGCTTATTCTAGTAACCTGGTAGTTTAGTGGGGAAAAATTTTAGAATTTTTTCAATAAATATTTGTAATTTTTAGACTGCTGAATCCAAATTTTAACTTTTTCTCCGAAAAAGAGCTCAAGCGTTAAAAATATTAAAAAAAAAAAATAATTTAGAAGGGTTATTCTAAAAAAAAAAAATCTTAATCTTCAGAACCCGAGTAACCAGGAAATGAACTTAAAAAAAAATCAAATATTTTCAAGTCTTTTTGAAGTGTTTGAAGCACAAGATAGAGCTCAACTCACATTTTCTGACCACAAATTGTCATTGTCATTGAAATTGAGGTAATGAAAACTTCAAATCCTCTTTGAGCGACTGTAATGATAAATCCTTAGTTCCGTCAGTAGTTCCAGGGATCTGTTTCTACAAATTGTATTCGATACCATAACAATACATTGAAATTATCGTTGCTTCGAAATTGAATGGAATTCGACAAATTAACTGAAGTCAATGAAAACCAGAACCATGTTTATTTTTTTTAAGTAAAAAAGTTATATAAAAACTCAGTCAAATATTTTATTAGTCTTTAAAACTTTTTTCGTTTGTATGTAACACAGCTTCTCACTTCAGGAGCGGCTAGTGTGTCTAGTGTTCTCTTCATTCAAAATTGTTATCTCCAATTGTAACAAGCTGCAGTTTTTGATCTTTCGGAAAAATTTGACATTCAAAATGTTCATATTTGTCTTAAAAATTTGGTAGGGAGAATACTGTTTGGCTTTTGTCTATAGCCTTAACTCCGAAACGGTTTCCACCTACAGGGAGATAAATATCTTCTTTCCCTTTACCGATATTAAACTACAACATTCCGTCTGCTGATTCCTTTTTTTCCTGAGAAGTTGCCTCCCTTCGACTCTAAGCATTCGATTTAAGTAAGCGTTGGTATTTTATCTGGAACCTGAAAATATAACTTTCCAATGATTAGCCAACTTCTCACATCGGTCTCTTTTCTTCTGCTCCGCTGCAAGATCTCTGGACGATTTTGGCACGAGATCTGTTCATTATCCAAAGTCCAGATGATCTCAAGCTTCTTCCTGCATACCCAGAAGGTTAGGTTTAACAGTGCGAGGATCATTGGAGTGGATGGAGATGATGAAGGGGAAAGGCTAAGAACAGCATTCAAACTCCTTTTCCAAGAATATTATCTGAAAATAAATATACTAGTTTTAACGATTTGCATCATATCATATATATATATATATATATATATATATATATATATATATATATATATATATATATATATATATAAATGTAGGGTATCAAATCGTATTAATAATTATATAAAAATATCGATTGATATTTTAGTCATATGTATAAAATCAGAAGGTTACATATTGTAAAAAAGTAATGTGTGAAATAAAAATATAAAAAAAGTGAAGTTATATTTATTTGACTAAAAAGTTCTAAAATCTCTGAAGCTATAAAGACAGCAACAATTTGGTGACCCCGACGTGATTTGAACACTTAACCTTCTGATCACGATGCCGCAAGACGGGAGTGATGATGGCGAAACAAATGAAAAACAAAGAAACAGATATAAATAAGGAAGAAGTAAAAGTAGAATCTAAACCAGAATTGGAAATTTAAAAAAAATCACTGAATATTCCAAAAGGGAAGCTAAAATAAAGAAACCAGAACCAAAGATAAGGAAAAATTAAGATGTGGCTGAAATAAAACCAGAAAGTTTGAAAAAAAATCAGCCAAAAGAAAATATACTCTGAATACAGAAAGTACGTTCAGAAATAGATAAAATAAAAGTATATGAAGGAAAGTGAAACGAAAAAGAAAATAGTGTTAGAAGAAAATAAAGTTAAGCCAGTCAATGAGAATGAAGAAAAATATTAGAAGGTAATGAAGTTAAAAACAAAATTGAAGCCGCAGAGAGGCTAAGACCGAAAACAAAAAGCTGAAGAAGCAAATATAACAAAAGCTGAAGAAGCAAATAAAACAAAAAGCTGAAGAAGCAAATAAAACAAAACCTGAAGAAGCAAATAAAACAAAAGCTGAAGAAGCAAATAAAACAAAAGCTGAAGAAGCAAATAAAACAAAAGCTGAAGAAGCAAATAAAACAATAAGCTGAAGAAGCAAATATAACAAAAGCTGAAGAAGCAAATATAACAAAAGCTGAAGAAGCAAATAAAACAAAAAGCTGAAGAAGCAAATATAACAAAAGCTGAAGAAGCAAATAAAACAACAAGCTGAAGAAACAAATATAACAAAAGCTGAAGAAGCAAATAAAACAATAAGCTGAAGAAGCAAATATAACAAAAGCTGAAGAAGCAAATAAAACAAAAGCTGAAGAAGCAAATAAAACAAAAGCTGAAGAAGCAAATAAAACAATAAGCTGAAGAAGCAAATATAACAAAAGCTGAAGAAGCAAATAAAACAAAAGCTGAAGAAGCAAATAAAACAGAAACTAAAGAAGCAAATAAAACAATAAGCTGAAGAAGCAAATATAACAAAAGCTGAAGAAGCAAATAAAACAAAAGCTGAAGAAGCAAATAAAACAAAAGCTGAAGAAGCAAATAAAACAATAAGCTGAAGAAGCAAATATAACAAAAGCTGAAGAAGCAAATAAAACAAAAGCTGAAGAAGCAAATAAAACAAAAGCTGAAGAAGCAAATAAAACAATAAGCTGAAGAAGCAAATATAACAAAAGCTGAAGAAGCAAATAAAACAAAAGCTGAAGAAGCAAATAAAACAATAAGCTGAAGAAGCAAATATAACAAAAGCTGAAGAAGCAAATAAAACAAAAGCTGAAGAAGCAAATAAAACAAAAGCTGAAGAAGCAAATAAAACAAAAGCTGAAGAAGCAAATAAAACAATAAGCTGAAGAAGCAAATATAACAAAAGCTGAAGAAGCAAATAAAACAAAAGCTGAAAAAGCAAATAAAACAAAAGCTGAAGAAGCAAATAAAACAATAAGCTGAAGAAGCAAATATAACAAAAGCTGAAGAAGCAAATATAACAAAAGCTGAAGAAGCAAATAAAACAAAAAGCTGAAGAAGCAAATAAAACAAAAGCTGAAGAAGCAAATGAAACAAAAGCTGAAGAAGCAAATAAAACAAAAGCTGAAGAAGCAAATAAAACAGAAACTAAAGAAAAAATAAGGAAGAATAAGTAATTATAAAACATACAGACCTAAATAGAAAAAAAAAGGAGGAAAGCCATAATAGAAGGTGAATCAAAGAAGATAAAAGAGAAAGGAGAAAAATTAAAATTAGAATCTGAAACAAAAGAAAACGATTAATGAAGAAAAAGTTATAATTGAAATTAAAAAAGATGAAGAAAAGGTGTTACAGAATGATCATTAAAAAAAAATGGAAGAATGAATATTAACAACACACTCTAAAGCCAAAAAAGAAAAGAAAAAGAATCTGTTTAAAACAGGAAAAAGGAAAATGCAAAGATACAATAATGAGGTAACAACAAAAATGGGTAGAAGAGTCAGGTTTTCCCAGCATTACCTACAGTGATCAGATGTGAAATATACCACTAGTGATTAATATAGGTAATGAGTGAAGTGGATTGTTAACATTTTATTTTTTAATTATTATGGTATTCTTATTATTTTTTTTTAATTTGTTATGGTTTTATTTTTTTTTTTAGAAAGAGAAAATAATTGTTATGTAAAATATGTTAGGTATAATTATGTTTTGTAAACATTTTTTTTTTTTCAGTTTAAAAAAAGTGCTTATTTAGATAGTTTTCTTTATTTTTTGGCATGACAATGTAATCTCAAAGTCAAAATTGATATCGTAACATACTGATGTTACTGGGAGAGGAGTAATGTAGGGTATCAAATCGTATTAATAATTATATCAAATATCGATTGATATTTTAGTCATATGTATAAAATCAGAAGGTTACATATTGTAAAAAAGTAATGTGTGAAATAAAAATATAAAAAAGTGAAGTTATATTTATTTGACTAAAAAGTTCTAAAATCTCTGAAGCTATAAAGACAGCAACATATATATATAGCTAAATAAAAGGATCGCGGGACTGAGTTTTTAAAAAGAGATTTTATTGAGAATTACATACATTATATCAAGGAAAAACACAATTTAAAACTTAATAGAATAACTTCGTGTTGAACACCTGTACATCCTAACGGGTGGCAGCAGAGTGTCGCTGAGGCAAGGTAGAGGGGGCCTTTTATAGGGTTTCTGGGAGTGGGGATATCATACATTTTATTTATATTGCTAAGTCCATAGAGGTACCCATAACTTTATATATATATATATATATATATATATATATATATATATATATATATAAATGAAATGAAATGAAAAATAATATTTATTCTGGGACACTTTGTCCCCTAAGAATAAGAGAAAAGTACAATAAAAAGGTATCATTGTCTGGCTGCGTACATAACAGGCAGCAACTTATATAGAATGTAAATTATATACATATAAATATATAGGATATAATTTTACATTTGAAAAAATAAAAGTCTTTGGGCTTGTATAAGAAAAACAAGATAAGAAAATAACAAAATTAAAATAAAATATAAAATAAAGAAATATTCTAACACTAATATATTACATAATTTCGGAAGATTGGTAATTGAGGAGGTAGATGAATAAATTACGTTTAAAGGAAGTGAGAGAAGGAGCATTGTGGTTCGAAATGGGTATGGAATTCCAAAATAAAGCTGCACGATTAATAAAGGATTTTTCAAATGAAGCAGTTCGATGAGAAGGGATATACAAATCTATAGGCTGGGATCTAGTGTTCAAAAGATGAATGGAAGAACGAAGGGCAAGCATGTCGTAAATGTACGAAGGTTTTTTGGACTTTAAGGATTGGAATAGAAAGGAACCAAGGAAGTATAGTCGCCGAAAACTTGGATAAAGCCACCTCAACTCTGAATACCAGCAAGTGATGTGAGAACGCCTGGGGATCCCAAAAAATAAATCTTATGAAGGAGTTCATTAATCTTTTCAGCTTCATTTCAAGCTCGCCAGACAGTCCTCCGTATACTAAGCATTCATAATCGAGGTGGGGAAGGATGAGGGAAGATACTAACAATCGACGGGTTTTTCAAAGGGAATGATTCACGGAATCTTAGGAGCTGTTTGAGGATGGAGATGGTTTTTCGGGTAATGTGGGAAATATGGTTATTCCAATACAAATGTTGATCGAGTACTACTCCGAGGTTTTTGAAAGAGTTTGTGAACTGAATAGGAACGTTATTGTGATATAGAAGTGGATAACAGGAAAAGGAATTAAGGGAGGGTTTAGATCCAATTAGCATTGCCTTAGTTTTTTTGGGGTATCGTCATAACTTATTCTCCACTGCCCATTGGTTAATGCTATAAATGTCCTCTTGAATCTTACAAGTCGCCTCAAAAACCTCACAAGGATGAAACGATAAGTAGATTTGAAGGTTATCAGCATATAAATGATATTGGGTATTATTAATAGCGCCTGTCAAATCATTAATATAAACTGAAAAGAGAGTTGGTGAAAGGGAAGATCCCTCAGGAACACCTCGCGTTAGAGTCACAGATTTTGAAGGAGGTTGGTTAGGAACAATAACTGTTTGGGAACGGAGAGATAAGAAGGACTGGAACCAGCCAAGAGCACTATTGGAAAGGGAGAGTTTTTGTAATTTAGTTGATCTACGGAATCAAAGGAGTTGGAGAAATCGAAGAGGATTAGGATCGTAATTTTCTGTTGGTCAATTGAGGAATAAATGTCTTGGGTAATTTTTAAAAGAGCGGATTGTGTAGAATAACCTGAACGGAAGCCTGATTGAAGAGGAGTTAGGAGATCTTTATTTTCAAGGTATGTAGCAAGTTGAGAATGGACTATTTTTTCTAGTGGCTTAGATAGGTTTGATAGGATGGAAATAGGCCTAAAATGGGATGCTGTGGTAGGTGAAGGAACTTTATACAATGGGCGAACTAGGACCTTTTTCCATGCTGTGGGAAAGGAAGAGGCTTGTAAGGAGAAGTTATAAATATGTGTATATATATATATATATATATATATATATATATATATATATGCGTGTTTGTGTGTAAGATTGTTTGAACATGATTTATTCTTTTAGATTACAAAGGTATTAAATTACAGGTTCTTTCTAACTAGTAATTATAACATAAAACACTTTAAACAAGATAGCATTAAACTAACCAAAGTTATTAACACTCTTACTCTCACATATGTTTTAATTAAAAGTCTCACACACATTGAAGGTTGCAGCAGTAATGTTATCACATGGTAGCAACCCCACATATATATATATATATATATATATATATATATATATATATATACATAAGCGCACTAACATGGATTTATAAACCAACCAAATAATTTCTCATTACCACTGAACAATAATGTGTTGATGGTAATGAGAGGTATTGGTGTGTGGAAATGAGAAATTAAAATTGGAGAGATTGTCTCAGCTACTATTTTTGGACTACATTTCTAACTCAATGCTATCTTAGGAATTTCACGTGGCAACATGAGCATGCAATTAATTAGCATAATAAGAGAATAATTTGACTTTTCTCTTCTCCTGCTGGAGCAGAACTGACTTGTAGATGCAAGATAGCGTTTTTTACCCAACTTCTGCAGTGCTGCCACTACAGTCCATGTGGTGGGCTGGCCAAAATTCTTTCTGAGTCGTTCAGTGAGATTTTTTTTTTTTTTTTACGCGCGGCCATGAGATTTTTTTTGGTTGCACACATCATAGTAACATAAAAATCCATTTCCATTTCCATTTATCCATGTCTTACTAGTTGAAATCTTGTAATTTAATTTGTAAAATTGTTTGAACGTGATTTATTCTTTTTGATTACAAAGGTATTAAATTACTGGTTCTTTCTAACTAGTAATTATAACATAAAACACTTTAAACAAGATTTTTTTTTTCACTTTATTAACTATATCCACACCTGTCACACAATTCGTGACAATAAGCGGATGTGATATAAAAAAAAAATTATCTAAAAATTGGCATGTCAGGCATGAGGGAGTTCAGCACCCAGCGGTGCCTACTCCAGTGGCATTTTTTAAAAAAGATTTATCTTAGGAGATCTCTTAACCAGCTCCTCTTCAGCCTTCGTCGTTTTGTCTCTGGCATATCCAAAGTCGCCATGTTTTGTATTAGTTTCTTGTAGTGTCCTGGAAGTTTGTCATAAAATCGTTTGTAGGAAGTGTGAATATGGTCCTGTACAGTGGGTATGTTCAAGTCTGTATGCAATGTTCTGATACTGACGTACCAGGGTGAGCGAGTTATGATTCTTAAAACTTTAGACTGAAAAGTTTGTAATTTTTGAATGTGAGTTTTTTTCGCTGTCCCAAAAATTTGTGATGCATAGGTCCATAAAGGTTTGAGTAAGTAAGTATAAGTATTTAATCGTTGTCTGATTTTTAGAGTCGATTGTTTGTGAAGAATAGAGTATAGTAGTCTTAGTCTGTTGTGTAGACAAAGGCGTTTCATTTTCACGTGAGGGCCCCAGGTCATCCTTCTGTCGAAAGTAAGTCCTAGGTACTGAACTGTATTTGTTTGTTGAATGGGTTCATTGTTTATATAGACTGCGGTGCAGGGGTCATGTCTAAGAGTGAATGTGATATGCTGAGATTTGTCATTATTGAGTTTAATTTTCCACTGTTTGAACCAGTCCTGTAATTGTTGTAAGTAATGTTGCAGAGTCAGTGAAGCCTGAGTGATGTCTGAATCTCTTGTCAGAATTGCTGTATCATCTGCGTATGTTGCTATTATTGTGTTAGGGATAGTTGGAATGTCATGTGTGTATATTATGTAGAGCAAAGGTGCTAGAATTGATCCTTGTGGAACTCCGGCCTTGATCGGATGTATAGAACAGTCATCCTGACCCTGACGAACTGAGAAGTATCTGTCGGAAAGAAATGAAAGAAGGATAAGGTAGTTAGTCGAAGGTAAAAAGGATTTAAGTTTGTAAAGTAGTCCATTGTGCCAGACTCTGTCAAACGCTTGAGCTACATCCAGGAATACGCCAGTAGCATATAGTCTGTCCTCTAGTGCGACTGAGATGTAATCAGTGACTCTGTGTAGTTGGTGTATTGTTGAGTGTTGTGAACGAAATCCAAATTGATGTTCTGGTAGTATTCGTTTGTTAGTTAGTACGTCAAGAATACGTTTGTAAATTAATCTTTCGAAAATTTTGGAGCAAATTGGGAGTAAGCTAATGGGCCTATAGGAGGATGGGTTGTTGTCGTCTTTGTTTGGTTTTGGAATCATAAGAATGTGATAGTATTTCCATTGTAAAGGAAATTTAGTTGTCCTGAGTATTGCGTTGAAGATAGTTGTTAGGAAGACTATAGCTTTTCTGGGTAAATGCTGGAGTAGCTTGGCGGTGATCAAGTCATGTCCAGGAGCTTTCCTCTTAGGTAGTTTTTTAATCTCTGTGAGAACTTCAGAAGGCTTAAGGCTGTAGGTGGCATTTTCAGTGGCAAAGGTGTATTTAGTGAATCTTGTATATAATTTTCATGATCAGAGTCTGAGTAGTCTGTATGTGGTGTGAAAACTGATGATAGGTGAGTAGCAAAAAGTTCAGATTTTTCACAGTCCATCACGGCCCAAGAGCCATCCTCTTTCCGGTGTGGCGCCGACACATCACGATGCTTAAGTAATCTTTTTGTATGTCTCCATAAACTTCCGTCGTCAGTATTTAGGCTCTCCAAAAATATATTGTAATTAGTTTGTTTAAATTTTTTTATTTGCCGTTTAAGTTCGTTGTTTATTTTGTTATATATATGTTTGTCCGATGGTAGTCTGTTAGTCTGCCAAACCTTACGAGCGCTCCTCTTGGCCCCGATTAGATCCCTTATATATTGTGGATAGTTTGGCTGTAAAGTTCTTTTGCACCTTGGGACTGATGATGACCAAGTAGATTGCTGTATGTTCTTTGTTAAAACTTCAACTGCTTCTTTAGTTTCTTCCTCATTTTTTAATGACATAGGAATCGACAGTGTTTGGTTTAAATTGGTTCTTTAAACAAGATAACATTAAACTAACCAAAGTTATTAAAACTCTTTCTCTCACATATGTTTTAATTAAAAGTCTCACACACATTGAAGATTGCAGCAGTGTTGTTATCACATGGTAGCAAACTTCCACCTCCACCCCTGAAGAAGATTCACTCGGAGAAAAGGGAAGCAGCTTGCTAGAATGAAAGAAATTTGAAGTTTTCTTCTTCTTTCCGCTTGCTACTTCATAAAATGTTGGTGAAATCTGTCGGCTGATTGAAAAAGGTCCTTCTTGTACGGGGTCCAGTTTGTTGCGATTTAATTTTTTTCCGTTTTCGATGTACACTAAATCGCTAATCTTGAAATCGTGCTGTCTTCTATTCTTGTCTATTCTATCTTTGTTTATTTTAAAGCTCCTTAAAGAATTTTGAAAAGCTATTTTTCGGTCTTCCTCAAGGGAAGATGGATGGTCTTCGATAAGAGGAGATATAGCTTGTTTCTTCCCTAGGAGTAAGTAAGATGGTGCAAATTTCGTTGAGCTATGAATTGTATCATTATACTCATTGACACATTCCTTTGCGTTAATCGGCCAGGCTTTCTTTGTCTCGCTGTTTATTTTGCACTTTAAACGATTCACCAGCCTCTGATTTAACCTTTCGTTAAGCCCGTTTGCTTCAGGATGATGAATGAAAGTAAAAACAATCTGAATTCCTTTTTTATACAAATAATTTTGAAAATGAGTAGAATTTATAGAAGTATATTGGTCTGCTAATAGGATCGAAATATTTTTATTTTTGGTTATTGGATAGTTTAGATTTATAAAGTCGAGAGCGCTTTGACCCTTCCTAGTCGAGATCCATGCGAATCTGGTAAAATGATCCACCAAAATGTGCATATATCTCTTTGGTGATCGGTTCCCTTTAAACCCTCCAACTGTATCTAATGACTATTTGGAACGGCTCAGTGGCAGGACCCAATTGTGAGGGAAGGCCGATTGCTCTACTGGGACGGACTTTATTTCTAACACAAATGTGGCAACTTTTACAGAAAGTATGAATTTCTTTATCGATACCCTTGAAATAATAATGCGGCCGAATTGTGGCGATCATCTGTGCTGGACCAATGTGACCATAATGCTCATGAACCAGTTGAATGATTTTTATTCCTAACTTTGGAGATACAAATATTCTAAGTTTGCCCTTTATTCTTTTAAGGATCATTCCTTTTTATAGTCAGTCTGTTTTTCTATTTTCAGCTCCAAAAGGTGGTCAGCTTGGTCTTTTAATATCTGAGATAGATCGATTAAGTTTACGATCCTGATTACATCTTCATTATTGAAATATTCTAAAACCGGATTTCTTGATAATAAGTCGGCTAGAATATTTTCTATTCCTTTTTTATAAATAATGTTAAAATTAAATTGTGATAAATAAAGAATTAGATCGCCCAGTATTTCATCTGATCTGGCCTTAGTCTTTAAGTTTTCTAATGGCTTATGATCGCTACATACAGTAAAGTGGCGTCCTATTAGACAATACTGCCAAAATTTGATTGCGTCTTTGATTGCTTTGCATTCCAAATGAATGATGTCTAAACGTTTTTCCCTTTCCGATAGTTTTCTTGAATAATATGCTACAGGATGCATTATTCCATCTTCTTGTGGCTGTTTTAGAGTAGCGCCTATACCTTTAAAACTGGCGTCTGTTTCAATGAAGACGGCTTCTTATAATCATAAATTGACAATATTGGAGCCGTACATAAATAATCATTTATCATATTATAAGCTTTTTCGCAATCATTTGAATGGTCCAACTTCACATCTTTTCTTAATAATCGATGCAATGGTTCCAGTTTTTGAGAACTATTTTCTATATATCTCAAGTAAAAGTTGATTGAACCTAAAACACTTCGTACTCCAGTCTTATCTGATGATCTTTGAAGGTTTTGAATTGAAACTAAATTACCTTGGGCTAGTATGACCCTGTTCTTTGAAATTGTATGGCCTAGATATTTGACAGATTTAGCTGCAAAAAAACACTTGACTAATTTTAGTTTGAATCCTTCAGCATCAGTCATCTGCAAAAAATTTTCGATATGTTTAAAATGATCTTCCCACGTTTGAGAGAATATCAAAATATCATCAATATAATTGATGCAGAATTCATCCAAACCATTTCTTCTTATAATATTTGATAAGATTCTCTGGAACGTGGCCGGAGCATTTTTCAGACTAAATGGAAGGACTTTAAACATGAACTTTCTATAAGTCGTAATAAAAGAGGTTTTTTCTCTGTCTTCTTCTTTTAGTGTAATACACCAAAATGCCGAATTAATGTCTAAAACTGTAAAGTATTCACAATTAACAACTTTGTCGATTACGTCTTGTATTGTACAAGACTACCAACTTATTTAATTTACGAAAATCGATACACAAGCGTGATTTCTTGTTCTCCTCTTTCTTGAACGCGAGGGTTACAGGTGAAGCGAACGGAGGATCCAATTCTTCAATAATCTTTGCTTGCAATAATGCCTTAATCTGATTTCGTATTTCTTTATCGTCAGGAATTGAGCATTTATTCGGTCGACAAGTAACATACTCGTTAGATGATAATTTTATCTCTGCTTCTTTTGATTTCACTTTCCCAATATCAAATTTATCTTTTGCAAACATATGTTTATGTTTTTCAATTAGATTTGCAATCTGCTGTTTTCGGTCTTCGTTTTCAATATGATTTAAATTGGCATCGAATTCTTCTATTTTTAAGTTTTCATTAAAATTTAATTCAATATAATCGTTAGAATCATCTTTATCAACTAAAACTTGACTATCATTGAATTTATTTTTAACCATCTGATCTAATTTAGATCGATTTAAACTATCTTCTCGATCACTATTGGATTGGTCTTCATCTAAATCTATTACATTGTTTTTGTTTGTTCGTTGTAGTATTTTTAACTTTTCGCCTTGAATCAATTGAAATTTTTTTATGGCATCAATCCACAATAAGATATCATAAGAAAAATGATCGTTCTTGACAACGTAAGTTGTAATATGATCAGTTATACGTCCAATACGAAGTGAAATTGTAGCCCGGGCTGAAATGAAATTTAATCCGCTGATAGTTTTCAATACATTCTTTTGTTCTATTAATTTAAACTTTAGCAAATCAGCAATTCGTTGAGAAATTAATGTAACGTTAGAGCCACTATCATAGATAGGTTTTGTTTTTATTTTGTCACATATGATTACGTTTAGCTTTGTCAACGGATCTAATTTCGCCCGGTTCTTCAGTTTAAATGTTTGTTACCTAAGTCTGTTTGTAATATCTGTATGTCGTCAATCCCTGAAGATGTTTCTGTCATGTTTGATTTTAGTTTTTCTGAGACTTTATTGCGATTTCGGCATTCCGCTACGAGATGGTATCGATACGGAAAACCAATATCTGCACAAATTGAACATGCCTTCTTTTGACCTTCTTTGACGTTCTTTGAGTGATATCATCTCTCTTAAAAGTTTTCGGGTTTAGTTCAGAACTATATTTCAATCTAGGATATGAGGGATTTTGCTCTTTCTTTCGAGAAAACGAGTCCTCTAGTTTTCGGAGTTCCGCATATAGGTCTTCCATCTTGTTGATTTTTCTCTTTCCAGTTCTTCTTGGGCTTTTTTCGGCAATCCAAAAACTATGAGGTTCATACGTGATAATTCAGTACCCTTAGGTTCTACTTCTAGGCATAACTTTTCCTTTATAAGCGCGAAATCGATTTAAGATCCACCCACATATTTGTAGTTAAAAGCTTTCCTAACAATGTACCAGCCTTTATCAACAAAAACGTTCAAGAATGACTCATTCCAAGTATTCCAATGACCATTTACACCTATTTTCTTCAGATTTATTTCAAGCCAATCTTTTGCGGGGCCCATGACAAAAAAGCGCAAATCCTATATTTTACCACTATCGGAATTCACCTGGAAGCGGCTACATTCTTCTTCAAATTTAGCTAACCATTCTTTAGTATCTGATTTTCAAATTTCTCTAAAACAAATTTTTTTTCGGTTTTATTTAATTAACATTAAACATTTTATTCAAGTAACATAAAAATCACCAAATGGACTTATAAACCCCAAAGATTTGTTCCTGATAAAGTAAAATAGTATGCTTCCTGTTTCTTAGGATCTTTTAAACCGAAAAGCAATCCCATAGGGTAAATGGAAGAATTAGGTGGGCAAACTGAAATCGTTACACGTAGTGGTAAAGAGAATTGAGAGTTTCCTAACTAATAATAAATTACGTAAGAAGTACCAAACATAAATGTTTTAAAAATCCTATAACATTTATTCTATTACCCTCCAATTACAGTATATTTGGTTTTTTGGGGGAATCACCCAGAAATATTAATACAAAAATATTTCTGCTCACTTAAATTCTTTTTTTTTTTTTTTTTTTTTTTTTTTTTTAATTTATTGTTTTATTACTAGAAATTTACAACTGCATTAGAAATACGTCTAGTAAATAAGTGGATTAAAATGAAAAATAATGACATCCTTAAAACTTGTAGAGGAACAACCCATTGGTAGTACTCTAATGAAATATTTACATAAGAAGAAGATCCCGAGGTCATCTTCTTTACAGACTCCTCGGAGGATTGCCAGAAATGAATGGGGACGAGTTGTGCAACAAGTGGATTTGGATGAGGAGTAAGTTTATTAAGAAAGAAAAGGAATTTGGCTCGAGCTGAATCAGCAACATATGGGATATTAAGGTCATTGTAGATCAGTTCATTTGTGACAAAGTAAGAAGCATCAAAGATTTTTCAAAGGATTTTGGATAGGTAAGATTGGATGCGGGGAGAATTCAATGGTTTGGTGGATCCCCATATCTCTATACCGTAAGTCAAAATAGCTCTGATGATCGTCATATAGAGTTTTTGTTATGAATTTGAGATTTGAACGTTTGTCAAGTAAGTGTTGTAGCAGTCCAAATCGACGTGCAGCTTCTTGTCTTTTATGAGGGTTCTAGGTCAGTCTCTTATCCAGATAAAATCAAGTATATGTTCCATATTATTTAATGGCATACTATTAAAGTAAGCAGAACAGGATGAGGTTGGTTTTCGACGGAGGGTATAGGTTATTTGCTGGGATTTGCTAGAATTTATCTTAACTCTTCTGTTATGACACCATTCTTCAAGGGAAGTGATACGTGACTGGAGTGTCTAGAATGCACACTTAAATTCAAACGGAAAAACTGAAATTTGGAATTAGCTCTCTTAAAAAACGTTATAATATATTTATAAAACAAAATCTATATTTTTCCCCGAATCTACAATTAAAATTTACATTTTTCCAGGATTTTTCCCATAATATTGGGCAATATGAGGAGCGGAGCTCAGGTGGCTTTTTAGGCTTAGTTGTCAACTTTACTATTGATATTTTCCAAGAATCAGGGAAATATGTGGTGCGGATAACAGCATTATATGAATATATATATATATCAAAATTATATTTTGTTGACCCTTAGAAATTATATAATTAACTGTTTAACAATAATCAGGTCTTCCAAAAATACATAAAACTAACATCCCACTCAGACCCATAGTGCTATTTATAAATTCAGCAACTTTTGGATTATCTAAATTCATAGCGGGAATTTTAAACAAAGCAAAAACAGATAATGACTGGAATGTCAAAAATTCATTTCAATTTAAAGAATTCGTAGAAAAGCAAAAAATTCCGACGGATAATAAATTAATATCCTTAGATGTCATTTCATTATTCACTAACGTTAAAAAAGAAATTGCTATAACGGCGATCTTAAAGAGATGGAAATGTATTACAAAATTTACTTCTATCCCGAAAACTTTATTCATGAGCGCAATAGAGCTATGCTTGGAGGCCTCATACTTTACTTATAAAAATGATTTTTATAAACAGATAATGGGGCTTCCAATGGGTCTGTCACTTTCACCTATATTAGTGGAATTTGTCATGGATGACCTCATTGATGAGGTCATGAGACAGATTCCATTCAAGATTCAATTTTTGAAGAAATATGTGGATGACACTTTACTAAGCATACCGTCAGAAAATGTAAAATATATTTTACATTATTTTAATAAGGACCAACATATAAAGTTTACTGTGGAGGAGGAGGTGGGGGGTGCCATAGTATTTTTGGATACCAAACTAGTCCGAGTGAGGGAAGGTATAGAGGTATCCTGGGTGGAAAAAAATAAAAATGGTACCAGAATTTTGAATTTTAAGTCTAACCATAGTTTAAAGATCAAAATAAATACAGCAAAAAACCTTTTTTACCGGGCTATATCCCTCAGCAGTAATTCTTACAAAAATGACAATATAAAAAGAGTTAAAGTTATATTAATAAATAATAACTACCCCAAACGAATTATAGAATATTGTCTACAGGATGCTTTTGACAGTTTGTCCCATAAACGCAACAGTTGTAAACAAACAAATCATTTTTTTACAATAGAATACATCAAACCTTTGGCACTGACTACAAAAAAGATTTTTCAGGATTATAACATTACTTTATCACATAAATACAATGATAATTTAAACAAACTAATATTTTCTAAATTAAAAGACAAAACCACCAAAGAGAAACTGTCAAACGTAATCTATAAAATAAATTGTAAGAATTGTGAGGGAAAATACGTGGGTAAGACCTCCCAATACCTCCACAGACGGATGTAGAGCCACAAATATAGCATAGAAAGTGGTAAAGAGGACACAGCTCTAGCGATACACGGTATCAAAAATAATCACGTGTTTGATTTTGAGAGGGTAAGGATACTAGATGTGGAAAAGAATCAACAAAAAAGGCTCATCCTCGAAATGATGCACATAAAAAAAGATATTAACACCATCAACACGAGAAATGATTGTTCCAAATTAAATCAGGCTTACCACAATATTCTAAAGGCTACAAGCTAACAATTAGATGGGCTATTCTAAAATATTCATGTTTGGTCTACTTTTATCTAATTTCCAAAATTGTAAACTTTTTAAGTGTCAAAATTTAAAATTTTTATTTATTTATTTGTTATTTGAATTATCAAAATTTTTAGTTGAAAATAATGTTTTAAAATATAAAAAGTGTCAAAATACTGTTGTTGTTTTTAGGTTATTGGAGTGGCTGTTTTATTGTTTGTAAAATGATGGGTATAAAATTGTAAAAAGGTTTTTTTAGGTTATATTAATTGTTATATTAAAAGTTTAAAATAGATTGTTAAGTTTTAAATTGTTTTAAATATTTAATTGGGTATTGTTTTAGCATAATGGTTTTATTGTATTTTAACGAAGGGAAATATCCCCTATATATTTGTGTGTATTGTCGTATGGGTGTGTGTGTGAATGTTTATATATTGTTTTTCTTTAGTTATAGATTTTTAATTTTAGTTACAAAAAAGGAAAAAAAAATTATGTAATTGGACCTCGGACTCTTTGGCCGGGTAGTCCGCCGAGCAGCTCAGTACCCTGGTGTCTGAGCTGGCAAGCACTTGCTGCAGGATTCAGTGGGCTTACTGGCCTGGAGTTTCGGGGTACCCAGTTTTTGGTGTGTATTTGTCAAATTTTGTATTATTATTGACTAGAGGTGTGCCAATGTCGGGAAAGATGTTTAAGAATGGTATTGTTTTTCCAGTTCTGATGAGGACCCCATTAAATAAGGGGTCGAAACGTCAAAAAGAGAGGAGAGAGGAGAAGGAAGAAATAAAATATGTATATGGATAAATAATAAAATTGTATGAACAAAATATTGTTAAATATAAAGGACCAAAAACCCGATTATTGTTAAACAGTTAATTATATATATGTTATATATTAAACATCTTTCCGAGGAAGGAGTTTAGGATATGGGCTGTAATTAGGTCCAGGGGTTTGTTAAAAGGTAATCTGTGGGTTATGTTTGATACTTCGGAAGGATTAAATGCTTTGAAAGGTGGAGACTTTTGTTGTGGAATATTTAGTTCTTTTTCAATACATTCAAGGTGAGTAGGGTCGATGATGTAATGTTATGACTTACAACAAATACTTATTAATAATTAATAAGCATTATGATTTATTATTAATCTGGGAGTATATCCAATGCAATATGAATTGTAATATTATTTTCTGCATTTGTTATCTTTCAGATATGGGTAACGACGTCAGCACTTCAACAAATAAGACCGTACAATCGAATATCAGTTAATAAATACTTTCAGGAATTTATGCCAATGTTGCATCTCCAAAGAGCTTTTGGGGAGTTACCGTATTCCTTCGACAAACAAGGTACGAAATATCCTGAGAAAGATTTTCAAATTTAAGGTAAAAGCAAATTAATTTAATTTTAATTTTAAAATCTTTAAACAAATAAATAAATAAATATGTGTGTGTATATATATATATATATATATATATATATATATATATATATATATATATATATATATATATATATATAAAAATTATGAAATAATTCTTGGTTGATAAATATTTTTAAAATATATTTTTTTATTTTTGAAGAGAAAATAAAAAAAAAATATATATATATATATAATGGAAACAAATAATAGATTGTTGTATATTGCATATTGTTGAGTTAACCCTTAAAGAGAAGAATAAAAAATAAAAAAAATTGTAAAAATGTATGTATTTTGTAAAATAGGTGTAAATTTCTGTTTACAAAATAATTTAAAAAAAATGTTTATAGAGCTTTACCATGCACTTTAATTATTGTTTTCTCTATTATGGCTTTACCAAAATAAATTCTAATAAACCATGGTATGACGATGAATGTAAACAATTGAAAAGTGATTTGAAAAATAGTCTTAAACTATGCAAAAAAAAAAAAAAAAAAAAAAATGGTTTTAATAGCATCTCTATTTTACAATACGTTTATATTAAAAAAATATATAAAAATTTAACAAAAACTAAAAAAAGAGAACATGATAACTACTTGCTTGCTTCTTTGTATTCCGCTAAAGATAGTACCACGTTTTGGAAAATAATAAATAGTTTTAATAACAATCGTAAATTTCAACAAGATCAGATTGGTTTGTGTAAATGGGAAGACTTTCATTCAAAATTGTATCCAAATCGCATCACATTTAATGACTTATTATCTGATGTGGGAAACCCTTGTTAGACTAGCACATATCTGGAAATAAAATCGTATCAGCCATAAACAAGTGTAAAAATGGCAAAGCTGCTGGCATAGATATGATTCCGTATGGAGTCTACAAATCGTTTCCTCCGAATTGGTTGTTATATCTTGAGGCTCTCTTTAATAGAATATTTTTAACTGAATATATTCCTCAGGCTTGGACGCATATAATAACCATAATGCTATTCAAAAAAGGTGATAAATCTTTACCAAATAATTATCGAAGTATTGCTTCAACCAACTGTGTATTAAAGATATTTACATTAATTTTGTTAAATAGGCTTACGATCTGGTCAGATGATACAGGGATTATACCAGAATGTCATGATGGGTTCCGGAATAGGCGCGGTTGTATGGACAATATTTTCATTTTAAATTGTATAATGCAAAAATATCTGACACAAAAAAAGAATTTGTACGTTGCATTCATAGATTTGCAGAGAGCTTTTGACTGTGAAACACAATTTACTTTGGTTGAAATTATTTAAAATAGGGGTTAGTGGTAAATTTGTTCGATTACTCATATCACTCTATAGTTGAGCTAAAATGAAAATAAAAAGTGACCACGGTACATTTTCCAATGACATTGCAATTACATAAGGCCTGTTGCAAGGGGAATCCTTAAGTCCGGCGCTATTTAATTTATTTTTGAGTGATATCGAGGAATTGTTCAGATCTAAAGGGATCACTGGTATCCCAATTAATGGAAAAACAGAATTGATCTTACTCCTTTATGCAGACGACGTAGTTCTGTTTGGTCATTGCAATACTGATATACAAGAGAAGTTAAATGTCTTTGACGAATACTGCCTGGCTTCAGATGAACTTTGAAAAAACCAAAATCCTAAAATTTTCCAATGGTAGACCGAAAAAGGAAAAAAGAATAATAATTAAAGGGAACATTGTAAAATTTGTTATCGAATTTAATTATCTGGGTGTACTGTTCGCGATCTGGTTTATTCTTAGAGCAAACAAAAAATTCTGTTTCTCGTTGAAATGCAGCAATAGGAGCGGTATTAGCTACATGTAGGAGAACCAGAATTCGGGCACATTCAGTCCGGGACAAGCTTAAGGGAGCAATAATTGACAGCACAATCACATAGACCATAAATATTTGGGGTTTAAGGTATTTAGACGAATTAGAGAAAATTAACACTAATTTTTATAAAAAGCCATTCTGTTTTTCGAGTTCTACACCAAATTGGCTCGTGAGGCTTGAGACTGGCTCTATCCATGCTAGTTGGCTAGCTCTTAAAATAGCTTTAAATTATTTATGAACCATTGTCCAAATGAATGATGATAGGCTTCCAAAGTCGTGTTTTTATAATTTAGTCAAGCTGTCTGCATGTAGAAATGATAATCTTAAGTATAATTGGTGTTTACAACTAAAAAATTTACTGGATAAAATCGGGGAAGGGGAAATAGTTTTCGAATCAAATATAGTTAAACTCAAAGAAAAAAGTCAAACTGTATTAGAAAAATACAAAATTTGGATCTATTCTCTGGCCAGCAGTCGAATTTTTGACTAGAGTCTATATCTCAGTTTTCGGAGGCGACTAGGTAGGTGGAGTGGGGGGCCATCGGGTTCATTCGGAAGTTGTCGGCGGTCATCGGCACTTGAGTCTTAAGGCCGTTTCACACTAGAGGTCACGCGACGCTCGCGCTCCAGGCATGCTCACACTCCACTCGCACTCTTATCTTTCACACTACGGCGTTCCAACAACGCTCCTAGTATACCAGCAGGTTAAAAACATTCATCAATGTCTGTCCATTTTACTGACGAAGAGCTGGCTCTTATGGCGTTGCTATTAGATGAGGATGAAAGAAAACCTAAAAAGAGAAGAATGTGGGTGCACCCTCTTTTGTTATCAAGACCTGATGAAGGAGAATATCACACGTTGTTCTGGAAATTAGTCGATGACGAAACTAGGTTCTTCCAATACTTCAGGATGTCAAGAGAAAGTTTTGAAATTCTTCTGTCAAAAATTGAGAGCGATTTAAAAAAACAGAATACCAATTTTCGAGCTGCTATTTCACCTTTAAAGTCTTTACGACAGAAAACTTGGTATATTTGAATAGACAGGGCGGTAATTCTACTGGTATTGCTTTTCAAATAAGAGAAACGTTTACACGGTTTTTTATGTCAAAAGAAGGCGCGGTACCGTGGCAAACAACTATTGTTTGAATATAAATATTATGTAGAGTGAGTGAATTAAACAATTTTGCTATATGTTTACTTTTTGATGTTAGTTTATATTATTAAAAATAATGTCTCATATAAAAAATAAATAAATAAATTCTTACCTGATTTGTTCAATGTTCTCCCAATTTCTTCCCAAATTTCTTTTTTGTGGGAAGAGTCAAAATACATCATGTCACTTGAATCATAAATTACAGGCTTTGCCCGCACCAATTCGATAAGTGTTTCGTCCATATTTTCACTTTGAGACACTTCGAAACACTGCGATCCCGGCGCTCCAAATATTCTTTGCCAGAAAATGCCGCGCTCCGGAGTGTCGTGTGAGCGTAGCGTGAGCGCTGAGTGTGTACACTTGCGTTGTTTTTAACTATCTAAATCTGGAGCGTGGGGAGTGGAGTGCGAGCGTCGCTCGAGCATCCCCTCTAGTGTGAAACGGCCTTTAGTCGTCACTGTAGTGGTTGAACTAACTACAGTCAACTATTACAACTTTTTTCTCAGTGGAATACACAAGTTTCTTTATTCTCTTGAAACATGCACGTAAGAACCACAATTAGTGTAACTTTCAGGCTTTATTCTCCAGTCCAATTGCTATTGAAAGACAAAATGAACGATTTAAAAATAAAGACTGATTCTTTGAAAGTTCATAAAAAAAAATAAAATTAAGGGCTTTATTATACAATTGATATTATTTGTGGTTATACTGCAAACCTATATCAACAAATAAAAAAATTAATCACATTGCATTTGACTCTTTTTCTCTTGAAAAAAAATTTACGAATATTAGAATTTCGATGGATGTTATATTCAACTTGTCCTGTGATTTTCACATAGAATACGGAATGATAGGTAAATAAACTACTAGTTATGAATGTTATAAACCCTTATAATCGCAAAATAAGGTGTTAGCAGCAAAACGAAAATTGCCACTGTAAATAAACTGTTTGAGTTAAAAATTAAAAAAAAATTGGTTTGTATGTCTTGAGACATAGAGGAAACAACCTGAGATGTTTCATAATTTTTAAAAATGATCAAGCAGTCAATTTATTATTTTTTTTGGATCACTTTAAACGTAATGACACAAGTGACCGTCGGTGATCAATTCTTGATTGTGTTGCGCCAAATTTCAGGCTTAACCACAAATCTTATGATATCTGATGTCTCAAGCATTTCAGAAATCCAAGAATTCACAAACACACAATCATTTTTATGCCTTTGACCATTTGTATTTAAATTAAAAGTCCTTTCTATATTAAAAATGTCTTTTTTAGTTAAAAGATGCTTCCTTTGAAAACTTTCAGATGAAATAGATTCTCGGACATTATCGAGAATACATTCAAATGGAATTTTTAATGCGATTTTTTTGGCAACCTCTTCACGAAAATTTTGTGATAATCGCATCCTGCCCATTTCTAAAGTATGGCCCACGTGTTTTTTTTGTTATCTTACTTTGACTGTTGTCTCTTCAGAGATTACTTCCATTTGGGCCGGACAGAAACCATTTATTTTATTGGTCCCAAGCATTTTTAAATGTCTTAGTCTTGGACTTTTGGGAACGAATTTCCCATCTCTATGGCATTTAAATTGTCTTTTCCTTGAACCATCTTCACGTTTATTATCTTGGAATAAAAGGAAAGATTCATTTTGAATTTCTTTAATTTCTTTTTTCCACCTCTGAAAATCGTTTTCACTATCAAATGAAAATATGTCACAACAAAGGTTAATTTCATGACTAATCCGAAAATGCTTAATTAAAGAATCTTTTGGCCCGCTTAAATAACAAATCCGACAATTCTTTAGAATCTTTTTGGATTTGTTAAAATGTACGTTCCTTTCATGTTTGAACAGATTATCCTTCCGATGGAAAATCTTCGAGCATGTAGGGCATTTACAGTGGGTCAAAAAAGTATTGGCACACTAACATTTTTTGTGGTTTCATTTAGAAAAGATTAAAAATTTATTTTTTGAACATTTTTATTTCATAAAAGATTTAGATAAATACATAATTAAAAAATAAAAATTGAAAATTTACAAAACATAGGGATTAATTCTTTAAAAAATTCACTTTTTCACAGTCAAAAAAGTATTGGCACACTTTTATTATATGTATTAATTTATGATTTATAATGTACTTCAAGCTTTTTTATGAACCACTAATATTTAGTTACCGTACCGTTGGCGTCTATAACAGCCTGAAGCCTTCTTGGCATCGATGAAACAAGATTTTGAGTTACATCTTGTCCAATTTTACGCCATTCCTCAGCCAAAGTTTCTTTCAACACAGCTTTTGAAGAAATTTTATTTTTTCTTACTTTCAGGTCCAACAAATACCATAGATGTTCTATCGGATTTATATCCGGAGACTGTGGAGGCGTTTTCAATTGCCTGGGCACGTTGTACAGCATCCATTCTTTTGTTTTATTTGGTGTGTGCTTGGGGTCGTTATCTTGTTGAAACAAAAATGTATCCTTGATCCCCAGCTTTTCGGCACTACTTTTTAAATTATGGCGCAAAATGTCAACATATTTTTCTGCATTCATAATACCGTCAATGAAGGTGAAATTACCTACACCATTCCATGACATGCATCCCCAAACTAGAACACTTCCACCTCCATATTTTACAGTGGGCCTCACATGTCGCGCTTGAAACTCAGTATTAGGTCTTCGCCAAACGTACTTGCGGCCATCAGAACCGAAAATATTAAATTTGCTTTCATCTGAAAAAATAACATCTTTCCAGAATTCTAGTTCCTTGTTAACATAAATTTTAGCAAACTCAAGTATTTTTTTGCTATTTATCTCCGAAATAAAAGGCTTTTTCCTTTGGACTCTGCCATAATAATTATATTTGTGGATGACATTTCTTACCGTCTGTAAACAGAAGGTAGTGTTGGACGTTGATGCGATCTCTTCGGCTACTGAGGCGGCTGATGAAGTGGGGTCTCGCTCAACACGCCGGTATATGCTCCTTTGTTCCCTTTCGTTAAGTTTCGATGGTCGTCCTGAACGAGGCTTGTTTAAAACCGAACCGGTCGTTGGAAACTTTTTTATTATATTTCGAACCGTACTGAAACTAATTTCCAATCTGTTGGCTATTTTTTGGTAACTAAGTCCTTTGGAGTGTAGTTTTATTATTTGATTTTTAAAACTTGTACAAAATTCACCAGTTTTACCCATGTTGATATAGCAAAGGTAGAATAAAGACTGAGTCTTTTGTTGTTTTTGTATTATTGTCAATCCTCTAATCTAATTTACTGAAAGAAAAAGGATTTGTTTGTTTGATTGGAGCTAATACTAAATGTTTACAAACTGTGCCAATACTTTTTTGACCTTCAAAATTTACTTTGTTATGATTACTTCAAACTCAGCTTTTGAATTCCAACCATTCATTGCTTCAAAAAATCCAATTTTCAAGAAACTCTTTTAAAATGAATGACAGTTATGGAAAAAATTTTAAGCCTATTGAGATTTTCAGAAAAAATGGGGTGTGCCAATACTTTTTTGACCCACTGTAAATTGAAGTTCAACACTGTGAATTGGTAAATGTCTTTTAAATTAAATGGACATGAGAATGTTTTAAAACATTCCGTACAAGAATAATTTTGTCCTGTATGTTTTGTTTTGTAATGGCGATTTAAATTGCTCTTGTTGTGAAATGATTTATCACAAATCTTACAAGACCATTTATCCATGACGGAGCAAAAAAATAACCTAACTCAAGGAGTGTTGACAACGGAGAAGCAAGAACAATGAGGCCGATGACCGCCGACAACTTCCGAATGAACCCGATTGCCTCCCACTCCACCTACCTAGTCGCCTCCGAAAACTGGGATATAGACTCTAGTGAATTTTTGCACATTCTACAATAGCATTAATCCAACCTGTTCCATCCCTGTTTACATTAATGTACGGATAAATATTATTTTCACTAGAATCATTGCACAGTTAAGAACTACAGGAAAATATATAATAAAAATAACCACTCCAGATAAAATCACACAAATTAATCCTCAGAAAATCTGTATGGTTTGTAACATGAAAACTAATGAAGACCTCGGACATATTCTTTACACTTGCCCAATTTATAATGGCCTGCGTAACAGTTATTACCCTAGTATTGATTCAAATACTTATTCCACAAAATGAATTAGAAGCAAAAAAACTGGCATATTTTATTATAAATATAATTAAAACAGAAATTTTTTCACTGAGATATAGTAGTTTTAACTGTAAAATATCAGTATCATGTATTTACTTATTTTCCTGAGATATGACATATATATATCTGAAAGTAGTAGTCTAATATGATCTTTGATAAAGTTTAAAGGTTTATAAATGTCATAAAAAAGTGTTAATTATTTTATTAGGTATTTTTTATTATTTAGATTAAAAACTATTTATTTGCTTTTTACAATTTGCCTCTAATTCTTAGTTTATTAAACATTCTTATGTATATTATTTGAATTATTATCTGTTAAGTATTATAATGTACATAATATTTGTAGTTGTATTAATATTTGTATTTTATTTCATTGTACATAATAAATAGCCGAACTTCTTTGTATAGGGCATGGCCCTGCTTACAAATAAAAAAATAAAAAGTTATTGTTTTTTCCATTAGTCAGGAAATTGAACTAGTGAATAAATAGCTATTCATAACTTTTTTAAAATATTAAAATAAGAATTTTTAATTGTAGATTCATGGCAAAATATAGATTTTGTTTTATAAATATATAATAAAGTTTTTTAAGAGAGCTAATTCCAAATTTCAGTTTTCCCGTTTGAATTTAAGTGTGCATCCCAGACACTCCAGTCACATATCACTTCCTTTGAAGAATGGTTTCATAACCGGAGAGTTAATCCCAGAAAATAGCCTTTACCCTGCGTCGAAAACCTACCTCATCCTGTCCTCCTGTATCCTTTAATGGAGTACCATTAAATAATGTAGAACAGATAAGATACCTTGGATTTTATCTGGACAAGAGACTTACCTGGAACCCTCATACAAGATTGAAAAGACAAGAAGGTGCACGTCGACTTCGACTGCTACAACACTTACTTGACCAACGTTCAAATCTCCCGATTCACTACAAAAAACACATCTATTTGACGATTATCAGACCTATTTGGACTTAGGTATAGAGCTTTGGGGATTCACCAAACCATCGAATTCTTAATTTATTTCGTAAATTTCAATTTCTATTAATAAAATATGTATGCATGCATATATATTCTTAATCTGCAAGTAAAAACACAATTATTTTTTCCTCTTTCGAGTTTTTCTCAAACTCATTTTCAAAAATGCCAAGGTACTCAATCATCAACAGATACGGCTAACAAATGCTGTCGATGTTGAAAAAAGTTTAATCTTGTGTAGAAAACGTTTTTTTTTTCTTTTCTTTTTCATTTAAAAGAATCATGGCCTTGATGATTGCCATTAAACTTTTATTTTTTCAGTGCATTTGTCTTTGAAATTAAAATTTTCAGTTTACCGATTTCGGCTCATAGTGACTAATACTTATTGCCTAAAAATAATAATAAAAATCGATTGTACTGATAGATTTTATAATATATAATAGAAATAGATATAATCTTATGAAAATATATAATGTATCTTAGTATTATTTATAGCATGATATCATAATATTATTATAATTATTTGTTTAAATATAATTTAAATTTACTACTGATGTTCTACTATGGGTGACATCCTGTGCTACTCACACCACTATAAACTAATTGCCAAATATATTCTATTTCAGGAATTGCACCCTTCAAGCTGCTTTCATTCCCGGTCATTTACACGATTGCCTTCATCACGTTGAATTTTTCCTGGACGATTTATTTGATGTTTATCATCTTTGAAACAAAAATTAAAATTTCACCCAGCTACGACGCAACACTGTATTGGATGTCTTTAATCATTACTCTGATGTTGAATTTCACTACTCTAATCTCGAAATTGGTGGATACCCAAAAGACTGTAGAATACGTCAACAAATGGAAAGATTTTCAGGTTAAAACATTCCTTCTTATCTTTTTCGTATTTAGAAAGTCATAATTACGTTTCATTAGGTGATCAACTTAAAAACTGATGTGATCTAGGTTTTAATATGAAGTATTTTAAATGTTAATATTTATCAACTTTTGAAGTTTTATTCTGAAACTAAATAAAGTAAATGTACCGGTAAAGGAACTGCAACTTTAGTTTCTACTAGTCTGACGAAACTTCCAATAGAAACTCCATGACAGAAGAAGAAAGTTGTGCGTATCTCACATATAACCTGTATTAGATATTAATAAAAAAAAAAAAAAATGTTTATAAGAAGAAAAGATAATAATTATTAAAATATTCAGGATATATTTATATTTCTAGCAGCTATATTTAAAATCAAAGAAGAAAAGAAAAACATTATAAGCAATATTTTGTTTTATCTTAATAATATATTACCCAGAATATTATAAATTTTATTTTTTGAATCTTCCGTTTCTAAATCAGTATTTTTATAGTTGTATAGGCCCAATAAAAGAACAATATTATTGATTTTTTAACCAATTTTAATACTGAAGTGCTGTCTGTTTGAAAACCAACTTCTCAGCGTCGCTCACTCTGTAGTTTCATTATATCCCGAAAAAAAATAGGTGGCATATTTATACATTAAATATTAACATAAGATTTCTTGATGTCGACAATATTATTTAGTTTTAGTATTAGCATTTATGAAGTGTCTTTTACTTTACATTATTATTGAAATTTAGTTATGAATTGAAAAAAATGAGAACAAGCCCTAGGACACAAAATATTTTTTTAAAATACAAAAATGTCCGCGCATATTTCTAGTACACTGTTCTCCTTAGGTAATCGCGGGAAAATTGAATATTTAACTAATGTGGAGTCCGAAAACTTGAGTATACAAAGAGAAATATCCAAATATGACAAAGTTAAACGAAAAGGAAACAAACATTCGCAACTTTCGTGGAATCTCAGAAAAATTCGATTTCGAGTTTTTGACATCATTTTAGATTACGTTATTTTCTTGAGGTTTAAATTGTAATAAGTTTAGTTGTTCATTTGGAAGAGGAGAAGTAACATTACGAAAGTGGGGGAGATAACGGAAGTCGTTCGGGAAAGACTGTCACAAATTACTAGCTGTCTATCAATACAACGTGAATACTGCTTTGGCTGCATTTGGATCAGAAATTAAAAAAAACTATTATTAGGAGAAAACAATATCCATAAAAGTCAAATTGAAATAAAGTAAAAAAAAAAATGTTAAACGCCATTTCCAAAAAGCTGAAATTCTCGAGACGTTACTGTATTCCACGGCAGGTGCTATCGATTGCGTATCTATTAGATAAGTGGGCCTGTTGGAAGAGTAAATTTTTATATTGAGGCATCAATGGTTTAAATTAGCTTTTAACCCACAATAAATGTTGTTGCTACAATTAATTAACAGTCCACCCTACTGTTACCAGACTGGTAGCTCACAAGGGGAGGACAAAAATTTTCCAACTTTTCATATAGGTTTTCCTTCCCCTTTTGTTCATCAAATTTCGTATTTATCTGCATAAAATAAAATTGAGATTTTCATCTTTTCACCAATACCAACCAGTTAAATCTGAGTGGTGTGTAACGAAGTAATAACAATTTAAAGAAAAGTTACCAATAATCGGTTTCAAATTTCATCCCTACTTCATTTTTCTCTCGCTTTCTAGGGCACATTTGTTGAAACGGCAAAATATGCTTTCAATACTTTTCGACCAGGAACCTCCGAAAAAATTGCCTGCAAGATCCGCGAGAGACTGAGTGTGACCACCTTTTGTCAGTGGTAGCTCACGTTGTAAAAAAAGTACGTTAACCTTGACGAAAAGAAAATCCTGGGTTCGAATCCGACTGGCATAGTGTGGAAAAAATTCTGACTTTGCCTTCATCACCACCCCATTCAAGTATAAGATGATCAAAAGAGACAATAAATAGATAAAATAATAGGAAACAAAATTATATATAACATTGCTAATTCTTAATAAATAATTCAAATTGTTAAATAATAATATTATATTTAATTTTCTTTATTATTTTATAATTTATCTACTTTTTTTTTATATCACTTCACATTTATTTATTAACTATATGATATTTATTTTTTTTTCTTTTACTCTTCTGATTCTGTATTCGACTAATTCTTGTTTTATACCCGATGATGAATATTAATGGTATAGCCAAAACGTAGGCAATATGTTAAGATTTGGTTTGTAAAGATTAAAGAATGCCTAATTTTTTATGAATCATTCCTCTCAACATTCGAATCTATATAATATTCATCTAGTCATTGAGAATAGCTCTTAAATTATTTTTTAAAAGTTCTATATTATTCTTGAGATGCAATGTTTATGTCTAGAATAAAGGTTATTTTTCAGTTCAATAATATTTAGAAAATTTTTTTACCTATAATAATAATAATGAATATTGAAACATAATGTATTCATTTTTCTTGTTAACAGGACAATCACATCGATACCGAACCACTGACTACCATATCGTTTCTCCTGAAGATCAGCGCTGTCCTCCTCTTGCCATTAGCTTTTGCCTTCTCGGCGATGTTTCATTCATCTATATGCTCCCATTCATCATTACCTTCTGTCAAACATCGGTTACAACTATCATCTGGATTGGGACACTCTACAAACTACGAGTTGTAGTCAGAACATTGCTCAACAAAATGATAACGGTTAATAACAACATGTCAAATAACACTCTTCATAAATCACCGCATTCATTTTCATTTACCTTTTTTCATTATTATTAAGATCATATAAATATTCCTAGAATAAACGTAAACATAAAATGTATTTGTTCATTTCTAATTTAAAATATAATTAATTGGCTTCGATACATTAATTTCTAAATAAAAGATTTTCACTGGAATTAAGTGTTACGACAACGGAACATGGAATATGTGTTGGGTAAACAACCACTTAGGTGATTTTTTTTTTTAATTTGTACTGATCCTTCATATGCCCATGCGCCGATGATAAACTGATGCGGATTATCAATAACACTTTTCTTTTGGATTATTACATTTAAAGTATTCTGATTTATTCAGAACCTTTTCCCGCCAATTCATATTAACTGCCATTTCCTCTTCTTCTCTTTCCTTATTCCGTGTCATCTTCGGTCTTTCTCTTTCCACAGTCTGGCTTATAAAGAAAGTGTTTTGTTGGTCATCCATCGTCTTTCATTCCCATCAGATGATCAAATCACTGAAGCCTCCTGGTGTTTATGTCATGTAAAATATTCTTCCCCTGCACTATGGTTTTTTTAATAATATTATTATGAATGTGTGCCATGAGATGGCGAAACTAAGTCTAACGAAGTAAATTTCAAGAGAGAACATTTTTTTTTAGATTTTGCATGTTTCTGCCCCAAACAGGGCTGTCCCTAGAAGAAGAGAATGATATATTATATTTTTCTTTACTAAAGAGACCTCTTTAATTTAAACTGTTACCCAGAATTTAACTAAGGGTACCGTGTTCCATGAATGACTCACATTTCTTAAGCAATCATAAACCCTGATTTAAAGTGTTCCATACTTATTTCTTTTTATATGGCCTCCAACAGTTCAGCGAATCTGTTCTGCGAATAAAGACGCACATGATATAAATGGTTTGCTATAAAGAATGATCGTAGCACATTTTTGCCTACTTGAAACTATTGTGCAGATAGCTTATATACTTGTGTAATACCAATATGGACAAGGATATCAATTTTTTTAAACATAATTTCATTCACAAGTGTACACATCTGTTTAAAACCTGAGACTGTCAGGCTAAATTGAAATCTACGAGCATGATCATTTCATTCTGTTGAGTTATGTAAGGAATTTGAAATGTTGCAATATTCTCTGTACCAGTTCGTTAGAGTGTTCAAGTCATTGGTCATGAAACGTTTCTCATGATTGTCGAAATATATGAATCGTAATTCCGTTTGACACGTAAGAAGGGGAGTCTGTTATCAGTCTTAGTAATTTAGGTTTAAATGTTTGTATTTTTTGAATATGCGTTTTCTTGGCCGGTTCTTAAATTTGGGATGCCTAAGTTCTGATAGATATTAAAAAGCAACTTTAAAAGTTAAGTTTCTGTTTTAGAGGTACTTTTGAGCCTCTTTGAAGTATGGAGTATAGTAGTCACAATATAAGATGAAATGTCTGTTTGATTGTCTTGACATGTGGGCCCTGTGTCAGTCTTCTGTCAAGCGTAAGTCATAAGTGTCGCTTTCTCAGTTTGATGTAAAGGTTGGTTGTCAATGTAAACAGGCGGGTAGGTCTTACATCGTAGTGTAAATGTAATATGAAGAGATTAACCATTTCTTACACCAAGTTTGTATCTTGTTGAGGTTGTGTTGCAGTCGCTTGTTTAAGGTCGATATCAAATTAAACAGAAAAAAAAAAAAAAAAAAAAAAACCCTCTTTTGCGATGTTCTTGGTCGATATCTTTTAGTAGTTAGGATTCCAGGACTATATTGGGCAATAATGTATAATATTATTTTTTATCCGTTTTTAGATAGGATGTAGTCCTTGCATATTTATCTCCATTTATAACTGTTAAAAGAAATAAAAATGTATTATAATTACAAATAAAAAAAATAAAAAATCATTATACTGCTCTTGTTTCGTTGAATTTAAGATAATCTGAATCATGGTGATATAAGCATGATAGCTTTTGGTAAATTTAAAATACCATTTTGATATATGTATTAAAAATCTACCTGAATACTCTACATGCAGCCCCAAGATATTGCATCCAGTATAAAAAGAGGCGGAATAAGATGGCTAGGGCATTTACAATGAATGAAAGCTAGTAAGCTCTCTAAGATGATGTTGGAGGGGCACCCGGGTGGAATTAGAAGAAGAGGAAGACCTCGATTTCGTAGGCTCGAAGATATGTAGGACGATCTTCAGACTCTAGGTGTGAGAGGATAGAGAAGGGGAGCTGAGGATAGATCTGAATGGAAAAGAATTGTAGAGGAGGCCGGGGTTCTGCAAGGACCATAAGCGCCATAAGATGATGATGATTAAAAATCTAAGCCTGGTAGGTGATGCAGCATGGTAAACGTTTGTGTTCATCTGATCTTGCATTAAGACAAACGAAACCTACATTACTAGGTACTAGGTACTTCCTCACGGATTAACTCTGGATAGTCATCATAGTACTCACACATAATAATTACACAAAGGCTACACATGGTTGCAGGTGTACCCAAAGGAAATAATTATTTTAGTTTCTAACAAAAAGTGTTATAGAAATTTAGTTACATACATTTGTGTTATATACAAAAGAACAAAATTAGGAATAAAAATAATCATTTAAACACTTTCGAATGTTAAAGAAGTCGACGGCTGTGAAAAAATAACTTTTTTTTTCTTTTTGATGAAAGTCTTTTATGAGTGTATTTTCTTTGCTAATATCACTGATTGAAATACATTTCTCCAATAATGTCTTCTTCAAATGAAATCTTGTGAATTTCTTCAATGGAAATGGGATTCCTCATCTTTGATAATGCCATATTGCCATTTTATAATTGCTACTCATCTTTCATATATCGCGACTACTAACTTTATTATTTCATTATTTTCGTTTCAGGCCAGGTAAGGACCATGTTTAAGCCAACAAGTTAGCTTTACGCTTTCTCCAATACTCCTTTATCTGTTCACTTTTCTCTTTCCTCTCTTCCGCCGACCATTTTCTCCCTTCTTTTTGGAGCTGCTTTGTTTTGGAAGCCTTTCCACTCTTTAATTATGTTTCTATAGTTTTTGCTGTCTTCAATTTCTTCTTTATTTATGCCAATTTCAATTAAATCTTCATGCACCTTCTGAAGCCAGTTGGGTTTACCTTTTAATCTTTCAAAATGCACAATTTTTATTGTTAATCTGCTGGAACTCATTATTTGTAAGTGTCCATAGAACATTAGTCTCCTTTTCCAAATTTCATCAGTTATTTTTTCTACATATTTGTATACTTCTATGTTAATTCTTAATTTGGAAGGAACACCTCCGTTGGTTATATTATAATCCATAATCACTTTATGCTTGTGTTCTTTGTCGATAAAATTATAAACACTTGTGAACATTTGTATTTTATTAACAGATTCTCAAATAAATAATCATAAATAAAATCTTGTGAGAAATAACTCTAATTCCTACTTACATTTTGTTGAAAATTATGTCACTTCACTAGGCGTTAGACCTTCTACAGATGGCTGGTCATAATGTTTCAATTTATTCCTTTCTCTTTACTGTACAAAGAACACCTGAGATTTATTTTTAAACACTTATTTTAAGGGACGGATAGTAGATAGAATAACTTGTACCGAAATGGAAATTTCCAATTCCTTTTAATAACGAAAATATCTAAATGCCGTCCAGCGGATAGAATAGCGGCCGGTGAAGGATTAAACAAGGCTGGGGATAGTCTATCGCCTTGCCTATCTCCTGTTCTAATCTCAAATGGGTCTGATATTTCTCACATGAATTTTATTTTGATTTTATATTTCTCAGTGTTAGTTGTATAAGCTTCTGTGTGTTTTTGTCTATTTCACCTTTTCGAGGGTTTATTTTGTTTGTTTTTTTAATCTACAAACGTACACCAATTTTCTTTAGCTCTTTTAGCCCTTTCTTGTAATATTAGTTTCAAATTATTTATTTGCTCTGTACAGGACCTACTTCTCCTATGCCCTACCTGATATTCTCCTAGTTCTGCATCCAGTCGTATTCCACTGTAATTATTGACGTCTGTTTTGTCACCTTAACTAACTTTGTTTAAATAGATTTATAATAATTAATATTTAAAAAAAAATTGGCCGCTGTCTACAGGACGGGTGCAGACGAGTATCGACCTACAGACAGAACTGGCTGGAATTGAACAAACTAGTTTCAGGAGTTGGTGAAACCCAAGGTCGTGTGGTGATGGTTTTATTTATAACCCTCTTTACATCATCCGTCTTGACGACATACGCTCTTCTCTCGACCCTCGTCGATATGACAAACTCCTCTAACCACTTCTGGGGCCTTCTCATATTTGCTGTTACAGGAGTAATAAGTAACTTCTTAACATGCAATGCAGCTTATCTTACAACTCGAGAGGTAAAGTTTATTCTATAAGTTTATTATGTTAGAGTCATTTTTTTTAATAAAAAAAACAAATCAGGTATATCATCTTCCATGTATTTACCATAAATCCAAAATTCTTTAATTTCCGTATAAAGGGTGTTAGCCTAGATGAGAGAATGTCATTAAAATTCGAAACTAAAATTTCATCGCCACTTGTAAGCTTGTCCACTTTACTATTCCTTAAAGTGGTTTCGCGGAGGCTAGAATTGAAGTTTAGGAAACCGTTCCCAATGAGAAAGAATATAGACTCGTTATTTTCGAATTATTTGGAAATATGGTTACTGGACATTCCGCCTTCCAGCCTTGTACTCTTTATATAAAGCTGAAAATAATATCAAGATTATAGCTACCAATTTCAATAGTTGTCTGAAATCACAAATTTGTTACCGTGTGCCCCATGTAACAACCACAGAGGAATAGTACAACATCAGTACACAATAATAGTAGACTAAACATACTTCAAGTGAAATAAAGTATGAAAAACAGAATAGGTTTACCCGTAATTACTTTCCATATCAAATATTTTGTTAATTAAATAAGGTGTACAAAAATTCCATAAGTAGACCAATTTCCTTATTTATTTCCTATCCCAAAATACTTTCGATGAAACTCACCTAGAAACAAAACAAAAAAAAAAATAGATTATCAAACTGTTAATATCAAAAATTCCTTAAAATAATATTGGCTAGAAGTTAGAATAAACTTTTTTTAATATTTTAACACCAACTAATTTAACATAGTTAAAGAGAACATATACTTACTTACCAAAAATCACTGGTTTTCCATTAAGAACAAAACATTGCTAGCCAAATTGTTCACCATTTAAAAAATAAAATAATTAAATTCGATTATTTTACCAATTATCCTGTAATTAGACGTCCAATTACAACTGTTTGACATTCACCAACGAAAGAGACAATATACATAATTAAAAAAGGACCGAAATAATCATGAGGTTACACTGTACTCTCTCAATGAAAAGAAATTAAACCCTTCGAAATCGTTTGTTAGCATATATGAAAATTGAATATCAAAAGTTATTATTATCAGATGAGTCGTTCCAAAGTACCAATTTACCTACCTCCTCCCCCTCCCCCAAAAAAAAATATATAAAATAAAAATAAAAACCTTGATTCATAAATTAAAAATCACATCCTTAACACGGTTTTATACATACCTACTCTTCCTACCACAGTCCTGACCACTTATACTGATGATACTTGTGTGTTATCAGTAAATAATAATCCTTTGATTGCATTTCAATCACTCTAATCTCATATCACAAACCTTCATGAATAGTGTCAAAAATGGAGAATCAAAATAAATTCTAATAAATCTTATAAAATACCCTTCGTCATAAACCTACTCCTTCCTGCCTCGCCGTATCCATTAATCATATTCCTTTGATATCCGTTGAACAGATCCACTACCTAGACTACATCTGGACAAACGACAGACTTGGAATCCGGAGTCGATTCCTACTTCACCTACTTCTTTAATTCATACTTAAAAAATATATTACTCCCTAATTGCTTAGTTAGAATTTTTAAATACATACGATTTCATTATCTTAAGGATTTAGATGGTGTATATTTATTGCAATATTCTGGTAGTGCTATATTCCAATCTAGCTTTAGTTCTAGGATAAATATTTAAATAAAAATATTTTTAAAACCAAATTATAGTAGTTATAATACCAATACCATACTTCCTACATTTATTTAATCTTGAAAAAAAAAAAAAAAAAAAACACGAAGTGAAAAGAATGAATATTAGACAATCGAGATAAGAGCTCAATAAATGCACGTAAACTGCTTTTGTTTATATTACTAAAAGTTATCCCATTTAATAATGCAATATTTGCAGGTCGGTCCTAACTTCAGCTCCAAGATTCTAGCGATGGATTTGTCGCATTTAAACCAAGCCGAAACTCAAGAGGTTAAAAGATGTTTGTTATACTTTAATTTCGCTGACCAATTAAAATTCTTTACTAATTATAATATATAAGATATTTTTTATGGATTAGCAATAAAGGTATTTTTTATTAAATTTATTTTGTCTACTGCTTTCAGATGTCTTTACTGCTTCAAACAGTAGCAACACACCCACCGACAGTGGAGTTCCTCGGTTTCGTAACGGTTAACAGAAATTTATTTGTTGCGGTAAGTAGCAACAAATCAATATTTCTGATATGAAGAATTGATCAATTATACAAAATCAATTAATGTACAGGCACCAGTAGTAGACATTATTGTGAGACTCTTGCAGTAGTTTTAGTAGTAGTTCTATAAATTCGCCTCAAGTTCCTTTTATCCCCTATAAATGCCCAACAGAACTCTTATTGGACCTAAATTCTTCTTAAAATATAATTGATATTAAGGTTGTGTTTAGACAGTTTTCGAGAACATATTTTTCACCAATAGTAGACACCTGTCAACCAGTAGTAGACACAAAAACGCACCAGTAGTTGACACTTCACTTACCAAATATATTTAATTTATATTTCATCAAATATGTCACCACATATGTTGTTTTTACAAAGGATTTTGTATTTTAAATAATAAAAAAGATTGAAAAATTAAAAAATAACATAATTGTATTTTAATGAGGAAGGTAAAAAAAAATACAAAACTTCTACTTTCATTTTTGTCTTAATGATTCACGCTCAGTCTCTTTGTTTTCTTAAATAAACTTCGAACAGAAATGATATAAGTAATGTTTTCACAACATATATTATTGTTGTTTACATAACCTTTGGTAACTTATAAAAAATGGTATATTAAAAAAAAAAAAACGTTGTACTGCCATTACAAGCACAAGCTAATTTATAATATATAAATATTTATAATAATCAAAGAAAACCTATTCAAATAAACAGTTAAATAAAAATTTAAAATACAGGAACATGTTCATTAATAAATTCAGTCTATAATAAGAGGTGGTTGTAAAAACATAAATTAGTCCAGATCCGAGCTGAATGGAGAGCTGATTCTTCCCCCTCACTAAATATCAGAGGATTTGGTAGTTTTGTTAAAATGTCCATATTTCCTGCCATCATCTTCTTGGGTTCCACAAATTCAAAAAATATTCTTCATCTATTTCAAACTCCCAAAAGTATGACACAAGCTATTTTTGTTAATCCCCAAAACTTGATAGATCGCCCTTCCTCCTCGTTTTTTTTTCTGCAATCTTTTGACAATTTTGACGGCATCTAAAGAGCTTACACATGGTATATGCCTAAGAACAGAAGAATTTATTGGTTCAGTAGTATATATGTTTGTGATCCACTAGAAGACACATCCTTCTACTACTGGAACAATACATTTCCAGGCTAAATTTCCAAAAATAAAATTTTTATATGGATATTTCTAGTTTTTTTCTGAAATGAAAAAGTGTACATTAAATTTATAGGAAATGCAGACATAAAATAAATTAAATATCATACAATATTTTTTAAATATTATATCTTAGAATTCGAACCTTAAATACTGTTTATAATACCAATTTCCCCTGAAAAAAAAAAAAAAAAGCTACCGCACCTCCTTTACTCCGGGATTACCGCCTTAATTCAATTTGTGTACTGGATTTAACCGTCGAATTTGAACACGGGGTTGAATTATAGACTCATATACTGTTTGATAAATAATTGACTGCTAATATATGTATAAGCATTTGTTCTCATTTGAGTAACGTTTAGAGTCGCATAATTTAGATTTTTTTTTTTTTTTTTTTTTTTCAGATGGTTTCTACCGCTGTTACATATTTGGTAGTCCTCATACAGTTCAAAGCCTCAGCGCCGGATACAACAGCCAATGAAGGAGTTATAAAATAATTTAATTGTGATAATTAGTTGTAAGATATATTTTTGTTTATTTATAATGAATTATCATAACATGATTCCTAAAATATTATAATTATTGAGTTTAATGATGTAATTGGCTTAAAAAATTATTTAATCGAAAAAATATAATTCCTGAAGATATTTAAACAACTGTTCGATACTCACTATAACAATTACCACTCACTATATTTTTTCTTGAGCCGCCATCTTCAAATTTCGAGGGTTAGGAATCCAAATGATTAATTAATAATTTATTCGAGAAACTGCTGAACTATGTTAGCGAAAATCTATACCGACGAGCGACCAAACCATCTTATTAGATCTCTCAGCCATGAGTTTTATCTTCTTTAAACAGATCCCGTTTTTTTTTTTTGTTTTCTTTACTGGTTTACATTTACTTTACTTTTTGTTTCCATGATATGCAAAGTACAAATACTGAACAAGAATCTTTGCCATACCGCTGACAATTAAAACAAACTTAAAACGAAAACTATTGCCATACTATTCTCCCTATATAATTTTACTTATTAATAAAGTAACGGAAAAAAAAAAAAAAGGCAATTTCTTGCTTATCCTTGTATATTATAGTATAGATTAATGCGATATATTATTTATACTCAACATTTACTATTATCTGTGATTTGATGTTTGACATTAAAATAGCTGTTTCTTCTGAAAAGAAACTTTGATATGTAGTGGAATGTTTCACAAGTATATAATGAAAAATATTTTAAATACCATCAAAAGACTCGGATGATGAAATAGAAGCTGAGTCAAAATGTGTTGCATTAACACTAAAAGCCAAACTACTTTGTTGACATATGGGGCTTTTACATAGCATACTATAAAATAAGACTATTCCTATAGTGGACACTGTGTGTTCCCTTGAAATATATTTGAACAAAAGACTGACATGATATCATCACATTAAACAATAAAGCCTAGAACTTAACGGATGGTACAACAAAAATCCTATATAATTAAAAAAGCTATATTGATAAATCTAAAAGTAAAAAGGTGTCTCTGTGTTGCCTCAGTTAAAGATAAGAAAGTGAGGCAGAAATATAGCACTTTAGAATTTATTTAAGGATTATGATCCATCCAGAATAATTCATTATAACTCAATACAATTTCCTTTATTGCTAGCTGAAGATCAATGCTTCAATTTAATTTACTGATCAAATAAGAAAAATCGATATGGGAGGAAATAGAACCGGCTATAGTTGTCTTAACACACTCGAAGATGAAGCGGGTAACTCGAGCACTCACAATATTAAGTTAATTTTACTTAGCTGCTTAGTATTTTATTAATTTAGAAATATATAAATATAGACCCATTTATATTTAAAGAATGAAGGTACAATTACTACCTAAATGTATCGAAAACAGAGTCTATCATTTAATGTCAGAAAATCAAATAAAGCTGTAATAAAAGGCAATGAAGTTAAATTTATGAAAACAAAGTGTTTACACAATGTTTTTACAAAAAATAAAAAAATCCTTTGATTCAAGTTTTAACATTGGTTATTGGGTCTCCATTATGATTGAGGTGACCATTTTTCGAAATATCAAAACGGTACACGTACGACGAATCGTATAGAGAATCGAAAAAAAAAAATTCAGTGGCAAATATAGAGTTCGAATATTTATCGATCCGTGATTTTCAATACTGATATCTCACTTTACAAATGTTAAAAAAAAAAAAAAAAAAAAAAAAAAAAAAAAATGTGCTTATGTGTGAAATATATTTTAATACCATATTACGGCCCAATATCCATCAAAGTCGGAAAGGAATTTAACACAATTAGTTTAAATCCTGCATTTAAAATAGATAAACCAAAGTTATCTTATTTCCCATCACCTAAAGACAAAGTAGACCCTTTAAAAAAAAAAAGCAGTGTTTTAAAACTAAAATGTAATGACTGTGAAGGTAAATATAGGAGGAAAACTAGACGATCAGTAAATCAAAGAGTAAAATAACATATAAGAGCATACAATAATAAGACCCAAAATTCCAATTTCGCTATCCATTTAAATGAAAATAACCATTAACCTTCCTAGGACTGGGTGGGGTGTTCCCGCACCCCACGGCTCGTTTTTCGCTTGCCATTTTCATAAATTTATAGATATCCATTAGTCCTTCTAGGATTTTTTTTCTGCATGTGTCCTGATTCAAAGGATCAAAAAATAAATGGAAAAAACTAAATGAACTTCATGTTATTTGAACAAGTATGACCAAAAACAGGCCTGTCCTTAGTGTCCACGTGGTCCTTAGTGTGACCTAATATAGTTTAGTATAAATAACTAGTATAAAGTGAAATTCCATTAGTATCATATGTACCCAAACCAAATAAATGTGTAATACTATTATCAAGCGAACACCACACAAACAATATTATAAATGATGAGACAAAAAAAACAGAAATTATCAGTAGATAAAGGTGCTGTAGACTTTCTCGGCAAAATGGTAGCAGAATATTCCACAAAACGGCAAACTAAAAGATGGCCAATGAAGATTTTTATGAATTCATTAGATATTGCAGGGCTAAATGCATATAGTGTGTGGACGAAACTCCATCCTGCCTGGAAAATTTCTTCACTTGACAGAAGGCGGATTTTTCTTTTGGAGTTGGGAAAAAAAATAACAGAACTGCTTATTAGAGAAAGATTGAATAATCCAAATTTATGCAGAAGGCTGAAAAGAGACACAATAAGAATGATGGAAAAGTGCATCGACATTGAAGAAAATCAAGAACCAAAGTCTTCAACGTCGACTGCTACAGCAACTAGGCGCAAAAGTAGGGGAAGATGCTACTTGTGTCCTCGAAAAATCGATTCCAAAGTAAAAATTTCGTGAAATAACTGTGGACAATTAATATGTCCAAAACATACAAAAAATAATCCTGTGTGTATAAATTGTATAAATGCTGAAAATTAATAATTTTTTTTTATTTTATTTCTTTTTTTTTAATATTGTTTTGCTTTCATGTTTTTTTTTATAATAATAAAAGTAAATTAATTTTATTACTATTAATTTTTTTTTTTGTAAACCAATCATTTTTATGTTGAAAATGTACAAATTTATTTAACAATTTATTAATAAACAAACAAAAATTATTTTATATTCGTTTTTATTTTATTTTAACCTGTAATATACCTAAATATTAAATACATTAAAGAAAAAAGTATTAATTGTGGTTTAGTATGTAAAATTGAAATTTAAAGTTGGGGTGCGAGCTCACCCCACTCAGTCCTTAACGTTTTACAATCCACCCTGTCCTAGGAAGGTTAATTAATAAAGACTCAGGACTGAAAATAATAAACCAAGTAGAAAACAGTCTAAACTTAAATATTTATGAATCATTAGAAATAATAAAATAGTTCAAAACCAAATCAGATAGTTGTTTAAATAACCAGATATATGTTTCCAATAGCCCCATTTTAGAGTTGTATCCAATAAGAACGGAAAATTCCATTTAGTCATTGGGAAAATTTCATGGTAAAACCCAATAACTTTATCCTACCTGGCCCTTCTCCTACAGTACTATGGATATACTTCAGATATCTGTTAAATCTCCCAGGTGAGTACCGATATTTGATTTATTGTATTACATTTTTGAAAAAATGTAGTATATATAATCCATGTAACAAAGTGCTTATGTTTTGAAAATTTTGTATGTTTTAGAACTGAAGATGAATTTTAGCATTCGACACTAGTTTTCTAATAATGTAATTCCAATAGAAGTGACAATTAATTCATTGTACTAATTGTATTGATCCTTCTATAGCATCATGTGTACCTCAAGGGAAAATAAAATTAGAATTAGGCATTAAATTCAATTATATGATCCAAAATTTTAATGAATCTTATGGTAAAGCATATGGTGTTTTCACAGTCGCACAATGGTATATCACCATTCTTTTCCATATCCTTCTTGTATTGAGGACACTCCTTGAATGTGTGGTTCTATGTGCAAGTAACTTTACAGAGTTAACAATGAAAGGGGTCTCTGCTTACCATTATTATTGTTCATAACAGAATGTTATCACTGCTTTGACAATAATTATTCATTAATTTCTTTACTGAAACGAAAGATACATATTCACTAAAACCAAAATACAAAATTAAGTATGCAATAATTAAAATACATACATTTACTGATCATGAATCAGCATTTTTATTTATTAATTTTTAAAGATTAATGAGGTTCATCCAAACATCCCTCAGAAAGAAAGGCTCAAGCGTGTAAACAAGTATTTGGAAGAAATTAAGCCACTACTCTACCTTTTACGAGTATTTGGAAGATTTCCATTTCTTTTCGAGGATGGTACGTTTATAAATAAAATTTATGATAAATTTTTATTTAGAAATTTCAGATAAATATTAAATTTCTAGCTGAACTATTATACGCATATGTTCTATGTACGTAAATAATATATATATACTGATATGTTTGGAGACAGACGTAAGTAATAATAGTATTATATATTATAAATGTCACTGTGTAATAAACTAAAACAGCAGACAGCTGGGTGGGCCAGTATTATATGTACCTGGGGACCTTTCAGTTTATAAATATGGCTGATGACAAAAGATAAATGATTATAGGATTAAACTGGTAAAAAAAAAATATTTTGTGCTTGGCAGCTTTTTACTTCAAATAAATATTCTGAAAAATTACTAAGCTCTTTTAAATCAAAACTAACCTAATCTAAAGGAAAGCCAAGAATGGAAGGAAATGGGTATATAATCAATCCCAGGAGGAACAAATGCTTTTTGTTGGACTGAACTGAAGTTTCTTTTAAGAGAGGCCTTCAAAGTATGGAAGAAAGCTGTCTCCAGACGTAATGGAAATATGAAAAATTCAGATAGCTGGAATAGATGTAAAGATCACTTGCATGATACACCAAGCAAAAGACATTTCATTTCTCCTTAGATAGGTTTCTAAGACTATAAATAAGTAGATACGCAAGAGCAATTTAAACTCTAAACTGTGGCTAGTCTAAATATACCTTTAGAATCAATCTCAAACTATATAAGATCCAATGTACTTAACTGACAAGCAAAAACTTCTACCCATTTAATTTTATTCATTTTTTTGGGAATAAGTTTCATTAGGACTTATAACCCCATGTACTTTAGCCAGGGCATAAGAAATGTATTAAACCTCTAAGTACGAGCAAAAATTTTTCTATCAGAATAAGTTTGTTTTTTTATATTTTTCTTTGTTAATGGACATGCTAAAATTCAGGAAAATTGTTTTTAAAAAAATGAAATTCACGGTTTGCTCATAATTGGATGTGTCCATATGATCATGCCTTCCAGGAGATGATTTGTTTAGTACACAAAGGATGTTTTAACGTTTGGAATTTCATAATAGAAACACTTTTATTAACAAAATATATTTTTTATTGTAACTAATATACATCACAAACAAAGAATAAATAATTATTTAATATAGAACTGATTTTTTTTATGGAACCTCATCTAACATCTAACAGTGGCCGTTACCTGGAGCATCAATAACAAAACAGGGTCTAACTCTATAATCTTAACCGTTGAAAAAAATATTAACAATTAATCTTGGTGAGAATCAATTTTTTAAATTTGACAAATTTCAAACTTTTTTTCTAATGAGAGAAGTTCTTCATTCAGTTTTGGTTACAAATCAACATTAGCACCTTTTGAGTGGAGGTACATTTTGTGTGATGATATGGACAAGCCAGTCCTTGGAGGGTAATTAAATAATTAAATAAAGGCAAGCAACCTACTCATTCAAACATGGGATGGTTGGGACATGAGGATGGCTGAGGCAGGGAAATTTTTCATTAATAGGTTTGCACTACTGAATGGGCTTTACAGCAATTGATCAGACTCCTGAGTCAGGCTATTATTCTGTGCTTTGGCGGCCATATATAAATGTCCTGAGAAGAGAGTTATGTTTTTCTAATTTTTCACTGCAAAAGTAAATATGAATGAACTTAAGGATTGTGTTTTCTCAAAGACAATAAAGCCCTTTTCTCCTGAAGACATTCTACCTTTATTGAAGGGTATTCCTTTATTATGAAAAAGGAAATGAGGTCGGAATCCAGCCAAAACCTGAATTCTAACTGATACCCCAATCATAAATGAAATTATTGGTCGATTGCAAACCAGGTAAGGTACAAAAAGCAGAAATAAAAAAAAGCCAAAGCAATAAAAAAAGTTATTTTCGAGTTTAAATGAGGAAGAAGATGTACAATTTACATTTTTTTATCCTCAGTTGTCTACTCATTTCAACATAAAATAGTTACTAACAACCTACCTTTTCAATATTACATGATTAAAAAAATATAGTTCTTTTCTAGAGACCTTTTCATGATAAAAAAAAAAAAAAAAAAAAAAAAAAGCACTACAGTTTATTGGTAAAAGTGAACTATTTTAAATTTAATTTTTACTATTATTTGTGTTGGAAACATGCTTTACTATTTTATTATGTTTATGTTTATCACATAGTAAATAAAAATATTCAATTGTAGCTAATGAGATAACCAAAGTTATGTATGTCCCAACCATCCCTTATTGCTGTACCAACCATCCAGATGTCCAGGATAATTGAGACACTTTTAAATGTTTTATTTTTTTGTTTGTTTTTTTTTACTGACTTGCATTTATTATTATAATTTAGAATAAATCATATGTACTTTTAAAAAGTTATTAAAAAAGAAAAATATTTCAAAAGTCACAAAAAATAATTGTAGCCCTAAAAAAAAAATAAAAAACTTGTCCCAACCATCCTGGGCCTCCCCTATATCAATTAAATATGTTAATAATGATTAAAATAACATGTCAAACCTTTAAAGAACTACCCATCAGTAGCACTTCAATAAAAATTCTACATTCAAAGGTCCCTTGGCCATCTTCTTTTCTGACACCCCTTTGAAGATTATCAGGAATGGAATGGGGAGCAAGTTGAGAAACTAGTGGCCTTGAGAGGTTATGGAGCTTACTATGAAAGGAAGGTATCTGGTTTGGGTTATATCAGCAACATATGGAACATTAGGATCTTTATAAATAAGTTTATTGCTGACAAGGTAATGCGTATTAAGGATTTTTTAAAGGATTTTGGATTGTAAGGATTAGATACAAGATGAATTGGGTGGTTTAATTCATTAAATACATTTTAACTAACTGATAATTGAATTAAAAAAAGAACAAAAATTTCAAAACTTTATTTATTTATAGTACTTCTTGGTACTATTGATGATATACCTTTTTCTTCTAATTAAAAATAACTAAGGTTTAAAATACATTGATTTCATAGTCAATTTAATGTTTGATTTAAGCTTTTTTTTTCAGGTCGTGTTCTGTTCAGATTGTTGTCATGGCCCGTCTATTACACAGTTTGTGTAGTTTTGTTTCAGTTGTTTGGGACTTTCTTCATCTTGGAAACTGTAATCTATCAAATTTCAAATGGAAAAAATTTTGACGATATGCTCTACTGTATAGCTTTAGCAGTTTCATTATTCCAGAGCTTAGCTATTCCAATCACATATTGGTTGGAAGCATCCAATTCGCTAGAGTATATCAATGAATGGTACTATTTTCAGGTAATAACATTTCATTTATATTTTGATATTGCTTTTCAACTAAATGTAATATTTTTCAGAACCTTATATTTTTATTTTTTCTAGGATGAGTTTGGCAAGGATGAGCTCGATTTTGCTTACACAAGACAAATTAACATGCTTGGCATGATCCACGCGCCAGTTTTGATTTCCATACTTGCTGGAGGGGCTTATTTCTTAAATGACTTCAGATTCTTCATATTCTCATCCTGTGTTGCTGCAATGGACACTCTCATAGCTACCCTGTTGATCTGGAGCATCACATTGTATGAGCTGAGGACTGCTTCAGAGATATTGTTGAAGAGGATCATAAGGGTGAGGAGTATTACTATTTCCATGAGATAAACAATAAGGGTTTTAGCAATATTAGTAATCATAGTCATTATGTAATAGTATTATAGAGTAATATTAATTATGACAATTAGGTATTTGAAAAAAATGAAAATCCATCTCTACGAGACACTGATATATCCAGTAATTAAATATTACTGATAATATTAAATACATTTTAACTAACTGATAGTTAAATAAATAATAAACTAATAAGAACGAACATGTCAAAACTTTAACAAGCCAATACAATCTTCCTCTGAATGTACATATTGATGATATACCTTTTTCTTCAAATTATAAGCAAATAAGGTTTGCAAATGCATTGATTTCATATTAAATTAAATGTTCGATTAACTATAACCATTAGGGATTTGAAAAAAAAAAAAAAAAAAAAAAATGAATATCTCTGTAAGACATTGATATACCTAGTAATGACATGCATTTTGGAAGCTTTAGCTACCACCAAATCAGATGAATGCAAAGTTCTGACAATTTGGCAGATGAAGGCAATTCTGAAAAAGTTTCTCTGTAAAATATTTGTGTCTATAAAAGATGAGACTGTATTGTGTCAAAGAAATAATAGGAAACTGTATGAGCTCATTGTCCATGTGGGCGTCATTATGTTCCCTGAAATTGGAGGGCACTGCTGCACAGGTTATATTTTATGAATAGATTATTCTCAAATCCCCAAAATACTCATTTTCTAAGAAGACCAGAGAACATGAAGTGTGGTAAGACCCAAAAGAAGGTGGCTGAACAGTGTCCATGGACTCAAAAGACTTCCTACATGCTCTGAATTGTATAACTGCATCCTAGGACTGAAATATGTCTGGCAGAGTGGAGGCAGCCAAAATATGGTAATGGGTTAATAGTATTTTGAAGATAATTATTGACTGAATAGTATTATTACACATAAGAAGTAACTGTGTTAAGTTGTGATAAAGTATAATTACTATTTAAGGCTAGGCTTCAGTGCATTTGCTTCATTCTAATATTATAAACCTTTACATAAATTCTAATTATTAAAAGAACAATTCATTAAAATAAAATGAAAAAAGGATGAGATCATTAAATTTTTGAAATTTGCCAATCCTTCATGAAAATATTGATCAAGTAATAAATTCATGGAAATAATTTATTAAAAAAATTATGGTATGAAAGTAATTATTCTTTTGATCACTGACTGGATTAAGATTAGCTAAGTCTACATGGAATGGTCATGGTAATAGCACATGCAAATCAAATAAACCTTGAGAGGCATTATTAAGGGGAAGAAACATTTTAATTAATTAATTGCAATGTATAAAACTTTACTATGAAAATCTTTTCTTTTTTAAAACATATGTGAGATAACAAGAGGTGTAACTTAAAAATAAAAAAAATCATATTAGACAATTCATTCACCATAATTTATGTTGGCTATAAATAATTTATAAAACAAGAAATATATCACAACTCAGACTATGTAGTTTAATGCAGCTTATGTAATCAAAATGAACAAGAAATCCTAAATCATATCCTATTCAACTGCCCCAATACCTAATACTCAGGTGTTTATTAAAACTAATAATAAAATAAAAAAACGTCCTCCCGTAGTATTGCCAAAATATTAACAATTGAAGATGAGATTAAAATGAACATACTAAATAATTTCATTACAAATGTCATTAAGCTTAGATCATTCCTTTTGAATGAATAATGACATAATACCAAAGATGATTAACAGAAAAAACAAGATGTAATTTTTACTTCTTTTTAGTTTCAGAATGTTCGTTAAATTTAAATTGTTTATTTTTACATAATAAAACCACCTAATTAAGTAAGAAACTATGTCATATTAAAAAAAATTGTTAATCAAGAAATTTTATTTTATATATCTAAAATTAAGTAGATCTGTATTTTATTATTTCGTAAATATATACCTATACCTGTGTATTTTTGCTGTATAAGAGTTAATAGATTGTTCAAACTCTATTGTAATGCTCATTAAATAAAATAATTTCATTCATCCATTCATATATGAGATAACAATAGGTACAGCTTAAAAATAATTTATATTACCTAGTTGTTTACAGTTATTATTCTTTGATAATAAAACTTCATTTAATGAATTATTTTTTAGGTCAGTTGCCAAAATATGTACCAGCATCGGATCATCTGGTTGAAGCTGTCCAATATGACCACAAGTATCGGGGAGAGCGTTGGTCACACAGGTCTTGCAGTCTTTGTTCTTGTCTTCACCACATTCGTCCTCACGACCTATGGCTTTCTTTCTTTAGCTATCGACCACTCTTTCACCAAGTCTTTTGGTGTACTTCTATCCACTTCCACCCTGTGCATGATCGTTCAGTTGATCTTATGTGACACCGCACATAGAACGACACAAGCTCTATGTATATATATTGTAATGATATTTGCAGTTTGAGTCAGAAAGCAAATTTTGGAAGTAAGGGTCCAAACAGGTAGGAGCAGGGATTAAGGAACCTTCAATACCTGGATAGGCAGTACCAGCCCTTGAGGCAGGTAGGAATAAGGGGCAGTTGGTATTAGGCAGAAAAGAAAGAAGACAGAGTCAGTTGTTTTATGGACCTTAGAGCAGCCAGTGTTAGGAGTCAGAAGACTATGGAACCATAAGTGAAAGTATTTAGAAGTTTTCTCCTTAATGGACTTTAGAATTTAGATTAAAGGTGAAATTAAATTTTGTTTCATATTGTAATTTATATAAATATAAAAAGTATGCACAATACATTGTTTAAAAATATCCAGTCATAATTCAAAAGAATATTGACAGAACCCTAAATAGAATCAAAGTCAATTAATTATTTATATATAATTTTATTAAAAATATATGATTTAAGAAATTCATAACATTTGGCGCCCTCCAGTGGACTGTCAATATTGAAATTATGACTGGAAAATAAATTAAGTCTTATTAGAAGTTTTAAAAATTTAACAATATTGATAGTAAAGTAATAATTATGGAGAATAACAACATTAGAGTTAATGTAAATCCAAGTGTAGAAGAAGTTATAGAAAATTATAAAAATCAGGTGATAGTATTAACAAGAGAGTGGAATTTGTAGAAAAACCGAATCGGGTGAGCAATGTGTGAAAACCAAAAACAGTAGCAAATTAGTTAGCTGTTTTGAAGGTCAGAGTAATAATTTAGGTATGGACAAACAAAAAAAGGTATGGAATGGGAACTAATGTGTGAAAATATTAATCGGAGTATCTTTGCTTCGATGGAGGTTATCACTAAGAAAATGGATGAACTATATGCAGAGAAACCAACTAAAATTTCAAGAATGGTCGATTAACGCTGAGAAGAAAATAGAAGAACAATTTTTAAAACAGGTAGAAACAAGATTCATATCAGAATTGAAAGAGCAAAAGACAAACTCAATGAATTTAAATTAGAAACGAGAAATGAAATTAAAAATCAAACAAAAATTTTGAAATATATCATAAAAAATTTAAAGAAAATATTGATAAGGAAATAAATTTAATTACTGACAGACAGATAAATCAAGAAGAAAAAATTTTTAGTGAGGTAGGAGCAGTTAGGAAAGAAATGAGTGACAACTTTAAAGTAATAGAAAAGATGTAGATCAAATAAAAGAAAAAATAAAGAACTATCGAGTGATGTTGGTGAAACTACAGTACCATTAATCTTAAGCTGTGATATATTACAAAAAATTAGCAACAGCACAACTTACAATTTCAAAATTTCAAAAAATCATCAGACCCTGTGGAGTTCATTAATAAATTAAAAAATACAATAAAATAGAAAGTTAAATTGGAATAAAATTAGAATCACAAAATTTCATCCCATCTAAGTGAATTTGCATTTGCTGGTTCAACATTAATAAAATAAATTAATAGCTGGGAGGAATTCGAAGATGAATTTAGGAATGTTTTCTGTGGAAGGGACTATAAAGAATATCTAATTTCAAATTTAAATAGCAATTATTTGAGGCATATTCACATAACTCCACAGGCGTATCTACTGAATTTGCCACAAGAATAATAACCATGAATTTGTTCAAGCGAAGAATCATGCATGCCAAATGTTCATAAGGCATTTTGGGCATTCTGTTCATATGTTATGTATAAATAGAAAAGTGGACAAAATCGTGGACTTGTTTAACGTTTTGGAAATGGTTAGCAGGAGACAAATGATAAAAGAGCTAAAATATAATATCAAACCAAAGTAATGAGTTTATATTTTGATCAGGACGAAGTTAAGGACAGAAGATATACTTTTCAACCTTCTCAAAATAAAAATCCTGAAATTTATCAAATTATCATTTTCAAAGAAGTCATATCGACAGCCAGCACCATGATGCTAATAAAAAAAAAAAATTAGAATATTTTCAAAATCAATAAATATAAAATTGATGATAACCAAAATAAGAGGGGGTATGCTCAAAGACAACCGAGATATCATAATAAATAGTAATAAAAATGGGAATAATCAAATTAAACGGATCTTCATATTACCAAGAAGAATATAATCAGCAGGAGTAGATACATGGAGCCACTACCAAGGAATCAACAATACGAGCATTTACAATGTAATAAAATGGATATACAAGAATAGTACATCTGATCTTGATGAAACAGAAGATCGAAGAAAAATAAGACTGAAGAGAAAATACTTCACAAGTCAACAAAAAATCAACCAGATTGACTATATGATAATTGTGATGAAAATTATATGCTGAATAATTTGTTTGAAGACAATGTGTTGATAGATGAACATAATGTGAAAAGTATTAAAACTAATAGATGCCCAATAATTATATTAATTTAGGGCAGATAATCAACAACGTTCTAATCGATCAGGAGCAGAAATTTCTGTCATGAATAAAAATTTTTTCAAAAAAAAATAAATCAAAATCAATTCGAAATTTAAAAATATTACCTTAATTAAGACCAATATTATTTCAGTATCGGGAAAAAAGACTGCTTGTATAAATAAAAAACAAATTTTTTTAACATTGAAGATTGCAAATACTGAGTTTGATCAAAGCAGTAAGTCTTAGTTTTCCACTATATAATTCATACAAGGGTACTATCCACACAAGAAAATATTTTTAGGTGGTAGCAGAACTAGGATGTTTAGAGTTTTTATCAAATCTGATCTAAACCAAAATTACCCATCTTAACTGGCCCCAGGGGGTACTGATTAGTACTTTAAGATATAAAAATTAATAAATAAAATAAAATTTAATTTAATATTACAATTTATAATTCTTTTTTGTTTAACTCATTTTAAACAATAAAATAGTTCTATGTATATATATATATATATATATATATATATATATATATATATATATATATAAAATATCATTTTTAATTACTTTTTCATTTGTTTTTAAAACTAGCTCTTTTGTCATACGAAAAATTTCTTTACTGTTTCCCTCCATTTTTAGATTCTGTTTCTATTGAAAACAATAAAAAATGAGAACATTTCTAAACTAAATTGATAAATATATTTTGGATATAAATCCTATAATGTTTTCTTAATAAATATCTTAAACAACTGCCTGTGATCTTGATTACACTTTTATACAGTTATCACTATGAATAAATCAATGAAAATGATTTGTTAATAAATCTTTATAATATACATTATATTATTGGAGTTGGATAAATCAATTATTTAAAAGTCTTTCCTAAAACTATTTTTTTAAAAATGATTTATAACTGTATGCAATAAATACATCAAGAAATGTGCGGAAAATGATTACATAAAAAATTGTCAAACTCTATAAATTTGTAACATAGACTGTTAAGCAGAAAACATGTTGATCCACATAATTTACATCAAAATACTGAAATATTTATAAAATAATTTAATAAGGCTGGAAGAAGCACTTTGTTATAAATATTTTTATATAGGAGAGTTTAAAAAAACAATCATTGTTTGAATGCTGAGGATAAGAACTTTCTTAACAGGTAAAGCAGAATGAGAAAACAAAAAAAATGTTACAGTTTATATAACCTAAAATATGTTTTTAAATAACAAAAATATGTATACATTTGTTTGTTTGATTGGGCTTTATGTCAAAGGGAAATATATTTTTTTTGTTCTAAATGTTTTTTGCTGTGATTATAAATAACTTTTTTTAAATTATTGAAGACCAACTTATATTTGTCTTCATAAGTTGAAATCAGTGGTTGAGTGAAAGCTTTTTTGGAAAGAGATTGAAGTTTGTTAGTTTTTTTTTTTTTTTTTTTTTTGGCCCAATTTAAGGCATTTAGAAAATATATTTAATATATATTATTTCTGTCAGTAAAATGTTTATTAAAAAATATGAGTAACTGATTGTAAAACTACACTCAATTTTAAAGTTCATTTAGTCAAATAGAAATAACAAGCAAAGCTATCATTCAAGCTGAGAAACTTAGAATTTTAATACAATTTAAATTTGGAGATGAACTACTTTTTATCCTGTTCACAATGGCGTGGATCTTATGAATGCTCATTATTATTATTACAATCTTCAAAATATGCCAAGTTTTATTTTCATAAAATATCCTCTCAATTTGATCTAGATTTTTAAACATTGATTATTAATTTTTATTTTTAATCACTGATAGACACTTTCAGTTTAATAATCTTGATCTATGTTGATTGAAATTTATTTATTTGCATATTATTTACTAAAATATTAATTAATTAAGATAGAAAAATATACAGCCTTAATTATAATTATTTAACTTGGGTTAATTTATTAAAATTATTTTTAGGTTGGGGAGAAATTCTGCTGTAAACTAATTGAACTAAGCCCATCAACACTAAGCCAAAGGGACCAATCTGAGGTAAATTCCATTGCATTTACTTTCAATTTTATCTGACACCCCGCATTGAAGAACTGTAAAAAAGTCGTTATTCAGAAGTAATAACAGATCTAATATTGCAATAGAAACTAAACTCTAAATAAGAAAAAAAAAAAAAAAAAAACAAGAAGAAATTATATATATATACAGGGTGTCCCGAATTTAAATGGCAAACCTTCAGGAACTTATAGGGGACCAAAAAACTAAGACAAAAAGTCCTTAAGAGATTTGCTCGTTTTTTCTTAGTTTTAGAGAAAATCGCAAAAAAAGAAACAAAACAAGTTTTCATTTTTATACTTATTTATTTACATTTAAATTTATGTTACGTTCTTTTTAATGTAAATATTGCTCAACATGTTGTCCTCTTGCACCAATGCAAGCATTGGCACTCACTCTCACATGGAAAATTGCAGCTAAACATTGTTCTGATGATATTTGGTGCACTGCATCTATGATTCAGTCTCTTAATTGCTCTCTTGAGTTGATTGACACCGAATAAACTTTCTGCTTCGAGGTTCCCCATACAAAGAAATCCATGGGTGTCATATCAGGTGATCTGGGTGGCCAAGGTACTACTCCTCCACATCCAATCCATCGTTGTGGATAATTAAATCCAGCCAAGCTCGAGCAACTCTGCTATAATGAGCTGGACATCTATTAAGTTGGAACCACATTTCAATCCGCTGCTGTAAGGGAATGTCATCTAAATAATTAGAAAAGTCATTCTCCAAAAAATGTGTAAATGTGATACCATTCAATCTTCCAGGTAAAAAATATGGTCCCACCAGTAATCCATTCCAAATTCCAAGCCAAACGTTAATTGCAAATTCATGCTGACACCTATTCTCTCTAATAGCTCTGGGATTTCCAAGAGCACATACATGATAATTTCTTTGATTAGCAATTCCTCCTCTTGTAAAGGTAGCTTCATCAGTCCATATAATTTTTAATGGAAATAAATTATCATCACGAATTTTTTCAAGAAGCCAGTTACTAAAATTCAATCTCTTGACATAATCTTGAGGTAATAAATTCTGAACTTTTTGAAGTTGGTATGGGTAGCGATTATCACATTTCAAAGTTCGCCATATTGCTTCCGCGATATTGCTAATGCAGCAGATGCTCTTCAGATGCTAGTCTCAGGATTGTTATCGAAGTGGCGTTGGACACAATTTCTTTTCCGATAATCTGTTCTTATTGCTGCCTGGAATTGGTCGCCTTCATTACGTATTAAGAATGACCCAGCCTCTCGTAGTCTATTAAAAGTTAACGAAAAGACTCGTCGATTGGGCACTCTTCTATTTGGAAATCGGTACGCATACTCCTGCACCGCTTCTAAAGCAGGATTTACCGTTACAGAAACCATACACAAAAATCATATCAGCATATTCAACATTAGAATATGTATTGTGGCTGATGTTATTCACACAAAAATATCTTAGTAACTGACTGAAGACTGATTTAGGAATTATAATCCTAGAAGGAAGCCAAAATGTAAACTGATAAAAGAATGTAAAGGATAACATTAAGTGTTTACATATCTCACTGCCTAGCCTGACAAACTTTGAAAGGTGATAATCGCCTGTAACATTTTTGTTTTGTTTTTTTTTTTTACGATTTTCTCTAAAACTAAGCAAAAACGAGCAAAGCTCGAAAGGACTTTCTGTCTAAGTTTTTCAGTCCCCTATAAGTTCTTGAAGTTTTGTATATATATTTTTTATTTTTTTTTTTGTAAACTTCAATTATTATATTTAACCAGCGAGTCTTATATACTGACTCTTTTTTTCAATATTACAAAAATTACTAAATGCATAATAACACTGTCAAAAAATTTATTTTCAATGCTTTTCAAAGCAGCTATTCTCATTAAGAATGAAAGATTTTCAGAGAGAGATTAAGGGAGGGAGAAATTAATGTTAAAATAAAGCTCTTGTATAAAAAGGAATAGAGAGGTCAGAAGCATGAAATATTGTGAATGAAGGACTTAGATTTCTGGAAATTATAGATAAAGGTGGGGCAATGACTGCTTATTTTTGTTATCTGTTATTTTTTAGTTAAGTCTCTTAATAACAAATAAGTACAGAAATAAATATAGTTAGTACGTATGGTCAGTGATATAATAAAATGAAAAAAAAATAAAGAAAAAATATTAGCATAATAATGATGATATATATACCTATATATAGATACTCATACTAATTAAATACATAGAAAGGGACATATGAGAATACTCTACAAATGAAATTAGAAATAAATTATTTTGGTAATTGCTTAGCATTGTAAATACAATAGAAGTACCTAAGTGTTATATTCAGAGAATTTATATTAAATGGAATCAAAATATGTAAGATACATATGAATCATTGGGTCTTAAATTTCTAAATTGTACATGAAAGTCCATTTCTTGGATCTTACTGGTTATCTCATGAGATGACTGAAAAGAATGAAGAAATTTGGAAGAAATCCCGAATAATACATAAAAATCTAACAATCTTTTAAGTTTATTAAAGTTGTTTCTGAACTCTCTGGTTATTGCTGTAGATATTCTGTAGTTTATGGTATTAAGAGTAACAATTTTAAGAATCAATACATTATAAAACTAACATATAATTTGAACTGAGGTAATCTTTTCACACAATTCAACAATAATCGACATCAAATTAGCAAAATACCTAAGTTATTTACCCAAAAGTGTAAAAATATTGAAAATTATGTGTGTGTGATATCATTCACTCTTTTCATATCAATAATTATATATATATTGTAATATGCATATTGGAAAACTAATTTTAATATTCTATATGAATTGCCAGATGAACCTTCTTCTTCAATCAATGGTAACTAACCCGCCAGTCATTCATTTCATGGGTTATGTGATCATTAATAGAAAAATATTTGTTAAGGTATGCCAGGTTTACTTTAATTAAAATGAATAAAATATTTAAGAGTATGCTATTTTATTTTTTTTATTTTTTCAGTTTATATCAGACACAGTTACTTATTTGGTAGTTCTAATTCAGTTCAAAATGTCATCATTTACAAGAATCAAAGAAACTGCTTCAAAAGAAGAGTTCAATTAAAAAGCTACTTTCTAGAACAAGATAAGATAGTAGTTATATTTTAAAATAGAGAAAATTAGATTAATAGTGATTACACTTTTATGTAATATTTCAATTACAACATACCTTAAACAAACTAACGCATAACATTAATTTATGATTTATTGGAAAGGATGTTACCATGTTTGCAAAACTTATTACTTTATAGGAATTGTTTAGGAAATAAAATATTCTGCTAATATATTGCTTTAGATAAAGTGAATTTTCTCTGAAGTTATTGTTTCCTGTCAAAGCTGTTTAGTTTCAAAACTGCTTATAGTCTTAATTTTTTTTTTTTTTTTTCTTGCATGTGCATGTATATAATTTTTAATAGAAAATTACGTGTTTTGATTATTTTTTTAAAGTGCTTCTACTAATGTATATCTTGAATTTCAGCATGCCTGAAATTTACAACTGCCCTTTTTTATAAAAGAAAAGGTATTAAATGTTTATCTGTCACGAATCTTCTCATATGATGAATTAATTTTGCTAACCCATGAAATACCCACCCATTAGTTCATAAGCTGTAGATGAACCAAAAAAAAATGGTGATCACTTAGAAAATACTTGTAACCTTAATACATTATAAGAAAAAGACATGACTTATCAAGCAGCAAACAGCAAAAACTGATATAAAACAACATTACTCAAAGTGATGGTGAAGATATTCTTGACCATTGTACCATGACGTATTTTTTAGAAAAATTCAACTATAGAAATACATCTGAAAAAAAAGAAGAAGGGTTCGGAAGGACCACCAGCAGGTATTGATGAAGATCTAGAGAAAATTGTATAATAAAATTATTCGCATACTTAGCCCTCCGTCTCTACTGTGGGGTCACTGCAGATCTCACTCCACATAATGCGCATGTGTTGTTTCGTTGGTAACCCTAGAACATTTTTTACCTACCTGTCCCTCCAGTGTCCACTCACCTGCCTACAAAGGAATGCATTATTTGTAGTAAGTAAAGTTTTCATTACACGAAAAATACTGTTGTGCATCTGTTTTGGGGTTCGCTTGGACCCCACCGTAGTGTTTATGTACCCATTTTTTTTTGTCTATTTTCTTCAATGTCATACATTTTTTGTTGCGATTTAGTATCTTAGTTGGTATTAAAATGCACAACCGTGAGCAATTATTTTTCTAATAATTTTTGAACTAATTTTATTATCTTTTATACAGAATGACTCGTTTTATTACAGACGAAGAAATAAGGGCAGAGGTGGAGAGGCAAATGCGAGAGGATGATTTGGGTGATGATGACTGGACTGTTAGTGATGATCAATCTCTCGCTTGCAGTAAAGATAAAGATGGCAGATTATCTAACGATGATGACCAATCTGACAAAATCGAAATTCGACCAGAAGACGACACACTTAGGCCTGATTTTGATCCTCAGAGCAGCGGGGGAAGTTTCATTCTGGGCAAAGATGAGGAAACAATTTGGATCAATATGACCCTCCTGGCTAACAAGGCTTCCAGAGTACCAGCTAAAAACCTGATCTCGCATTTACCAGGAGCAAAAGGGGTGGTGGTGGACTCCCAATGAAACTTAGGGCTGACATTAGGAGCATCTTGGAAATTGAAGAGCCAACCATCCAGCAAACTGTAGGAACATCTAATAAAAGAAGGTGTTTTTATTACCCGTCCAATCAAGACAGAAAAGCAAAGAATTCTAGTGAAAAATGCCAAAATGCAATTTGCAAGAGCCATTGAAAAAGCATCCAAGTTTGTCATGAATGTGCGGAATGAATGAATTGTCTTTTGTAATGTATATGACATTTGTTATATTATATATTCTTATTGAAGTTCTTCACCAGTTATTTACACGCTATTATTATCATTTTACTCAAATTTACTTGCTTTATATTGTATTTAGATGTAAAGATCAATAAGCAGTTTTAATAAAATAAATATTTTAAAATGTTTACGATTTTTTAAATTAAACAATGTTCTTTTATTATGTAGGAATGTGACAACATTATCATCCAAAATATCTTTTCCTTTTTTCTCTTAAATATCTCTTTTGATTTTAATAAACTAAATGTAATTCTCTTAATATTTTAAGACATTATTGTAAACCGCATCAACTCTATCTATCTGCATCAGCGTTTATGAATTATTAGCCATCCTGTCTCTCAAGGACAGGATGGCTAATGATTCATTCCTTAAATCAAAAATAGATAAATTAAAATAAATAGAAAAAAAATATATATATATTAGAATTAATAAATCTCCTACTGGATCATGGTCATTTAAGTTACATTGACCAACTTCAACTTGGATCAAGTTCTTGTGACTAAACATATTCAATCTAGATATCTTTGAGAGCAAAATCTTAATGAAGTAATTCATGACTGAGTTAAGGAAATAGGACTAATTTATTACTGAGTATTAGGGAAAATTTATGACCGACTAAGAAAAACAAATAATTTCAATAGAACCAGTGTCATAAATTTGTCCAAGAGATTTGTCCTAATGTTTTACCTGACCAAACACTGAATGATGGATTGTCTAGTTATGTGTTTTGTTTATTAATTAAAGATATTTTAATAAGAATTTAGTTATGATGACGGTGAAATCTGGTAATATGGAGAAAAAGAAACTATTTTTACTGAAATATTGCAATAAATAAATTAAAAATGGAATTAATTTTAATTGAAGTAATACTAAAAATAATATCCTAATTTGATGAAAATTATTTATATAAAAATTAATTGATAAATAAATAAATAAATGTATCTATTGATTAAATCCTGATTAATAAAATCAATAGTTAATCATTAATCGGTAATTTGATTAATCAAATTAAAGTATTTGTAATAACAAGCAAAAAATTAACTATATTTTCAAATAAAATCAGACCTCCTTTACCACCCTGAAAATTTATATACTGCTGTTTTATCCATGTGAAATTGTTTATCGGTACAAAACAAATTTCATACTCGAATTTTATTTAAGTCAGCTGAGATGATCTATAATATATGAATGGTTTAGATGCAAAGGGCTACAAGTAACAAAACCTCATTGTAGAGTTAAAGCCAATCAAAGTATCCATTTGCCACAAACACTTTCAGGATTTTCGGTAAGTAGTTAGATTTCTTCTCTATAGATGGCATCACCCAACGGAACAATCAGTTGTATCTCTTTGCCACAGAATTATTTGTAATTTATTTAGAATTAAAGTTTCACAATATGCACTTACTCCATTTGCCACTTGTACCCCTTTGCATCTAAACCACACATATATAAAATTATATTCACCTCCCCAACCCAAAAAAAAAAATTAAATTGAAGTCCTTTTTACCCTTTGTAATTATTTAGTAGGCATGTGAGAAACTTGGCTATAAGGTTATATGAAAATCGGTTGAGTCGTTTTAAAACAAAGTTAAAAATTAATGTCGCTTGTCACCTTTAAAATTGTGATTAGAGATGTAAGAAATTTTATTTCCATATTTGATTAAATTAGAATAAATCTTTCCTTTAATTATTAATGAACCGTTTCACCTTTCCTTATAAAAAATAAAAACAAATTAATCATGATTCTTAATTAGAAGTTTTAATTTCGAATTCAATATTAACTCGATATTAAATCCAGTTTTAACAGGTCAAAACTAAATTAATCATTAATTTTTAATTGTAATAGAACTTATCTTCACTCCTAAGTCTGCTTCAAAACTTATTCTGCTTCTATGTTTATATTTTATGTACAAGAGGTCAGAAAATCCACTCTCCAACAAGTAACTCGTAACAAATGGCATCAAAAATAGCAGAGCTTGCTGGAAGATCATAGGGTACTCGGTTTTACATCCGATCCAGAAGTTAATTAAAGACTTCTCTTTAAAATAATAATTTATGGAACTTAACAGCATTCTTCTATCTTCTGTAAAATCGATAAAACTTTCTTTTAGTTCCAATTCATTTGGTGAGGTTTCCGAAAAAGGATTTCTGATCCAGTCCACTTTTGAATAATCTTCCGAGAACTACTTCTTAAAGCTTTTTTGAAGACTTCCAAGTGAACAATGATATCTGCAACCACATCTGGCATTGGAGATATTTCATTTTCTTCAAAAAATGATGACAGAGTGGGAAATGCAGACAAATTCTCCTCCTTTATTTGTGAACAAAACAGGACCAACTTTCTTTTGAAGGAGTTTATTTTGTCACTGGCTGTGAAAGCAGTTGTGTTTGGTCCCTGGAGTCCCAAGTTCAGTGTGTTGAGTATGTCAAAAATGTCGGCTAGATAAGCCAATCTTGACAACCATTCTTCATCAGCAAACAATTGTTTCATTTCATGATTTTTTTTTTTTTTACTTAAAAAAATAAAAACTTCTGATCTCAGTTCAAACAGACGGTTCAAAATTTTCCCCCGAGATAACCACCTTACTTCTGTGTGCAGGAGTAATGACTTGCCACCCATTTCTTCACACATCAAGGAGAATAATCTTGTGTTTATAGCCCTACCCTTCATGAAGTTAATAACTTTCACAGCATCTGATAGAATGGAGTTGAGATTTTCCGGCATACCTTTACCAGCTAATGCTTCTCCATGGATGACACAATGCGTACTTCTACATTCAGGAGCAACTTCCTTTATTTTTGCTGCTATCCCTGTCTATCTATCTGGCATAGCTTTTGCCCCATCTTTACACAAGCCAATACACTTAGATCAGGGAATGCCTATTTTCAGCACATATTCATCAATTCCCATAAAAATGAGTTCCGCTGTGATATTTGATTTAAGTGGTTTGCAGAACAAAAACTCTTTTATCACCTCTTCTTTATAATCAAATCGCACGAAAATAAGTAGCTGCGCCATGTTTGTAATATCGGTGCTTTGGTCAACTTGCAGTGCAAAATAAGTGCATTCTTAGAGTTTCAAAGCCAGTTGTTCTTCAATATTATTAGACATATCGACAAGTCGCTTCTTTACTGTGTTATTTGACAATGGAATTTTTTGGATTTCTTTGGCTGCCTTTTCTCCTAACACGGCTTGGACCATATACACAGCGGCCAGTAGTAAAAGCGTCTCACCGATTGTGTGAGGCTTTCCATCTTTTGCAATTCTTAAACTAGCAAGGTATGACGCCTTTAACAAGTTAATATCAGTATTGAAAAACTTCGTTAAACATTGAGTTTCTTTCTTAAAATAATTATATTTTCTTTTCAAAAATTCAATGGGCTTAACAATCAAATCGGGGTGCTTAGTATTTTGGTGTCGCATCAGTAAAGAAGGTCTTATGCTTTGGTTCGAAAGCGTTTTAAGATATACAACACATTGAAGAATAGGAATATCACTGGTTTCAGTCCCTGGCTTCACTATAAAACCGTACTGTAAGTAGCTTTTATCGTATTTACGATTGGCCGGTGATTTAGATTTTTTAGCACTATCCTATGAAGTAAAAGAGGACGTCAGAAATCGTTTCATAGTTCAGTTTTCTTACTCGAAATCACAGTTTATTATTACAACACCCACAACGAACTATTACAACAACATATAAACACGGCACAATCACTGGCAATATTGTGAGGCGTAAGAATGGAAGTGAGGGGAAGAAGGAAAAGACAGCTCTCGTCGCCGTCACTCACACGTACCACCCGAAACGTTCCCGCGTACCACCGATTGGGAACCCCTGATCTACAGTGTTTACTGAAAGGTTTTAGAAAAATTTGCGATGAAATTTTTAACATTTGGAATATTCAACTTCTTGAATAAGAATTTGCGAAATGGATTATATATTTTTTTCCTTAGTAATGTTTTTTAATAAATTTGATTTTTTTTTTTTTTAGCTATCATACGAATTATTGTTTCTAATAGCAATTTCTTTTTAAATAAGTTATCGATACCAAGAATCGATTTTTTGTACCGGTGCCTGTACCGGGAATCCGAAAATTTTGGTACGGATACATCAGTGGTATATGGGTCATTTTGCCATTTATTCGGAATTTCGACATTGTGATTCCATTAGAAAAAGGTTGTGTAAAAAAAAAAATGTTTTTCTTCATAAACATCTTTATAAAAGTCTACTAACATTACTAGCGAAAAATTCCTTAAAAAAATATAGTCTATCTGCACAGTTATGATCGTGATGGAAATTATGAGAGTAAGAGAAACAGATAGGGTGTAAGGAAAATAGAAAACATTCGCAATTCACATAATAGAATGTTTATAGTACAAAAGAATAGATAATGAGTATGCTATTAATTAGTCGATTATGGGATATAACATTTAAACAGAAAACTAGAAAGAAAAGAATTTAAATGGTAAGACATTATATTATACATTTAAACTTTGAAATCGAACATTAGATTAATAAATTAATTATTATATCACATTAATATAAATAGTGAAAATATATATAAAAAGTCTTATTTCACTTTAGGTGTGAGGGAAATAGAATTTTTAGTTTGATTTAAGATTAACACCACCACACGCATTTAAAAAAAAAAACAAAAACAAAGGTAGCTCTGAACTACATGGGAAAAATATAGTTCAGTGCAAACAAGAATCAAAGTTAACCTCTTTAAAAAATCACTATGTGAGGGAAAATAGAATTATGAATGACACGATTCGAACACTTGATTCGACACTAACTAAGGATTAACGAAGCAAATTAGTTGTAAGTTAGGTTACCCTCAGTTTGGCGGGAAGCTTCTGAAATGTTGCCAGCCAGAAACCTGATGGAATGAATCATGGTGTAGCCAATTTATAGGTGTTGGGGTCCAAGGGTACTTTTTTTCAAACGAAATAATATCTCCCACTTAACTTCTCATTATGTATTTACAATATATTTAATTCTAGGAAGGCAATCATAACGGTAAACATTTGAGGAATACCATCAACGCTGGGTTAAGTATTTAAATAAACATAAAGTGTTCTGTCACTACACTGCTTTGTTCTGCAGCAAAGACGGTACGGAAGTAACTTCTTCCTTGATGGGCCACCCCAAAGCGCTAGCGGCGGCCAATGCCTTACGAATCTAGGCTTACGAAGAGCTTGACAGCCGAACAAGCCGTTACAATGGTTACGCTTTGGCAGGCTTTTTAAAATAATATGAGGGAAATAGATTAACCCTAAGGGACACAGGCATTAGAAGTCATTCTTATTTTTGTAAGCAATTAGCCTCAGTTTCAATTATAAAATTTAATATATTGCAACTAACTTGAGGTACTAGAAAAAAAAAGTAAGTTAGTAACTGCTGCAATGAAGAACTTATTCGCATTTTACGTTATCAACTTATGTTATGGGACATGTGAGGGAAATAGAATTTGACGTTTTGAATTCAAATTGAACCATGAAAACCAATCAATAACCATAGAAAAATTACTTTACGTTTAAGATGTAAGTATCTTGTTCCTACTTTTTACAGTTGCGTGGCAAAACATTTCATTTAGAAACCACAATCGCTTCGGGACACAAATTCGTATGAAATGGTAAACGACCCATATATATTTGTGTTCTTATTCTAAAAATATAAATAACATATATAAGAATTTAGGTACTTTATTTTGCCGAGTTTTAGTTACTTTTATGTTTTTAAGTTCTAATGGTGAGGGAGTATTTAAAACTGTGAACAGTTAGTTATTAAACTGGTGATATCGAGTTGACGAAAAATCATAACATAATAAAATTAAACCATAATAATTACCGTATTTATTTCTTTAGTTTTTATAAGATTTTGCTTATAAAAAAATTAAAATATGAAAAGTATCATTAAAAGAGTAGTTTAAGTTTATATTACATTTTGATATCTAATGATCTCCCCAGTGTCATTAATCTTGAATTCTTCATTATACACTCTTTACTATCTACGGTCATCTTATTTACCGCCACACAGACTTCTTGGATCATTAAAAACAGACAAGACAGGGCAAATAATGGCTTTTTGATCACATTTCAAAATTGAAATTGTTCCCGTACTTTTCTTTTGGTTAAACTTTGGCTCTAAAGCAAAGCAATTTCCCAGCCCATTTAAATAAATTGGCAATGCCTGGAGTGCTTTGTCTTTGACGGAGGTTTAGTCAGCATGTAGCCTTTAAACCTGTTGGAAAATGGAACTCATTAGGAAGTTTAATTTTTAAAAACAACTTTTATCTTGACACCTTCCCTTTTTTTTTTTTTTTTCTTTACTCTTTAATTATTTGTGTTGGTTAAAAAAGTTTTTAAATATACAATTTTAAAAATTATTTTGATTTGTCATAGACATGTATGTAAATATTATATTCCTGGAAGATGGACGACTTCATACACTATTCTCTACAGCTCCAAGACATCTGCAATTGAACTCTAAGAGTTTGATGAAACGAATATATCTCAAAAGCGGTTTAGACTTTCTGACATTTAAGAGAATCATTCTCAACGGAGTATTGATAAATGGCATTGATTGACCCTGTGCATGAAATGGATAAAGTTTATCAACAAACAATAGATATTTATCACTGGAATTTATAAATGTAACTTCATGGATTATCTTCTTCTTCTTTGAAATGATTTTCTTTGATATTCGAAGTTTCCTTCAACCAAACTCCTCCCTCAGACGGCCAGCCATACTTTCAGCCACAACATCTATGAATTTTGATTATTCATATAAACTATAGTTAATGACATAGAATCTTTTAATTTTTTGATCTAGGATTCTTTTCAAAATATAAAACAGGTCAGTTTCAAATGATCTGATGTTAGTCAGGCTGATGAGGTTAGTTTACCTAATAGTTAAAAAAATTCGTTTAAAATTTGGTTTTGAAAAAAATTCCTTACAGCACCTTTTTTATGTTTTAAAATGTGACTAGCATTTTCCTGAACAAAAAAAGGGTGTTGATGGACTCTTTCTGTGAATATTGTCATATGATTAAATTTTTTGTTATAAACAGGATTTTTTTTTTTATTAATCCAAAAAAATAAATAAATAAAAGGGTAACTCTGATAATTTTCATGACTAGGATTCACCTCTAAAACTAAGAGAATTAAGAGCCAAGATTATTTTATTCTCTTATTGAACACCATTATGAAAAAAAAATGAAAACTAAGCCAAAAAAATCCTTACCTATACTTATTGAAACCAAAAAATCACAAATTTAAAGAATTGTCGAAAATCACACGACACATTCGTACATCATTCAGATTTGGGCAAAATTTAATCATAGCTATTTGACAACTAATTTCCTTGAATCAATCACCCAATTTGATCAAGATTAAATCTTTCTGTATGTTTTTTAGTGAATTGGTGATTATTTGACAAAAATATTAAATCATTAATAAATTAGCTGATTGATTCCAGAAAATTTATTGTCAAATGGATATGATTAAATTTTGTCTAACTCTGACCAGCGATATGACTCTGGGAACGGACTTAGATAGGCCTATGATCACCTATTACAAAATATTTGACTACAGATTTTAGATCATTCCAATAAAATCTTACATTTCATATAACACACAAGATACCTTTATAAAAAATATTTTTAAATAGGAGCTGAATTATTGATATACTTGAGGTAAATGAAATGTAATTATCAATAGAGAAGGTGCCGTATATAAAGCTTCACATGCTATAATGCTGTCACAAATTAATCACTACATATTCGCTCCTTGTCGTTTTATATTAACAGTTGTAAACATAGTCAATAAAGAGAGGAACGTCCTTTTTATCTCTTCAACACATGGAATTAAATTAGAGGAAAAAAAAATAGTAAAAATAATGCCTCAATTTCACGAACTATTAGCGTAATCGATAATTTACAGTATTAACTTGCATACATCATGCTTGAATATGAAATTCAACAAGTCTGTTACAATAATACATTTTATTAAAATTCTAGGAAAGTTTCAAAATTAATTAAATGAATTGAAACGATCTAAGAAAATTAAATAAACAATAGAACTTAGTTTGTTATTAACAAGTCTAACAAGCAACGCTAAAATTATAAAATATAAACAACTATCATAATAACCAAGTATCGTTCCACATGGGTTTCAAAAACACGAGTTAAGGGCATGATATAACAACGTGGTTTCGGATTTGGAAAAATAATGATTGATGTTTTCTGTGTCATTACTGGAACTATTTTGTATGACAGATTATGAATGTATAAATTAAACAAAAGCCTAAATTTCCTTAATGAAGGAGATATACTGGCTGAACCAGAATCGGTATTCATTGGAGCTTCTAAAGATCATATCCATTCAGAATACGTTTGGTTAAAAAGAGAACGCGTGGGTGACCTAAATCAAGACCGTTAGATAGAATTAAATTTTTTTTTTTTTTTTTTTTTTTTTTTTTTTTTTTTTTTCTAGCCTCCGAATTTAATTTATTTTCATGCAACGAAACGAAAACAGGGAAAAAGAATCTTTTATTGCCTTTCGGCATTTTAAGACTTTATTTAAAGCTATGCCATCTCTGGTGGGTCTCGGTCTGCTGGAGGCACTCCGTCTACAAGTCGAGTGCGGAGGAAACACTCTGCCGGCGATGGTGGGTATCGGGTCAGTCCGTATCAGTATTGAAAAACTTCGTTAAACATTGGGTTTCTTTCTTAAAATAATTATATTTTCTTTTCAAAAATTCAATGGGCTTACCAATCAAATCGGGGTGCTTAGTATTTTGGTGTCGCGTCAGTAAAGAAGGTCTTATGCTTTGGTTCGAAAGCGTTTTAAGATATACAACACATTGAAGAATAGGAATATCACTGGTTTCAGTCCCTGGCTTCTTTATAAAACCGTACTGTAAGTAGCTTTTATCGTATTTACGATTGGCCGGTGATTTAGATTTTTTAGCACTATCCTATGAAGTAAAAGAGGACGTCAGAAATCGTTTCATAGTTCAGTTTTCTTATACGAAATCACAGTTTATTATTACAACACCCACAACGAACTATTACAACAACATATAAACACGGCACAATCACTGGCAATATTGTGAGGCGTAAGAATGGAAGTGAGGGGAAGAAGGAGAAGACAGCTCTCGTCGCCGTTACTCACACGTACCACCCGAAACGTTCCCGCGTACCACCGATTGGGAACCCCTGATCTACAGTGTTTACTGAAAGGTTTTAGAAAAATTTGCGATGAAATTTTTAACATTTGGAATATTCAACTTCTTGAATAAGAATTTGCGAAATGGATTATATATTTTTTTCCTTAGTAATGTTTTTTATAAAATTTGAATTTTTTTTTAGCTATCATACGAATTATTGTTTCTAATAGCAATTTCTTTTTAAATAAGGTATCGATACCAAGAATCGATTTTTTGTGCCGGTGCCTGTACCGGGAATCCGAAAATTTTGGTACGGATACATCAGTGGTATATGGGTCATTTTGCCATTTATTCGGAATTTCGACATTGTGATTCCATTAGAAAAAAGTTGTGTAAAAAAAAAAAAATGTTTTTCTTCATAAACATCTTTATAAAAGTCTACTAACATTACTAGCGAAAAATTCCTTAAAAAAATATAGTCTATCTGCACAGTTATGATCGTGATGGAAATTATGAGAGTAAGAGAAACAGATAGGGTGTGAGGAAAATAGAAATCATTCGCAATTCACATAATAGAATGTTTATAGTACAAACGAATAGATAATGAGTATGCTCTTAATTAGTCGATTATGGGATATAACATTAATAAAACATTTAAACAGAAAACTAGAAAGAAAAGAATTTAAATGGTAAGACATTATATTATACATTTAAACTTTGAAATCGAACATTAGATTAATATATTAATTATTATATCACATTAATATAAATAGTGAAAATATATATAAAAAGTCTTATTTCACTTTAGGTGTGAGGGAAATAGAATTTTTAGTTTGATTTAAGATTAACACCACCACACGCATTTAAAAAAAAAAAAAAAAAAAAACAAAGGTAGCTCTGAACTACATGGGAAAAATATAGTTCAGTGCAAACAAGAATCAAAGTTAACCTCTTTGAAAAATCACTATGTGAGGGAAAATAGAATTATGAATGACACGATTCGAACAGGAAGGCAATCATAACGGTAAACATTTGAGGAATACCATCAACGCTGGGTTGAGTATTTAAATAAACATAAAGTGTTCTTACACTACACTGCTTTGTTCTGCAGCAAAGACGGTACGGAAGTAACTTCTTCCTTGATGGGCCACCCCACAGCGCTAGCGGCGGCCAATGCCTTACGAATCTAGGCTTACGAAGAGCTTGACAGCCGAACAAGCCGTTACAATGGTTACGCTTTGGCAGGCTTTTTAAAATAATGTGAGGGAAATAGATTAACCCTAAGGGACACAGGCATTAGAAGTCATTCTTATTTTTGTAAGCAATTAGCCTCAGTTTCAATTATAAAATTTAATATATTGCAACTAACTTGAGGTACTAGAAAAAAAAGTAAGTTAGTAACTGTTGCAATGAAGAACTTATTCGCATTTTACGTTATCAACTTATGTTATGGGACATGTGAGGGAAATGGAATTTGACGTTTTGAATTCAAATTGAACCATGAAAACCAATCAATAACCATAGAAAAATTACTTTACGTTTAAGATGTAAGTATCTTGTTCCTACTTTTTACAGTTGCGTGGCAAAACATTTCATTTAGAAACCACAATCGCTTCGGGACACAAATTCGTATGAAATGGTAAATGACCCATATATATTTGTGTTCTTATTCTAAAAATATAAATAACATATATAAGAATTTAGGTACTTTATTTTGCCGAGTTTTAGTTACTTTTATGTTTTTAAGTTCTAATGGTGAGGGAGTATTTAAAACTGTGAACAGTTAGTTATTAAACTGGTGATATCGAGTTGACGAAAAATCATAACATAATAAAATTAAACCATAATAATTACCGTATTTATTTCTTTAGTTTTTATAAGATTTTGCTTATAAAAAAATTAAAATATGAAAAGTATCATTAAAAGAGTAGTTTAAGTTTATATTACATTTTGATATCTAATGATCTCCCCAGTGTCATTAATCTTGAATTCTTCATTATACACTCTTTACTATCTACGGTCATCTTATTTACCGCCACACAGACTTCTTGGATCATTAAAAACAGACAAGACAGGGCAAATAATGGCTTTTTGATCACATTTCAAAATTGAAATTGTTCCTGTACATTTCTTTTGGTTAAACTTTGGCTCTAAAGCAAAGCAATTTCCCAGCCCATTTAAATAAATTGGCAATGCCTGGAGTGCTTTGTCTTTGACGGAGGTTTAGTCAGCATGTAGCCTTTAAACCTGTTGGAAAATGGAACTCATTAGGAAGTTTAATTTTTAAAAACAACTTTTATCTTGACACCTTCCCTTTTTTTCCGTTTTCTTTACTCTTTAATTATTTGTGTTGGTTAAAAAAGTTTTTAAATATACAATTTTAAAAATTATTTTGATTTGTCATAGACATGTATGTAAATATTATATTCCTGGAAGATGGACGACTTCATACACTATTCTCTACAGCTCCAAGACATCTGCAATTGAACTCTAAGAGTTTGATGAAACGAATATATCTCAAAAGCGGTTTAGACTTTCTGACATTTAAGAGAATCATTCTCAACGGGATATTGATAAATGGCATTGATTGACCCTGTGCATGAAATGGATAAAGTTTATCAACAAACAATAGATATTTATCACTGGAATTTATAAATGTAACTTCATGGATTATCTTCTTCTTCTTTGAAATGATTTTCTTTGATATTCGAAGTTTCCTTCAACCAAACTCCTCCCTCAGACGGCCAGCCATACTTTCAGCCACAACATCTATGGATTTCGATTATTCATATAAACTATAGTTAATGACATAGAATCTTTTAATTTTTTGATCTAGGATTCTTTTCAAAATATAAAACAGGTCAGTTTCAAATGATCTGATATTAGTCAGGCTGATGAGGTTAGTTTACCTAATAGTTAAAAAAATTCGTTTAAAATTTGGTTTTGAAAAAAATTCCTTACAGCACCTTTTTTATGTTTTAAAATGTGACTAGCATTTTGCTGAACAAAAAAAGGGTGTTGATGGACTCCTTCTGTGAATATTGTCATATGATTAAATTTTTTGTTATAAACAGGATTTTTTTTTTTTATTAATCCAAAAAAATAAATAAATAAAAGGGTAACACTGATAATTTTCATGACTAGGATTCACCTCTAAAACTAAGAGAATTAAGAGCCAAGATTATTTTATTCTCTTATTGAACACCATTATGAAATGAAAAATGAAAACTAAGCCAAAAAATCCTTACCTATACTTATTGAAACCAAAAAATCACAAATTTAAAGAATTGTCGAAAATCACACGACACATTCGTACATCATTCAGATTTGGGCAAAATTTAATCATAGCTATTTGAAAACTAATTTCCTTGAATCAATCACCTAATTTGATCAAGATTAAATCTTTCTGTATTTTTTTTAGTGAATTGGTGATTATTTGACAAAAATATTTAATCATTAATAAATTAGCTGATTGATTCCAGAAAATTTATTGTCAAATGGATATGATTAAATTTTGTCTAACTCTGACCAGCGATATGACTCTGGGAACGGACTTAGATAGGCCTATGATCACCTATTACAAAATATTTGACTACAGATTTTAGATCATTCCAATAAAATCTTACATTTCATATAACACACAAGATACCTTTATAGAGATTTAAGGATGGCGAATTGTTCTGCTTGATTATTGCTACATTCTGGGCCTAATTTATACTTTATTACATCTTCTAAAATTTTGTTTTTAAAAATGAGACTAGCACAGCCTACATATTCGCCATTCTTGCTTCCGTCAGTATATATCTCATAGTCTGTGGGGTCAGTTAAGCATTCAGTAATACAAGGAAATTCTGCTGGGTGTAACCAATCCTTGTAGTCGGTAGTATGTTCAAAGTTGTTAGATTTGAAATTTTCGTAGTCAGTGTTCATGTATAACAAATGGAATTTTCCTATGTAACTGGTAGCTAATATACTGATGGGGATCATTTTGGCCAAGACAAAGGCAGCTTCATCAGAGAGTGTTCGGAATCCTTTGGCAATTTTGAGTGCCATTAGCCTCTGGACCCTTTCCAGCTTTGCCTTGTTGTATTTGATCTGAAGTCCTGGATGCCATATTTCAATGCCATAAGTAAGATCTCTAGAATACTTTCAAAATTTGAGGACAAAAGATAAAACTATTACAATACTAACGGACAGTCAGTGTACTCTATACATGATAAAAAACAGACATTGTCACAATCCCATCATTGAAAAAATAAGATCATTTCTAAGATATCTACAAACTGACGATAACATTCAAATTTCCTTCAAGTGGGTAAAAGGGCATTCCGACATAGCGGAAAACGAACTGGCTGACAAGGCTGCAAAAGAGGCTTCAAAGGATACTACCCTTCCTATATCATATAATATGATATCCAAACAACACTTAAAACACATGCTAAAAACACAAGCAGTAGACCAGTGGCAGACACGTTGGAACACTACACACAAGGGAAGACATCTACATAACTTCATTCCAGACTTACGGACCTACATTAAATCAACTCTCATGGACTAACTTTTACATCACACAAGGAGTCACAGGACATGCGGCAGTAAACAGTTATTTCTATCGATTTAAAATAAGAGATTCTTTCCTATGTCCTTGTGATTTCACTCAAGAACAAAATATACACCACCTCATATATGAATGCAGACTACTCACTGACTACAGAACTATTCTACAGACAAAAACAGTACAGAAACTAGGACATTGGCCGGTGGATGGTCAATGTTTGATGAACAAATCATTTGAAAATTTCCAAATATTTCTAAAAAATTCAATCATTAAAATAGAGGATATAAATATGAAATATCTCTAAACCTCTAAATATTCATAAACTTTTAAATCTACATAACTTTGTTGCTGTTTTTATTGAATTTTAAATTATCTATGCTATATAACTTCTTATTCTTTGTTTTATTTTATTTTATTTTTCTTGTTTATTTTTATATTTATACCTTTCAACACATGTAAAATTATAATCAAATCGCAAATAATATTTACATGTACATTGTATACTTTGTACAAGTATGGTGTGTACAGAAAATAATAAAATCCCTTCCAACAGGGTTACTGCTGGAAGGAAAACACTAAAAAAAAAAAGATACCTTTATAAAAAATATTTTTAAATAGGAGCTGAATTATTGATATACTTGAGGTAAATGAAATGTAATTATCAATAGAGAAGGTGCCGTATATAAAGCTACACATGCTATAATGCTGTCACAAATTAATCACTACATATTCACTGCTTGTCGTTTTATATTAACAGTTGTAAACATAGTCAATAAAGAGAGGAACGTCCTTTTTATCTCTTCAACACATGGAATTAAATTAGAGGAAAAAATTTCCTCAATTTCACGAACTATTAGCGTAATCGATAATTTACAGTATTAACTTACATACATCATGCTTGAATATGAAATTCAACAAGTCGGTTACAATAATCCATTTTATTAAAATTCTAGGAAAGTTTCAAAATTAATTAAATGAATTGAAACGATCTAAGAAAATTAAATAAACAATAGAACTTAGTTTGTTATTAACAAGTCTAACAAGCAACGCTAAAATTATAAAATACAAACAACTATCATAATAACCAAGTATCACTCCACATGGGTTTAAAAAACACGAGTTAAGGGCATGATATAACAACGTGGTTTCGGATTTGGAAAAATAATGATTGATGTTTTCTGTGTCATTACTGGAACTATTTTGTATGACAGATTATGAATGTATAAATCAAACAAAAGCCTAAATTTCCTTAATGAAGGAGATATACTGGCTAAACCAGAATCGGTATTCATTGGAGCTTCTAAAGATCATATCCATTCAGAATACGTTTGGTTAAAAAGAGAACGCGTGGGTGACCTAAATCAAGACCGTTAGATAGAATTTAAAGCAGAATTTTTCATTCCTTATTTGAAAACTATTGCTCAAAATATTGAGAAGGTAGAAAATTTAAGGGGACATTAGATCTTTTTTTCCCTTTTAGTTTAAAGAAAACTGTTTATACTACAATATCCCGCACTTTTGAGGAATAAGTAACAAGGTTGATAAAAAAACAACAACATTGAATTCATATATACAACCAAAATAAAAATGAAATGAAAACAAAAAAAAAAAAAAAAAAAAATGCCTGCGTCGTTACAACCTATGAAGGACCAACACTTGGTAAGCAAGTATTGTTATTGGTTACACAAGGAAGTGATGTGGTCAACCATCACACTCAACAGCCAGTTTTCCCCTAATCAAAGCTACCCGCTTTATAGGGTCTGGGTATGCCCCAGTAGGGTATCACGGCCAGAGACAAACATTAAATTTGCTACCTTCAGCCGGGCTCAAACACGGCAAACTTAGCATTTTTATGTGAAATAGAATAAAAACTAAGATACAATCATATTATTTATATACAATTAATACAGACTATCCGCCAAGGAAAGCCTAAGAAAAGCCTTTCTCCCCACTTATGTGGGTAAAGACGGATTCAAAGAGGTCTCTAAATTGCTCTCTCATATGTCATTAATGTCTATGGCATTACAGGACTTTAACGGAGAATCAAGCCATTATCAGATCTCACACAAAGTAAATATTTACTTTATTAATATAGGTCTCTGGACCATTACCATTTTAATCTACAAGATGGGTAATAATGATGTGTGAAACTGGATAATAAGTGAGCTAGAGGGTTATGATGGTTGTCAAGGTTTTTCATTCTGGCTTGGTGTCAAGTTCCAGAGGACGCTGAGTGATAGCGTAATAGTATAGGGAAATTAAACCAAAAAATGACCAAACCTTGAACTCCAAAAATAAAAAGGTCGAACTGTTAGAAATTGTTCAACATCCTTAGCTCTACATGCGGTAAAAAGTCTTCCTCGAAATAGCGTCGGGTTTGGGTGGGAGAGGGGGGTAAAGGGCTGATAATTGAATTTTTTAAAGCTGTTTAATAAAATAACTTGGAAACCGTTACTTTCACCACATTTTTTTGTTATATATATATATATATATATATATATATATATATATATATATATATATATATCAATCAAGCAAATTTTGCTTTTGAATTTTGCAACAAATTTGGTTTCTTTTTTTTTTTTTGCTCAGATCAATATTTGTAGAGCTCTTAGCTACCAAAGATTGGCTAATTTTCGCTAAGTCGCACGTTCCGCGAAAACACGTAGTCGGTACTCTTTTGGAAATAACTCCGAAACTAGTTGTCCGATTCGAAATTTCTCTTTTTATAAGCCTTCTTTCTTTTAAAGCTGGTTAAATTTCCTATCATAACCCGTGTATGGAATTTTGATCAAGTCACGTAAAACACTCATGCCCACACACGTATTGTTGTGAAATCCAATTTTTTTTGGCAAATTTTTTGCTATAACTCCAATACAATTAATGCGATCCCAAACACCTTTTTTCCATTTCAAAGCTGGTTATTTTTACTATTAGATCCTATATATAAAATTTAATTAAATTCCGTGAAATACAACAATTTGGAAATGTTCATGAGTATTTTGTGGGATTTGATCAAAACTTCATATGTATGAGCTAACAGTAAATTTAGCTTTGAGATGAAAAAAAGGATATTAGGATCGGATTAATATTACTTTTCCTGCACTGCGCTGTAATCACTTTACTAACCATGTTAACATACAAGGTGAGTATCTCATAGTGTAAAAAAAAAAAATTGGATGAAACTAGATCAAAATGTAGCAAAATGCCGCAGACCTCACCTTTCTATTCCGATCCGTTACAGATATACGATATATTAAATTTTTTTTTGAGAAAACTACGTTTTTTCCCATAAAAGCTGTAATATCTCCATTTTGTTTAAATATTTTTCAAATTTTGGCCACATTTTCGGATTTAGCATTAAATTTTCTATAATAGCTGAGTACCAGTAACCAAACTTGGTATCTAAAGAACAGCTTGATCTTCACATTATTTGGGGAAGTCATAATGTCTTGTATTACTTCAACGCTCACCGTTTTTCGAAAAACTATCCACAAAACTGCAAATTCTACATAATGTTGAAAATTTAATAAGCTTTCGAATGATATGTTAAACGTAATGATTTTGTTCATCATTCAATCTGATGGGCAAACTACGATTTTTCAACAATATTCGACCGCAATACAAAGATGAATAAACCAACAATACCCCACATGGAACGGTAGCATGCCTTCCCTCGTAAAAACAGACTCATCTACCCATAAAATTCACCTCAAAATGTGGTATTCTTCAACACAATCTGCATTCAGAAACCAAAGGCAAAATTGAGGTCTATGTTCATTATCATCGGATTTTAAACATTACATTAAAAATCTAATAAAATAAATCCTAAATAATAATAAGATCCTCTGATATGATGTCTCTTTATTCATAGTTTTCCTTTATTTTCTATTAAACAATAATTTTTTTCTTTGATTTTTATTCCAATGAAGAGTTTATAATGTTTAAAATGCACATTTCCATTAAGGGATTGCCATAATGTTTTATTAACACAAGTTATTGATTTGTTTACAAAATGAGTACACCATGTTTTTTTTGGTTTAAAAATACATTTTTCCATGAAATCGAAACAAAATCATTACGTTTAACATATCATTCAAAAGCTTATTAAATTTTCAACATTATGTAGAATTTGCAGTTTTGTGGATAGTTTTTCGAAAAACGGTGAGTGTTGAAGTAATATAAGACATTGTGACTTCCCCAAATGAGGTGAAGATCAAGATGTTCTTTAGATGCCAAGTTAGTAAAATTCAAGGTTACTGATACTCAGCTATTAAAGAAAATTTAATGTTAAATCCGAAAATGTGATCAAAATTTGAAAAATATTTAAACGAAATGGAAGTGTTACAGCTTTTATGAAAAAAAAAAAAAAAAAAAATGTGATTTCCTCAAAAAATTCTTTGCTTTATCGAATATCTGCTACGTATTGGAGTAGAAAGGTGAGGTCTGCAGCATTTTGCTACATTCTTGATCTAGTTTCACTCAGTTTTTTTTTTTTTTTTTACACTAAGAGATACTCACCCTGTATATAACTGAATATTCAATTCAGTTCATAAAATTAATTATATATGTAGATTTCGTTGTTGACATAAAAAAATTATCCAAAGATCAGTATTTGCTAGGTTTATCGAAGCAAAAAGTTCTTTTCAATTTAAATTGAGAGTAACTAACGCAGGACTAGATTTATAACGAGGAGTGACGTCCACTCCATCCCCGACGGGAGAAGAGGGCTGTGGTTGGAATAGCCATTCCATTAGGTCCACGCCTTTTAACTTCAAGGAGCTCCCGGCAAAGGCTCGGTTGAGGATGTAATTATTTTAGATAGGCAATCAGTGACCTATAAAGTTGCCTCGGTTATTCCTTTGAGCTTCATTCGTGGCATTTTCTTTGACGGGCGGTCACCGTGTTATCTGAGTTTAGTAACAAACTCCAAGTATAGCATATAACCCTAAGTTATATTTAAACGGAGTATTAATACTCTAAATACATAGTTGCTGATCCATTTATATTATCTTCCGAAAACTTTTAACTAGCTCTATCTAAAAAACTCAATGTAGTTACAAATTAGATTAAGATTAATTTAAAAAAAAAAACAAGTTTATGTATGCAAAACAAGATTTTTTTTTTCCTTCTTAAGAATTTATTTGTTCTTCATTATTAACAAAGCTGGAGGACTAGAGAGAATTTTTTTTTTTATTGAATGCACATCACGTTGGTTACAATAAATTATGACAATAATGCATAACAAAGAAAAATATTAGAATGAGCTCATGATGGTGTAAATGAGGTACCCATTAATTTAATGGTTCAACTTTAAAATGAGAATCGACATTTAACAAAGTTTTTTAAGGAAATCGTATTTCCATTATTAATGAGAGATTCACAGAGCTGAGTTTTTTTTTCATACCACTGTTATCGCTACTCCAGCTAAAAGCCGAACCCGGATAAGAAATAATTTATTGGGTTCCATGCAAAGTTATCGCTATTAGATATCGCACATCCTGAATGGGAAAGGCACAAATCAAAATGTGATGCTTTTTAGGAAAACCCGTTTTAAGTTTTATTGTAATTTTTTGAACCCCATATTTAGTATGCTTTGAACGGGTTTTTACGATTTGTTTTTGTATCTTAATAACTCTAGTTTAATATTATCTGACTCTCCAATTTTTTTCAACAAGAAACAGAATTTTAAATTATTTTGTGTTGTACCTTTTTACATTTTTTTTTACATTGCTAGCGGCAAACGCCCACACTAGAAAAAGGCCCATAAGCTACAAATATAATAATCGTTCCTGTTAATCGTATGCTACTAACTCAAAAGTGGCACTTTTTAAGTTGAGCTCCTTTCGTTCGCGATGTGCGATATATCAGTGTTCCTTATATAAACTTGCCAACTATATTCAAAATATTTGATATTTAAATTTTTTTTAGTAGATACAGATTCTTCAGGTCCACGAAGCAAGCAAATACCTCTTTGTCCTTTTCTATAACCTTCTCGGATATTTGTCTCATGGTGAATATCAGGTCCTGTGTGCTTCTATTTGGCCGGAATCCATATTGTTCTTCCACCAGCGTAATCGTTTTTCAAGCACCTTGGAATATACTTTGTAGGGAATGCTGAGTAGGGATATGCCTCGATGATTCTGGCATTCACGATTGTCCCCCTTTTTAAAAATTGTAATGATGGTTGATACTTCCCAATCCTTTGGGACCACTTTCCTTTTCCAAGCCACATTGAGGAGGTGTTGGAGCATTTCCTGTCCCTTCATGCCTATATATTTCAACATTTCTGGGGAGATGTCATCAATGCCAGCCGCTTTCCCCAGCTTTAGTGAGCTTATAGCCTCAGCTACTTCCTCTTCGTCAATGTAGTCATCCTCTTCCCAGATGTCATCTATTCTAGCCTGTTGGTTTGCCTCCAATTCCTGCCCTTTATATGCCAACAGTTCTTTATAATATTCTGCCCATCTATCCATAATATTCTCCGGCTTACTCAGGATGACTCCCTCTTTATCTCTGATGTGCTTCAGTAATGGCTCTTTTTGTTTCCTCATGCTTCTGAGGCTTCGGTAGAAAAGCTTCTGGTTTTCTTTGAAGTTGTTTTCAAGCTTTTTCCCGAACTCTTCCCAGGACTTTTTCACACTAGTGCTATGCTTTATTTACAACTTTTATTTAATACTCTTCTATCCCTAATTAGGATCACTGGCAGTTTATGTTCGATAATTATTGTTATATTCGTCCATAAAATTCTTTTGAAAATCCTAAAAATGTAGAAGGCAATTTGTCTTTCCCTAATGGCTGACAACTGCGGAGAGTCAGCCAGTATGTGTTAAACCAACTTGAGCTGACAGAAGTAGGGACCTCTTAGCCACAAATAAGAGTCACAGGAAGATTTACGTAATCGATCCTCAGGAGGCCCAAGATTGTTTATTTTTTTCTGTAACTCCTACTTTTTTATCATTATTTTATTATCATTACCTACTATTTTTATCATGGATACCCATTACATTTCGCTGGAATAGAGATCTTATTTGTCTGATCCCGTATTCTCTAGGTATTAGGTAGATAGTGTTGGTACTACCATTGTTACCAATTCATTAGTTTCCAGGCCAGTGAGCAATGCAGCTGAGAAAGCATTGTTTTGATCTCTTAGGACCTAGCTTGTCCCTCCATAAGTGGATGGACAGGTTTGGCTTGGGGATCCTTAGGCTGAGTTTGCATTGATAATTGAGTATGGTTGTAGTTTCAACTTTTAATTTAATTTAATTTTTACTATTACTTTTTATTTTATTGTTATTGTATTTATTACTATACGGGATAAATAGCACCCAAAAAGATACTGTTTTTCAGTTCCACCAAGACATCTTTGGCCACTCTCCTTCCTCCACTAATTAGCTTTTGTCCTTAAGGATACTATTTTAAAAATTTTCCACGATTTAAATATTTTAAATTTCATCCTGAAGGATCTCATTTTATGATATTCCACTATTGTTGTCCTTTTAGTTTTTGTTCTTAAGGATAATTTTTATAAATATTCGAGGGTTTAACGATTTTAAGATGACGGAAGGATATTCTGCATTAAGGTCACTATGGATAAGGTTATTTTTAACAAAGTAAAGAGCATTAAGTATTTTTCAAAAGATTTCGGATTGTAAGGATTGGATACGAGATGAATTAGATGGTTTGATAAGCCCCTGAATAGAATTTAAACGACTGTTTCTCAAAATTGAGAAGAAATATAAAAACCAATGAGTTATAATAACAAAACTAATTCACAGACATTCCATAAAGTGTACCTACAAAAGATATATAAAGATGATATAATAAAACGAATTAACGAATAACGGAATTAGGCTTAGAGGAAGAAATATTGTCTCTTGAGAATTGTGTAGGGTTAAGGGAGGAGAATGTACAAAGCCTTTGGGAGTGTAACACAAATGACTTGTGTTTGAGGAAATGCAGCCACCGTAAGGTGGTCTCGTTAGAAGTAATGAAGGCAGTTTCTCACGGTTTGTTACGGCCTAAAACTCCGTTCTGTAACACTCCGCTAGAGGTTAATGAAAATTAATTGAAACATGCACGCAAATTGATAAATAAAGAAATAAAAAAATATATTCAATAAAAGAATACATAATAAAAGATATCAGTAATTTATACTTTATTAAAATGTTCTTCTAATATTAAATTGGTCCTTGGTCAGTTGGTCAAAGTCCAAGCTATATATAATTTTTGTGAAGTCAGGTCTATATTTTTTGTATAAGACATATTCTGCTACTGGCCAATTTTCAAATTTTAAATATATATATTTATATATTTGTGATTTTGATGATACCAACACTTTGTTTAATTACTCAGAATTTCATCTAACCTATTGTGCATTTATGTATTGCAATATATTTTGGATGCAGTACATGGCACCTAAAAACAAATAAATAATAATAATATAGCCAGGAAATATTGAAAAAAAATTCCAAAAAAAATATAAAGTAGTTAGTTTAAGACGAACTCATGAGGATGAGTAAGCATTTGAATAATTTATGTGTAATCAAAAAAATATATTAAATGAGTCTCAATATAAATAGTAAAATGGATTTAATATACGGTACTAAAGATTAATTTTTATTAAACAATAATTAAAGTGTTGAAATCCAAAACAAATCCATTTTTTTAAATATTTCACAGTTGGTCGACAAATGTAAAGTTCAGACTGGCATAGGAAGGGGAATCATTTTTTGTATAGCCGTTTTCAATGTAATTTAATTATTTTATTTTTTTTATTTATTTTTTTTTTTTTTTTTTTTTTTTGTGAAAACAATTCATCTTAAGATATTATAGTTAAAAAAAAAAAAAAAATAAATAAAAAATCAAATTGGACTTTGCTGGTTTTGGAATCCCACTCCTCAATTATACTAATTAATTACTAATAATTAGTTTAAATACGCATTCTTGGACGTTGTCTTAGTGTGCTAAACTAAGAACGTAATGGAAACATTATATAACAAGAGAATGAAGACATTATTCAACTGGAAATTCTCTTAAACGAAATTAACGCTCTGAGCAAGAGATGAATAAAATTATGTGAGCAAATTAAATTTAGGTCTTCACAGGGAGGATGAACGTGCTGCGAACCAAGCGGGGAGAGAGTTCATGAATTAGAATTCTAGGCTGAAACTTTCATTATATAATATGCCATTATTATTATGTTTTAATCACACCTACTTTATAAATTTTAAGAAATTTAATCAGGTACTAAAAAAAATTTTTTTTTTAATTAATTAAATCAGGTATGAAAGGCGTAAACAAATATTCAAACAATTGCATAGTTCACAGCATATGTCTTAGTCCAGAGTTTTTATCACCAGAAAGTATTTTGAACTAATTATACACAAATTATAAACAATATTTTTCTTTACATATGAATAATTGCTAAAAATAATATAAAACTAAATTTAAAGCAAATAGCAAATATATCAATGAATAATACCATACATACCATGATGTATGTTTGTTTAATCATTGATGTGTTACCTATGGTTCTTCTCATTGTTATCTTTATATTATCTTGTCATATTGTTTTCATTCTATACTTGTTTGTATTCAGATATACATTAAATGTAAATAATTAAAAAAAACATTGAAATTAAAATAATATTACTTGTCTATCATGTATTTTTTTTTACCCTCTACCTACCATTATGTTGAGAATAAACGGTAAAGGAGAGATTTCGTTTGATTATTTTTTGTAAGATTGGTTCCGCTTCGTTACATGTATTGCTAATTTAAATTTCTCCAAAGTTTCATTTTGATTTTTGCGTATGATTTTCTCTTTCTTGATATCATCAAGAGTATCGTTAGACTTGAGTTGGTTTCTTATTATATCTGAATCTTATCAGTCAGTAAACAAAGTTCTCAGAATGTAATTTTATGTTTAAATGTAGAGATTGTGCAGTGGCTAATAGAATGTCAGTATTTAAACAAAAACAAAACAAAACAATTAACGTTTTTTTTCAAGTCATAAACTTTTTTCTTTACGTATATAATAATGTTACTTAAGTATACCATTATCACTTACATTATAATAATAACTTTAATATGTATTTGGTAAAATGTTTCTTATGTTTTCTGTTCCTTTTTTCCGATATCGATTAACCAAGAATCTCGAATTAGAACTATACGTAGTTTGAACTACGTCGGGTGATCGACTTCTATCTGTAACAGTTTTATCAATATTTATTTAAGTCATATTGCATTAAGTTGATATTGAGATTCAAATATATATAAATAACTTTAAATTTTTAAGGACATGCTTGTTACGAAATAAAAAAGAAGCTTCTTATACAATAGAAGACTTTTTTAATTACAGTAATAATTACAATTACATGATTTTAATGAAGTAAAAAAAAATAATTAAAAGTAATTTTAGTATAAAATTCAGATTAAAGAACTAGCATATGTTAATCAATGCCAATAGCGCTTAGTAAAAAATATAATATTATACATTAATTTCGCCCAAGCATCTGCATGTCGACGATGAATATTTCCAAGTTCTCCCCTGATTCGAGCAGCTATTATGGAGATGCAAAATAAACACTCTCATTAACACTAAATCCTCGTTTGTATTCTAATGTGCAAATAGAACGTTTAAAAAAATAGTTAGGATTATACTAATGACCGCAAATTTACATTTTTATACCTCCTCCTCATATCTTGTATACTCTAGAGAACGTTAATCCAAAATAATATTCACTAGCTATATCGACATTTTTCTAGTAGTCCTGAGTTATAATTTTTTTTTTCCTTTTTTTTGTTTAACTATTAAACTTTTATTGAAATATACGAACGATCTGCCTCAGTTAAAGGCAATATGTAACAGTGCTAATGGTGAATTCATTCGTTCCATATATACAAGTTCTCATGCATACAAAATTAATAATAATAAGAGATAAAAAGAAAACAAATAATCATAATAAAAATAAAACTAATGGTAACTGAAATAATAAAAATTAATTGGCAAACAAATAAAAAAATTAAGATACATTTATACTATATGTACAATACAGACACATTCAGCCTGAGGAACCCTGAATCGAACTTATTTCCCCACTTATTGGGAGCTAAGACTAAACTCAAAGGGATCTCTGCAAAGATTAAAATCCAATGCTAAACCAACAAATTATGGGACATTAAATGCATTATGTATGATAACTTGATTTGTGAAAAAAAAGGAGCTCGGAGGAATTTTCGAAACATTTTAGATTTTAAGGATTGTATACGAAATGAATACGATGCTTGTATACAGAGTACAAAAAGAATTTCTGATCATTTTACTTTTCATTTTTTTTATTTTAACTTGAGAGTATTGCTCCGAACACGTTATTGTGTTATTTGATATTTTTCCAGTGACATGAATACCGAAGACAAGCAGGTATTGATGTTCTGTCAAGGAATACAGGTTTAATATCTTTCGTTTCAATGGGACAAAGCATAACGTATTACTTCCCTACCCTGGCTTCCCTACAGGGCTGCGTATACAAAGGATATTGCTAATGTATTCATAAGGATACTCGGCCATACAACGAAAATAATTTCTATTTTTGGCAGCTATCAGGTTTTAAGTGAGAAATTTTCAATTATATTCGATTTACTAGTGGGAAATCCTAATTATGAATACAAGTAAAATACAATTATGTAATTACATAATTATATTAATAGATGTAACGTTAAGTGAGTTGGCAAAGGGATGAAATGGAATTTGAACTGGCCGGTGAAAATTTGAACTTTCAGAAGACAAAGATCTCTGGTCTGTATTGCCTCAAGAGTTGGGGTAACTGCCATAACACAACGTACTTATGTCTTAATCTCTTATAAAAAGTGCTGTTGAAGCGATCAGACCTATTGACGGCTGTCGAAAAGTAGGGATCAAAATAGATGAAAATGTTAAGAGAGAGATTATGGAGACAGTAACCTTTGCTTTATGTCCATTCTCCTCGAAGAAAACAATGCTGTATCTCATCTTGCCAATCAAAATGGAGAAAACTTTTTAATTGAAAAGATACAATTCTTATAAAATAGATTAAATGATCGGAAGTTAAGATGACACGAAGTAGAACAGAAATTTTTGTCAGAAAAATTTAGAAAATTACAAACTCCGACTGAATGGTTAGGCAGATTCAAATCTGATTGTGTAAAAAATAATATAAATTTTGTTAAATAGAAGATTGAAGTCCTTCGGTTTTTTTATATCTGGACCATCGAAGAATTGGTATGAAAGGAACCTTAAGAAGATAGGACTGAGGGACTGGTTAGCATGGAGGGAGTTCTTCCTGAGTGTCTTCGTGGAGAAATGCTGGTACCAAGTTAGAGCAGGTTATAACTTAATATAAAGGAGGTTCATTGGTGGACTACGGGCTGGCCAAGGAACGACTGTGTCTGGAAGCGGAGAGTCAGTCAATTCTCATGTGGAGGGCCAACGTGATAGTGGTAGGTCTTCCCGCCCAAATACAAGATGAGTTATTTTATGGAATTTCTAACTAGCATGGAAATGAGATTTATCAGTGAATTAGGTTGTATATGTATCTTGGAATTTAATTATTCTTTCAGGTAAAAACTTCTTTATTGTTGGTATGTTTTTAGTATTATTGTTTAGCCATTTTTCGTTTATTGATGATTTTTAGTTATTCTTTCAGACTAATAAAATCTGATATTCACTCAACTCAACCTATAGCCTATAACCTCAAGCCTCACTCAACCTTACATATATATATATATGAAGGATAACCCTCCCCACGTTACTGTTACTGAACCTTTGGGACTAATCACCATTGCACTTCCCACCAACGTACGTAAATGCCCTTGGTGCACTGGTCACTGGTCCATATCCACAGATTATAGTTGCTCAGGATCAGCAGGAAAACTTTGACCTATATATCTCATAAGCCGACAGTCCGTGTATCGAACCTTTGGGAGGCTGTTTTCATCCTAGAAAACAACTTCACGCTACCCGATCAGTATAAACGGGGTGGAGTCATCCCTCCTGGTGAGAGTTGCCACCAGTAGACTGACGAGCATCTAATACCTAAGGGGTGGATTTCATTTATTGATTTTATTTTATTATTATTATTTATCATTTATTTTTTTAAGAGGAAAAAGAACATATGTTAAAATGGACAACAGTGTGAGATTCCTACTCACTAAAAACGATCTTCCTATTCTTCTTTACCACCCCGCGGAACTGCTGCTAACAGCACAGAGCATTAATAAGGGGGGGATGAATGTGAATGTATATAAACTGTAACCTATACGCAAATCAAATATCATAAGACAATATCTATAAAAATACCAAAAGCATCAAGTCCAAAAACATGTTTTGAGTGGCCGCCGATCAAAGATTTTTTTTTTCAACTTTGGTAGGTACTGACATTATTTATCAAATAAGTTTAAAACCTGAAATTTTCAGTTCTTCAACTTATTGATAAAATAATGTCAGTAACAAATTAGACAAAGCAAAAAAAGTTTGATACTCAAAACAACGTTTTTTGACTGTGTGTTCCATATGTAAGCCCACAGTATGTAATGCAAACGCCACCAAAATAGCTATAGAAAACTTTTTAATGGTTTAAATATAAAAATAATAAAAAGCTTAATATAAATCAAATAACTACGGTCTATACATTGTGAACATCTCATTTGTCCGTCTAAAAAGTATATTGTATATTATTGTTCGTAACTAGGAATTATCTAGATAGCACCTGAGCTGCAGAATTTAAAAATACAAAATGCAACACAAACAAAAATGACAACCAGCACTTCTAGCCTTAAATTAATTAATTAGAGTTGATCAATTTTAGTTTAAGTAAACGATATTAATAGTTCAGAACTTTGTGTATAATACCACATAAATATAAACAGTAACGAATAACAAATATCTTAAAATTAATAAACAGTACTGTCAGTCTGAAATTAATTAATTAAGTTTGGTAGGAAATTTTATGACAAAGAAAATTATATTTTAGAGCTTTGTGAATAATATAAATAAAAAAAAACTGCAATAGATAACAGATATCTTATAATCAATAAACAGCACCGCCTGTAATAAATGTCTTCATTACAGTTGGTAGTCACTTTTATTACAGTATTTAATAATTCTTGTGAACTTGGTGATATATGTAAGATATCTTGTAAATTAATTCTCTTAACGTTTACATGGGTGAACGTATCTGTTAAAACTTAATCTCCTTTCAAAGGTGCAACTAAATGTCTCAAAGAGCATTTTAAAGCAATGCCTTAACGCTACAGTTGTTTTATGCAGCTTTTAATCTAGATTGTTCCTATTCTCTTATAGCACTTCATTTATTATTAAATTCTGAAGTTTATGCACCATATGGTTAACTATTTGTGTATACACATTCAGTTCTGTGTTTTACATTTATAGAACATTATGCAACCTATTTTCTGTTATCCGTGAATTCAAATATCAATCACTTATTTTTATCATCAAGTTATGAGCGGAAAAAGTTTTCTGTTTACAGAAAATTGATTTTCGACATGCATATAATATAAGAAATAAATTTTTCCCTGACTGGGAAAAACAATAGATCATGGATATGTCTCCATAATGCTTTTCAAAATTTACATTTTACAACTAAAATTATCAAATTACATTAATTAACAAATAAATAAATAGGAACCATAATTACTGGCATTACAAAAATTTAAAAAACATACTCTAGAAAAAGGTTGCTTCAACATTGTAAAACAAAATGGAACCAAACACCCAGCAAACTTCAAGAAATTAAACAAGTCACCCTGCCCTGGACAACATCTTCCAGAAAATAAAGAATAGAAGAAATAATCTTGACGAGGCTAAGGATAGGACATTCAGCTTTCACACACGGTTACCTGATGAGAACCTAGAACCACCGATTTGTAGAACGCGTGACGGCACTGACATTGAAACACATTTTAACATATACACTTTACTCTGATGCCAGAAAAAAATACAACATACCATCAAGTATAGATAAAGCACTGGAATTCAAAAGACAAAATAAAAAACATTTATTTATTTTTTTCTGAAATTTTGTAAATTGTTTGACAAAATTTAATGTGTATTAAGCCTCTAATGACTCATGTGAGTAGATGCGGAAAGTAATAAAATAGAGAAAAAAAAATTAAATCAACAATTAATCGTTATTCGAAATATACAAAGTTCACAAATATACAACGAAATATACAACGTCACTTGTTAATTCAAACCGATAATAAACGGTGGGTTCTATCTAAAAATATTATAAAAAAAATAAAATATTTCCAATTAACCTTCCACCTGTCGCATCTTTTGTATTTTGTACAATACCCGACTTGTTTCTTTTCTTGCTCTCTTCGGAAAATTAGCTTTTGCAATTCCTCGAGATATTTTTCTATTTGGCGCTATTAATTTTCCACTGCGGCAGGAGGGATGGTTTCCTGCATGGAAAATATTTACCTCAGTTTTTCACAAAATTACAACAAGCGACCGTTCTCGTATCGATTTTTTTCTTGTCTCTTTCTCGGTGATCTGCTGTATTTGACATAATGTAAGTAAGATTCTTTTGCAGTTTTACTTTTAATTATTTTAGTGAGCGGTGTATTAATTATTGGAATGTTTTTATTCGGTGAAAACCTATGAAATTGGAAGATATTTCTCGAATTTGGTAGGAGCTAGACGAGGAGGAAAAAGATACCGGTCGATCAAATCAAAATTTGGATTTGATCTAAGAGAAAATAGAAAATGTTCTAGATCATCATACAGACACCGATGTTAAGGGTATTGATGCAGATCACGCATAGGTAGACTAAGGATTTTTTTTTGCAATAATTGTTCATTAAAACAAACATTTTAGACATGCAAATAATAATACGTAACTGTAATATTCTTAACAAAAATATATCTAGTTATAAATTTGTTTTTTTAATTATTTCCAATCATAGACATAATTTCATTTACATTCAAAATATTATTTTCTTAGGTAATAAACTGTACATATAATCTATTTTAGAATGGCCAACATATTTGACTTATTAGATTACATATCATATTTCGAAAAAAACGGATAAAATCACAGTATTGTAAAAACTACAACGCGGAACCACTTGTGTTACGATACTATAAAAAGACTAATAAAGTGAGAAATAATTCTTCAATCCTAATTGTACCGTCGATCTATCGATCATGGGGAGCTGAAGTATTCATAATAATTACTGAAAACAGGAGACGGGAATGGATTGATGTTTCTTCTTTTTTTGTGTGAGTTAAAAATTTCAAATAAATTATTCTGTTTTTAAAAGTAAAATTAAATATTTCAACTCCTTCTTTCACCAAAAAATTAGTCAATTACTAAGAATTCTTAACCCATAGTCATGGGTTGTTAATGTTATAAGGCGGATATAAATACGAGTTTGTAACACCTTCATTTCTTACAAAAATTTAGTTTAAAAAAATTAATTACATAGCACATTTCTCCAATATGAATTATTAGAGAATTCTTGAATCATAAGATAAAAGATAAAAAAATCTTTGCTGGTATAAGCTAGGAAGGGTCTAGGGTTCAGTACTTGTTTAGGAAATATTGCTTTGTGATCAACGGTTGTACAAGGTTGTTATATCGTGTTCAAAAGCCACGTTTTACTCAAATTAAGGGTACCCATTTTATATAGGCTAGGTTTGCTCCAAGAGGGTCTCCAAAACCCGAACTCTGGTCTCTGAGCTAGGAGTCCAGTGCCTTACTCACTGCTCCATGAAATATAAGATAACAAGGTTTTAATGATTCTTCTTAATGGTTATTTCTATCTTATCTGAAATTTGTTATTTATGTTTATTGGGGCTTAATACATATGTACTCCAGGACAGGAAGGGTGGGATATTTTACAGTTCATCAATATCTTCAGGCCGAGATTATTTGTGCGACCATTACGAAATATTTAGTGACCTACCTATTTGGAATCTAATCAATGAACCAGTTTACTGGATCAATGGAGCACCTTCACCTCAATACGACTGTCCATCAAGGTACCCTTATTTGAAATGTACTTGAGTTAATGGAAGAACCGCTCTAACATGTTGAAAAAATAAGCATTAAAAAAAAAAATACTATATTCTATTCTATGTAGGGAAATCCACAGTGAAAACTGCTACCATGAGACCACTAATTCTTAATATTAACTCGGTGTTACGGTCCTGCAAGAAACAAAGTCTTCACCGCTTACTAATCACCACGATTTAGTGCTCTCTCCCTCTATCCTTGAACTTCCAACCTCCTCAGATACTCCTCCATCGTCTAGCCATCTGATTCAAGAACTTCCTCTCCTTCTCTTGCTGTCTGGTTTCCCGTAGAGCATCTTCTTTGGTATCCTTTGGTCGGTCTATACTGTTCACGTAACCTTCTTTGCGTTCTTTTTATTAATGCCACGATGCCGGGTTCCCCAAACAGAATCATGATATCCTCATTCTTCCTTCTCCTCCGAATTCAGTTCTCGGAAACTCCACTCCACATTCTCTTCAATACCTTCCTTCTCCAGAATTTAAGCAGAGTAAATCCACTTAGATAATTATTTGTTTTAATAAGGTAGACTTTGAGACAACTTCAAGCTAGTAAATTTATGTACCACCATGTATCTCAAAACGTAACGTTCGTCGGTGAAAAATTAAGTATTTGATACAAAATAAATGTTAATAAAACAGTAGACATATTTGGTCAGAGATCCATTTTCTTGATAGAACCAATACAGTTTGAAACATTGCCCTCTGTGGTATTTCTCTCGGTCTGACAAACCGAGTCTAGTTGAGAAGTGGATTTTTGCTGATAAGGAAGATTGATTGGGGCGTAGCAACTGACTTGAAACGAAGATGTTACAGAACTTATGAAATATGGATATTCTATATTCCGTATCTCATTCCCAATGGCATCAGTCTCTTCTTAGCTATTTCTCTTGAGAATATCGATTCAAGCCAATGAGAACATCAATATTATGAGGAGAATTAGATAAACTCTTAGAAGCGTGAATAAAATTTAATAAAATAAAAGTAAATGTTAAATCTGTATACCTATTAAACAAAAACAATAAAAAAACAAGTTGCTTCTTTTTTAATTCACTATATTTAAACCTATTTAATTCATTTCATATTATATTATCAATATTAAAATGTTTAAATAATCTCTAAATTATTATTCTTAATATTACAAATAACTAATATATAGAATAGAATAGAATAGAATAGAAAATAAACTTTATTCTGGGACGATGTCCCCTAAGAATAATATAATGTACATAAATAAATACAATGAGTCTAGCTTTCATAAGATGAAATAAAATAAATTAACACTCTGGTTAACTATTTACAATTTTACAAATAAAGAACAAAAATAGAAATAAAAATTACAAAATCCAATAATTGCAGGAGAAAGAATAAAAACCTATTTACATCTACTGAATACACTTCTTTTTTTTTTTTAGTGAAGTTTTGCTAGTCAGTATCATTCTGGAGGGAAAGGAGGTATTGAAAGAGAAGGGATTTAAATGTGGACAGAGATGGAGCATTACGGATATTACAGGGTAGTGAATTCCACAAGGAAGTAGCACGGGAAATGAAGGAGTGGTCAAATGATGTACTCTTATGGGAAGAAGTATACAGGTCAGAGGAGCGAGATCTTGTAGTGCGGGAGGAGACCGAGGATCTGAACTGGAAGATGTTATAGATGTAGGAGGGATTCCGAGAATTGATGGTTTGGTAGAGGAAGGAGGCTAGGAAGTAATTTATGCGGGATGAAGGATAAAGCCATTTTAACTCTGTATATAGATGTGATGTGTGGGAGGCTTTTGGAACCCTAAAGATAAACCTAATGAAACAGTTCATTAGTCTCCTTAGTTTACTCTCGAGTTCCGCCGTCAAGCCACCATATGCAACAGAGCTGTAGTCAAAATGGGGTAGGATAAGGGAAGAAACCAAGAGTTGACGAGTAGGTTTCGGAAGGGTGTCCTGGGAAGAATGGAATAGCTTAAGGATGGATATAACGCGTCTAGAAATTTGGGAGATATGAGGTTTCCATGAAAGGGTTTGGTCAAAGGTAATACCAAGGTTTTTGACTGTGGGGTGGAATTGAATAGGTTGGGAGTTCATTGACAGTATCGGGAGGTGGGGAAGGGATCTCAGATGGGTATTAGAACCTATGATAATAGCCTGCGTTTTTTCTACATTTAATTTTAATTTGTTGTCAGAGGCCCACTTGCAAATGCTATTAAGGTCTTCTTGGATAAGGGAGAATGATTTAATTAAATCAGAGGGATGGAAGGATAGATATATCTGGAAATCATCCGCGTATAGATGGTAGGAACAATGGTGAATGGAATTTGGTAGATCATTTATGTAGGCACAAAAAAGAGTAGGAGAGACACTGGAACCTTGGGCTACCCCTGATGTCAATGAAAGGGAAGAGGAAAGTGGCTGGTTTGGCATGGATACTATTTGAGTTCTACTATAGAGGAAGGAATGAAACCAGAGGAGAGAGCTTGAGGAAAAAGATAGGGCTTTTAGTTTCGTGAGGAGAATAGAATGGTCTAGGGTGTCAAAGGCTTTGGTAAAATCTAGAAGGATAAGGACAGTTACTTTTCGTTCGTCAAGGGCAGTATGTATGTCATTAGTAATTTTTGTTAAGGCTGTCTGAGTTGAATAACCAGGTCGGAACCCAGATTGGAACGGATTAAGGAGATGAGAGTTTTCTAGGAAATTGGAGATTTGTGATTGAACTAGTCTTTCAAGGGGTTTGGACAGATTGGAAAGTATTGATATGGGACGGAAATCATTAAGTGAAGATGGGTTAGATTTCTTTTGTAAGGGTTGTATTTTAGCTTTCTTCCAGGATGAAGGAAAGGTGGAATTTTGCAAAGAATAATTATATATATGTAGGAGGACTGGAAGGATAGTAGGAAGGCAGAGTTTGATTAATTTTAGTGGAATACCATCATGTCCAATAGCTTGCGTTTTACATTGGAAAATGGCATCAATGAGGTCTGAGGGTGTGATATAGGAAAAATAAAAATTGGAGGAGTTAAAAGGAGGACCGCTTGGAGCGTAGCTGGCAGAAAGAGATGAGGAGTTTGATGATGAGGTAGCAAAAAAGGAATTCATTTCATTAGGAGTAAAAGAGTATGAAAGCGGAGCATTTGAGGATTTACTAAAGGAAAGTTTTGATAAAATTTTCCATTTTGATTTTGGATCACAGGCACTGGAGAGGGCTTCATGAAAATATTGTGATTTAGCTTTTCGAATGGCAGTTTGTGTCTGATTCCGAAGGGATTTAAACAGAGTGTAGTCGTCCTGAAGTCTAGTCCGTCGAAAACGTCTTCGGGCGGCCTCTCGTCTCTTTTGTAGGTTTTTGATTTCTATTGTGATCCAGGGTGCTGGTGGACGTCGGATTAGGATGGTTTTTAGGGGAGCATGTGAGTCGAGGATGGATAAGAGATTGGATGTGAGGATGTCAACCATGTTGTCGATAGTGTGGGAGGAATATATAGAGTCCCAGTCCAGAGCGTCAATATCAGTTTGGATTGAGGAAAATGTTAAGGAATCAAGATTGCGATAGGAAATGGTTTTTGGAATGAATGTTGGAGTTTGGATATTGTATGACAGGGATATTAAATCGTGATTAGAAAGAAACGTGATTGGTAACTGGGAAGAGGAAATGAGGTTTTTAGGAGAATCAACTATTAGGAGATCAAGCCAGGTATCAGATGTAAATGTGTGGTGGGTAGGAGAGAATGGTACCACATGTAGGTTGAGGGAAAAAAAAAAAAGGTTTTCAAGATAAGACTTGTCAGAGGAATCGGTGAGGAGATTGGTATTGAAATCTCCAGCAATAATAACATGTGAGTAGAGAGGAACAATGTTGAATAGAGTGGTTTCGAAGTGGGAGTCAAAAGGAAAGGAAAAAGGAGTCAAAAAAATATATAGCTAAAACCATTACCTAAATTAAAATTAACTCTACAAAGGATGCAACCTTTATCATTGATCATTAAATATTGATCATTAAAACTAATTTATTTTATTTTATTTTATAATATGTATGTATAAAGCCATATAATATGATAAACAATATCACTGGCTGCCTTCAGTTTGAACAAAATAGTAAATATTAAAATATTTCCGGTATTTGAAGGACGCACGATGAAGGGCATAAATACATCTAGTAAACGTGAAGAGAGTACTCATTAGAATTACCCATTGGTAGTACTCCAGTAAAAGTTTTATGATAGAAGGTCCCTTCGCCATCTTCTTTTAAGACGCCGAGGAGGTTGTCTGGAATAGAAAGGGAAGCTGGTTGAGATACTAGTAGATCGGAATATTTATGGAGTTAACTATGAAAGGATTAGCATCTGGATATATATAAAGGAATATGGATATATTGTTTGCGACAAAGGTAGGAGAGCTATATAACAAAAAAAAAATATATTATTATAATTTCAGTAATTTTATTATTTTGGATCTGAGGATAAATGTTCATTTGAAAAGAAGCAAAGTTTATTATTAAATTAAATGGAGGGACTCGATGTCCGAGCGAGTTGGGGCAAGGGTTTGAGCGCGCTCGGTACTGAAGAGTGGGTTAGAATCCCACCTGGGGGGGTTAAAATTTATTTTGTGGTTCTCGAATTTAATGAATCCACCTTCCCACACTAGCAAGAATAGGTTGGTCACATTTATGATATCCTGTTATTCGTGCCCTAGGTGGAGCACATTTAGAGGTTAAGCAAAAAAAATAAAATATTTTTTAAATAAATTAAAAATTAAATGCAGAATATAATTTTTAAAATACTAATTGCATATATATATATATATATATATATATATATATATATATATATATATATATATACATATATATATATATTTAATGTAGTTGTAGTTTGGTGACCAGAGACAAACAATTTTTATTATTAATAATTATTACTAACAAGTCACAATCCACTCTATTCACGATGATTTGAAAGGTTTTCAATTGATTTAAGCGGGCTTTATGAGGAAGCTTGATATATAACCAACATTGAGCTCGATGTTTGAAACTAGACAATGACGAACTAAGCCCTCTGATTTATTAATATATTCAGTAAATTAATGAGGAGAAGATTTATGCAGAGGTGTGGGATTTTGGAGGAACATAGCCCCCTTGGAAGGAGTGGCAGCCATTGGTCCTTTAATGAAAAGCGATAAATTGTCTCAATGGGTCCACCTCTGAATAGACTCTGTGAGGAGTCCTGCCTTCGATCGACAGTAACTTCTCTCCTTGGTAAAAGGAATAACTGTTCCCGATTTCTAAGGAACCCTGTGGTTTCTAACTTATTGGCAGAAATTATCTTGTTTTTCGCTTTATCCCTAAGTTTAAGGGCCTTTCAATGTCAACCTTTGCTCAGAAAGACAGCTTCAAAGTTTTCATGTCAGCTTAAATCCCCAAATTATCGGTACCACCTCTTTCATCTGAGAATATAACATAATGTGTGTACCCTTATATGGCATTTACATAAGCAATGAAATTTACATCAATTTTATATATATCTTCCTACCGAATGCCGTGGATATGCATAAAAAAGTTAATAAAAGTATTCCAATTCTTTTTTAACCGTTCTAAGTTATAATTTTATAGGCTTCATTTTAACGACTATTCTAGCTAATGCATATATTTTTCAAAGCATGAAGCGTGCAATTCATTAAAGATTATTATATGGGGCTCGCGCATGAAACGTCAAAAATTAGGCAATCCATGAAACATTACTAAAGGACAGCAAGTATTTTTTTTAGAAAATTCTAACACGTTCATCACGTATAACGACATTAAAAAAAAATGCCTGAAAACATGAAATATAATTATCAACTTAGAAAAAAGATTCAACTTGGAAACTCGTGCAAACATAATTTGCTGTCTAAACAGTTTAACAACACTAACTTTTACCTGAACATACAACCCATAAAGTGTCATAGGCTCAGTACTTTGGTGAGGCTATTCTGTTTGTAAGCCAACATTCTGAAAGGAGGAGATTAGGCCGAAATCACGCTAAACCACCAGGGGTTTTCACTAAATAAGGGTACACACACTTTATAGAGGCTGTTTGTTCCCAAGGAGGGTACACTCAGCCTCCTTGCTAGACCCTGTGGTCAGGGTCACTTGATCTCGAAGTCGATCCACAGTTGAAGTAACTGATTTATTATCTCGGTAATTATAAAAACTAAATTGTTGAGCCCGAGAGCTTGGCAATATAGTGTCTCACTGAGATGCCGTTTCTTTGTTGTACCTAATCGATTTTGAAGTTTTATCTTATTCACTTGTTACCACTACCCTGACAGTTGTGGACTAGGGCATTAAAAAAAAAATATTATTTTAATAACCTTCTACCGGTCACGTTATTGTATATTTGTACAACACCCGGCTTGTTTTCTTTCTCTCTCGCTTCTGGTGAGTTTTCGGAAAATTGGCTTCAGCTATTTCTTCAGACCCTCCTCTATCCACCTATTACTTTCCACCGTGGTAGAAGGGATAGGTTCCAGCATGGGGACTATTTATTAAGTGATTGTCCTCGGTGTGGCCCGGAGTACAACACTCCGCTCTCGACCTGACTCGTTATCAATTTTTTTGCTTCAATAAACATTGCTGGGTACGATTCCCAAGTAATATAAACTGGAGGGAAATGAAATGTCTCTTTTGCGCACAAACATTTGAAAACGTTATCCCTGGAGCTTGTAAAGGAACACATGCTTCCAAAAAAAAAAAAAATAAAATAACCAGTCCCCCATTAGACCTCGAGGGATTTTTACAACTCCAATATCCAGAACTATCTACATCAGACAAAATTCTATGAATCCTCTGTGCCACCTCTGTGATAGATCAAAGAATACCTTCACGACTATGACGTGCATTATTTGCAGACATATCATTTCTAAAAAACAATCTTTAAAAAAGAATGTTAATTAATAGAACAATTTATACCTATAAATATTTATATTTGACTGTAATATTGTAAATAAATATTATCTTTCTTTAATTTTAACATATTTTCATTTACGTTGAATATATTATCTCAGGTAACTCACTGTGTTTAGATTCTATTTTAAATATAGAATGGTCAAAATGTTTGAGTTAATGAAGTTAATATAAAATATTAGCCACAATGGATGAAAAACAGGGTGTTTTACGAAGCAACCGCTCTTACAATGGGTGGAAAGTTAATTTAAAAAAATTGTAAAACTAATATTTCAGTAATTAAAGCTATTGAATAAATCCTTATTAACAAAATTAAGAGAAAGGATTGTCACATCGAGGATACTCCTTCGACATTGCAATACTTCTGTTTCGTTCTAATTACATTAATTTTTTCTAAAATCTAGAAGTTGTAAGAATGACGAAAATAAAATGGATATAATAATTGCTCAAACTGAATATTAGGTTTACGTATAATGAGCAGTAACGAAGAATACAAATCATTTCATCAATTAGCCTACAATGAATAAGTAATTCTTCAGAAAAAAATTAAGGATTTTGAACGTTGTAGCCTCACATCCTATAAAAGTGCCGCTGATTCGTGCGTGGAAGGTATTTTCTGATAATCGATTTTCCATGGAGGTTGAACGATCCGACCATATCTGTCGGTGAATGAGAACAGCCGAGGCCAGGTGCTGATGACAGATGGGCTCGGAACCGTGATTGGTACTCTGCTGGTGGGTCAGAAGTTTTTTGGGGGACTTTTCTTCTGAATACCGTTTCCTCTCTGGTTTTAGTTTTTGGGTGATCATTATCTTATTTAAAACATTTTTTTTTTATGAATTTTATATTTTAAAAAATTAGGTTTGATTAATCAATTGCCACTTATGTTGGAATTGTTTAATTTGAAAATTAGTTTTGAATGTTAGATATTTAACATAAGTTCTAAGACGTAGAGACATTTTAAAACATCAGCACTTTGTTACAAAGGTTGTTTTAATTTTTTTTTTTTAATTTATTTATTTTTTTTTTTTTTATGTAAGACAAGAAATCATTTATATTGGTATTCACCTAAGGAGTTACTGCCTAATAAAACTTTTTATCGAGTAGGTCCTTTCGGTTTTCCCAATGACTGGCTGGTTTTTTCCGTTCTCTATTTATTTAAATGAGAATATTGGAAATATTTATCTGGTCATTTAAAAAAAATCGGGATTGGTTTTGAAAGATTTTATTTTTTACTAGCATCGCCCGCTCTCATAAGTAAAGAACTCAAATAATTTTAACTACTAATATAACTTTCGTTAATTTATAAATAACAATCTTCTGAATATGCGATTGAGCATTATTTCTTCTATATTTTCAGGCATAACAGTAATTTTCAACCTTAAAACATAATTGGGCATCAAAGTATATGACAGAGTGGAAAACCTCGTTTCTGCTACTTAACACTGTACATTTAAATTATCAATATAGTAAACTTAAAAATTGCTAAATCTTCCGAAAACTATGAACATTATGTAGTTAAAATTTGGTAGAGATAGGTTCAGTAGTTTTACCATTGTAAACTCAATTACAGAATGGCTCATGTCACCTATCGGTCAATTTTTAAGCATCACTGTTACCCACTATTATCGATTTTTTAATAACAAATCAATTGGATATCAGTATATTTTGTTATTGCTAAACTTTCCTGGAACTACAAAGATGATGTAATTAAAATTTGACACAGATCGGTTCAGTAGTTTTCACGGTTAGCATTACAAACAAAAAAATGGCTTGTCCTTTTATATAATAGGATAGATATAGATAATAATTCATAAATACTTAATTTTAGGCTATTTTCTACTTGATGTATTAGTTTCATTTCCGAGTCTTTGTTTAATTTATAACTTTTTTCATTTAAGTCGATAGCGAATTAAGAAGTCTGGATCCAATTGTCTTTTTTTTCTTTTTATAAAAGGGCCTATTTTGTCTTAAGGTGAAGGGAAATGCGACAACAATGGTTCATCTATTTTAAATGCAAGATTTGAACCTAATTTTCTTCATTCCTTTCCGCCTTCAGTGGATATTGGGTCGTAATATGTAATAAAAATGTACTAATTAAAGGGTAGCTTTGTCCTCTGTGGGTGTTAAGTATATATTATTCATAGCTTTTGTATGGATTCGTTTTTCAAAAAATATTATCGTGATTTTACTGTAACCGTTATTGCTGGCTATAGTGTATATGGTTGGAATCTATTTATTTTAATTTTTTTCATATAGCGGAATGCACATCTTAGTGAAACCACAAAGCGAATTCCTAGAAATTTCGCTACGAAATTAAAGATTTCAATATTTTAAACATTTATGCATTAGAAGAAGGATAAAAGAAGGTATCTTCAACTATTATTTACGTTTTAGGGTGCTGATCTTCTGATTTAATAATTCTTTTCATTTTTTTGATCTTTTATTTTAATTGAAAAAAAAAATTGTGACAGTACAATCAATAAAAGCATATTTAGGCAGTAAATATTTTTTTTTTTATATTTATTTTTTATTTTGTTATTTTTTATTTATTTCTTTTTTAATTTCTCTGTTTATGTATGCTCTGTATTAACTGTTAAATCAGTGGTAATATATAAAAATCTCAGAAATATAAATGACGTACGTTTTCCAATAACAGATTCTCTGAACATTCTTTCAGCTTTAAAGTACTTTTTAAGATCTCTAGACCAATAACAAAAAATGAAATTTCAATAAATACCCATTATGACTACAAATTATGAATAAAAGGTTATTCAATATTTTATATAAAGAACTCTTATCAGGAAGAGCAAATTGTCAATAAAAATTACACAATTGAATGATAAACTTTAATAGAACATATTTATTAAGCAAAGATCAAACGAAGCATGTTCATCACCGTATCCCTCGCTTAGAGATGTGTGTCCCTTGTGTGTTAATAGATGTAGCCTAATAGTGTTGTCCTGAGGTAGGCACTATAACTATTGATATTTGTAAGACTTATGTATTAATTATAAGAAACTATTATATTGTTGATATGATAAAGAGTTTTTATTGAAATTTATCAAAAGCCTATTTAAGAATACAATTGAGTCATTCAAGATTAACTTTACTAAAATTGAACTAGCTGGATCTCTCAAGCAAACACTCAAGGAAAGAAGATATCGTCATAAGGCCGTAAACTCTTACTTGATTTTATTTTCCGATAATTATATCTCCCGATCTGTGGAAACTGTTTTTTTAAGATAGGATATCACCTGACCGAGTCTTAAGCTTTTGAAAATTAAATGGAGATTAAATGTGTGCCCCTAACATTAAAAGAAAACCTTGGTGATGTGGAAAAATCATCAACAAATTATATAAATTTTTTTACGAAATATTTTTTTGATATCTGCTATTCCTGCTTTTATTGAATAATTAATAAAAAAAGTAAGTAACTTAATGGAATCAATTAATAATGATGGTTATGGATCCGTTCATAAAATTAACAGGTTTCAGGATTGTCTTGATTATAAAACACAATCTAAGAAGAAGAATTTACCAAATACCCTACAGGGTAAATAATTAAATAAGTATTTTACGTTATTTTTTCGTCTTTATATTACGAGTATATTATATATTATAAGTAAAATGAGTGATTAATTAATTTTTTTGAAAAAATATCTATTCACAAAATGCTAAAAAGGTGCTGAAAAAAACAGTTGGAACAGCTCCAATTAGATAGGCCTTTCTCTTTACATGATAATTAAGGGGAGTTAAGGAATCCTGAATGGAGAAGAAGCCGTTTAAAGCTAATTAAATGAATTTAAAACTACGGTGATTTAATTTAATTATACTGATTGTCTAATTTGTATTTCTGTTTCAATTAAATTAATGAATCTACAGAAAATAAAAAAAGTACGACAGATTGATAACATAACTAACACATTAAAAACATTCAAATTAATTACCTCAAAAATATTTAAGAAATGAATATTAATGCAAAATTTTATTTTATTTCTATTCGATCATTATTTCTGAACAACAAAAAATACAATTAAATTATTAAAACGTCATTTAGTCTTGAAATCTTATTGTACTTTTAATTTTCATAATTAATAGAAAACTACTAACAAATATTTTATTATAGGTTTATATCGTATTTAAGAACTATATATATATTAATAGGCTTATCAAAACTGCACACTATAAATTCCATTGTGTGGTAGACGTTATCTCATCTGCATTGAAGCGCAAAATATACTGCACGGGTGACTTTCTTAAAGTTGAACAGGCCTTTGACTGATTATGGCATCCAAGACTAATTTATAAACTTCCCAATTCTTTCTTTCCAGATATTTCCTCAACCTCCTTTCCTATCTTTCGGATAAAATATTTCAAATTAACCATAATTCTATTTAATCATCCAACTTTCCTTGGCATTCCTCAAGTTAGTTCCCTGGGTCCCATTCCTTATACTATGTATACAGCTGACATCCCAACTCACCCTAATACTATCGTCACAACCTATGCTCATGACACCACCATGTTATAAGTCAATGATGGTCATTTGCTGCATTCCAAACACTACAGTCACATATCACTTCTCTTGAAGAATAGTGCCATGTCTGGAGAGTTAAGATAAATCCCAGCAAATCTCATCAAATAACCTTTACCCTATATGGAAAATTTACTTAATCCTGTCCTCTAGTACCGTTCAATGGAGCACAGTTAAATAATATTGTACAGATAGATACCTTGGGTTATATTTGGAAAAAAAGACTCACCTGAAACCCTCATACAGGATTGAAAAGACAAAAAGCTACTCTTCGATTCGACAAACGTTCAAATCTCCTGACTCAATACAAGAAACTCATTTATATGACGATTATCAGACCTATTTGGACTTACGGTATAGAGTTATGGGGATCCACCAAACCATTGAATTCTTCCCTCATCGAATCACTCTAATTCACAATCATTCGAAAAATCCCACAAATGAATTGATCTAAAATGACCTTAGTATCCTCCATGTCGCTAAACCAGATATCTTTATTTTCATAATAAACTTAATACTTATCTAAATCCACTTGTTTCCCAACTTGCATCCCATTCCATTCCTGACAATCCTCCGAGACGTCTGATAAGAAGATGGGCTCGCGTTCTTCTTCTATTGTATATGTTTCTTAAATTACTACCAAGAGGTAGTTCCTCTACAAGTTTTTACCATGCCATCTTTTTTATCATTTTTACTAGATGTATGTTGTAAATTTCTGTTTATAAAACAAAAAAAAAAAAATGTTTATGGAGCTTTGTCACGAATTTACTTTATTACTGTAAGATATAAACAATGTCATGTTCTGCTTTTAAGGAAATTCTATTATAGCCGCAGATGAGATGGATTTTCAGTTACACAATCTAATATCAAACATAACTCTTTTAAAACGTATTTTATATTTTATATATACCAGAAAAATTTTAAAATCTTTGAGTACGTAGACTTCACATATAATACTAATTAGATTGGACGTAGACAAAATTAAAGAGAAAATGAATTTATTAATTTGCTAAGTTACTGTTGACTGGTTAATGTTGTGTCTGCTTTGATTTCAATTAATTGTTGATTAAAGAGAATTATAAATGAATATGAGAATATAACGTTATCTAACAAGATTATGATGCCAAATCGACGCGTATTTAAATCTACAAACATTTCAGTCTAAAATGTTTAGGACAATCAAACAAGCACTTTGGTACGTGACATAACACTGCACACGGACTTACACATGCCTACCATCAAATAACACAAAACTTCTATAAAAGATTTCACAATAGACTAAGAAAGGCAATCCCAATAATCCAATACAGGACATGTTCACAACAGTGATGCCCTACAATATCCGCAGAAAGTTGAAAAGGAGCTGGATAAGAGATCTCATAAAATAAAATGAAAATTGTTAACGATATAAATGGAGGTTTCACTAGGCAATGCTCCTTATCATTCCTCAAGCCAAAATCTTCTTGTTGTTTTTATAGCCAACGCATTCACTGGTTGTCATTGTATGTATTTGATAGTTCTGAATATAGCTTTATGACAATAAAAAACAAAAAAAAATAATAATAATAAAAAAAAGCAATGAAGTATTTTTTGAAAAATCTGTTTTAAGTATTTTATACTTGGACAATCTAAACTGTATTTTATCTGCATAATTTTAATCCATTACTACGTACTTAACCAACTTACGGCGTACTATCAATGTAATGCTAAAGGACCTACGATGAACTACGCAGGAAAAGTGAATTATCCACTATGGACAGGAGGTCATGCAAGACCATTGATTGTTCTACCCCTTTGAGCATGTAGGTTACTTAACGAAATTGAAAAGTTCATTGACCCGGACAGGAATCGAATGAATTCAGGGGGCAAGTTAATTTTCAAATTTTGGAGATACAATTTTTGGTATAGTTCATAAATAAGTCTACTTTGCTATGGAAGAACACTTCATATGGTACAATGGTTCTATAGACGAGCGTTTATGCGTAGCATATACAATGAAACTATAATTGATACCGATAACTATATCAAAAATATATTAACTATAATAACTATATATAAAAAATATATCAGATAGTGTCCTAACTATCTGGTAAATAAAAATTAATATTATTATTTTTTTTTTTCTAATCTGACTATTGTAAAATAGTTAAATTTACTAAAGTAAATCCATTTACTTTTAAAATGACTTTAATTCCTTTTCCACTTTTTCGTGTAACTTCATTTTTATTTGTGAAAATATATGAATATTCACTTATTTTTAAATTTTCTATAATATATAATCCACAGGTTCTAACCAACGTTTTAACACAAACATGTACGTAGGCGACATTTATAATTTGGAGAGACATTGACGGTCACACAAAATTAAAGGGTAAATCAATATTTAAAAATGATTATTAAAATACATGTAAAACATATTGAAAGCAGATATCAAAATCGCTTTGTGAGTGACTTGAAGAGTCCATCAATATTCCGTTTGAGAAGAGACAGATATATATATATATATAATAAACATTGGGTCAAAGGTTTTGTGAGGTGTGCAAAATTTGAATGGCGATAATATTAGTATAAGAATTTAATTTGTTTAAGTCTTCGGTATGGGATTTTTTTTATAGCAAGGATTTTATTAGGGTTTGGTTTTACTCCGTTTGATGTGACGAGATGTCCAAAATATTCTATTTCCTTTTTTAGAAATTCGGTTTTATCGGGCTGAATTTTTAAGTTAGATTCTCTTAGTTTTTTAAAAACTTGCTTTAAAATTGATAATGCTCCTGAAGGGACGTACTGTAAATTATTATATCATCTAAATAGGCAACACAATTTGGAACGCCCATGAGTATGTTGTTAATCACTCTCATAAAGTTGGTATTTGCAGTTAGTGGAGTACCTTTTAAATAAAATAGATCAGAATATTGTTTTATTAAATTTTGAATTCTTTTTTTTCTTCTTCGTTTAAATGGTCCGTGCGAATAAGATTTTTGACTTCATTGAAATCTGATTCTTTTGTTTAATTAAATTTATATTATGAGATCGTTATTTTTAAAAATTCTGATTGGTTTCACAAGGATTGGGGTTTTAATAGTTAATCTAAATGACCGATCCGAATTATTTTTTACCGTACATATAGCTTCGTTATTTTTAATTGAAATTAAACCTTCATGAATTTTAAGACAATTATTGAAATCGGTTTATGAGGAATGATTCCTTCTCCATTTGAGATATTTTTGATTGGAATTTGATTACGGTTTCAGAATCGTTGTTTAAGATGTAAGTATATTCAGATTGAGGGGGTCTGTTGTCATAATGAATTGTTAAATTGCCAAAAGGTGTGATTAGTATATCATTTACTAAATCAATTTTCGCACCTAATAATTTAAGACTGTCTGTTCCAAACAATAAATCGAATTTAGGATGGAAGTCAAAAATGCCAAATTTCAGGGGAGTTTTGGTGTTGAGAATCATTGTATCTCTTGTTATTTATTTTTTAAATTTTAACCCAAAATATCGAAATATGTGTCGATATAATTGTTGTTTAAAAGCTGTTAGAAAACTTAAAGTGTGGTGAAGTAATTTAATTAATTTCTTTGCGATGCAAAACCCAGACATAATTGATGGAATTGGTTATTATTAACAATCATATTTTAAAAAAGAGAGGTTCTAGATATTTATAATATATTTTTTTCTAAATTAGCAGCCAAAAATTAATAGAAAATGTTGATAAATATTATTGGCCGGCTTGACCTTTAAGTTACCCCTCTGTGCACTGGTTTGTAAATTATAAGATATTTAATAACTAACTAACTAACTAAATATATATATATATATATATATATAAACTTAATACTGGGATAATCGTTATTAGTTATTTTCCTTCTGTTGTATTTGATTATAAAATCGATATTGTTAATTTCCCTAGAATTCTTTATAATATAGATATCGTTGATTTCCCTAGAGTCATATTGATAATTGCTACTTCGACTTTACTCTTAGAAAACTGAGAATGTAAATAAGTATCGAATAGTTCTACAAATTTTCTAAGGAGTAGAACTTCAGTATTATGTTTCTGGCTATATAATCTAGGAAAACTAAAAGAAAAAGGAAAACAGAAAAGCAATCAGAAGGAAACTGAGGAAATAAACTTCAGACAGGCTAGATGAGATCTTACAAGGTCGAATGTATGAGCGCGTGACTAGCGAGGGAGTCAAAAGGACCTTATTTTGTAACAAAATTTAAGTAAACAGTTTATGAAATTTAAATTATGTGTATTACATGTTATAATAGCTAAAATTTAATAATGAATAATAATTTTTAATTAATATCTATTGTTGTTTAATTTTTGAGTTTTTATATTACATAATATTGTTCTAAATAATACAGAAAATAATATACTTTCTATTCCTTTTTTTAATGGACTTTTAAAAAAAATACTGATTTTTTTTAAAAATTTCAAATCACAAATTGTATTAAAAATACAGTAAATGGAAGGGTTTAGTGGATGATTAATCCAAATTAAAAAAAAAAAAAAATACAATCTAGTTCATTGGATGATGAATTTATGTTAAGACGAGTTCGGTAGCTAAATCTGACTATTTCAAAACAATTAGAAAAATCAATATTAAGAAGCAGTTATGTAACATTTTCCTGCTATACGAAAACGTAAAAAAAAAACAATAAAACATTAAACATAATTTAATCAAAATTGTATTTTGTTAAATAACCCCTCCATTCACTAAACCCTTCCATTGCTGTTAATAGAATTCTACATTATAGTTTCCTTTCATTTAATATTTTCTGTAGTCGTTTTACGGTAAATCGACTAGAAAAATGTAGAAGTATTGTTTCTCACCAATTTCCGTTGCACTGCTTTATGAATTAATTTTTTGCTTTTCCTGGTGGGTCTCAACTTTCTGGTCGGAAGAACGCCTTTGAAGAGACACCCAGCCTTTATGCAAAAGTGGGTAACCTCAATTGAAGAAAATAACCTTACGGTTGAGTGTGATTATGGTCAATTGTACTGTTTTTACAACTGTTGGCCAATAAACAGAACATCCTTACTAAAGACCCATCATGTTTTGTAGTTCTTTTGTACATTTTTTTTTTGTATATTTAACCCCTTCCCCTGATAAGGGGAACATTTCCCTTAAACATAAGTGAAAATATATCAAGTTACAAGCGGAATGGACACCTCGCAAACATTGTACTTTTTAGAAGACCCTTCAGAAGTTGGCAACCACAAGAACGCAATGTGCTGTTCGATGACATGTACGGTTGTCTTGCTAGGCTGTTAAACATGGTTAGAAACTCATTGTTTCTGAGGATTGTAATATGGTGATTCTTATAGATTTAGTTGTTTCCTAAATCGTCAAAACTTCCATTCAGCTTTTATTATCGAAGGAATTTTATATGGAACCTTATTTCTCCATGGCAGGTTCAAAATATATTAAAATATAAATTTTTCTGTTTTTGTCAGGAAAAGAAGCTAATATAAAAAAAAACAACATATGTATAATCCTAACATTAAAAAATTTCTTTATTGTATTTTAGAAGTGTAGGACGTGTTGTAGGGGTTTTCAACATATTTTAGTGAGAGTTCTACCACTAATCAAGTGTCATATAAGATTTATTGTGTATTTTTTACGATGAGGCTTTAATACAAAAACTTATGAACCCATAAATCATTTGCCAAAAATAACCTAATAAATAATAAAACGAATATTATCAGAAAAGGAAGAGCATTAACTTTTTAAAATATCGTTTGATGTTTTTTTTGTGTAACATTATATTGAAATATAATAATGATTATAGCAAATATGGCTCTAACTTCTATTTTGAACCTAGACTTCCACCACAATTCAGTCTCACCTATTTCTATACTCGTATATTCACACCTAGAGTTCTTAGGTGCTTCACTGCTGTTTTTACTCATCAAATGTTTCTAAATTCTAATAGATTCAGTCCTTTGGCCGATCTTTCTGTTCCTTCTTCCTTGAATATACCCATTCGGATGGGTATCGAAAGAATAATATCGATATTTCTTATCGACAATTATTGTGTTCTGAATGTCGATAAATTGGAGGCCAAAACATCGATATATCGATATGTCGTGATTTTTTTAATGAATTGTCATTATTAATATTCCAATCAGGTAACAATGAAATTCCTGTTTATTTTGTTGTTTTAGCTAATGACATCGAACCAAATTATTCAAACCCTCATCACTCTCGCGGATTGATTCCATTGTATTACATTAAATTTCATACTTATCGGTAACTGAAACCAGTTTAATAGGTTTGGTAATTTTTTTTTTTTAAATATGCATAGCTGGGCTCTCGATGATTCTTGGAGATAGATAAAAGCGATCATGAATGGTTTTTGGAACCTCGAGATGCTCTCATGTGTCCCATCTTTACACCGAGTTAAATTGGCTCTCCCCTTTCTTCCGTAGAGAATACTTCCTTGGTACATTCCTCTTCCAAGTTATTAACACATCACCCTCCGTTTATTCACAATATCCTTTATTTCAAGTCCTCAATCCAATTACTGCAAACAAGATCGCGTCTCTCCGATCTCTAAACCTTATCCTACAGAACTACTGCATTCAAACGTTTCTTCCTTGCCCGCCCCGCTATTCTTTGGAATTCTCTTCCTTCTTCTATTCGCAATGCATCTTCCCTCGGAACTTATAAATCATTCCTTTTCCACCACCTTTTCTCCCTTTAGCAGGATGGTATCTAAATGCATAGATGATTTAATTAATTTCACCTAAGCATATCACATATAAAAGTTTCGCCTGTTTTAACAATCTTCTTATGATGTTTTCTCTTTCATTCAAATAATATTCATTTTTAATTTTAATTATCATTCTTTTTTCTGTTTCCTCTCAACAAATATTATTTATCTTCATGCTTATATAACATCAGAAACCTATCGTTCAATCAATTTCTTATATAATATTTTTTCCTTTACCGATTGTATGTATAGTTTATGTATGTATATAGTGTGTGCGTTTATATGCGTGTATAGATTGTTTTTAAATTTATAATCTCTTGGCCAGATATAATTTATGTTCTGTAATGTAACTATTATTCATAAGGGACTTAGTCCCAGTATAATTTTGTTTTCAGTCTGTGTTCATACAGTGTACAGTGAACAGTGATAATACCGTGCCCAATACAACATGATTAGACCCTGCCCTATCTATACGGGCAGCGTCTGAAATTGACTTTTATTTTATTTTCTCTCTTAATTTTCTTTCCGTTTTCTACTGTTCTTTAAAAGTATCAGTACAATGGATTTTTGTGCTTCAAATGGTGAGGAACAATGGGAAGAGGTGCAAATAGGAAAAGGAACAAAAAGAAAAAGATTAACTGCTAACAAAAAAATAGAAGGTACGTCAATACTTTCAAAAAACATCTATGATATTCTGAGCGATGATGAAGAGGACATTCCAAAAGAATTCTTAGATCCAACTAATAAAAAACCGAAAATTCCACCAATTGTCCTATATAATAGATTTAAAAATTATAAAAGCTCACTTGAGCATTTAAATAAGAATATAAAAAAATCAGTATCATTTAAAATACAAAGGCAACAGAATGCTAATCTATACTACAACTAAAGAAGATTTTAATACTCTAAAAAATTTAATAGCAGAGAACAAAGGTGAATACCACACTTATACTTTACATGAAGATAAAACTCCTTCATTTGTATTAAAGGGGCTGCCTCCTTCTGTAGAGGTAAGTGATATTATTGAAGACTTAAAAACACAAAATGTTGCAGCTATTAAAGCAACTCAGTTTATAAAAAATACTAAAGAAGGAAATCAAATTAAACTACCAATTTATGTAATTACGCTACAAAATATGAAAGAAATTAGCAAAATTAACAAAATCAAATATGTATGCAAATGTCATATCAGATGGGAGCGATATAGAAATTCTAAAGAAGCAACACAGTGCTTTAGGTGTCAATCTTTTTTTCACATTGCCAAAAACTGTCATATAAAACCTAAATGCTTGAAATGTGCCCAGGAACACGAAACAAAGGAATGCATGAAACAAGATGGCGACTTGACATGCATAAACTGCAGACAAAATCATGCGGCAAACCACCCAGAGTGCCCCTATAGAATCCAGCAAATAGAAGCAAAAAAGAAAAGAAGCGTCTGAAAAATAAATGAAACCCAAAAAAGTCATTCAAAATTCCAATTTAGGTCTCAAGAACACCCACCACTAGCAGCCACCAAGGAAATTAAGGGCTTCTCTACAACTACTGAAAATAATGATAATACAGGTACCGGCCAATTTAATTTTCTAAAAGAACTTAAAGACTTATTTACATCATTTAACCTACCCCGTATTATAAAGACAGTCAAAACAACAATAGGAAAATTAAAAATAAGTAATGACCCCTTTGATAAAATAAGTGTTTTAATTGAAGGTATTATGGAAATATTTGCTTAAATATGACAAATAATTGTAAAATTAATGTTATGTTTTGGAATTGTAGGTCCATTGTAAATAAAAAACAACTTTTCAAAGAGTTTTTAAAAACTAATAATGTACAAATTGCAGGTATAGTGGAAACAAATTTGAGTGATGCTAATTCCTTAATTATTGAGGGTTATATAGTACACAGAGCAGATAGAAATAGGTATGGTGGAGGAGTGGCCCTAATCATTCACAAATCCATTAAACACCCCCGTATTACAGTTTCTAATATACAGAACCTAGAGGCTATAGCAGTAAAAATCGAACATGATAGATATTCAATGACAATAGTTTAATGTTACAAACCACCACACAAGAAATTAAAATTAAGAAACCTGGACAATATTTTTAAATTAAATAGCAGATTAGTTGTCATGGGGGACTTTAATTCAAAACATTTTGTATGGAATTGTTTTAAGAATAATCGTAATGGCACAAAACTACTGGACTATTGTCTACAACATAATATAAAAATAAATGCGCCAGATAAACCAACTTATTATCCCACTGATAACTCTAGGAAACCAAGTACTATAGACTTAGTCTTAACAAAAAATATAACAACAAACAAAATTCACTCAGTGGCGGAACTAACCTCGCATCACAACCCACTAGCGTATCAGATCAAATTCCAATTTAAGCATCACAGTAATAATAAACAATTCAACACACAAATAAACTGGAAACAATATAAAGAAATAATAAATAAAAAACTCGAAAACGATTTTCAATTAGTAACAGAAACTGATTTTGAAAAATCAGTGGAACATTTTCAAAATAATATTCTATCAGCTATAGCCGAATCAACACAGCAAACATTCAACCGATTAAATTTTAAAAGAAATAGCAATAATAAAAATCCATATATTGATTTATTGATCAAATTAAAGAATATGTTCAGGCGTAAACACCAACAATACCTAATCAAAACATTGCAAAATAATAGAAATATTCTTGTCTAAACTAATAAACAAACTAATATTTAAACAGACAAATAAACAATGGAACGAAATGCTCAGTAAAGTCAAAACAACCGATAAACTATGGTCAATACATAGAATTTTTAAAAAAGGCAGAACATACCAATACCCACCTCTTACCTATTTAAATAGAACTGAATTTTCTCCTTCTGGTAAAGCCAATCTGATAGCGGATCATTTGGTAAAAATAAGTAATCAAAATAATAACTTAGGAACCAATAGTCACACCATAAAAATAAACAGAGAAGTGAAAAGGAAATTAAACGGAAATATAGATACTCCCCAAAATGCACAATGTAATTACTCAGAAATTTTTAAGATTCTGAAAAAAACTAATACAAAAAAAAACCCCCGGTTATGACGCAATATTCCCAATATATTTAAAAAAATTACCACCCTCAGGAATTACACGATTAGTACAACTGATAAATACAATGCTAAAACTGAAATACTACCCACAAGTATGGAAAATGGCTATAATTAAAGCAATTCCAAAACCGAATAAAGATAAAAAAACTTGTAGAAAACTACAGACCTATAAGCTTATTGTGTGTTATAGGCAAAATAGCTGAAAAAATAATATTTCAAAGATTAAATTCGTTTATTAAAAATAACAAAATATTTATAAACGAACAATTCGGTTATAGACATCAACATTCTGCTATAGCCAAATTAGGCAGGTTGACCGACCACATCACCGAGGGATTCAATAATAAACAACACACAGGTATGGTATTACTCGACGTGCAAAGAGCTTTTGACAGTATCTGGCATAACGGGCTAATATTCAAACTGATGCTTTACAATTTTCCACCATATTTAATAGCACTAATAAAATCATATTTAGCAAACCGCACGATAAGTATCTATAGATGGCCACTACTCCACAGTACGTACACTTTCCGCCGGACTCCCTCAGGGCGGGGTTTCATCTCCAACGCTCTATAGTATTTACATAAACGACATTCTTAACTCATTCAAAGTTCAAAGATCTCTGTTTGCCGATGATACGGCTTTTTATACTTCAAGTTATAGACCAGACACAATTACCAATAGACTGACTACGGCACTAAAAAAAATAGAACGATTTTACAATAAATGGAAAATCAAAATAAACCAGGAAAAAACAAAAGCCATAATATTTTACAAAGAGACGGCCAAACAATATTCCCCAACTGACTATAAACAGAACGCCTGTACCTTGGTCCACTCAGATCAAGTATTTAGGACTTAACATGGATAAAGGACTGACGTTTACAGCACACACTGATTATGTGTGTAATAAAGCAAACAGGGCTCTGTGTACTATATACCCATACTTTAATAGGAATTCTAGAATAAGCAGAGAAAATAAACTATTACTATATAAAGCTTGCTTAAGACCTATAATTACGTATGCAAGCCCTATATTCAGCTTTATGTCAAAAACTAACTACAGAAAATTACAAATATTCCAAAATAAATGTTTAAGAATTATTGGCAAGTATGAATACTTTACTAAAATTAAAACTATGCATAAAGAATTATATATACCTTATATTAACGAAATCATTGAGAAAATATGTAAACAATTTTTCATTAAGTGTAAAAACAATAAAAACCCACTTATAAAAAATATTGGTAACTATGATAAAAATAGTACAAAAAGATATATACATAAAAGAACTAAACATTTATTAATGTAGTATACCAATCTATTATATTTATTGTTATTTTAAATATACTTGTTTATGCATGTTATGTATATATGTTTGCATATGTATATATTAGGTGTGAGTGTATGTATTTTGATGTGTGTGTATGTATGTATGAGTATGTATGTGTGTATGTATACAAAAATGTATAGATATTTAAGAATGTATAGTTACAATTTTGTTTATTTTATTACTAGGATGTTATTTTTCTTTTTATTCTTGGAAAGTTTTTTTTGTATATATTTTTCTTTCTTTATAAATTATGATTATATCACTATATACTTAAGTTGTTTAATAGTATTTTATTTAATTTTGAGACTGGTTTATTTTTGGAACAGCATTTAAAATTGTGAATTGTAAAATTATATAAAAAATAAAGAAATAATAATAAAAAAAAAAATAAAAAATAAGTTTGTTTTGTTTTTTTATTCAATTGTATTTTATTCTATAGTTGCATTTTAGATTTTATAAAATAGAGAAAACCATATATCTTAAGGTACGTATTGATATATCGATAAATCGGAATAAAAACTATCGATACAAAAATATTGGATTATTAAAAGGAAAACATCGATATTTTATTATATTTCGTTTATCGTTTACCAATATTGTTTATCAATACCCGCTAATGGTATGTACGGGTCATTACCTGCTGGTTACTTCTGATTCTCTACAAGTCTGCATCCGTATTTGGGTCATATCTCTTTTTATATATGATAATATACGATATGACATATAATCTAAAACAAACTGCATATAAATATAAGAAACGACATCCTCACCAGCAAGTCATCAGCGGGTGATAGTTTACAAAACTGAAGACAATACAACATGCTAACTACTAATTTTTTTATTTAAATGTTATCCTTAACAATTAAAAAAAATATCAATAATTTAAAATAATAAAAGCAAAATGATTAAACTAATAATAATAATATGATTGCTATAGTATATTGTTTGGCAATTAAATATTTTGAGCTAATATTAATTATAATTATTATGTGGAATAAAAAAAATAAAATACGTATCGTCCCTAATTGAGTACATTTTTATTTAAAAGAATAAAGATTGATTAAGGGTTGTGTAGGAGAGTTTCAATGCAATACTTTAACAAAAAGTGTTTCCTATTCCGAACCAACATCTGTGCAATTCCTTGCAGTTTCAGTCGATATTGGAAAAAAGAAGAAATATATATTCTCAGTTATATTACTTAAAGTTGTAGAGCAGCATGTGGAGTATCGAAGTTATTTTCTGGAACAACTAAGTCGTCTTGTTCTTGCCTGACTATACTTAAAGAAGTTACAAGTTATTCCTTTTTTTTTATTGTGCTTCATTTAGTTAATGAAAAAAATATTTAATTTTGAGAACATTTTGTCGACACTATGCACAATATGAAAATTCGTTTTTTTTTTTTTTTTTCGTTCGTTCACCAATGTATTCTAAAAGGTTTTCTAACAAAATTTTGAATCCGTTCGACGATGAAAAATCCGAAATCAATAATCTCATTTATACAAATTTCTATAATTTTACCTTAAGGTAGACTTGTAGAATACAACGTTAAACGACTGACAATTGTCTGTAAATTATAAGAAAAATGAATAACTAATTAAGATTTGTATCTAATGATATTGTCGCGCCGCTTGCTATTGTTTTTATTATTCTTTTATTGTTATTCTCTGTTCGTTATTATTATTATTTGTAAGAAGTGTTATTTGTTAAGTTCAGTTGGGTTAAATTTTGTAGAAAGTGTGTTTTGTTTTTTTAGTATTTTATGATTAAAACTATGAAAAAAAATCTTAATGAGTGTTGAGTCAACTTATTTACCATTGGACTGATAAATATTAAAATTTATAAAAAAGGTGTATAGCAAATAGTCACCACTATAGAGACTATTCAGATATAATATTTTTTAGCGTGAATAATAGATTTAAATCTTCCTTTTACACAATATAAACTGATTTGTATCACTGAACTCTTTATTTATATTGTTTACAATGAGCATAATTTAAATTGTTGTTGATATAAGTATAATTATCAATCCTTTCGTCATGAATGTTTGTAAACAAGCTCGCTGCAATTCACGTTATGCCTTTACAACATGGAACCATGTGAAGAGTATTTTCATTGTTTAAACATTTTTTATTTCCATGGCTGAAAAATCTGGATGTTATACGACTGAGATGAAAATTGGTGACCTCTAAAGTTCTAGTCCCATTGTTGGACCTAAGTCTTTTAAATTGATCCACGATATACTACTCCTGATATAGCGAGATAAATCATCATATCATAGAATAATGTACTTTCTTCATTTAACAAACGTTATTTCATCATACTCGTTAATGAAGGGTCAGAATTATTAAGAAAGGAGGGAATCGTCACCTCAAGTGATTCTGAAGTCAGTAAAGCAAGAACGGACACTATGCATGTCATAAAACATCTCAAGACCCAGCTATTAAAATTCAATATAGTATCATAATATGTTATTACCGAACTGAAAACCAGAAATGCTTGAGAGAGGACTTCACTCTCAGGTATGCACAGAGAAGATGTTGAGTTCTAACCAGATCAACATCAAGAGCCATCCAGCATGCAAGACAACAGGAAAGACTTCAAATCACTCAGAAGTACTCAGTTAGGGTTAAGATAAAATTATACTTTTATATCTATTTCAATAGAAGTGGTAGATGGATTCATAAATACTTAATAGTATTGATCCTTCTATATCATCATGAGTCCCTCATGTATCATTGTTCTTGAACATCATATTATATAAAGTCAAATGAATCCCCAAGTAAACATCAACCAATTCTGAGCTGGGGTTCACAAGGTATTGTGTGTTACAAACTGCTCTCAAGAAATTAAACAGTTTCTTACTTCATGAACTGCTCTCTAATCAACTAATTAAATACAGCAGTAAGAGAAAACGAATCCGTAAAATGTTGCGATACGATTGCATATGTTACCACGCCTAGTATTCTATTTAATACCTGCTGAATTACAAAAATAAAAAAAAGGTTATATCTTGGCATCTATAGGTTTTCTAAATAATTTTTTTTCAGGTAGCTAATCAGCCAATGTTACGTACCCCAGTCTGCTGTTGGTGTTGTTATTTTTGTGTCTGCAGAAAGACATCTCTTCTGCCCTTGATCCGTATACTCAAAAAATATGCTTTTTCTGATTATCAAATTGGAAAAAAAACAAAACATTAAAACACAGTATCTGAACTATATCAGTAACTATCTTACACGCTTAATCAGAAAACCAAAACCTCCCACAAGGATGAAAAATTAATATCTTGCGAAAAACAAATAAATAAATAATAATTTATTTTGAACAATAATAATTAAATTATCTTTTATTCAACCCAATATTTAACTAAAGCTATCATTTAGTGCTGATATCGGTGAAATTTCAATTATCTTAATCAATCACTTTTCTTTTTTCTTTTTTTATACTTTTATAAAATATAATACCTACCTATTTCGGTACATAATCGATTTTGATGACTTTTTTTTGTACCCAGTGAGCTTCAATCAGTGGTGATCCGTTGGCCTTGACTTTCTTTGTGCTTATGGCCAGGGGAATAGGTCGGTAATGAACTGGCCCCTTGCTATCGATAGGTGCATTATTATTCCCTAAATTGAACTCCATTCAACTCTCAGTTAGTTGTATTGATTTCGCGAAGTATTGTTTGGACTTTATTAGTGCTTCAGTGTTCTTCAAGGGTAGTAGGGTCAGCGCTTATAACGAGAACGTCAAGCTTTTTTGCATTCTGTTTTTTTAAAGGTTAATATTTAAATTTAAATTTTATATAATTATTTAAAAATTTACAACAAAACTTCTATTGTTCTAACTAATTGGATTTACTGTGAAGAACTATGGTGGTCAATGAAACTATTGATTTCTACCAATATCCGATTCCTCCTATATACAAATTTAAATTCCTTAATGCTCTCAACAACGATGGGTATCGTAACAAAAATATCGGTATTCCATATCGACAATGTTTTGCGCTCTAAATATATATCGGTAACCGAAATTATGAATATATCTTGATCTCTTTATAATGAAATGCCATTTTAAATATTCTAATCACGTAATAACAATATTCCTGTTTATTTAATCAATAGAAGTAATTAGAGGAACGACATCGAATCACGTAAGGAAATGTAACTTTTTTTTATTTATTTAATTTTTTTGATATCCATTTGTTGAAATTTACAACTGTACAAAATATATACATCAAGTAAAGGTATTGACAACTATTAAAATAACATGTCATAACTTGAAAAGAACTACTCATCAGTAGCACTTCATTAAAAATTCTATACTAGAAGGTCTCTAGGCCATCTCCGTTTCAGACTCCTCGGTTATGGAGCTTACTATGAAAGGGTAGGTATCTGGTTTGGGGTAAATCAGTAACATATGGAATATTAAGATCTTTATGGATAAGTTTATTGGTGACAAAATAAAGAAAATGAAACTTAACTTAATAACATGATTTTTGACATGGATTTAGTATTTTATTTATTGCTATTTAATTATTTCCACTTCCCACATATGAGAATTTTTCAGTGTTAATATTGTACGAATGGAGTCTTTGTCATTTATGATACTTATTGCATTAAGGTAAGGCATATTGTAATATTAAATTAATAAAATCTTCTATCCAAAAAAAATATGTGTAAAAGTTTATCAAAAGTTTGATACGTTTTTATTTTCACTTCCGTAATCCGAGAAAGCTTACCAGTAATTAACATAAAGATTCAGAAGGAGTTAAGTATTATATACTGTTCTGTGAATAAGTATAAACTCGATAAATAAAGTTGATATATTTTAATCTCTAAAACAATAAGTAACCAAAGTATTATTACAAACTTAATTCAATATAAAAAACAATATCAGATAAGGCTTAAACGCCATTACCTCAGTTTATTATTTATTTGATTACTATTTTAGGTGCCGTGTACAACTCAGGCTAGAGGCAACATTACATTACATTTGTTATTAGAATTCTACATTAGTAAATAAAATTTGTTTTCTTTGAGGAGGATAAACAATTTTTTTTCCAGTTTTCGGGTTATAAAGCCTTGCAGTATCCTTGGAGATGCTACGAAGTCCTGGAAGGTAAACATCGAGTGCAATCATTGATAAGGTGCTCCGTTGCCAGCAGGCAGTTGCAAGTGCTACATTCTGGTGGAGGATTGCCTTCAAATAGGTGCCGATGAGTCAACTTGCTGTGTCCAATTCTAAGTCGCGTTATTACTGTTTATTCTCTCCTGTTTATTGGGAGAGTTGTTGCTAGAAGACTGTTTTTCATATATCCTTTTCATTTTATTTGATTTAGGAACTTTTGCCCAGAAGTTGATCCATGCCTCTCTGCACAGGTTAAATATATATTTAAGAAAGTCGTAGAGAGTGACATAGTTATTGGGAAAAGGGAACATGGTTCTTGCTTCCATTGCACTTATGTCTGCCAATTCATTTCCTACTATGTTGGTGTGACTAGGGACCCAGAGAAATTAAACATTTTATTCATATTTAGTGCAAATATCATAATTTTCATGACGATAGGATTGTCAGTTAAATGAAAGTTTTGAATTGCCTGAAGAGCGGAGAATGAGTCGCTGCAGATTAGAAATTGTCTGTTGTTCAAACTTTCAATTGAATTCACACACAGGTAGACTCTCTTTATCTTTTGAGCCATCCGTGTAAAGGCAGACAAAATCCATATAACGGTTAGAGAGTAAATTTAAGAAACTTTGCCTTAGGGTCTCAGGAGGACTGTTGATTTTCTTGATCTGGTTCAAAGAAAAATCAAAAGATATTTATGAGTTGTCCATAGAGGTAATGGGTTTGGAGATAACATATAAAATGTTTATAATCTTAACAACAAAAACATCTTATTTACGTTGTGGATAAATATAGACTCAGGGTACTGATAAATTTTTATTTTTTATTTCTTATATGTTTATGAAAGACTGTCAGTTCACTTTATCATTTCATACCTAAAAGAGACTGTTCGTGTCATTTTTTCTTTTGAAATAATGCCTCAACTAAGTGCAATTGAGCAGAAAAGGATTATTGACTTAAAAAGTTGCTGTATAACACAAACTTTCACGCAATTTAAACCACTCGCAGTGTTGTTGAAATTTTTTGAATTTAGTACCAGAACACTACAGAAAAATGAAAGAAATGAAAGGTCACCTAGGATTTTCTAAGAACAGCGCCATTTTAAGAGAAATATAAAAAAATAGTTCTTCTTCTAACCAGATTGTGATGTGATTTAACCTTGAATATGATGCTAGTTTAGTACGGAAAAAGTTAGCTGAGACCAGGTATTTAAAATATCTTAAAATCATAAGAAAACCACAGCTCAATAAACATCAATTTTTCCCGGCTTTGATGTCCAAGCCGCCAAAAGTTCTCCTAAAGTTATTAGTTTTTTTATCAGCTACTAGAAACTAAGCTCATAGCGACTATCTTTCTATCGTCTAAAGATGGGAGTTTTCTCTTAGAAATTTGAAATTTATCAAAACTTTTGTAATAACTGTCAGAACACAATGAAAACCCACCATTCTTCTAAGGGCGCACCCGAATGCGGACTCTTATTAGTCCCTCGAACATTATCTTTTTCAAAAGTAGAGTTTAAAGATAAATTGCTTTTAATTAGTAACGGTAGCATTCACACAATAGACTTCTGTCATCAATGACATTCATTAAAGGAAAAATATATGTCATAATTCCAATATATGGAATAATTCTATAAACAAAACTTTAGTCAAATCAAGGATTGCACAACCATGGTGATGTTTTTGTATAGAATACGTGGTATTTTCAGGATAATAGTTTGTACAACGAGGTATTGTTACCTGAAACTGGTAATTTTAAAAAAAAAATCTCAAAAACTGACATTTTTTATTACTTATTATCAAGAAATTCTATTTCACTTTAAATACTATTATCAAGAAAGGTCTATTTGAAAATTAATTTATAGAATTGATATGAACTTACTGTTTTTTTCTGGTTCCTTAAGAACTCGCTAGCAGGGTATTGTAACTTGGAGAGACCAAATCAACATATTGCGAATAACTAATGAAGTTTCAATGTTCATCGGGAGCAGATGTTGAGAATATGGTACACCTGAAAGTTTTAAATTTATTTCTGTATGCAACAAATAAAATAAGGTTCTGGAAGGAATAGAGAACCATTTGCATATTACTATTAATCTAATATATAAAATTCTCGTGTCACAGTTTTCGTTGCCATACTCCTCCGAAACGGCTTGACCGATTTTGATGAAATTTTTTGTGCTTATCCGGTATCTATGAGAATCGGCCAACATCTATTTTTCATCCCCCTAAATGTTAGGGGTAGTTCAAACCTAAATTTTTTGTTTTTATTTTTTAGACAAAATTTTTAATTTCTATTTTTTTATGATACAACATACAAAAATACATACAATCCTCAATTTTCACCCTTCTACGATCAACCCTTATTTTTAAATAGCCATTTTAGTAATTTAATAATTTTTCCTCTCCGGTCGATAACTGATCAATCGTCATTTAATTAGTTGTCCCCGCCAGATGTCTACAGGTGTCACTTCTGACTCAGTAAACAGCACGGAGTAGGGATAAATAACTAAATTATCAATTTTGAGTGTATTTTGCACGATTAGTTAATCAAGTGATTTTATAACCTCAAAAGTACTCAACACGTGACACGAGCTTTTTTCACACGGACAATTATACGTGGCATGCTCTCGAGTGGGTAAACCATCCAGTTTTTTTGTGTTAGCTAAAAATGGACTAACAAAAAATATTGTTCAAGCTATAGCATTAAGAGATTGATATTGTTTAATAGTGTTACTGTCGTAATTGTTTAATTAATGATAAATAATTTTAAGGGATAAATTATAATAATTTAAAAATAATGTTTGCCTTTTGTTATTTTTATATTCCCTCATCGTTCACAGCGCTCCATGCTTATTTCACGCATATACCACATTCTTACATACATACAATATACACATTCTAACATACATACATACATACTTACAATAAGTAAGCTTTTTTTTGTCTACACTAGAAATTACTAGGAAATTATTTATATGGCAAAACAACGTTTGCCGGGTCAGCTAGTATTAGTTATGTATTAAATTGTTGAATAAAACAACTAAACAATAACGCTTTGCCAGATTTGTCTTTGATATCTCGAGGCGTCCCCATGTTTGGTACTTTGATTCCGAATTAAATTGGCTTTATCCCACTTCCCATTGATAATATTTTCTTGGAACATTCCATTGCAAGAATATCAATACCCTCCATCTTTCCTATATTTACAATATTCTTCAATTCTGATCTGCAGTCGATTCAATGCACACCAGATCCCGTACTGAACAACTGCATTCCAACGCTAAACCTTCTTGAATTTTTTTCCTCCTCATTTCATATAAGAAAAATCCGTGAAATCATTTAAATCTCCATATGTTCAGTACCTCATTCGATTATTTTTCGTTGCGTTTGCCAACAATATACTAACTCAATTAAATATTAAATTAATTAAATATCCTTGCATTTCTGAAATCCTAATCATACTATTAGAAAAATTTAGATTCTGCTTAATATAAGTTTTCTTACTCTGAACATATTATTTAGGTACTTCTGTTGTATATACTACACTAATCATGGTACCAGAAGAATTTATATCTCATTTTATTTGTAGAGTTTTCTTTTATTTTCCTCTGTATATATTTAAAAAGTATATATTGCTAGTTATCTAACTAATTAACTTATACTTCTTAAAGTTAACGATAAGAATATTAGTCGAGATACGCAGTAGGTTACTTCTTTACAGCTCTCGACAAGAAATCTAAGAACCCATCATGTTTCTCAGTAGTAGAGACAGAAGTATGGCCATACACAAAAGAAAGTTTTTTTGTTTTTTTTTGTGTATAAATTTCTTATAAACTTTAAACTACCAAAAAGTTTGTAGGCGTATTGGACGTCGTCATCTCCTGATGACACTACACTGACCGTGACCATGACATTCACTGACGACGCCTTACCCAAAGCAATTCTCATGGATAAAAGTATAGTTGACTGTTATGATGAATAGAGAAGAAGATGATCAGGGATGCAGACAAACAGGAACACCACGTCTAAGAAGAAATTATTTAATACGTGCCAACGTTTCGACCTGCCTTGCAGGTCTTCTTCAGGGCCACCGAACGAGGAGACGAACGATAACTCAAGTCACGTTGATGATGAGTCATCGTTCGTCTCCTCACAAGTGTGGTTCGGTGGCCCTGAAGAAGACCTGCAAAACAGTTCGAAACGTTGGCACGTATTAAAGAATTTCTTCTTAGACGTGGTGTTCCTCTTTGACTGCATCCATAATCATCTTCTCCATAGCAATTCTGTCATTAAGATAAGTATAGATTAAGTTTGTTTTGTTATAAATTAAGATATGAAATTAAAAATTGATGCTCACTTCTAAATGTAATTTAATATGTCAACCCTTTGTTTTAATACATATAGTTATTCATTCAACAACAGTAAAATTTACTATCAGGTTGCATGCCACTCATTCAATTAATTCTTTTAGATTGCTTTTCTATACAATTAACATACCTAAATGTTTTAATCGCACGCAAACATCTGGAGAAGAACTTATTAATTCATTAATTATTCTAAAATTATTTATAATCCAAAGTCCTGACTGGCATCCCTTTAGATTAATGCTGATCATGATGTGATAGAGTGTAAAATATAGCACTATGTATTAATTATCATTTTTATATTATTTTTTCTTTAATCTTTTTCGTTTCATTATTTCTCTGAGCAGAAAACAGTTGTGTTATTTTTCTACTTATATGTTATTCTTAAGGGGACTTGATCCAAGAATAAAATTATTTTTCTATTCTATAAGTAATATGAAAAGTTTCACAAGATGATGTTGAAAGTTCTCCACTTGTTCTTAGTTGCAAATTGACTGTCAAAAGTTTTAACTCAATTATAAAACTTTGAAGGGGCTACAAATATGTAGTTCTTGTGTTTTTTAAATCAATAGTTTGATATTAATAATTAATTTTCGTTCCTCGAGGATTACAAAAAAAAAAAAAAAATTACTTTGTTGTATTAAAATTTTAATAACTTTTAATAAGGCTAATGAATTTATTAATTCCCCTTCGACAAAGGAAAATCATTCCCCTTAAAACTCAAGGTAAACAATGACCCATAAAATCAATAGGAGTAAACAATAGGTTCGTTAGTGTAAATTACTTGACTTCATGTGGTGTCAGCTGAGTCAGTGCTGTTATTCATCCGGGCTCAACGCCCTCCCTTCACCAGGAATGTTTAATTTCTATTGAAATAATTCGGATCTTGTCTGCTACTTATCCTAGTTGTATTTATGTTTATGATTCTAAAAGCAAACCGGAAGTAAACGAATACAATATGCTAGTTTAGGTTACCCCTGTGCTATATTTGTAAAATATGGGGAGGTGGGGGGGGAGATAGTTTGATTTTATATATATATATATATATATATATATATATATATATATATATATATATATATATTAATTTATTGAAATTTACAACCATACAAATATGTACATCAAGTAAATGAGCTGATAATGATTACAATGACACGTAAAAACTTGAAAAGGACTACTCATCAGTAGCACTTTATTAAAAATTCTACACTAGGAGGTCCATCTTCGTTTCAGACACCTCGGAGGATTATTGGAAATGGAGTGGGAAGCAAGTTGAGAAACTAATGGATTTGAGCTTAATATGAAAGGATAGATATCTGGTTTGGGCTAACTCAGCAACATATGGAACATTAAGGTCTTTATGGATAAGTTTATTGGCGACAAAATAAGGGGCATTTAGGATTTTTCGAAGGATTTTGGATTGTAAGGATTGGACGGTATAGTAGAGCCCCAAAGCTTAACTCCGTACGTCCAAATAGGTCTTGTCACAGTCATGTAAATAAGTCTTTTGTAATGAATTGGGAGGTTTGATCGTTTGTCTAGTAAATGTTGAAGTAGTCTGTAACGACGAGCAGTTTCTTGTCGCAGAAAGCTAATATTAATACGAAAAATCGTTTTTTAAAGAAAAATATCTGAATTAACCTTCCGAATACGATGGGGGTGACTAAGTCACCCCAAGCGCTGTTTTTTGAGCATATTTTTGGCAATATTTTTTTTAATTTTTTGAAATGACTTTTACCCTTAACTTATCTGGGATGTATTCGCACAGAAAGTCTTTTAATAACTTATTCAGAAAATTTTATACAAATTTTACAATGTCTCAGGGGTAACTAAGTTACCCCTATGGTATTTCTTGTTACTTTTTTTTGCCTATCAAAATCGCGATATTTAATTAAAACGCAATGCTCAGTAAATTTTTAAAAATTATATACTTCATTTAATGATAATCAACCTTTGTTTCAAAGTCGCCGATTTCTTTTAACTGAAAACAACGTTTTCTAAACGTCGCAATGTTCTTGGAACTGATAAAAGGCCCCCTCTTTTTTTTTTCTTTCATTTATTTACAAAAATTCAGTTGTATTTTGGCATTCGTACTGTAAAGTTCAACTTTTACAACTTTCGAAGTCCTTTATTCAATATCATGGCAAGTGTAGTGTCATCTCGTACAAGATTGATTCTCGACCTTGCTCGTAATACTAGAATTACGAATATAAGAAATGAAGGCGCACCAGAAGAGCCATGACCTGAGGATTGTGATTATATTGAAAGCATGAAAAAAAGCTTTAGAAACAATATACGAAGGTAAAGAAATGGATCAAGATGAAGAGACTGAAACGGACCAACCTACACTGAACCCCTCCACAAGGAAAGAGCAAAAAAGGTGCCATATTTGTCCCAGAGATAAAGATGTAAAGTCCCAAATACAATGTTCAGTATGTGAAATGTATGTAGTAAGAGGCATAGGTCACAAAAAGTTGAAATACAATGTGAAAATTGTAAATAACAAAGTTTTTTGTATTTTTGTGAATTTTTTTCAAATAAATTTTTTTTTTATAATGATGTAATTTTTTAATTTCCTAATTTTTCAATTGGATGGTGTTATTATAAGTTAGACTAAGATATTATAACTTAAAATTGTGGAAAAAAGGCATAAAACTTGAAAATATAGATGGGGTGACTCAGTCACCCCCATGGTATTTGGTGTCGCCTTTGGACCGTGGTATTCGGAAGGTTAAACGATAACCTCACCAAACTAGAGTAAAAAGGTTCTGCCTATCAATAGATTTCAATGATTTCAGTTGAAATAGATGTTTTGAGAGAACGTATGGCTCGCAATCAGTTATCTAATTATCTAAACTTTACTATTAATATTGATGTAATTAATAACTATTTTAATCGGTTGAACTCAGTAAATGTTATAGCTGATTGATAAAATCTCAACATCTAAAAGAGTTAAAAAAATATATATTTTTTCACAAAATTTCACAAGTATTATGGTGCGTTAATTCGAGATATGAGGTCAGTTTTTTATTTAAAAAAATTTCCCACTGATTTACAGCGGATTTCATTGCACTTTTATATATATTTTTTTTTTTTAATTTTTGAGCAACCTGAATTTAAATATTTTATTTCAAAAAAACATACAAAACTACAATTTCACGTGAAAAAATTATTTCTCTATTTTTATTGAGAGCTGGAAAAAAAAAAAAAAAAAAACTTGATTTCCACATTTTTTTTTTTTTTTTCACAGCTCCTAATGCTCATTGGTGGCTATAATTCTTGGTTAGCACTACTATAATGCCCCTACTACCCACGCAAAAATCGGCATTCAAATCTTTGAGTTACAAGTCAAAAAGACTCCTTGTTAGATATAAAGAAAGAACAGTGAGGATACAAGATTATGAAAAAAATCGTGGCTAAAACGAAACAGGAAAAACGAAATATATTTCATGAGGAAATGGGACTGCTGGTACTTATTCCCAAGACTAGTTTAGTTTAGCATTACAAGTAAAAGACCCCAGAAAAGAAGTAAACCTTTTTTTGTGAGACCCTTTCTGTATACTTAATTTGTCACTTCTATTAATATTTTTAATTCGAATGTTAAACATTCATTAGCTACTATAACATCTTCAATTAAATATTCTATACTTATATAATGTATAAATATAATTGTAGATGTTTACAGTTTTTACAACACTTCTCTGATATATGTACATAATGTGTGTGTAAGGTTTAAAAAAAAACACTCTATGTTTCCACCTTGAGGATAGTCCACATTTGATTCTCGGGCTCATTTTATTCCTGACCGCTGATGGATTAGTCCATCTCGTCTTCGTTAACCTTGTGATCAATGACCAATTTTCCCGGCCACAATTCCAGAGCAATTTCTTTAAGGCTGCTGTATCACCTGTATATTTTATTTTCACTTTTGGTGTATTTGGGTCATCTCCTGGGAGATTTTCTATTTTTATTAACTTTTTCGAGAATCCGTTCTTCTGATTTTTCTTTAAAAGGATTGATATTAGGTAACAGAATTGGATTATTAAAAAAATTCTGTCGATTGCATATCTTTTTTTTTTTAAATGGGGCTACTGGATATGTTAATCTGATCATTTAAACAAAAATCTGGATCGGTTTTAAACGATTTTATTATTTCTAGTGATTCAAAAGAATTTAATTTTAGGCTATTTTCTACTTGATGTAATATTTTTACTCCCGAGTCTTTATTAAATTTGTGGTTATTTTCATTTAGATGGATAGCGAAATTGGAATTTTGTGTCTTATTAGTGTGTGCTGTTATATGTTCATTTACTCTTTGATTTAATCATCGTCCGGCTTTCCCCGTGTATTTTGCTTCACAGTCATTACATTTTAATTCGTATAAACCGCTTTTTTGGTAAGGGTCTATTTTGTCTTTCGGTGAAGGGAAGTATGAGGACAATGGTTTATCTATTTTAAATGCAGGGTTTAAACCTATTTTTTTAAATTATTTCCCGACTTTAGCGGATATTGGGCCGTAGTATGGTATCAAGATATATTTTTTAGGGGTATCTTTATTCTCTGGGGGTGTTTTGTATATATTATTCATAGTTTTTTTTATGTATTTTTTTTCTTAAAATATTGTCGATTGTGGTTTTACTGTTTCCGTTGTTGTTAGCTATAGTGTGAATTGTTTGTATTTCCTTGTTATAATTTCGTTTATTTAGCGGTATATTTAAAAGGCGGTATATCATGCTATGAAATGCTGCGAGTTTGTGTGTTAGTGGTCTCCTGGCATTGTTGTCTATAACTACATCTGTGTGTGTGGGTTTCCTGTATATATTAAATTCGTGTTGTTTATTGTTTATGGAGATTTCTATGTCTAAAAAATTTAAAGTTTTATTGTTCTCTAACTCCAGTGTGAATTTAATTGAAGGGTGAATTTCGTTTAAGAAACTATTGATTTGTCTGGTCGTCCCAGACCATAGGCAAATTCAGTGTTTTAGTTACCTCGAAGGTGAGTGCCTATGCTTGATGTCTTGTCTTATCTTTTTAAAAAACTTTAGTATATATTATCTATGTAACATAGTACTGATGTATTGAAAAAATTGTTGTATGTTTTAGAACTGAAGATGAATGTTTAGCATTCGAAACTAGTTTTAAAATAAAATAATCTCAATAGAAGTGGCATTTAATTCATCAATCCTAATCCTGATTGCATATCTGAATAAAGTAGTGCTGCCTCTGAATATTTAATTTTATCCGCGTTCCTACTCCTGATTTCTGGTTTAGTTTTCCCTCTCGCTGTCCCAATTTCTACATCATTTACACTGAAAGATACACGTGCACACTCAAACTTTAATAAGCATGATCTTTTCACAGTGACATGCTAACTGGATCGCGTCATTCACCACCCCTTGAAAATCAATAACCCATTACTTAATAAACTTAATTATGCAGCGCCATGTTCTGAGACTTATAAAATGATCAAACAGAACCCAAGCTTGTGGTATATAAAAGAATATATATATATCAGCATGTGCGAGTCTTTTTATTATGGTTAGAAATCAATTAGATAAAAATAATATTTAATAACTCATCAACTTCGGGAAGTAAATGTTTATTTACGTATACCTTCTTCAAAAACATTTTTATTATTATTATTTTTTTTTTACGAATGTACTTAACTATTATAATATTAAACTTCACTAACTATATATTTATAAAATATTAAAAATGTTCAAAGTATTGAACTTATTTAAAGCAAATAAAGTAAATTGGGTCTAATTGTGTATTTTTGGTAATTTTTTTATATGATTAATCTTATCATTTACCAAAATCTTTTTTAAATTGTATAATTATATAAAAAAAAAATCTAAAATATAAGCTTGATTTATACGTGAAAAAATTAAAAATATTTTGTAGTGACTATGAGAATATGTAAAAAATCCTAAAACCAGTGTTGACTAATAGTTAATCTCATCAAAGATTTAGATTAATTAATCGCAATTTTGTTAATCGTATTTAATAATCGTTAATCATGATAAAAAAACATATATATTTTTTTTATACGGACTAGAAAAAAAGATATAGCTAAAAATTAGTAGTTTATTTTATTTTATTTTTTAAATCAATTCAATTAAACTAGTAATTAGAATTCTTACTTATACGTTAATTGGTTAGTTTTTACTTTTAAAATACAGTTTTAATTTTTTTGAAATATTTTAAATTACATTTTATAACTGCTCTTTTCTAAAATAAATCGTCTGACATTTTGTGCGATATAGATAAATTTAATATAGTTGCGTGGGATAACATTATTTCACCTGAGCGGGAAGAAGACTTTGGTGTAATATATTGAACAAATACGTCTTTTAAAGCTTTACATCTTACTAAAACATCATTTCCTCTATATTTTTTTGATATAGAAAAAAAATAGAGTGATTATATCTACTATTTTTCTTAAATGGGTAGTTTCAACTTCACTCCCAGAATCAGAAATAAAAATTAAAAAAAAAAAAAAATTATTTACATTCCTGAAAGCTTGATTTTGAGATATATGCTCTGGTCTGTTTAATAATCCTTACTTGATAACTGATTTAAATAGTTTTTTCAGCAGGATTTAGACATACTATCCACTCGTTCTAAAAGTTCGGGTAGTGATAATAGTGATGAATGAATAGTAGCATGTATCACACGAAACATTGAAAAAAATCCTCATATCTGGGTTCTATGAGAAGAAATTTCAAAGAAATCTTTTAAAACCTTAAATTTCGACATGAAATCTTTAGCATGAAAATTCTTTTCTAAAGCACTGGATTCAAGTCTTCTAGGCTGAATTTTATTTGAAAATGTAATCTTTAATTTGTTACTTGTTGTGAAAATTCTTAATGTGATTAATCAATTTAACGAATTATTTAATCTATTTATTCATTGTAAAATTTATCCGGATAAAAATCAAACAAATCAACTAATTGTTTAAAACATTAACCAGAAATAGCTTTGGTAAAATTGTAAATAAAAACTTATAAAATGTACAAATTCGTTATAAGGAAAGTATACCAGCATGTATAACAAAGCTGATTGCAATCATGATCAGGAGTGAGTGTGAACAGCAGAACAATTTTGTCAAGTCATTATTTCCTTAATTTTTGGACCCTGTATTCCAATTGTAATTTCAATTTTATTAGCTTACGAATAACAATGCCTCGTTGATAATTTTTAATAGGGGAAAAAGAGGAATAGTTTTTCGATTAGAATCGTAAGAGTAGGCAATTATTCCAGTGAGTGGACAAGAAACATCTCGTTACATTACATCGTGTTGAAAAAAAAAAAAAAAAAAAAAAAAAAATGATTGAACGATTCGACAAGTGGCATGCAGTAGAAAAAAAAAACACCATCCTCTCAAAACAATGATTTGAACTGCTTCACTTTTATGCTGTTTATAAAAGCTAAAACAGCTGCGGGATGAAGCAAATGCTTTGCTAGCTTTGCTTTTAAAAACAGAAAATTTTACTGCCATCCCTCTATCGTTTATAAATTAGAAATTTTCCTTCCAATATCTCTTTTTGTTTCTTACTCTTTAGCTGTATAAATAAGGCTGTTTGCGCAATTATGTGTAACTTTAATGGTCTCTTCACTGCCAGAATGTTCTATTCAAATGAATTTGATTTTTTTTTATTTATTTATTTTATTTTTTTGTATGAAGGTCATACAAGGTTGATTTTACTACAATAACACCAAAAAAAAAAAAAAAAAAAAGTTCTGTTATCCCCATTATAATTTAAGGTACACATAATAGTAAAGAAGGAATCAAAACAATTATTATTGATAAATTGCCATTTATATTTATCATTGCCATTATATCTATCGAATTTGCCATTATTTATTTTAATATAGACAGTTCACCCTTTTTTTTTTTTTTTTTTTTTTTTTTTTTTTTTTTTTTTTTTTCCTTTCTTTCGATACTAAGTTTTGGAGCTGACTCAGGTTGCTTTCAATTCCTAAATGGAGCTTAACAAAATTACAACGTTAGAAACAGGAAAACGTTCTTTTCGAACCGCATCAAATCAATGATTAAAATTATAAATTATAAATAAATGCCTTCAAGGATAATATTTCAAAAGGATTTGAATATTCTTCACTGACATCCAAAAAAAATAAAAAAAGGAATAGGGCAACAGAACTGAAAAAGAGAATATGTTTTGGCTATGTTTACAAAATACCTAGAATAACAGGAACACTCATTCTGTGAGATAGATATGAAAATTTCTCCTATCATGGAACACCATCTAAAAATCGGGTATTTAAAAAGGCGTTACGAGGAACACCCTCTGAGAGACAGGTATCAAAATTGGTTCGTATATAGGAACACACGGTTGATAGGCGGGTTAACAATTTACGTATATTGGGAGCACCCTCCTCTTACTCGAACAAAAATCAACTTATCTAAAAATAGTGACAAGTTCTAGACGTGAAAGCCTTCAATCGCAGACTTCGGGGATCAAGTGAAGCACAAGTGACCGGATAACGTCATTCGAAGTACGTAGCGGCCTAGGTGATTCCACTATCGGATTAATCGGAGTACTATTTATAAGCAGTTATTTCACAGGTGATGGACTAACCATTAACCCTAACATTAACATGATATGAGGCTATGAGAGCAAAAGTGGCCTAACCCACAAAATATAAAAAAATCTAATTTAGTAATTTTTTGCAACTATAACGCCATCTGGTGGTGTTAATGTGTTTGAAAAATTAGTTCACATTGCACCACCATGTGAACCAATTTTTCAAACACATTAACACCACCAGATGGCGTTATAGTTGCCAAAAATTACTAAATCAGATTTTTTTATATTTTGTGGGTTAGGCCACTTTTGCTCTCATAGCCTCATATAATTCTTTAACTCTTTATAAATTTCAGTAACAATTTATAATTTTCCCCCCTAATGTATAGAAGAAGAAGAAGAAAAATTTAACTTTATTCTGGGACAACTTGTCTCCTAAGAATAACGAATGAGTACAATACAGAGAACAATCTAGTTATAATAAATAATAATAAAAATTGATTATAAATTAAATAATGAGTTACGAAATAAATGAAGAAATCTTGTAAAAGGATATATCTTATGTGTACTATTATAATGTATATAACAAATATTCATATTTTATATTTGCATTGAAGATTGAAGAACCAGGAGGTAAAGAAATAGATTATGTTTAAAGGAAGTAAGAGTGGTGCTTTTTCGTATTTATATGGGCGATGAATTCCATAAAGAGGAAGCGCGGATAATAAAGGATTTTTCGAAGGATGTAGGAGCGTACAGGTTGATGAATATATGTATATTGTACAGTTCATGAATATAGGTATTTTTATTGGTTTTCAAGGATAGAAATATGAGTGGACCTAGGAAGTATTGACGTCGGAAACTGGGGTAAAGCCAACCAATTTCAGAATACCTTTGTGATATTTGAGAACGTCAGGAAATCCCAAAAATAAATCTAACAAAACCGTTCGTTAATTTTTTACATCTCATTTCAAGCGCACTATACAGTCTTCCATATACTATGCATCCGTAGTCAAAGTTGGGAAAAGCAAGAGATGATACTAAAAGTTGACGAGTACTTAGTAGTAATGAATCGCAGTGATGGAAAAGCAGTTTAAGTATATAAATAAATTCCCTCGTGATTTGAGAAATATGATTATTATTTATAAGGAAGATGATCAAACGTTACTCCCAGATTTTTAATCGAATTTTGGAAATTAATTGGTCGGTTTTTGAGGTAAAGAAGTAGATATTAGGGAAGGGTTTTTAGATGAGGTTTTGAGCCAATTAGGATTGCCTTTGTTGTAAATATATGACAGAAAAGAAAATAACCTAAATTAATTATCAGCAATCTTCTCTAAGATATTCTCCTTAATTTCTGCAATAAACCTCACAGGAATATTGTGCATTAACTGCCTTCAAATAACCCCCCTCTGAGAAATTGGGGACATATTCTTGATATTATGGGAGAAGATGAAATTTATAGATAGATCGTGACCCTTCCTTCCCATTGAACGAGGACGTATCTGAGGCGGAACACTTATCGTTTATTGAGTACACTTCTGAAGCCAAGATAGCTTAATTAATTAAATAGTTATTTATTTATGGGAATCACTAAAATTAAAAAAAAAAAACTTTATTATTATTTATTTATTATTAAACTGTAATATATATTGTGTTGTAAGGATATCAATGCAGATTTTCATTATAAAATAAAACTATTATAATATTATAATAATTATAATATATTATAATTATAATATCAACCAATTCTATAAATTTTGCGTGGGCTTTGCAGTGCTAAGCAATTTATTTAATTTTTTTATTGCCTTATATTTTAATTAATAATATCATGATAAAACATAGATACATACCTGTTCTCTCATAATGCATAGAGAATTGGGTAATTTAACATTAAACATAGACGGGTAATTTAAAAAAAAGTTTGCATCATTTTTCGGTCAATCCAATATATCTCATGAAGAAAAAAAAAAAAAAAAAAAATATATATATATATATATATATATATATATATATATATTTAACTAATACATCGGTAGTAAAACTATTCAGTCTATTGGTTATTAAAGCTTAGCAATACCTTTTCTGTATTACTTAGAGATTGTTTCAACTGTTTAAGAAAACCATCAGCTTATACACAAAAAAAAAACAAAAAACAAACAGTAAATGAATGTTTTTCAAACACTTTACTGGAGAAACAAAATGGATAGAGTGGGTGGCGTGGGACCTTGGCAATGAACTCAGTCCCTAGTCTTAACTTGACATTTAAATGAAAGATGATTGATTGTGGGAACGTTTCTTAGAGTCTGAATCATTTATTAATAATTAATCATTAATCATAATATTAATTTTTTACTACTAAAAGACTTAAAATGGTAAAATATTTAGCTTTTAATACAAACAATGCACCACTAACAGTATATTGAAAAAAAAAATAAAACTGAAATACATCGCCTCACAAAAAACATAGCACGCCTACATTAATTAAAATATTCGCTAAATGATAAGATGAGTAAGGCTTACCATACAGTATCCTTTGAGGCTGCTTTCATCTTAGCTGGCATATTACCCATAAAACACAAAATATGACAACTATCAACCCTTCACAAAATAAAAAAACAAAGACTTAGTTAAAACGATTACAAGACAAAAAACATAGAAATGGACCTTGACATACAAATAGACGAGACAGAAAATGGCCACCTACATACACAAGACATTTACACAGACGGTAGTTAAGACGGTGAAAATGCTGGATGGGCTTTTTTATAAAACAAGACACACAATATGATGAACAGTACCGATTAAATAAATTTTGTTCAAATAATCAGGCCGATAAAATAGCTGTTCTGATGGCCTCGGAATGTATCCTCAAATGTTTAAGCACGGACAAAGTAAAGCCTATTTGAACTGATTTCATCAAACTAACTTATCTACATACCACTGCGACAGACAACCACAACAGATTTTTTATCACATTTTATATAATTGCCCTCTTTTTGACAAGAGAGTACAGCTTATAAAGTCCATTATATTAAAAGGAGACCGCATCCAGAGAAGTATATTTCTAAAAATATATCAAGGAAATGAAAAAGTTTATCACTGAATGTGATTTACAACTCCTATTTCTCTAAAAATATTTTACAATAATAAAAAAATTACTGAATTCAGATATCTTATTTATTAATTTATTTATTTTCTTGTTTTCCCTCTTACAGTGTATTTAAATATCAGTATATGCTCCATGCTATTAGCATATTACGTGTATCTAACATGTTTAGAATTTGAAAAAAACATGTGAAATTTAGAAATAATTTACTAATAAGTTTTTATGATGAATTTTGAATAGGTACAATAAAAAATGTGAAAAAAAAATAATAAAATAAAATTAAGTGAACATTTTATAACTGACTGATACAAAACAGAAGTGAATAGATACAAAACAAAACATCAATGAGTTCGGCTCTGGGTATTGGTCGTCTTCTTCAGACGGATGAGATTTATAATCTTACTGGAAGGTTCGATAAGGAGGTGGTTAAGTAACAGTATTGGATGAAATTTCATCAATCACAAATACGAGTGTCTCTCCAGCAAATAATTTGAACCCTGGAAACATCCTGGCGTACACCGTCCTCTATAAATCAGATATTTGTAAAAATTTGCTTTTCGTGCACTGCTTCTGGCGTCAGTTGTTTCACCGTACCTCAATGATGAAATGATCTAGGACGTAGTCTAAAAATAAATTCAATAGATTAGATGTGTAGTATGGTAGATAGACACTTCCTCAAAAATCTACAATTAAATAAAGATAAGAACTTTAGTTGAGACTTAGCAGGATTTTGACCAAATAGTTGAATCATACATTATAAGAAGCTCCCTTGAATGTATCTGGAAAGTACTATTTTGTACTATAAATTAATGTACAACATAAAAAAAAAGAATATTTCTTGAGGTTTCCACCATATTTGTAATCCATTATAGCTGATAACATTTAATATTATGTATTATTGAATACATTAAACTTCGGAATTTTTTTCGTGGTACAGCTTATAAATAATTACGAATAAAAATTAGACTTTTTTGAAAGGTATTTTCAACGCTTAGACTTAGACTTCAAAATATGGAACTGAAATAGATACTGCGACAAATATAGTTAGATGAAATAAAATCTCACTCCACACAACACTAGAAAGGATTCCTTGATCTTCTACATCGCTTAAAAAATTATATTTGCAAATTTTTTACTGCATGAAGAACCAAGTTCAAAACGTTTCAACAGATTAAAAATACACCACATGATATACCAAATTTTCAATGATTCTAATTATTAGATCCTGAGATACTACAACATGATTTCAATATACTCAATATATTTTCCTCCTCAATACCTTTTAGCAAAGAAAAATCATATTTAAATCTAACAGAGAATTTATAAAAGAAATTACCGGTGAGGCTGAGAAATAAGTTGCGTCAGCTTCTCGGTGGTGGATCCTTTAGCATCATATGTAAATGTGTACTGAATATACTTGCAATTTATGATGTATATAGTTTCTGATAGTATAAATAATGATGACATCATAGCTGTAAAGGAGGATTAAATTTATAAAATGAAAAAGATTTTCCAGCATCAAGTTATTTATATTTTAAGAAGCCTGAGAACCAGACGTAATGATCAAGTGATATGTTTAGACTTTCGCTGTATAAATTGTGTATAACTAACATCTTCAAAAGTAACGATGGTATTCTTAGGAATTGTCCAGGGACTTTCATTTCCAGTTTCAACTTTCGACCTTATCGTTCCCCTTATGGTGGTCAGCAACTACCGCAAACTTTTCCCTTATGTTATTTTTTTTCTTTTTCCTCTCATTTTCCACCTTTATAATTTTAGATCTGTTTGACATTAAACGGTTTTGGAGGTTATAATGGGAATATTCCTATATTAATTTGTTGGTTTCTTGTATTTAAAAGTTGGATACGTAGAGTATGTGTTTTGGTTTAAAGGATTAGAACATGAATGGGAGTACCGACTTTGGAAATTAGGACAAAACAACCGACAGTAGAGTGTTAGAAGTTTTGTGAAAGATTTTAGAAGCCTAAGAATTCCGAAAAAAAATTCTCATAAAGGAATACACTAGTGGCATATATCACATTAAGAACTCATCAAAGTGTATGAAGTTCTTATACATATGCTAAGCAACCGTGTAAGAACGGTAAGTTGGAAAGTAACTACTCTCAAAGTAGAGGAGAACGACAGAAGATATTTGATAACTCAAATGGATTTTCTAGTGTTACGGCATTATGGATATTCAAGGATAAATCAAGGTCACTATAAAGTTTCTAATGGAGTTTCGAAAATAAATAGGGACGGGTTTCGAAGAGAAGTAATAGAGAAAATGGGAAATGGCATTGAAGTAGGGTTTTCGAACCAATGAGCAGTGTGATTGTTTTCCTTCAGCTAAGTCTCGACTAATGAATGCTATCGATGTCCTGAATCGAGTATGTAAATAATTTGATAAGTCAAAAATATAAACAGAAAATAGTTTAGATAAGAGATAAGTGAAAAGTATACATGAAAATGATATTTTTTCATCATAATATCCTAATAGGGTATTATAATTAGTATACCCTAATAGGTATTTTTTCTATTTACACATATTTTGTGTTTAAACATAGAAATTTAAAAAAAATATGTATGTGTTTGTATTTATACTATTTTTCCTCTTTGATTTCTTTACACGCACATGAGTATATATTAGGTGTGGATAATATTAATTGTCGAAAAGAGAAAAAGAAATAAGAAAAAGAGAAGTAGAGATTGCGTGAGAAATAAAAAATTATAAATTTATTAGTTGGTCTTATTATATCGTATATCTTAGAATTATACCTTGTCTTTGATTAGATATATTAGAATGCTGTGATATAAATCAGTTTATAAAGTTGGGCAGTGATGAGTTCTTGTTGTTATTCATTCAACTAATTTGAATAATAATGAAAGTATTTTTTTACCCAATTGGCATTTAACTTTTTTTTCCTTATGACAAAAAAGAAAACTGCCAGCTATAGACTGAAGTATTACTGGCATGCCCAACAATAATTTTAATTGCTGGACTTTAACCTTCCAACGGTCCCTCCTTTTTTGTATTTTGTTCAACACTCGACCTGTTTTCTTTCTCTCTCGCTTCCGGCCAGCTTTCTGCGAAATTCGCTTTAGCCATTCCTTGAGATACTCCTCCTGATAGGAGGGATAGTTACCTCATTGGAACATATTTAGTCCTCAATGTTGAACAAAGTTCAACAAGCGACCACTCTCGTTGTGTTTTTTCTCGTCTCTTTCCGGCAATCAGCTTTATTTGGTATAATGTAAGTAGGATTCTTTTACATTTTTACTATTGTTTATCTTAGTGAGCGAAGTATTAATTATTTGGAATATTCTGATTATGCGGAAACCTATAAAATTGCTATATATTTTGCAGATGCTAGACAAAGAAGAAAAAAGAACCGGGCAATCAAATTAAAAATTAAGATTTGAGTGGAGAGAAACTAAAAAATGTTCTAGATCATGATACAGAAACCTATGCAGATGGTAGCGATGAAGGTGACGCGAGGGGTGGAAAGGGTGGCGTCAGGGTATATCTACATTTCATTTGTAAAAATCATTCCCAAAAAATATTGTATAAAATAATTGTTTATAAAAACAACCATTTTAAACGTGCAGATAATTAATTATATTTGAGTTTAATTTTGTAAACAAAAATTTATCTAGTTATAAATTTGTTTGTGTTTTGTTTTTTATTACTTTTAATCGTAAAAATATTTTCATTTACGTTCAAAATATTATTATTTCAGCCAATATTCTGTACATATATTCTACTTTAAATTTTGAATGGTCAAAATATTTTATTTAACATATCTAATACGAAATTTGAACTAAAATGGATATAAAACAGGGTGTTGTACTTGTTCATTTAACGCGCTACCACGAGTGGTTAATAAATTATTGCAACCGGTAGAAAGTTAAACCCATCCGTCTTTGTAACATATCTAAATCAACCGTTGATTACATTTCAAAATGGTTCCAAATTTTTTACGATTTTTGATAAATCGTAATTTGATCAAATTACATAAATTAATAATTACATTTAATAGCCATTTAATTAACATCATTCAAAATTAACAACGTGAGAAAATAGGGGTTCAAAAGTAACTTTTTATCATTTAAAATGATAAAACCCTAAACGATAGTTCCAAACGATAAATGTTACATAACGAAAACTATTCTTCATTATTGGAAAATGTTCGATCCGAGCTACACCGAGCTGGAGCGTTACATTTTTGAGTACTTTCAGCATTATTGATCTAAAAAAAAAATAATAATCTCAAATTAAACAAAATATAAAATATCTTTTTAAAAAATCAATAGTTTGTAAGAGTCCGTTGAGAGGAGAAAATTTATTTCTTGGTGAAGGTCCCTCATAAAGGCATCCACTGCAAATGGGTCTGGATTCCTCTACACAAGGCCGGGACCTTGAAAAAAAAATTCCTTTAGGGAGTCAGTTGAAAAGAGGAATTCTTTATGAGTGGTATCTATCTACTTCTATGGCTAGGGCATACCGAATTCTGATTCGCACCGTACAAAAACAGGAATATTCAACGCTTAGTAATATGATTTGTTGTATATTTATGATTTCTTATTTGTATGATGTACATTGAAAGCTAGGAAGGTTTTGCTGAATACGCATGCTCCGGGGACAGAAAGGGGTGGTGAAGATCTCCGAGCTTCAGTCCGATCCTGTGATGAGGTTGGGTTAGGCACCATGTCTATACCGATCGCAATATTAACACGTAAGTAATGATTAACGAAAATATAACTGCAGCCCAAAATAAAATATTTTAGTTAGGACAACGTCTAATTTTATTGTTTACTTACTAAAAGTAATATTAGTTATAAAATGCTTTAGAAATAGTGGTTTTAAAATTATCGTTTTTGGATAGCAATATTCGTAGTTTTAGCATCAATCATAAAAAAATCTAGAATGGCTTCGTTGAATATGAGATTTCAATGGAGTGTAAAGAAAATTATAAATAATGTGTTGTAATGATTATTTATCGTAATAACACTTTTTTTCTTTAAAAAGCAATATTTCATTAAGAACTCAAATAAAGGTTTAGTAATGACAATTTCCTCATCAAAACGACATGGAAAAGAGCTTTGAGGTTTTTTAGGCAAGAAAAAATATTTTCCAAAATGTTTCCAAAATCTCAAACAGTACATTAGAAATTAAATGATAATAAAAAAATATAAATATATTGTTTTTATTAAGTGAAATAAATTCTGATAGTAAGTTCAAAAATTTTTAGACTATGTAATTTTTTAGCTAAAAAAAAATTACATTTTGAAACTGAAAAAGAAGGAATAAAACTCACTTGTTGATATTCGATTAAATGGTAAGATATACAAAACGTTCAATTATTGTTAAAAAATAGTAATTTTTATGATTTACTTATTTACTGTTTCATTCGATTATATTTCATATAATTTAACTGCATCACCTAAAGGCTATATCTCTCACATAGCTTATACCATTTCCAAAAATATATAAATATATCTGCAAGGGAATTAATGTACAACTAACTTTATTACAACATACATTTTTCGTAAATTAATTTCTACTATACGAAGCATTTATTAATTTGTCCCACTTCCGACCTAATTAACTAAATATATGCAAAATTATGTGAACATGTAATTTCTTTTTTTTTTAATTTGTTAGACTTTTTTTTTACAGTCCATAATTTATGATTTTGCTTCTGTCTGTTCATGCTTTAACATAATTGCAATTTAAGGTACTCACGGGTAGGAATTGACATATGTATGCAAATATAATTTAGTTAATTAACTATCATATTGCAGGTGCATTTGAAAAGTGAAATAACTCGAAAATATTAAAAAAAAAAAAAAAAAAAATATATATATATATATATATATATATATATATATATATATATATATATATATATATATATATATATATATATATATATAATGTTAAAGTCCTATACAATATATCGAAATTGTAACCTGAATTATCTTTTAATACTAACCAGAAATCAGATGTATCAGTTAGGATTTGAAGTTAATTCGATACATTTTTGATGTTTCACTTTGTAATTTTGAGATACGTGCGATATGTATAGATGTGCGATAAATTTAGAAGACATTTTAATTTAAATAATTAATCATTAGATGAAAAATAATGAATTTGAAATAAAATCTAATGTAACTAATTAATTTTTAGATGATAAAATGATGATTTTGAAAGAAAATATAATAATTGATAATGAAATGGCGAAATGATAAATTTGAAATAAAATGTAATTAATCACCAGATGATGGGGTTTGTCTTTTGATTGAATAGAAAATTACTCTCTATTTTTATTAAAAATATCATTAAGATTTATTTTGAGAAACAAGAAATGAAATAGGTGATGGATTTCATGTGAATAATTATTTAATAACATATAAGATTGGCAACGAATTTATGGGGATGGGATCCAGTTGGTGGGATGAACTCAGGATCTAGTTAATGAATGGAAGATCTAGCAATGGTAATGACTTTGTGCTTCAACATTTTTACTACAATTTCGGTCCTAAGAAAACCCGAGCCATCTGGACATATATGAATATTACTGCTGTATATTTATATAATATACATACATAATATGTAATTATGTATTACCTCCCTCTCCAGTTAAAAAAAAAAAAAAACTAAGAGAAGTGGAGTAGTGGCTTTACAATCAATTAAATAAGATAAATATGTAAAAAAATAAAAAATAAAGTATCATTTTTTTTTTTCGTTTTGATTAATAGATATTTTTTATTGAAAGTATTTCAATATGTTAATCCTCATAATCTTTTTGTTACACTAATTATTATTCCTTAAAATTTAATATTTGATTAGAAATATTAATATTCAATCAAAAAATTATTGTAATTAATTGCTCAATATGCTGAAGTTACTTATTGTATCACTTATATAAATTTTAGGCTGAATAAGTCAATATTTTTTAAAGACATTTTCAAAATAGTTTTAAAAAATAATTATTTACTTATATGGAACTATACCAATTGATGTACCAAGCAGTTTAATTTACTATGGAATTTGAGATGAAAGTCAAGTACTACCTTGAAGCACTTAATTAAAAGTAAATTTCATTGGGGGAAAAAAAAAACTACAAAAAATACTTGGTTTCTTCAATCGCAGTGACCTTGTATTAAGATCTGAAGGCTCATATAGTGAGCCGGGAGAGTTCTCTGTATCTTGACGTCATTTACACATTGAGTAATGGTTAGATATGGGCCAAATAGTTACTGGCTAACTAGTCAGCTGGCAAAATGGCCGACTTGTCGGGCATGCTGATAGTTGCTTCCACTGAAATTTGGGTACCATCGGCAATGTTCTACAACCTTTGTCTATAGCTTTTTAGCCGACTATATATTTACATATAACTACAGGTTTTTGTTTACCTTAAATTTTGTTTTCAGATTTTTTCCAAAGGGCTAGTGAGTAATGGCGTCTATTTTTATAAAGAAAAAAGCGAACGTCAGCAATTTACTTACAATTAGATTGTTGGTTGTGAAATTTGAAGTTCAATCATGCCGAAAAAGATATCATGTTTATGGACTTATATATATAACACAAATATGAAAATTGATGAAATAGCAGTTTACTTTTATTTTCCTATATTTATATTACACTTCAATAATAATTAATATGTTTTTTAATGAGGCAAACCAAAAACTGTCAAAAAAAAAAAAAATAAAAAAATAGTAGGTCCTTTATTCAGTATTATAGAAGTTATTCGATTTACCTACTCCTCAGCGCTACAGGCCTGGGCCTCCTGGATTTTTCTTCTCTATCTATCTCTTTCCTCCGCTTCTATTCTCCAATTTCTTATTACTAATTTCCCAGCATCTTTTGCTATCTCATCCTCCCATCTGCTTCGCGGTCTTCCCCTTTTCCTCTTTCCAGACATTCTTATATCTAACAGTATCTTTGGCATTCCATCTGCTGTCATTCTTTTGACATAGCCAGCCCACTTTAATAATTTACTCTAATGAAGTTTACAATATTTTATTTTTTTAACATGTTGTCTATTTATTCATTCGTATTTATTTTCCATATTCCGCCTACTTGTGTTGCGCTGCATATTCGTCTCCTTACCTTTCTTTCAAAAACTTTCAGTTTCTGGACGTCATTTTGGGCTAAACACCAAGTTTCAGCTCCACACGTAACTAAAGGTCTTATAATTGACTCATATAGTTCGTATTGTATAGTTTCGTTTTTCTAAACTTTAATAACTTATAATTCGCATGTTATGCACGGTTTCCTGCCATTATTCTCAAATATATTTAACTGCTAATCTTGTTTTTATTATTGACTGTAGAGCCAAGGTAGACAAAGCTAGGACCATTTTCAAACTTCAAGTCGAGGATTTCAAAGCAGAGCACGAATCTTCTATACTGCCGAAAATATTTTCAAGTACTTAGTTTTCTCTTGATTTATTATTAACCCAACTTTAAAACCGTTTTTATAAATTATTTCAAAGGCTTCTTTAAGTTCCGCTTCACTTCTCGCAACTATAACAATGCCATCAGAGTAGGCACATATTTGGCATACTTTCTTTGCAATGGTACCGCCTTTAGCCGCGTCGTTTACTGTATCATGTAAAGTCATAATTAATAGAATCGCGTATAGATCATCCATCACCATGATGCATTCCACTTCAAAGGTTTCTCCAATTTTTTATTCGATAATAACTTTTGAGGTGGCATTCTGCATTGTCATATTTAGTAGTTTTGTAAGTTTTATTGGAATACCGCTTTTCTCTAGGATAATAAACAACTTTTCTCTATTAAAACTACCAAACACGTGCTTATAATCAATGAATAAGAGGTTTAAACCAATATCGTATTCATAACATTTTTTTCATAGATTGAAGCACTAAAAATATTTGATCCGTGGTACCTCTCCAACATCTAAAACCGGATTAATAGTCTGCTACGATTTCCTTAATATATTTCCTAAGCCTTATTAATTATATCCAGTTTATTTAAGTTTGACAGTTGATAACTAGAAAAAGATTTCCGATTCCTGGAATAAATAACAAACTATAAAGATAATAAAAAATAAAAATTCCTAACAATAATTGCCTTTTATTGATAATGGTATTTATTTCGATCAACCTGTGTTGAAGTATAAATGAATAAAATGGCCGACTCCAAGTACAAAAGCAACAACAGTGCTCTGGCTCTGACGTCATGTAGACATTGAGTGATGATATAAGAATACATTAATATTCGCACACGTTTAATGAAAATTTTAATTATTTATCCATATTAAATTATAGTGTATTATGGTATAAATTTGAAATACCCGAACTTATTTTATTTTTAAAAAAATGAAAATATTCGTAAGAGCCTCAGGAAACATATGCGCAATGTGTTCTAGACGATCATTACTGTTGTATTCGTTCAGCTCATTTGTAGCTGACTCGACTGTCAGTCGACTCACAGTTCAGCTTTGTTTCTGTTCTCTAGTAATCAATGTATACACACTTATATTGACTGTTATACTTCCTTAACACAAAAATTTCCTTTTATTATAATTAATTTTTTTTTTTTTTTTTAAGTTCAAATTTTATACTAGTAATTATGAATCTTATACTTTATACTAATACTTTTTATATTTATTGTAAGGCTTTTTTAATAAATGAATAAAAAATAATTTCAAATATATTGTTCTTTATATCTAGCTGCTATAAGGCAATAATTCATGTTTTTCTCATTTTATTTTCCTACATATTTAACTTTCTCAACAATAAATAATAAAAAATAAAATAGAAATAAAATATTTTTTAATTAAAAAATATATATATTCTTTTATCCTTAGATTATACAGACGTACAAATCCGTGGTGGCTGAGATCAACAAATGATTGACCATGATGGGCTTTCTATAAAAATTATAAGAAGTGCTTACAAACAATCTTTAAGTGCTAGTTTATTGCTAACAACAGATGTTGTTTTTACAGCAACTCTACTATATGCCATTGTAAAAAGAAACGTGAACACACATAAAACCACACAAATACTTTATTCTATGCCACAGCAAAGATTCATCTATCACTAGTCCTAGAATTTCCTAAAAAAAAAACCATTTAATGGATTGGATACATTTCTGTGTTATTTTGAAGAACCTATTTGCTGACCCATATATGCAGCGTGAAAAATGAAAGAAAGTAATCCCATTTGTCAAATACGTCGCAGTTTTTATAACAGATCACATTAGTCATGGCCTAGTTCAGAAACCGTTTCTGTGTCAAAGCTTGAAGATAAAGTACTCTTTATTTATTCATGTAAAAACTAAAAGAAGAACTAGTTGTTTAATAAGTATAGGAAATAGGTGTTAAAACACAGATATAAAATCTACAATACAATTTTTATCATAAAGATTTTAATACGTTGTAAAAATGTCCAATTTTACTACGGGAAGGACGGTTATAAACGGCATTAAAGCAAATTTATTCTACCTTAGGCTAGTTGCACACATACCGACTTTTGGACGGCCGGTAAAAAATCGACCGATATTTTGCCGGTGCTAAGTGCTAGGTGTTTGCACACTCACCGGTATTTTACCGGTTAAACAATTAGTAGCTTTTTTCATAATTATAATTTTATTTATACTTGACTTTTCGACCTAAAACTTTTAACAATTTCTGATTAAAGAATTGATATTGTTTCATTCGATTCAGTAACTCAAACAAGTAAGGGCTGTAAAATTGTACGTAATAAAATTATGTTTAACGCACTGTTATTTATCGACAATGACCACAGCAAACATTTGATTCAAGCTAGAACTATAAATTTTTGTTATAAACCAATGTTCAACAAATTATGTAGACTCGTCCCACTGTGGGTTGAGAACGGAGGCCCTGAAGGTTCTGTATGAAGGCGCAATTTAGCCTATTATTACTTAAGGCATGGAAATATGGCATCCAGGAATTCAGATTAAGTACAACAAGGCAAAGCTGGAAAGGCTCCAGAGGCTAATGTCACTCAAAATTATCAAAAGTTTTCGGACACTTTCAGACGAAGCCCCTTTTTTTTTTTTGCCAAAATGATCCCCATTAGTATCCTAGCTGATAAATATGTAGGTAAAATAACCCAATAGGGTTACTGCTGAAATGAAAACACTAAAAAGATATAAACAGACTAAACAAAAGGGGTAAAACAAGGACTATAATGTGAGGTGAAGGAGTTCTGCGAATCCTATAAATACGTTTAAAAAAATCTTTAATTCCGAATATTCTCCAAGGTCACGAGTGGTCGGAGACTATTTCGATCTTAAGTTACTTTTCAGTATTGATATTTTGAATTAAAATGGGTTTCAACTTAAACAAAATTAAACATTTTTCTAAAATCAATTTTTTTGTGGAAATTTAAAAATTTAAATAAATTTATTATTTTTATTTTTTGTAATTATTATTTTCACAGAAAAATATTTTATAGCCAATTGTGAAATCATGCTTAAAGCTGTAAACAACAAAAAAATTACATCGGATGTGTTCACAAAATCTAATGCAATTTAACAAAACGGTGAATTTGTGAGAACCTTTCAAACAAACCTAGTTTATCGATCTTTTGTACTGTTAGTGCGCAATAAAATTATGTTTAACGTACTGTTGTTTATCGACAATGACCATAGCAAACATTTTATAAATGATTCAAGCAATAAATATAAATTTTTGTTTTCAACCAATGTCCAACAAATTACGTTGGCTTGTCCCACTGTGCCGCGGCCGTCCAAAACCGGTGTGTGTGCAACTAGCCTTAGAGTTTATTCACTTCAAAATATTAAACTTTAATGACCGGTCTATAAATCGTTTCTCGTCTATCGTTAATAAATTATCAAAAGATGTTATATCGTTTAATAAATAAAAAAATTTATTTCTCCTTGTTTTTTAAAACAATAGATCATGGATTTGTGGGATATATAATCTCATGCTTTTTCCAATTTACATTTTAGAATTAATAAAACCACATTACTTAAATTAATAATTAAATTAAATAAAAAATCAATTATTATTCAAAATAATAATAATAAGTTGAGAGATAGTATGGCTTTCAAACGTGACTTTTTTTTATCCAAACCAATATAGCTCCTAAATGGTACAGCAACAGTCTGGAGATGCCTACATCAAATAGAAAAAAAAATGTATAAATGGGTATCTCACAAGTTATTAGAGGCCAAATATTACATAGTAGACTAGGGATGAATTAATGGAGATTGGATGGGAAACATTGCCCCCAGCCATCATATTCTCCATACCTTTCACCCATTTCACCCAACTATCACCTTTTGAGATCTCTGGACAATTGTCTCCGGCAGAAATGTTTTGATGACTAACAGATCCTAGAAATGGAATTAAATCAGTCTTTACACCCAAAATATCAATCAGTTTTTAAAAACGCACAGCATCACGGTGCGATAAAATTATTAGTTGTAATGGAGTTTATTTTAATGAATAAAGTTATTGGTTCATTGATTTTTTTAATTGCCCAGGACTTTTAAAACGACCTGGTAGATAAGACATCAATAGCAAGGGGACTATGGTGTCATAAGGGACATGATTAATATTCATTTAGTATTTAATTAACCTCCAGCTATGGACATCGTAGCAGACTACATCTTCAAACATTCTAAGTTGTCAATACACAACAATAATCCACAAAACTATTATAAGGTCTATTTGAACTTAGCATAGAATTATTACTTTTAATCAAAACATAGTGTTCTTTCGAATCCAGTTAGTCCAGTTAAAATCTTTCAGTTAAATTCCATTGGTTCTTCATCTACAATGGCGTTAATGTTCCTTAAGTTGCTGATTTAGCATGAACCGAGTACATTACTATAAAAAAAATATATTTTTTGTTTCATCTAACATAAAGTTAATTTTATAAAAATAACACATTGTGATACACTGCTATTTCCCATCTATCAGATATTAGCCTGATCCCAGCAGGTACCACTCTGCGAATGCCATCGAATAAATTTCTATACCATCGTGTCAACTCCTTGAATCGTATAATTTTTTTTCCCTTTCTAGAAGTAGGTAATGGATTGAAACAAATAAAACTTTGATGGAGGAAGGTTGTTATAGTCTAGGGGGACGAAAGAAGTTCGATACCATCTAGTTTTTTAAACTTTTTTTTTTTCTTTGTTCTTATGAAAAGTATTCTCAAGCTGGACCAGTCTACTGCTTCTTTTTACCTTACCATGAGTAGAATAGTGACAAACAGTACCATTAGACACTCTAGACTCCTTTTAGAGATAATGAATAATCATTGACGGATTTGATCCTTCATTTTTGAAAAAGATCCTCGATAATCTAGAATTTGCTATTGTTCTTTGCCAGGGACGTAACCTTACAAGAACATTTTTGAAACCAACGCTGCGCGGTTTGCTAGTCAAGGACACATTATACTTGAAATTATTGATTTAAGTTTGTTAGCTTCAGCGATTGAACCATATTTTTGTAAATAATATCTTAACATACCAAAAATGAGCCCATTTTTTATGAACTAGCTTAAATTAGCGTTCCAAAGAGAAAATAAATTGTTAGTAAGCAATAAATAAGATGAACCAGTTTATACTTTTTGGGATTTATACAATTAATGAAGGTGTTTATTTTTTATTTGTTTATAAACCCTATGCCCAATCTAATCTGCTTGTTTCTTAACTTTATTCCCATTATATTCCCGATGATCCACCCCTCATTACAAAAGGTGGAATTACAAAAAGTACATATATATATATATATATATATATATATATATATATATATATATATATATATATATATATATATATATATATATATATTTGAATAGGAAAGTTTTAATTTCAGTCTCTATTATTACTCATTGGAACTAAATATTTCATTTCAAGATTTATGCCTCAATGCCTGCCTGAGTTTTTTATCTCGTCCCAGGGCTGCTATTGTCCAGAATCAGCCTTTTGTATTGAGGTGATATCGCAGTAGAAATACCTTTCAATATTAATATTAAAAAAAAATAATTAAAAGAGGTCATAAGCCGGTTTTAATCAATTCTAATTAACTGAAATAAGAGGAAATAACTAAAAACTAGCAAAACCTCCTTAAAAGCGTGTAATAGTTTTTGATATATTAATTAATAATTGAAAAGCCTGCAGACATTATTTTACGTGCACATAGTATCCCAATTGAATGGGTCCGCCAAAAAACGTTCTAAGCAACTAAATTTCCGAAGTGGCGATTTTAAAGGTTTTAAAATGTATAATAGAATGCCATAGTTTGATACAGTACTCCATTATGCCATTATACATGTGAATATAACAAATTAATATTTAACTATAAAATCTAACCTACTTAGTCGCTTAGAACGTTTTTCGGGGGATCCTTTCAATTAGCATTTGTAACAATGATATAGAATATTTAGAGTGTAAAATACAAGATGCATTAAAAAAAATAAGATTGATAAGAACTTGTAGAAAATTTATAGTACTTGGCAATGGAGTTGGGTCGATCCTTAAGATCAGAGATAACTGAATAGAAACAGCAATTTATTTTATTGTTTCGCCATGTTTATTAATTATTTTAAGAATATTTAAACTATACTCTCAATACCAACTATGGCTATTTTATAATAATTCAAAAGGAAAATACCCGAAATAGGTGAAGCGGATTATTATTAATTAATTAGTTATCAAAGTACTTCATTACATCGCTTATATAGATCTTTTCTGAAGATTTCTCTTCTTTGAAATAATTTATCATTCAGCTAGAATTTTTTTAATAGGATATTTTTAATAATAAGGTGTTTAATAAAAATATATTTTCTCCGGAAGCGACGAACTATCAGTTTCATTATCTATCTTATTTCCTCTTCTATAAAATTAATACGATTTGAATCGACCGTTTTTAAAGAAAACACTATGTCACTTATTTCATATTCACAGCGTTATTTCCCTTCCCCTTTTCTACAATATCCCGATTAAGAGCTTATAAAAGGCTGAAATATTGTAAGAACATTCAAGTTCCATAAACATTTATCGATGTCAGTAAATTTGTTTATATCTTAAATGACTGAGTGGAAAAACAAGTTTATTTAATATTAAATATCTCATATCTGGAGTTCATTGTTGACTGTTTAGCCGAGACCACTGAAGCTGAAGGTATATTATGTGAAGCGTGACCAAGTATAAAGATAAACTGAGCTCTTCTGAACTTTCGACCTCTGTTAGTGTTATAAACTCATTCAGTCGCTAAATGATTTTATGAATTTGAAAATTGGAAACTGAGCAGTTCATTAGTAAAAATTTATTTCTTTAAAAACTTTATTTCTTGAAAATAATCTATGTTTATGTTTATACTTTTTAGTGCCGAATATTCTGCGCAGTACTTTATATTAGAAAACTTTAAAATCTTGTTCCTTCCTTATCGTAAGTCTAGTGTATAAATACAATTGTCTGTTGTATAACACTAATTATGTTATATAATACTAATATTAAATTTCTAGATATTAAACACTAGCTGACTAGTTTTGCAACCAATAAATAACAGGTATTTCCGGTTTATTTTTGCCTATAACTGGATTCTGCTAGTGATGCAGCTGATAGTCCAGTCAATGAAGGCCGAAAATGGGAGGTAGAGTGCGTTTTCTGTAAACCGAGGTTTTTCTCGGAGACGTATTCAGGGTAGTTAGGAATTTAACATAAAAAAAGTCCTGGCGTATTCGGCCCTGGGAACAGGAAGAGGGGAGCGGAAGGTCCCAATTTTTTTCGCTCATAACTCAAAAACGGTGTGTCATACGCAAAACATGATTATTTACCAAATTGAAGGTAATTAAATTCTTTACAACATGTATTGTATACACTGTTTTCATACTCCGTGCCGTTCCCGAGATATACGCTTAGCAAATATAAATATTTGTGAAAAAGCGATTTTTATCTCACGTTCTATTTCAATATCTTCTAAACCGTGCATCCTTTGACAAAAGTCCTCACAATTTATAAATTAGATCTTATACATAAAATTTGTATTGCGGTTTTTGAAACAACCACGCAAGCCAATTGAACTGGTCAGGTCATCATTTGACTATATTGGAATTGGTAGTAAAGCAAGTGGTTTCGAGTCCGGAAAAACTGGAGAGGAAAACATACCGCTGGTTAGCAGAAGTAATTAACGCAACGGTCGAGAGCTAAAACCGAATGAAAGGTATTATGAATAAATGGTTATATGAACCTGAGTTCGGAACAAAGGGACAAAGTCGAGGAGAATTTAATCGAACGTTATTGATCAGATTGCTCATTGGGCCACATTATATCCATTTATTTCACAACATCTTTTGGGTGTCTAAAAAATTATTACTTATAAAATATGAAATTATTACTGACTTTAATAATTTCATAATTCATAAAAAATAAATTTAATATGTAGGTAGTTGAGGTATGCCGTCATAGATACACAGCAATTAAAAAAAAATTAAATTTATTATACCAACGTTTCGACTAGCATTGCAAGCCTTTATCAGGACGAGAAGAGAAAGAAAACAAACAAAATGATATGAAAAAATTGCAGAGGGTAAAAAAAAAAAAAAAAAAAATGAAAAAAATAACTACATGAGAATAAGGACTGTATCATAAAAGGAATATATACATACCAATAAGACAATAAAAGAACACTATTGAATTAGCAATTAAAATGAGTTTTAATTAAATAAAAGTTAATGACTGAATACAACAAATTAATGGCTACATATAAAAAGCTTTAAATTAATAAGTAGATATAAAGAAAGTGATTTACTGGGGTTACGTTATTAAGTAAATACAAATGATACATAACATTTGTAGTAAATTGGCAATATAGTTGATAATCAATATCTAAATTGTAGCAATGAAAAGTACATGGCAGTTCAGTCATGATGAATATTGGGGCATAAGTAGTATAATAATTGTAAACATACATAGTGAAAAAAAGAATAAGGGGCAACCCTCAACTATAGTTTTTATTTTGAAAATAAGTCTATTCTTTCTCCCTTTAGTAACTTAGAAAAACGTCTCATAAATGAATTCGTCCATATCCACCTTGAACCTTATCACATAATCACAAAATACATATAGAATACATTTCCCTCACATATTATCAAGTTCTAAACCTCATCAAAAAACCTTAACTTCCTCCTGGTTTTACCATAGTTTTATATATTATTTATTTCTTTATATTCCTACCCTTCATTAACAGAAAAAAACTTTTAAAGATTCAATTGTTGAAAAAAAAAAAGAAAAAAAGGGGCATCTTTCAAACGTTTCACGGTAAACCTTCAGAACCAAAATTTTGTTTCATATGCATGTTGCCTAACTGGTATAGTCTAAAAAATCAGAAGTTGTCATTAACAGCTTGGCATAGTGTCAGCTTTTTTTCCCCAGTCTGGGTGTCATTTTATTAAATTTTGAAAATGCATTGCTTAAACTGTATGCGTTAAAAACAATGGTGCTCAAGATCACTATGTCAATGTGATAAAATTACGCTGCATGTTTTTTTTTTATGAAACAACCTAAATATCTTTCCTAATAAATAAGTTAGCTCGAATCCGGTTTCAGCATCGTGTTTGTCATTATGAACACTATGTGAAAATATATTGATACTTGGAAAATAAATACAAGTTCTACGATTTTTTATATCAACTAAATTCCTTATTTCACAAGTGTTCTACGATTGTACGAGGAGGTGTTATGGTCAGCAATAACGCTCAATCGCCTCGTTTTCTCCCTAATTTAAGAGTACCCACTTACTACAGAATGGGTGTGAGACCTAGAGGTCTCCCATGTTCTTCCACCATAATGTTCTGTGCTATGGAACTCTGTGTTAAATGGCTAATCCGCTGAGCAGTCCCAGAATCTGTTTTAATTCTAGAAAGCAACCATTTTTTACATCCATACTTTTTATCGGATCAAATCGTCTTTAAATAAATAACATTTATGAGGTATATGTTTGTTTAAATTTGTCTATTTGCATTAGATATATTTAATTATAAGATATTGGTTCGTTTCTGATATTGTTTATTGTTGACTTGCTGTGAGCAGTATTTTTAATTTGTAAAATGAGACTTTGATAATTGATAGAAATATATATTGATAAGAATTATTTCTATTAGATTTAAAAATATTGTTAGGATACTTTTACATTGAATTTTGAATTAATTCTTATATTGTGAATCTTTAAATTTTTAAAAGAAATGAGCGGTTTCACTAATACAAACAAATACATTAAAAAAAAAAAAAAAAGTTTGCAGTTCAATAAACACATTCTAATGAAAATGAGATATCTCGACTTTACTATTTCGATTTAAAATTCCGCTGTTTATAACATAAATTTAACATAAACATAAATAAATATAATTTAATATAACATAAATAAATGTACCTAAACAAACAATTGTGTTTCTGGCATCAGTAAATAAATAATTTCTATACCTGCCTATCGAACTGAAATAATATCGAAAGGAATATCGGGTCAAATCAAAAAGATTTTCCTTTCCGATTTAATTTTGAATTTTATTGTATGTATTCCGCCTGAGTGGCTTGTTGACATCTCTGGTTAGTGGATCTGTTCTACCGAAATAATTGGAACATTATACATGTACAACTATATTTTCTTTTTTCCCAGATATGAGATTTTTTCTGTAGCATACATGTTATTGTAGGGAACATTGTATCGCTGACTCAAGATACTTTTCAGTAAAGAGGGTAAATACGATTTTATATAGATGTAGGATTCTATAGCGTAAAAAAATAAGAGCATTTATTTCATCTTTTTAGCAAATTTTTATATATTTTTTTTTTATTTTTTAGAAACTTTTTTATCTTAAAAATATTAAAACCTGTATGACTCTAGAGCAATGATTAAGAGGGGTGGTAATGAATATATGTTACTAACATTTCCCGCCGCGGTTTCGCCCGTTCTCATTAGTAAAGAAGTTAGATAATTTTAAGTAATAATAGAAGTTTTATTTGTTTATCGATGAAAAATTGTATTAATTTATGCAATTAAGCATTATTTCGGCAATGATATTTCCACGCATAGCAGTAGTTTTTAACCTGGTACCATTGTACAGGTTAGGTAGTTCACGTGAAAACTTAATTTGACATCCAATTCTTAATTTTAATGTATTAGTTGGTAATCCAGATGAACAGAGGCTATCAAGATACTTACGGATGGTGGATTGTATTATAAGTGAATCATATTTTTCAAATCAAAAAGCTAAGGATTGCCATTTTGATTCGATAATAATTTTTAATTCTGCCGATATAATTGTAATGGTTTCATCTGGATTTTAATTTCTAACTTTAAAGGCAAATGACATTGTGACAAACCTCGTTTCTACCATTCAGTATAGAACATTTAAGTTTTTATCATTGTAAATTGTATTATTCCTAAACCTTCCTAGAACTAAGAATATCGTATAGTTAAAATTTGGTTCAATTTCAGTGGTTTTACCATTGTAAACTCTATTGCAGAATGGAACTAAACACAATCGGCCGATTTTCATATTTACATCTTTTTTTAATAGTTTAACTAAATATAGGCAAATTTTATTATCAATTCCAAGTTCTATAGAACACTTAACCTCTATTAACTATGTAACCTCTCATGTAGAACGATGATCACCACTTATGTATCAGTGTTCAAACTTTACTATTAACCACATATTATCGCTTTTTTAATAACAAATTAATCAAAACCCGGTAGATTATATCATTGCTAAACCATCCTGAAACTATAAAGATGATGTGGTTAAAATTTGGTACAGATCGGTTAAGTAGTTTTCGTGGTTAGTGATCATAAACCAAAAAATGGCTTGTCCCTTTATTTAGTAGTATAGATATATTTATGTGTGGAATAAAAAAAAAATAAAATTACTTAATTAAAAAGCTAAAGTTAATTCTGACAATAATATGATTCTACACGAAGTTCAAGTCATCATAATAAATGATTAAAATGAATAAATAAAAATATTGATTCTTATTAATCAGTTTATAGTAGTATTTTTTTTTTGGTCCGAAAAGGATAGAATTATCTGAAAGAAGAAAAATCTCAAAATATAAATATCCTTCCTATAAAAACAAAAAAAAACACAAAAACAAAAACCCTGGAAAGAATGGTATTTATGGAATATATGACACACCCTGCCCTCGTAAAACCGATGTAACATATGTGAGGGTTGCGTGCCTCGTCCCTATCGTGAGGCGATGGAATGTAAATGATCACTACTTTGTTCAAAACCATAACAGGGAATGACGTAGTCATTGTATCATATTTAATTATTTTAAATGATCATTTGTGTTATACGATTAAACTGAAATAGAATATTTTATTTTAAAATTTGTTAGTGTATTATGGAGTATCAGATAAGGATCAGATAGATGAATTGGGTAGTATAATAGATGAATAGTGCGTAGATCATCATTCACCAATAACAAACATATGCCATTAGCGTACATGGTGAAAACGGTGTCAGGATAAGTCAAAATGTCAAAAAAAAAAAAAAAAAAAAAAAGGAAAAGAAAAGATAACTATGTAGTAGAGAAAGGCAGTATATTCGCCTACTAGACGGTTATTTAATTATTTTATATTTCTAACCTTAAATAGGTTGATTAAAATGAAAACATTGGCTATGATCATAATTTATATTTTAGATTCATCTTCACAGTTTAAATGAAAAACTGTAAAGATGAATCTAAAATAAAAATGAAAATCCAGGAATGCTTAAAACATAACATTTCATCTACAACCAATAGTTTATCAATGGAAACTCTATTAACAATCAACAACATACAACAGCTTAATAGTATTTATTTATTTATGAATAAGTCCATTATTGCTAGTTGCTGACCGACCACACAGTGTTCAATCTTTGCTTTTCATATTTTTTGTCATATATATTGGTATTGTTACATTAGCAGTTATAAAGGTTATTTAAGTTATGAAGACATTTTGAAATATTTTTTTTAAGTATAAGTTGAAAGTTGTGTTTATTATTGTTTTATTGATTTTTTTTTTCATTTATTTTATTTTCACAAATTACTATTACTTATTTTTGCATTATTTCCATTTATTTACGCATATATATATATATATATATATATATATATATATATATATATATATATATATATATATATATATATATATAACGGCTTGTTCAGCAGTTAAGCTCTTCGTAAGCCTAGATTCGTAAGGCATTGGCCGCCGCTAGCGCTGTGGGGTGGCCTATCAAGGAAGAAGTTACTTCCGTACCGTCTTTGCTGCAGAACAAAGCAGTGTAGTGACAGAACACTTTATGTTTATTTAAATACTTAACCCAGCGGTAAACATTCTAATATTGATTAACAGTTATTGTATTATGTTTTATAGTATAGGTTGAATAAGTTTGTATAAACATTAATGATTTGGTTTATTATTTTAGTTGATGTTATTCCTCAAATGTTTCCCATTATGATATATATATATATATATATATATATATATATATATATATATATATATATATAATTTATAGCAACGGAAAAACACAGTGTTTAATCTTTGTTTATTTTTATATATTATTATAATAATATTTGTTGCTATAAGAGTATTTATTTCTATTTGTAAATTTTTATACCTAATTATTTATTTTTTTTTTAATATTGGGGTTAATCATAATATTAACAAAAAATGAAGTCGTTAGCTAATAAAGAATAACTTCCTATTTATTTATTTATTTATTTTATTTTATTTTTTTACCCTAAAGAAAACGGATAAACAAAAACTAGACACATTTGAACGGAGGGTCCTGAGATGAATTTATGGGCCTATACTGGAACATGGGGTCTGGAGTAGACGTTACAATAGGGAGTTGTATCATCTATATAAAGATCCCACAGTGGTCCGTATGGTCAATATAAATATCCGATGGGCCGGGCATGTAGCAAGGATGGAAAACCATAGAATCCCCAGGAGAATCATCTCCTGAGGAAATATTTTGTAAACCAACGACGAATGGTTCTTTCATTAGCACTTCCTTCACCAAAAGCATGATTTATATTTCTTGCTGCCTGGGCAGCGGAATGACCGAGTTTGTACTCAAAAAAGAAAATCATTCGGAAATCGCGTGCTTTCATGGCCACGGTTAAAACTATACTAAAATCTGTATGCCTACTTACAAACAAAGTTTGCAAATAGAGGATTAACACTTGCTTATTATAGATAGTAAATATTTTGCCAGAAATAAACAGGGAATGCTTTAATCCTCTATAAAGATTAAGATTTAAAAGAATGGACATTTCATGTGTGACAACCCAATATTTTTATTTGAAATATTGTAAGAAGTTTAATTAGATTCATGAAGTAACTGTTTATTTAGGAACTCATTTGAAATGGACAGCTTTCCTTAATGAAGTGTTTCATCAGTTTTGGTTTTATGCCATAATTAAAAAAGATTAATTCTTTAATGGAATTTAACATAAAGGCTGGAACAGAGAAAAGGAAACTGATATTTTAGCAATTACAAACGTGTTTCTTTACACCTAGCATCCTCGGTTGCGATTTTTCTCGCTCTCATAAGTAGCGAACTTACCTGACTTTAACTAATAAGTTTTATTTATGAAAGAAGTCATGTTTTGCAAGTTTGCAATGTAGCATTATTTCTTTATTATTTATTTTGACGCATATCAGTAATTTTTAATCTGGTACCATTGTACGGATTAAGTGGTTGAAGTTCACATTACCAAACATAATTTGAAATCTAGTTTTTAATTTTAATGTATGAGTTGTAATCTAGATGGCCAGAAATTATTAAGAAACTTGTTGATAACGAACTTTATCATCAGTGCTTACAACTAAAGTCAGAATCATAATTTTACACAAATTATCATAAAGCAAAGGATCGAAATTTTGCTTTGGTAATAATTTGTTTCGGCAGAAATATTGTAACTGATTTCATCTGGTTGAATTTTATTAATATAATAAATAATAAATAAAAGTTTTATTCAAATGATTAAACTGTTTACAATTGCACATATTAAATATTGTTACATGTTTTAGTAATAAAACAATTTACACTACATTGACAGCTGAACTTAGCTGAAATGGATATAATTTGGAATGCATTTATTTTAACAGTAGGAAAAATACTAAAAAACCTACAACATCAGAAGAAAAAAAGAGATTGATAAAAGCAAATACCTACATAATAAAATTTACTAAACTAAAATGCATAATTTATTAACTTTTTGTACATTAAGTTAATCAACATTTTGGATAATTAACTTATATATTATTTGTGTTCCAATAAATCTAATTTCAAGCCGAGACAATAACCTTTGGATGTCTTATTAGCAAAATATTTTTATAGTAGTATGTGGTTTGTACGTTTGTTTATGTATCATCTTAAGGATTGCTTGTTACAATTGCCTATTGTTTGAATTATAGGATTTCCTGAATTGTTTGTAGAGTTGAAAAAGTTTCGGATGTGTGTGTGAATAAATTGTTTAATAGTCTGTAAATCTAATTCGAGTAGCATGTCGGTTATTTTTATGTATCTGGGGTAGTCATTTATTATTCTCATGCATCGGTTTTGCACCCTTTCAATTTTTTTATAGTTTGAATCACAGGTGTAGTAGCTCCATAAGGGAGAGGCGTACGTCAGTAATGGTCTTATGACTGATTTTTACAGAATGATTTTGTTTTTGATCGACAGTGGGGATTTTTTTCTGAAATACGGAACCATAGTACTTAAAAGTTTTTTGGCTTTGTCGCATTTGTTATTTATATGAGGTGTGAATGTTAATCGTTTATCTAGTTCCAAATCAAGGTAGGTAACAGTTTGAGTCCAAGGGATTTGAATATTTTTTAGATTGATATGTTTTGGTCTGTCGGGCATTCTTTTCGTAAAAATAATAGCAGTTGTTTTTTGTTCGTTTATTTTTATTTTCCATTTTTTACAATATTTATTAAATCTGAAGTAAATTGATTTTAATCTGTTTTCTATTGTGTCTATCCTGAAGGAACTAGTGTAAATCGCCGTGTCATCGGCATATAATGATCTTTCAACTGAAGGGAGAGAAGGTAGGTCGGATATGTAGGTATATATTAAATAGCGTTGGTGAAAGACAGGATCCTTGAGGAAGACCTGCTGATAAGGGATATTTAGGAGAAGTGGAATAGTTAATTGTAATCTGAAAGGATCTGTTAGAAAGGAATGAATGGATAGTATCTATGATGTAGGGAGGGAACTGATAGGTAATAATTTTGTATAATAAACCGTTGTGCCATATTGTATCAAACGCTTTTTCTATGTCCAGTAAGATCATCCCTGTATGTTTCTTTTCGTTAAACCCTGCCGTAATATAATCTGTTAATATTGCTAACTGTGCTACTGTGGAATGATGGTTTCTGAATCCAAATTGCTCACTAATTATAATATTGTTAAGAGATATGAAACTATTAAACCTCTTCAAGAGTATTTTTTCAAATATTTTTGAAAGAATGTTGAGAAGGCTGATTGGTCTATAGTTTATGACTAACGCTGAGTCTTTATTGGGTTTGGGAATTGGGATTGTTTTTGCTGTTTTCCAGGAAGTAGGAAGGAGACGAAGGCGGAATATAGAATTGAAAATTTTGGTTAAGAATATTATTGCTTTTCTGCTAAGATTTTTTATGACTATTGGAGGTATGTTGTCTCCACCCAGAGCTTTTTTTGGTTTAAGATGTTTAATAATATTGATAATTTCTTTTGGTGATACGGAAGAAAAGTAAAGGGGCACCGTTTTCTGAAGATACATTTTTACAGTTTTGTTTACTTCGCGATTGTTATGGAGTGAGCCAAAGTCTTTGGTAATTTGAGTAGTAGAAGCAAAATTTTTAGCCAGTAGTGCTGCCTCGTCCTCATCCGAGTAGGCGAACCCATCAGGTATTTTAAGAGGTGGGATGCATTGAGAGCGTTTTGTAAAGGGACGGTGAAATTTCCACAGAGGTTTATCTCCTGGCTTTATGTTGTTGAGGGTTTGGGTCCATTTTTGATTTTTTCAGATATTCAATTTATTTTTAACGTACGAATTCTATCTTTTGACTAATATTTTATGAGTTAGGCTTGAAGAGCATTAAGTGTGCTGGTAATTTTTCTTGAACTTGATAGGATATTTTAGGAACGGCGATTGACATTGCTGAAGACACTAATGAATTAAATTTATTTATGTTTTGTTCTAAATCGGTGGGAGTTGTAATTTTGGGGTTTATTTCTAGTTCATTGTCGATAATTTGTCTAAAAATAAACCATTTGGCATTTTTAAAGTTCATTTTTGGGGATGATAGGTTTTTATGAATTTCTGCATTTACCCTGAAAATCACAGGGTTGTGGTCCGAAGAAAGACACGGTAGAGAGACAAGGCGCGAAATATTTCGTATATTTTTAGTGAGGGCCAGATCCATAATACTAGGTTTATAGCGTTTTTGAGAGGGTATATGTGTCGGTTCCATGGGACTATGTAGTTCTATATTGAATCTTGAAATTATATTTAGAAGAGTTTTTCCATTTTTGTTGCTATTGTGACAATTCCATTGTTTATTTTTAGCGTCTAAGTCACCAAAAATAATCAAGTTTTGACTAATATTAATTAATTTAATTAGATCGGGTGCATATAATCTATTAGGGGGAATGTAGGTAGACACCTTTTAATGTTTGGGCATTCCACATCATTATATTTAATTTATAACTGCTAACAGTCATTTTTCTTACGATTGAAATTATTAATAAGTATAATCAACTATTAAAAAGTATTAATAAGCGATAAATAAAAAAAAAAAAATTTAACCGGATTAACATATTTTTCGTGTGATATTAGTACGAATGTAATTTATTTGGAAGATAAATTGAAGAACGAGACTCTGAAAAATTTGTTTGAGCTTTAATAATTCAGGATATTTGTCAGTTTGTGTTGTTTGTGTAAAAGAAAATGATTTTTTATTATACATGTATATAGGATATTGTAGAGTTGTCCTTTTATATTGTGATGTTATGATTATTCCTACAGGTAATTCCATATAGATTATTATTTTAAAGTACACTATATATCTTATGTTATATACAATATTAAATCAGTTATATAGTACATTGGAATATAATAAACATTGGATATGGGATATACTCTTAATGTTATGGAATATTTTAAATTTAACCATTAATCAAAGAATGATAACAGACCTTCTATTATTATAAACATTTTTGACATGCTTTCTTCAGCGTTTTTTACATCTGATTCAATACTTTTAAATTTGGTTAATATATTATTAAGATTAAACATAAAGAACATATTCTTTATTTCTTTGAAACATTCCATAATAGAAGGTTCGTTATTATTCTTTTTTGGTTCATTTTGGTTTACAAACGTTTTTTTAAACCATTTAGTATCTGATTTTGGTAGAGCTGGGTATTCAGTAGGCTTCGCTTTGTAAATAATTTGGTCGGAGGGGTCTAACCTTGGCCTCTGTTTACTCTGTTGAATTCGTAGATTTCTAATCAGTTTGGGGCATTTTTCATAATTGGCAAAATGTTCTTCTTGACAGTTACAGCATTTTGGTTTGAATCCGTCTGCTAGGATATTTGGACAATCTTTTGATAAATGTTCTTCTGAACATTTTAAACATTTCAGTTTTTTAAAGCAATTTCTTGCCACGTGATTAAACTCTTGGCAGAGATAACATTGAGTTAACGATTTTTTACTGTTGTATTTTTTCCATGTGATAAGGACGCTTTCGCAGTATTTTATATTTTTTAATTTAGACAGCTGTTATTTATATTCTAATATAACAATAGATAAAGGTAGTTTAATTTCTATTCCGTCTGTTTTTTTTTTATCATTTGGAACATTTTATGGATTTCTAAACCCTGGTTTTTTAGATGATTTAAAATGTCCTCGGTTGGATATTCAGGGGGCATGCCTTTAAGTAAAACTTTTGGCTTAACTTCGTGGTTTGGATATTAGTTCATTTTTAATTTTCACAAAATCTTCATTATTTTGCTCATAAAATATGGTTTTATTTCCAGCATACTTTATATTTACCTTAGTTAATTTAGTTTTTAAATAGTCCAAAATGTGTTTGTGGTCTTCAAATGTAGTATTGGCTACTACTGGTGGAAATTTAATTTTTGGAACATTATTTTCACTTATTATATATCCTTCATCTTCCTCGTCCGAGAATATAGAGTACGCATTTTTGATAGGTACGTTATAGATAGTGTACTCACCTCTTTTGCGTTTAGGAGCGGCAGTATCTTCTTTTGATTTTGAAGTGCTTGGAATAGCGTCCTCCATATTTGCTATATTCCTTGATGGGGCATTCTTTTTGTGACTAAGTTCAATGATATTAAAATTCACTTCGATTTACACACCGAAAAGAATTCTAAAGTATTAATTACTGTTTTAAAGTTTGAAAACGATTTACTATGTAGCGCACTAGGTTATAATACGTCTGTATACAGCGGTAGCTATAACACATCTGTGAATTTTATTTTCTTACTACAAAAGGATAAGATAGTTTGTTTGTTTGTTTATTTCGTTTAACGTCACTTTATGCTGCTATGGCTAATCGGACGATGCTACGGCGGGAGTCCTAAATTTTGCCTATTCAGGTATAATTAGGATAGGGATCTTTAACGAGTACATGACATCGCACAGGCTCGGGACCCCCCATTTTACGTCCCTTCCGAAGGACGGCATAGCTAAGGATTTTTTATTCCCTTTAAAAAATCCTAAGGTCATCTGCCGGGCAGCGAACCCGCGATCTTGGGAGGATAAGATAGTATGGTAAACCTTGTTTCTGCTGCTCAACATTATAAATTGTATTTTTATTATTGTAAATTATATTTTTTTCATCGTAAATTAGTTGAAATTTGTACATATGCGTTCAGTAGTTTTACCATTATAAAATCGTTTGCCGAATGGCACCAACCACATATCGGTCGATATTTACACTTCACTGAGATCCACATGTTGCACCACATTTTTATAACAATTTAATTGAATGTAAGTAAATTTTATCATTAATTTCAAGCTCTTTATAGTCAGCCTAGTGAATAAGTAGCTAAGTCGGATTTTTAGCAAAATGAGCTGACTATAAAGAATTATGGAGCTGTTTCTTCAGTGTGAATAAGTGTTTAAATATGATGTTCCTACTAAATCATAGTTATTTAAAATGAACATGTTTTTAAACACTTATTTACCACGAAGACCTCCATGGTTTCTTTGAGTTACTTAACTCATTTTGCTAAAAATTTGACAACCACTTATTCATTGGGATAACAGATATAACATCGTATATTCCCAGGGGACGTTTGGAGTTGTAACACGCAGATTTGAATGCTGATTTGGGACCGAAATTAGTCCAAAACTAGTGTTATTGCCGCCAATGAGCATTAGGGACCGTGAAAAAAAATCAAATATGAAAATCACGTTTTTTTTTTTCTTCTCTAAGTCAAGATAGAGAAATGATTCTTTAACATTTAATTGCAGTTATCTTTGCCATTTGGTATAAAAATACTTTCGTTATGCTTAAAACACCACCGGCTTTAGGGTGCTCAAAAACTCTAAAGAAAATGACAAAATTCCAAGGAAATCCACTGTAAATCCGTGGACATTTTTTTTTTTTATGAACAACTGACCTCAAATCTCAAATTAACGCACCATAAAACTATTGTAGGTGAAATTTTATCAAAAAAAAATATATATATTGATTTTTTACCTCTTTCGAGGAGATTTAAATTTTTGAAGTTGAGATTTCATTCACAATTTTTAACGGCCATAACAACTGCTGCATTCAACCGATTGCAATAGTAATAGCATCACTAGAATCAGCATACATTCTGTTTTTTATCCATGCATATAATATAGGGTCCAGTCCATTTAGTGGACGAAAACTGATGGGAATGAAAAATTCCGAGGTGAGCTATAACTTGAGATATCTCAACAAGGTGAAATCCTGCGACCTCCGGATCTGGGCTGAACGATGCAGTTTTACAGCTAGATGATACTAAAATTATTTAAATCACAAATTATTTACATTTTTTTATAAATTGACAGCATCTTGCCTTCTAAAATCATTCAAAATTTTAAAGGTAAAAAAAAGATTATTTTTAATTTCGACAAAATTTAATGATTTTCATATTTTATTTTATTTCTCGACTCCTAATGCTCATTTTCAGCTATAACTTTAGTTTTGAACTATTATACATCTCTACTACCACCCACAAATCGGCATTCAAATCTGTGAGTTATAACTCCTAACGTCCCCTTGTTAGTAACGCATAATGTAGGATGGTGCTCGCTATCTATCGGTAAATTTACAAACTTCACTGTTATCCACATACTATTGCTTTTTTAATAACAAATATTTTGAAAATCAGATTTTATTATTGCTAAACGTTCCTAAAACTATGAAAATAATGTAGTTATCATCTGGTACAGATTGGTTCATTAATATTTGTGGTTAGTGACAAAAAAAGAAAAATAACATGTTATATAACAGATTTTACTTTAAAAAAATATTTTTCTGAAATATATAGAAAGGCCATATACACGATATTTTAACATGGTACGTGTTTTTACAGGGTCTAACTAGGTTTCAAGAGAGCAACCGTCCGTCAGTCAATGCTCGTAAAAATTATTTCGTTATTACTTATTAGGAAAAAAAAAAGTAATATTATTAATTAATAATTAAATTGATAATATTACATTAGCGCGTAACCGGTATGGTGGTGCCCTGGGAGCCCCAGAGAGTTTTGTTTGCTCAGTAATCCCATATCCACTGCTATTAGGAGCTGTAATTCACAGTATCTTTCAGGCAGTATCTTTCTTTAGATTAAGTGATTTATAAATTTTATTTAACTGTTAGTCGAGCGTGAGACCATACCGTTACATGATTACAGCAGCAGTCGATGAATGTTAATGATCCTAATTTTCTGGAATGGCGATCTGGCGATGCAATTGGTTGAATCGCAACTTTAGAGGAAGGAAACTAACATACACATTCCGCTTGATCTTAGAAAGCCGATTGCGTGGTTGATAAATTACCAACTCTTAAAGCCCTCAACTGTACCTGGGTGAAGAATGAGGTGTCACAAGTGCCCAAGAAGCAGAGATAAAAAAACGGAGGTTTACTGTGCTCATTGCAGTACACCAATATGCACGGATTGTGCCAAGAGTATCTGTGAATATATTTTTTAAATTATTTTTTGCCCATTTTGTTGCTTGTTCCTTATATAGTTGTTAATATAAATTAATCACCAGTTTTCAGAATTTTTTATGTACTCATATCTTAAATGAAATTTTTAATTTACATTTTTTTAATATGCTTTATTGTAAAATAACAATATATATTTATTTTTTTCAACCCCATTTATATACCTTTAGATTTGAGGTGTGGTTGCAAAAATACTTGTTTTGATTTTATTTGAACATTAATCGCGAACATTTTGAATTAACAAATATTGGGATCCAGGTGATCCCTATTTATGGACCATACTGGTTACGGGTTAGAATGTTCTCGATCACACTATAGTTTATTTTGAATTGATGCTGTTATTATTAATAATGATATATTATTATTATTAATTATAATAATACCAATAATAATATTATTAATACATGTATTATTAATATTACTCTAGTGAGAATCAATTAAACAATTATTCCAGTTCAACACGTAGTAGTTCTTGTATTCATTTGGGTTTAGCAAGTAATATCAACCTCACCAGTAAGAACTACGTTACCTAAAGTATATTCTGAACCTATATTAGCTACAACTGAAAAATGATAGAACATACTAATGTAAATATATGCCTATTATCCTTAAATGTGTACCATGTATCCTTTCTTTGATTCTTGATTTAAACTGAGATAATCCGAGGGTTTGGGGGCGTCTCCCAGAAGTTATAAGACAATGCAAGTACCATGATAAACACAAATCACAGGTGGCGATTTTTTTTTCAGTATCCTTCAATTCCAAATATCACAAGATAAGTAAAGTAAACCGCTGAGTTTTGCTTTATTTTTCTACAAAACACTCTGTTACACAACGGGCAGTGTAAGATAAACAAAAACCAGTAGCTTCATGTACAGACGGCTATAAAGCTATGAACGAAGTCATCCCTGAGCTCCAACGGAATCAATGACCCGCTTGTCCGACTTGTCGGCCAGTGGCTAGTCGTCCAAAGTCATTGTAGGCCCATCTCTACTAAAATTTTATTATGGATATTCTCAAGCAAACTTGATATTTTTCATAAAGGTAAACTACTTTTTGACGAAATGACTAGAACAGTTGCACTTTTGTCAAAGACTACATTATGAAGACATCCTCTAGGATTTTTATTTTTTATTTAATTTACCAATTCAACCCTTTTGAATATGTGACAATTGAAAAAAAAGAAGTTATTTTTAAAAGCTCTTAATGCCGATAAAACCCTCGTTAAGTTTATTTCAATTGTAAATAAAAACGGCACTGTTATTACGAGCTTTGGCTTTCCTTTTTTCAGGAAAAAAGTTTTCCACCAAGCTTTTCCTATTAGGAAGATTTACGATCTCACTAAGGTCTAATTTCTTTTAGTACAGGCGTAACGTTCCGATTTTATTGTCCCCATCTGCAGATGGTATAGCCTAATAAGTAGTTGATGCTCGGCGCATGACTGGAAAGTCAATCAGTTAGATTGCTCTTTCCATTGGTAAAATTCGTGGTATGATAATTGTTATTAGGTAATTTTCCAAGGTTTCTCTAATAGTCCATAATCAGTAAATAATAAATAATTGTATTTTTTTTACTTCAAGGTCTAATAGCTATCTCAATAATTTTCGCTGAATATAACTTTATAATTTCTTCTTCCAAATTAGTCTATTTAAATTTCATTCCTAGATCAATTTTTTCATAGATCCCTTAGTGTCAATTTTTACCTCTTTCTACCTGTTTTGTACCCATTTCCCAGTAAATCATGTGTACATTTCCCTTAGCAATCATTCATTATAATGTTTAAATAAAAATAAATATGATATTTAGACATGGATATACGCAGAAGGGTAATGCGATTTTGACTAAAGGTTTAGAAAGCAATCAGGCTTCACTGACACTCCATCATTACTTACAATTACAATACTGGTTTGAAAGATGAAATAACACATTTTTTAATATTTATGATATGGGACCAACACATCAAATAAAGACGTCCAATCCTACACAAAAGACTGAGGCATTTAAATCCACTTATTATTCAAAGACTAAATATTTTTACTTAAAGAATAAAAGTAACTGTTGACGCATGCCTAAAAAAGTTACAGGAAATTTAAAAAGGTATATGTTCAAAAAAATGCAGACAGTACAAAACATTAGGACTCATTACACAGTCACCCTAGTACGTCAAAAACAAAACATCACACACAGATTTACGCATACTCATTTGCGAAACGACATCGACCTAATACAAACGGGAATATTAACAATCTAATGGAATCGAGAAATATCCTAGGAAATACCCGTAGAAGGCTAAAAAGGAGTTGATTGAGAGACCTGTTCGGATAAAATTAATTCATGTTTATTTTAGAAGTTAGTACTGGTAGACACATAGATTCTTACCTCCCTCATTCTTGACCAGCCATTTGATCTCACATCAGACTTTGGCAAAATCTTTAACAAATAATTTCAAGGAATCGAACATCTAATTAAATCCCTTAGTTGATTTTTAAGTGAACTATATCATTAATTGAATAAAAAATGTACTAAAAGATTTAATCATGATTAAATTAGATGATTGATTCTTAGAAATTTGCCGTCGAATATTTAATCACTATCAAAGTTTGCTTAGCTCTGTCTCTCATATTACCATCGCATCTGCATATTGTAACGGAATAAGTCAAATATGTGGATTTAAGATAAAAATAACAAAACATAATATATAATATTTTTATTTGCTGAATAAGAAGAGCACAAAAGAGTTTATAATAAAATTTAAGTGCTTCGTTATAATAAATAAATGTATAGTGATTTAAAATTATAAAGGGCTCTTAAAACTAATGATTTCAACCGATATAAAATTTTTAATAATTTATGAAATAAGGTAGACACTTTATGTGTGTCTTGATTAGGGTTTATGAAAACATGCAATAAATTTAATATCAATAAGTTGATAGAAATTTAAGCAAATGCCGTTCTAGAAGATAATTCAATTTAACTCGTATGCTAAACAATAAACTGTATTTATTCTACCAATTTAAATGTTTAATTAGGTTTTATATAGAATTGTTTCTAACCGGCTCAGCAGTGTTATTTAAAAGTTACTGTTAACAAAATAAAAATTCCTAGCAGAAAAGTAGGGGTTCGGCTCGGCAGCGCTTATAAAATATGCAAAGGATTTTCATTTTCGCGATAAAAGGAATTTTTCAATGGAGCCCCTATAACATGCCTGCCTCGGAATAACTTTTTAAAATAATACTCGCAAGAATTCTTCAGCACGTGGTAACACCGATTCCTCACTTATATTCAAACATCGCCTTTGTTTCTAAGTTATTAACTAGGAGAAGCTTTAAACGGAATATTAAATAAATATTCTACTAAAATATTGTTATCTACAATGTATCATGTTAAAGTTAAAAGTTAAAAAATGATACATGTTTCCATTAATACTGTGTGACATGAGTCATATGTAGGGATAAGTATTGTAAGAAAAATATCAATATTCCATACTAACAATTTTTGAGCTCTGAATATTGATACAATATATATTAGTGATAAAAAATATTACTGTGTGGACTTTTATCAGAACTTGATATTTTCTTATTTCCACTACCCAAACGTTAGACAGTTTATCAGAAGTTAACGACATTACTTTCCGCATTGATTTACTGTTTTCTATTTTGGTATAAGAAGGTATTTAGGGGGTTGTAGTGTATATGTGTAAAATAGGAAAGGTTCTCAAAAGGGAAGATACCTAGTTCCTTTAAGTTCACTGGAAAATCAAAGAGATAAAACAGACTATACCGGCTTGGTTTATCAATAAGGAAAAAACAAATATTCGTATTGTAACTTCTTTGTTGCATGGATGTAGTTCAAGATTGTTTTTATCGATATGTTAAACGCCTGCAGCCGATAAGAAACCTATATAAAGAAGAAATAATTAAATAAGCATTGAAGATATTATGAGAGAAAATAAAATAAATATAATCTGAGATTTAATTTTACTGATTCCTAAACAAAAGCATTGACTTTTAATACTTTTGGGTATTTGATACATTTTTCGCTTGCTCCAATTTAATGCTTTGCTACATATATATATTGTTAGAAGAAAGTAAGAGAGAGAGAGAGAGAGAGAGAGAGGATGTAAGAGAGAGTGAAAGAGGGTGATAGAGAGATAGCATCGTATCTCTAATCCCTTTCCCCATCAAAAAGACGAGAATTGAAGATACAAAACTGTCAGAGGGTAAATTTACTGCTTCAATTTCCCTCTGAAGTAGAGAAACAAACAGAACCTATTTCCTATCTGTTAGGAACTTCCTTGGAAAAATGCACGTCTTGGAGAAGTTGGAATGGAGAGGAAACTAATCAGGAGACGATCTAAATTATCTGAAGGATCAGAACTTCAATTTGGATGGAATACTTCTTATATTGGATGGAATACTTCTCATAGAATACTTTTCATAATATTTTTAAGTGATAAAGTGAATTAAATTAATAAGTTTTGCTTTTTAATAACTCAATATATTTACGACTGAAGCTGATATCATTATTATTGTAACATTACAATCTCATATATGGATATATATATATATATATATATATATATATATATATATATATATATATATATATATATATTAATATTTTTTTTCTAATACTTTAACTGCATATTAAGTATTATTACTGTGCTTTTAAATTTTTGAAAAATAAAAATGTTGCATTAGTGTCCTATCAAGTATGTTGAGCTTAGAGGGGAATATTTAAAAAAAAAAAAATTAACAAGTTTTGCTTGTGTCTATCGTTCTCCCTATGACCGGCAATGTTTGCACATTAATACATATTAACTATTTATAGAAATTTACTATAAAAAAAAAAAAAAAAATTTCTTTTTAAATACGATGGATGCTTCAAACTAAAATAAACAAGAATTAATTATAATCTAATTCTTTTGGGAAGAAAAACAAACTTTCAGCATTTATCTCGACATCGCATAAAATGAAAAAGCATCAAGAGGTTTATAAATTAAATATAAAGAAGTGTTTCCGGATGAGAGCTTAATGTAAAACTTGGGAACAGTTTAATGGGTCTTAGCTAAACAAAAGGTACCATTGAAGAGAAAGGATGATAACTATCTATGTTTCCTTTGAAAATTTGAAAATTAAGTTGTTTTTTTACAGTAAATATATATTTTTTTAAAAAATAAACTGAGCTACTGGAATAAATAGTTAAAACGTTTATATTTATAATCTAATATTTTGTCTCATTGTAAATGTCTGGACAGTGACAATGACATGTAAATAACATTGGTATTAACTTATAAAGAACTATTCACTAGTAGCACTTCAATAAAAATTCTACATTAGAAGGTCTTCAGGCCATACTGTTTTTAGACGTCTCGAACGATGATCGGGAATGGAGTGGGAAGCAAGGTGAGAAACTAGTGGATTGGAGTGGTAATGGAGCTTACTTTCAAAGGATAGGTATCTGGGGCTTGGGCTAAATTAGCAACATATGGAACATTAAGATATTTATGGATAAGTATATTTGTCATTAAGTAAGGAGCATTGAGGATTGTTTTGAAGGGTTTGGGATTTTAAGGATTGGATACGAGATGGATTGAATAGTTCAGTAAAACAAAGCTCAACAAATAGGCCTAATCACTGTCATGTGCATGAGTTTTTGTTATTAATGGGTAGCCTTGAAGGTGTGTCTAGTAAATATTGAAGTAGTAGGCAGTTTCTTGTCATTTTAATTTTGTATGCCATTTCTTCAATGACATGTTCACTCATGGCAGTCATTTTAATCTGGGTAGAATTGCATAGGTTAGGTGTTTGAAGAGTACTCTAAAGCATAATTAAACATCCAATTAGGCAGAAATAATTTTATCGATCCATTTAGTTGGATTTTAATTTCTAATCTTAACAGTTTGGCAAACCTCGTTTCTGGCACTCAAGACTTTATATTTTAGTCATTATTATAGTAATGTTTATTATAAAACCTTTCTAGAACTATGACCTGTTGCAGTTGAAATTCGGTACAGTTGGATTCCATAAACATTGCAAAATTTGTCGGTCGTTTTTTAAATTGCCCTAGGATCCATATGCTGCTCCATATATTTATATCCTTTTTAATAACATTTGAAATGAAAATAAGCAAATTTTATCATACATTTCTAGCTCTATATAACAATTTATCTTTGTAACCTCTCTCGAATGGTGCTCGCCACCTATCGGTCGATTATCAAACTTCAAGGTGGACCCCGTAATTATTGCTTTTTTTTGGCAATACAATTGAGAATCTTTATATTTTGTTATTGCTGAACCTTTCTCGAACTATGAAGGATGTGGTTAAAATTTGGTACAGATTGGTCCAATAGTTTTCGCAGTTACTGATCACAGACGAAAGATGGCCTGTCCTTTTATATAATGGTATAGATTAGGAAAAATAACACGCAAAAACAAAAATTGTGAGAAATGAACTTGTACTGATAAGACGTGAAATTACCTTAGATTTAAGTACGTCGTAGCCCGGTCTCATCCTTTCCAAAGATAAATTCTTTTTTCATCTCATTTTCAGATGTTGATTCATTTTCAGAATGTAGCCCCCGGCTTCTTTTCACTATAATTTTTCTGATCAGATTGATTTGTAATTACATCTTCGCATTTAGAAGAATCAGACTCCGTTGATTTGATAAAGCATGTTCTAAATTTTTTTCCTCGGAAAATTGCTCTATAAGCTCTTGTGAAATTCTGGGTATGACTTCAGTTTAAATATATTGAGATATTTCACAATAACTAGCCAGATACGAATCAAAGCCATCCTGAGAGGATCACATGGAAACAAGGCACCCTGTCGGGATGAAGTGCAGACCGTCCTGCTAAAGCAGCTACACACCTCTGCAATATCGCACACCTCACGAACCTTTACAACTCTTGCTTGAGGCTGAGATACTTACCAATGGAAACACGCCATACTGTTCCAACTCCTCAAGATGAGTCGAAATGGAGATAAACCTGAATACTATAGGCCAATCAGCTTGCTATCGCATCTCGCAAAAATCTATGAGAATATTATTCTTAATCATCTCAAAGATTTCTGCGACGAACATTCAGCCACCCCGTATGAACCAACAGGATTTCAAGCTCACCTCAGTACAGAACACAACCTGATGAAGCTACAGACTGAGGTGAATAAAAACTTCAAGAAGAATTCGGTGACGGCCATGATCTCAAGAGACTGCCAAAAGCATTCAACTCTGTATCTCTCGGCATCCTATGTCATAAGCTCATAGACCTCGATTGCCCAAAGCAGCTCTGTAACACAATAGTTTCTTTCCTGAGTGACAGGAGTCTCTCTGTAAAGGTTCGTTAGGAACGATCACGCTTCGCCCTGTCCATCCACGCTGTAGTGTCCCTCAGGGAGTAGTTTTATCGCCGGTACTATTTCCCATCTACACGTGTGTGAGCCTATGCCGACGACAAAGCCATTTACAGTAGCAGCCTCAATGCCACAAAAGCACTGCGTCAAGCCGAAGCTTCATGTAAAGATATTGTTCAACGGCTGGATTTACTTAATATCAAAGTCAACCAAGCAAATACTGACTGCGTAGTGTTCTCGCATCAGGCGAAGAAAAGAACATCACTACCGAAAGAGCTCTACGTGGCTGCCATAAAACTAGCTCCCTCCAGAAAACTAGTACATTTAGGGGTCCAGCTGGACCGCCCTCTCACTTTCTCCGCTCACTGTTATAACAAGGCCAGAGTGGTGAGAAGAAAATCTTACAGGCTGCACCACCTCCTCACCTCTATTGTTCACTCACCTCGCAGACGGCGCAAAACGTCATGCAACGGAAGAAGAAACCACCAGAGCTCCATCAAATATTTAATATACCTACTGTACCAGAGTTCATTAACAGACGCCACATCAAGTTTTTCGACTCGCTTCAATATCTAGAGAACCCATTATTTCAAAGTTTATTTCCCGTACCAACTCCTTTTCGTTGGCAAATGACTGTACAGTTGTACACATGCATATAATAATTTTATTAATTTTCGTATGAGCAATAGATCAGAAAAAAATGTGCCCCAACATCTTCATAAATTTCAAGATATTCTATACTTTATTATAGAACCGCCTTAAAATGTAACCTGGTTACAAAAAAAGGTGCATACTCCCTTAAGCTTGTATAATTCATATAAATGCCCACCACTGTATATATTTGATAAATAGGGGAATTGAAATTAATAAAAAAACAAACAAACTACAAAACAGAAAACAGACCGAGCGCATGGTTGACTTTTTCTACGAATGCTTGGTATCAGATATTCAGTTATAAAAAACATTACTGGTGTTTAATAGGTTAAATTTGAGACGGTACTAAAAGGTCAAGGGTCGGGGTAAGGTTATTAGCGACTGGAAGCAAGTGGGTCCAAGTTTGAGAAAACTGGAGAGGAAAATATCCAGCTAGTTGACTAAAGCAACCTGCGCATCCATAAGATAGATTATAAATTTATTAGAATATATATATATATATATATATATATATATATATATATATATATATATATATATATATATATATATATAGCTAAATAAAATGTTCGCGGGACTGAGTTTTTAAAAAGAGATTTTATTGAGAAGTACATACATTATATCAAGCAAAAGCACAATCTTAAAGCCTATTACAAAACTTCGTGGAACAAACTGACATCATAACGGGTAGAGGCAGAGTGTCGCCGCACGAAGGTGGGGGTGCCCCTTTTATACAGTTATCTAGGAGAGGGGATAGTGTACATTTATTTATTATCTCTAATACCATTGGGTTTCCATAACTTCTCCCCCCCCAAGTTCCGAGGTCTCCGATGGAACAAATATCTAATAGGTAAGATTCTATAAAAATAAAAGGTTTGGACCTTATACATTTCTCAATACCTTTTACACTAAGTCATAACATTGCAATAGATAACATTCTATAAACAAAAGGGATTGGACCTTATTCTAAGTTTATACAAGCATAGAAGGATTAGACTTTGTTTACTAAATTAGAATTTGAACAAAAAGTTACAATTATCAACTTCCTATAAACAAAAGGATTATACTTTGAACTTCCTGTTTACTAAGTCAGGATCTGTACACTTGAAAAAAAAAAAGATTAAACCTTGTACGTCTAACGCTAGGATAGGATTTTATACAATTGTCATAAACAAAAGGATTAGACCTTGTCCATTTCTTAATATTAACAATAAGCTTAAACTATAAAATGTTTATACGTTACAGAATTCCTTACATGCTAAAGTACAATTTTCCTTATAACTAAAATATAATAGGATATTTCTTAATACTAAATAATACATTATTTAAACAAAGGACAAAATAAAATAAGAGTCTTTGAATCAGTTTCCTCTATTGCAAATAATACTTTTAGCTTCAAAATTACTCAATTAAAATAATAATATTTTAAATCAAAATAATAATTCAAACACTCCTTTACAATAATTACAATAATTACAATTAATAATAATTTCAAAATAAAATACATGCTTTTTCAATGATCAATCAAAATAATATTTCAAGACAAAATAATAGTATCCTAATTTTTATGATAGTGACTTCAAAATATTAATTACAAAATAAATCAAACAGAATATTATCGTGAAATAAAATAATGCTTTGAATGATCTTTTACATTATTAACATGGAATATAATATTTCACAGCAAAATACAAAAGTCCGACTTTATTGAAATAAACTACAGCATTGTCAGTTTAATACAGATAATTCTTTTCAATATAACATAAACATTACTCCTAATACCATTATATTTATTATATTTAAAATAAAAGATTTTTAAGACATTTTAATATTGTTTAAATAAAATTAAATATTTTTAATCAGAATCATTATCTGAGTCATAGTTATCCGAGACATCCGAAATATTTACGCGAATGGATTCATTATCGTCGTCTGAAATAAATTGTTTCTTTTTTCTCTTTTTTTCTAGTGGGCCTTTTAATATTGTCAATATGGGTTTTAATCGGTCTCTTATCTTTTACTAGTACATTTACTTTTTTAAATTTGTCTCTACTTTTTATTTTTGCTTGGGTATTTTTTAAATATTCTACATCTCCTAATTGTCGTTGAATATCCAAAGGGTCTTCTCTATTTTTATTTAATTTTTCAGTCCTTGTTTCTTTTTTTTTCGTCATTTATTTTGGATCTAATTAATTTATGTAATAACTGTTGGTCCTTGTGATATTTTAATACGTATTGTTCCGTCCGGTCGGTGTTTTCGTCTGACTCTAATCTGGAGGTTCCGAAAGTAATTTCATTGGGCGTTAATTTTAATTTATTATTTAAGGTATTATTGTACGCTATTACCGCTAATCTTAATTTCTGCTGCATAGAACATTTATCTTTTTCTCTTCCTATTATTCTCAATAATTCGTTTAGGGTAGAGTGGACTCTGTTCAATAATCCCAAAGAGTTTGAGTGGCTGGCTGAAGTATAATGTAAGGTAATATTATTTTCTTCGCAAAACTGTTTTACTAAATTATTTTTCATTTCCGTCCCTTGGTCTAATGATATTTGTAGAGGTGTGGGAAAGTATGTCATATAGTTAGTCAGTGCGTTACAAATATTAATTGCGTTCTTTGATTGTAGGGTTTGAGCAAATAAATGTTTCGAAAATGTGTCTACTGCTGTGAAAATTATTGCGTTGTTAAAATTAAAAATGTCAATCATTAATTCCTGAAACGGTCTTTCTGGTGTAGGTGTAATTTGAAATTTGGTCTTTATAGGTTTTCGGTCATATTTCGTAACTTTACAAGTTTCGCATTTATTAATATACTCGGCTATTTTATTTTGCATCCCTGGAAAATAATATTCTTTTTTAAGTTTTTCGAATGTTTCGTTTATACCCCTATGCTTTGTTTTGCCTAAATGATAATTATCTATAATTTCTATTTGTTCATTCGGGTTTTCGACGTCATTTACAATTTGTTTATATTTTTTCAATTTAACCGATGGATATTCCGTTTCTATTATTTGCTGTATTGTTCTAAAATAATCGTCATATAAATTTTCGGTTATTTCGTTAGGTGATTTACAAATTATTCCGTATGTTTTATTAGGTTCGAGTATTTGTTCTAATAATGAAGCGATATCTGATTTAGCATAAATGTTTAATTCGTATCGGCGTTTCCCAAATGGTTTAGTGAAATTAATTTTTGTATTTCCCCTTTTTATAATTATTTGATTTTTTTCTATGTTTATACATTTTTCGGGTTCACAAATTCGTACTTGTTCGTTACTAGATTCCTGGGAATGGATTGTCTCTAAATCATCTTCCGGCGGTACTTCTAAGTCCTCTATTATCGCGTCATACTTGGAATTGTTTTCGTCCGCTATTTCCTGGTTTAATAATTCTTCGACGTCCATTTCCTCCACGTCGCTATTATGATTCAATTCGTCGCTTCCCCTGGAAAGTGCATCGGCCACGTAATTTGTTTTTCCCTGAATGTGTCTAACTTCGAATTCAAATTCTTGCAATTTCCAAACCCACTTCATTATGCGCGTGTTACCATTTTTCATTGAAAAAATCCACGTTAAAGGTTTATGGTCCGTGCATAAAAGAAATTTTGTACCGTATAAATAAGGCTTAAAGTGTTGGGTTGCCCAAACTACCGCTAGTAATTCTTTCTCTATTGAACTATAATTTAATTCCGCATTTTGTAATACTCGGGACGCGAATGCTACTGGGTGTTCTATTTCATTTTCGTCTTTTTGTGAGAGCACGGCACCGATGGCTTTATTACTGGCGTCTGTAGTCAATATAAATGGCCGTTCCCAATCCGGATAATTTAAAATTGGTGTGTTAGTCATCATTTCCGTTAGGGTTTGACATGCTTCCTTTATTTCCTTCGTGCCATAAAATTTTTGTTTTTAATGAATTAGAAATCGGTCTGGTAATTTTTGCGTAATTTTTAATAAACTTTCTATAGTATCCCGTCATGCCCAAAAATTGTCTCGTCGTCTTTTCATTACGCGGAATGGGGAAATTTAAAATTGCTTCTATCTTTTTCTCGTCTGTTTTTAATCCGTCTGGGGTTACGATATATCCTAAAAAGTTCAATTCGGTTTTATCTAGTTGTATTGATAGGTTATGTTCTTTTAGGGCTTCAAATACTCTTTTTAAATCTTTTAAATGTTCTTTTTCGTTTTCTGAGTAGACTATTATGTCGTCGATGTAAATCATAGAATTGGGGATATTTTGTATCATCATCGTCATCGCTCTCTGAAAGGTTGGGGGTGCATTACACAAGCCAAAAGGCATACGTAGAAACTCAAAATGCCCATTTTCGGTGGAGAACGCGGTTTTAGCTATTGAATCTTTATCCATTTCAATTTGGTGAAATCCCGACGCGAGGTCTATGGTGGAAAATATTTTCGATCCCTTTAGTCTATTTAATAAATCTTCGATATTCGGTAGGGGAAATTTGTCTTTTACTGTAGCCTGATTTAGTTTCCTGTAATCGATCACCATTCTAATTTTTTTCTGTCCCGACGCGTCTGATTTTTTCGGTACGATCCAAAGCGGAGAATTATACGGCGATTTGCTAGGTCTTATGATATTACTTTTTAATAGTTTTTGAACTTCATCATTAATTTGTTTTTTAAATTGTTCCGGGTAACGGTAATTACGCGTATAAATTGGATTTTCATTTGTTGTTATTATTTTATGTTTTATTAATCCTGTAGATTTTAAATTCTCGTCGTCCCTTTTTAATACTTCGCCATGTTGGCTAATAATTTCGATTAATTCTTCCTTTATTTCCGGACTAATATGTTCGTGGCGAATTAAGTTTTTTATTTTCGTTTTTATCATTAATAAAAAAATAAGTCATTTTCTAATTTGAATTTTTTCTTTTTAAATTTTAATTCATTTTTTTCTAAATTAATTTTTAATTTTAGTTTTTTTTTCATTGTCTCGTAGCCCAATAAAATATTAAACCTTTCGCTAAATGGAAATATTAAAAATTGACTTTTTGATTAATTCCTATCAGGGGCATTAGGTCAATTATCACGCTTTGTGATCCTTCCGCCGTTCCCGTAGGTGTTCGAATTGCAAAATCCTCTTTAGAAATTTCCGAGAAATGTGGAATGTGATCGGGGTGTATATAATTTTTTGTGGCACCCGTATCAATTAGCCATTTATTTCCCATACTATCAGTTAAGTTCGGTAAATCGTTATTTAAGTTCAAGTCATGAATTTCTATTTGTTTATCCTGGTTATCTATTTGTTTATCCGGTTTAGAATTTAAATTGTTTATATCCGGTCCGGAGGTCTGCTTGTGCTCGGGCCTAATTCTAAAAAATGATTCTGTCTTTGTTCTAATGATTCTATACGCTCTTGTAATAATTTTATCTGTTTATCCTTTTCCTCTTCTATCGCGTGTACTCTATTAGAAACGGTTCTCATTGAAACAGTGTTGGAGTCTATTTGCGGTTGTTGGTAATTTTGCCTAATATTTCTGGAGGGTGGTTTGTTAAAAAAATCTATGTTGTGACTGGGGGTCCCACGGTTGGTTATAAATCGGAGTCGTATATTCAATAGCTCGCTGTTGTGGCCGGAAGTTATGTTGGTTGTTATTGTTATAAGAATTAGAGGTTGGACCTTGCTCATACTGATACTGTTGCTGTCGGTAATGTTGGGGATTATTATACGACGTATATTGTTCGCGGTGGTACTGATGGGGTCGGTAATTTTGATAATCATAATGGTTGTTAAAATTTGGTCGGTACTCTTTATTTTTGTAATTATTTTCAAAATTTTTCTTTTTGTAATTATTTTGAACTGGGTTTTTTTGGTGTTTTTTATCGCCATAAATTCTATGTACGATATGAGCCGCGCTGTTTCTTAGTATTTCTTCTAAATCTTCTAACGAATCAGATTTAATGTGATAAATAAAATCTGTTAATGCCGGATGTAAGCTATGTACTGCGTGATGGGATATCTGTTTGTCATACCTATACATTTCGTCCTGTTTGTTTAGTATCTCATTGTCTGAATAAATACGTGCGTATAAATCGCATCTTTTTTGGCCCAGTCGTTCCAAGAAATCGAGTGGGTTTTCGTTATGGTAAGTCCGCGTATTTAAAATTTCTGAAATTAATTGTTCCCTAGTTCTCGTGTCCTGATATTTTCTTTTTAAGAATTTTATTATTTCTTTGACGGTATTAAATTCTTTGTCATATACGGCGACTTTAGCTTTACCTGTTAATTTATTTAAAATTGTTAAATTAATTTTGCTTGATTTGTATTTTTATGAGTATTGTCCTCCTTACAATATAAATTATATAAAAATTCGCTATTTCTGATAAAATCAACTAGTTGTAACGGATTTCCGTCGTATTCCGGGATTAATGCTAAATCGTGATTTTTAATTTCAAGAGCCATATTAATATCTTCTTTTTTAACTAACGTTGAACCTGTTATTTTTAAGTTACTTAATTTTTCTTCCAAACCATTCATAAAGATAAATGCTAAATTTTAATTATTATACTTATTACTAACTTATATTTAAATTACAAAATTACTTAAAAATAAAAATTAAAATAAAATAATTATACTTTTTCTTGATACAACGATGTCTTCGTTGTCTTCGATGTCTTCTCGATGACTTCCTCCTTTAGCTCCTTCCCGTTGATTCCTTAGCAAAGAGGTTGAAGGTCCTTCTGGTTAAGGTATTGGAATACCAAAGCGCTCCCAAAGACTTGAAGATCTGCTGATGTACTAATACTCAGCTCCCAATCTTCTCGTGCCAGTGGAAAGAGGTCTCGCTGTTCTGTACCTGAAATAAGAAGTTACGTTAACGCTTCCCTCCGTTCGGGCGCCAGCTAAATAAAAGGTTCACGGGGCTGAGTTTTTAAAAAGAGATTTTATTGAGAAGTACATACATTATATCAAGCAAAAGCACAATCTTAAAGCCTATTACAAAACTTCGTGGAACAAACTGACATCATAACGGGTAGAGGCAGAGTGTCGCCGCACGAAGGTGGGGGTGCCCCTTTTTATACAATTATCTAGGAGAGGGGATAGTGTACATTTATTTATTATCTCTAATACCATTGGGTTTCCATAACTATATATATATATATATATATATATATATATATATATATATATATATATATATTTTAATTTTGTTACTTTTTTATTTAATAAATCTTTAACGATTTTTTTTCAAAATATTGGGTAAAAATATGACAATTACTTCTTCAACTGGTTGCTAGAATAATGCAATTCTAGCCATGTGCGGACACTCCAATAAATTAGCATCGAATTGTTTCTTTGCGGCAGTATGAGTTCGTTATATGCTGACATGTGAAATTAGTATTTATTGGCAAGCTTCTGTTGTATCAGGATGTATGCTTAAAAAATTATAACATTTTAGTTTAAAATACTCATTTGAAATATTTTAGTTTAAGATACTCATTTGAAACAATTTAGTTTATGTTTTTATTTTAAAATTTGTTTTTTCATTCTGGTCTGTTTTTAGCATATTTCTCATTTTATTTTTTTAATTTTATTTTGGGGTGTAGCATGAATAAAAAATGAGTTTTTTTAATTTAATTTATTAATAAAAAATAAATTAATTAAGTGATTTAGTAGCCAGAGCTCAACTTTAATTTTTATCATTTTTTATCTACTCAAGTCATGCTTGATTAATTTTTTTTTCTTTAAAAATAAATCAAGAATATTGACCAGATGATACAAAAGAACTTTTTAGAATTCGGAGAATAATGAAAGAAAAAGAAGATATTTCTGAAAACGACAGGAACGAGCTCACGGTTATAAATAATAAAATTAACAAAAGAATAAAAGAAGACATAGAGAAATACAACATTAATATTATAGAAACAATTTTAGCAAACAAGAAATATACAAAAAGAGTCCAAAAAGAACTGTCTAGAGGTACTAAATGGATAGTCGCTCTTAAAAACAATAGAAGAGAAATCATAACTAATAGAGAACATGTGAATAGAGTAGCCACGGATTACTTCAGGCAATTATATAAAAATAAAAGGGGAACTTTAGAAGCAAATAAGGAATAAAATAGAGTAAACGTTCTAGAAGAAGTTCCACCAATGGTAGAAGAAGAAGTTGAATCCATATTGAGAAAACTTAGACCTGAGAAAAGTCCTGGGCCGGATAATATCAGTAATGAAATTTTAAAAGCAGGAGGAATAACTCTAATAAAAGAAGTAACAGAATTATTTAATCTAATTCTAGGGCAAGAAAAAATTCCTAATCAATGGAAAATCGCAAAAATAATTCTGTTTTACAAAAATGGCAACAAGCAAGACATGGAGAATCGACCTTTTTCCCTTTGTTCTACTTTGGCAAAAGTTTTCACCATTGTCATCAAACAGCGGCTCACCAAAAGAATTATAAAATGTGTTGACGAAGAACAAGCAGGATTTTGAAAAGTTTTTTTCGACAGTGGACCACATCCAGACTGTAAACCAGATGATCGAGAAGGCAAATGAATACAACTTCTATATACACCTTTGTTTTCTCGACTTCAAGAAAGCGTTTGACAGCATTTTACATACCGGAATATATAAAGCCCTCGGGACAATAGAAATAGAGGTAAAGTATGTAAAGATAATTATAGAGCTGTATAAAGAAATGTCTGCATATATCATATCAGAAAAGAGAGGACAAAGCTTCAGTGTTGAGAAGGGTGTGCGACAAGGAGATCCGCTATCCCCACTTTTATTTGTCCTTGTGCTGGAGATGGTATTCTGGCGTCTTCGTTGGGAAAACATGGGAATAAAAATAAATGGCAATTGGTGAAGCAACTCACGTTTTGCGGATGACATCGTGCTGTTTGCCAAAGACATGTGATTATTGCGGGAAATGCTTAAGCATCTTCAAAAATTATGTGAAGAAATTAGTCTTTACCCTAACTACGAAAATACGAAACAGATGACGAATAGGGGAAAAGAAGAATGCCAACTAAACAACTACAGTTTGGAATATGTAGAGGATTTTATCTATCTGGGTCAGATGGTATCCTTCACAGATAGAGAAGCAAAATAAATCCAGAGGAGAATGGCACTAGGTTGGAACAAGTTTTGGTCCCTCAAACATATTATGAAAGGCAATATAAGTATGGAGGTAAAAAGACGGGTCTTTGACAGTTGCACAAGCCCAGTGGTTACCTATGGATGATAAACGTGGTCTCTGACAAAAGCTCAAGAGAGGAAGATCCAGGTGTGGCATAACAACATCGAAAGATCTATTATGAAGTTGAGGAAAACTGACAGAGTGAAAACTATCCAGATCAAGAAAGAAACAGGGCTCACAAACACACTCAGGTGGATAAGTCTGAGCAAATGGAAGTGGGCTGAGCATCTTCTTCGGTGTGAAGAAAATAGATGGTCGAAAATTGTCACTGAATGGACTCTATATGACCTAAAAAGAGGAAAAGGGTGCCCAAAGAAAAGGTGGAGCGACACGTTCAAACTGCTGGCAGGACCCCTCTGGTGGAGAGCTGCTAGGGACAGAGACGTTTGGAAGAAGAAGTGGACCGAACTCACATCCCAATAGGGCCACTCACCCCGGGAAGTGCTGACTATTACTCCCGAAAGGGAAGGCCTATGAATGTAAAAAAGGAAGAAAGGAAAAAAAAATGTATATGATTTATATTTATATTACAAAAGCTCTAAACAAAAAGTCAATATTTTTATTTTATATTTTTTTCTTTTCTCCTGTTTATATTCTGAATATTTATTGTTTAATCTGTATACAATTTCTTTTGCTTAAATGAAAGGCTATTTTCATTTCATTTCATTTGAAGTCATGCTAGAAGTTTTTAATTATTTGACCTATATGCAAGGGATTTTCCTCCTTTTAGAACTTTGAATTTTTTATAAACTATCTGATTTTTTACAATAAATGTAATAAACATCTTCTGATTTATTGATATTTTTTTCAATTCTTAGATTTTATAACATTGAGAATTCAAATCCTTTTTTATTGGAATAACTGCACGAATCACATCAATATTTTGATAAATTTATAATATTATTGTTATCATAATAAATATTATTTGTACAATTTTATGAAATAAAAAAAAATATATATATTAATTTGATGCTTAAAAATTATTAATATTGCCGTCCCTACAACTGAAAAGTATCTAATGGTTTTCGCATTTGATCTTAAGCGATTCGTTAGAGTGATTTGGCATAAACAAACAGTTTGTATAATCGACCAGTTGACAGTTGGCTATTCCTCCCTTTACAGAGTGGATTCTGATTTGAGAATTCACTAAAACGCAAATTAGTCTTAAGCCAATTAATAAGTTACTTCAAAAATTTAGTTTTTTTTCACATTCGCTACTTAGCATCTGCCGGGACGTTATGACGTAGAAAAATTTTCTATAGAGTCATTCCATTTAAAGCGAATCAAAACAATTGATTTCTTAACCTTTTTTAATCATTTTGAAAGTTGTTTCCCCTGTGTCCAAGCACTTTAAAAACTTTTTTTTTTTCTTTTTTTTTTAAATTTAATTCAGTTTATATATAGTGGCCATTGTTTGTTTTTCTGTTCGAAAAAAAATTGAAGTTTCGATGGAATATATATTCAGTTTATCTTGTGGTTTTCATATAGAACTAAGAAAAATAGGAAAGTAAACCACTAAGCCTTTATTTTTTCTTGCAAAACCATAAACAAGAAGGAGATGAATTTGTCAGGGGTGCAGTCAGGATGAAAAAACAGACAGTTTTTAAATGAAAAACTTATATTTACATTAAAAAAATAAAAAAATAAAATAATAAAAATAATTTAAAAATAAAAAAGAAACAAGAAAAAAATCTGTAGTTAATTAGATTGTATTGTATTTTGTATTCAATTATCTAATTAACTACAGATTTTTTTTCTTGTTTCTTATTCATTTTTATTATTATTATTTTTTTTTTTTTTTAATGTTTGTATCATCTTGGTCACATTCAATTTTTGTTATCCTAGCCCTGATGAAGACCTGCAAGGCTGGTCGAAACGTTGGCACGCCAAAATATAAGTTATTCATTTAAAAACTGGCTGTGTTTATTCATCCTGACTGCACCTCTGACAAATTCATCTCCTTCTTGTTTATGGTTTCGCAAGAAAAAATAAAGGTTTAGTGGTTTACTTTCCTATCTTTCTTATTTCTATATGAAAACCACAAGACAAACTGAATGTATAATCCATCGAAACTTCAATTTTTTTCGAACAGAAAAAGAAACAATTCGAACTTCATGTATATGTGTTTATTTGGTTATTTATGTTGATGTTGATGTTGATATGTAGCCTCATATAATACTAATTGTATTATGAAAATCTTCAAACTGTTATGAATTTTCAAGACTGAACCTTTATTTTATCTTGCGAAATCATAAACAAGATGTTTTTTGTATATCCTTGTTTTTTTTATAGACAAATATTTTTATAATAGTTTATGTTATGAATGCCCCTGAATCGCAAAATAAACGTGTGCAGATAAACGAAAATGTCCACCATAGATAAACCAATGGAATTAAAAGTTTAAAAAAAAAATTGTTTTCTGATCTTGAGACATAGGGAAAACAACTTGGAAAGTTTAATATTTTTCTTTAATTGTCAAGCAACCACTCCTGGATCACTTTAAATAGAATGGTCCTATTGGTAACAATAGCTATGATATCTGTTTTGAGCTGTATCAGTATTAATATAAATAGTATATAGTTATTATTTAGGGCAATAAAGTTTCATAAGGTACAAAAGTTTATTAATCACATTAAAAAACCATTTAAGAATAAAAAAAAAAAAATCGATGAAGCGTTGATTCTAAGGATAGAATAAACTCTGCCCAACTCTTTTTAATAAAATAGATTAATCCAAAGTTTTATATATGAGTCTTTTGTGAATAATTAGAATCTTAAAAAAATTGTTTAATAAAAGTATTCGTAAGCGGCAATTTATCAAATACGTAGAAGAACTGATATATTCATGTAGATCCAAATGTGTTCTTCTAATTTGATATGTAATTTCAGTCTATTCTTTATTGAATTTTCCTTGGAGTTCATTGGTAAGCACTGTTAACCACAAATGGTGTTACTTTTTTCTTGAATTGGAGCTTTGATGCTAGATGACTGATATTTTACGAATATATCTCGGGTAGTATTTTAATGAACTTTATTCTGATAGTCGTAACTGTTCATATTTATTATTTTTCCAAAGAAGTTTAGCAGTATCTAACCTAAATCAACTAACAAAACATTCTATTCTAAATACTTTGTACATAAAATGTCAGATCCATCACCCTTGATTTAAGAACTATTTTTTTATCATCCTGACACAGATTATGATTTCAATGAATATTAAGCTGTAAATCATTTGGATATTTAAAACGTGAAATACAAACCTAGTTTAGTTGGCTTTTGTTATCGACTGTGCTTGTGTCACTATTTACAAATTAATGGTGCCACAACGTAATTTCCTGCCTTATCATCTACTCCCAACAGCGCTATAAATGGCAAATTCAGACATAATCCTTGTTTACATAAACTTGAAGACAATGGGACTCCATCAAATCGAGCGAGGTTTGTGGGCTAAGGGTTCTTGTTAATTCAACCATCTTGGTCGGGTGCCAGCGACCTTGGACTTCACATTTTTATTCACGATTTTTGAGAGAGGACTTCACAATACAATGCAGATTCTTTTTAACTGTTTGCTTTTTATGATTTTTTTTTTTTTTTTAACTGTTTCAAGAAATAGGTTGGGCTCTATAAACATAATATAATTAAGTTCTTAATTTATATTATTTAATATAATATATTACTATATTTCTACTTCTTTCTTATAAACTGTTACGTCGCGTATACTCTAAAAACTGAACTCCTTTTTTACCGAACTTTTCACCACGACGAATTATATGACAGACATTTCATCATAATTCAAATAATATTCTCTTTTTTTTTTTTATTCGAAATATTTTATAAGACGTTCATTATCAGAGGCATGATATACTTATCTATAATTTTAAGAAATGATAATGCAGCGCTATCTTATCGTTAAAAAACGATTAGTAGTTTTTTTTTTATAATTATAATTTTATTTTATTCTTGACTTTTCGACCTAAAACTTTTAACAATTTCTGATTAACAAATTGATATTGTTTTATTCGATTCAGTTACACAAACAAGTAGTAGCTTCTGCAATTATAGTGCATAAAACAGTAATTACAATGCAGTGGCAGGCGCATTTTGCCGGCACCGGTCAGTGTTCAGCGTGTGGTTACTATTTGACATGTGGTTTACTATTGAAATTTGGATGACAGGTAAATAACCGGCCGTCCAAAACCGGTGTGTGTACAACTAGCCTTAGGGAGGCAGATTTTTTATGAATACGAGATTATATACGAGATTCAATAAAAAACTTATCGAATTATTTTCCTAATTAATTTAAAAATAAAATCCGATTAAATAAAAGTATCTATATAATGGTTCCAGTATGAAACACAGACATTTACTTTACATAACAAGAATGGTCATACGCCTACAGAATTCAGAACAACATAAAGGGGCAGAGTTGTTAAGTACGTACAAGGCCTGTGGTCCCAGCTCAGCCATCGCCCCAACCACTAACCTCTGTAGTTGCTTGGAGCGGTTGTTGTTTCTTGGGATAGCTATCCCTCACTCCATTTATTATTTGGACTTTCACGGATATAGGGTCTACTGAATATCAAATAACTATTCGCAGATTCATAAATTTGTTGAATTGAAGTTTATTCTTAGTTTTGGAAGTATAGGGAAATTAAAAAAAAAAAATGCTCTTTAAATTTATTATTTACCATCGAACGTTGAAGATTTAATAATTATAAATCTTATTGCATTAAAATAAATTTTCTAACTGATATTTTTATAAAAGTGATAAATAAGAATTTTTAGTTATACTAATTTTAAACCGAGGAGATTATTCACGAAAATGACATTAGGTTGTTGACTTATTATAAATTTGTTGAGAATTTTTTTTTTTTTTTTAATTTCATATTTTTTTTTATTATAGCCCAGTCGGTTAGTAAAAAAAAAGAAGGCAAAATTCGCAAAAACGCACGTATCTACTATTTTTAAAATATATGTTGTTAGGATCCAAATATCCAAATCCATATCCGATCAACTTTGCAATCCTCAGAACATGGAACCGAAAGATATAGATAAGAAGTAACATTAATACTATAATTCATTTTGTGCAAACAGAAAAGTTTCATGTACTGAAGTGAAATTAATCTCATAATATTAAGTAATTTTGATTACAAAATGAATTGTGTCATTTGTATTGGCTTTTGTTCTGCTAGCTTTCATATACTGCCTACCGCTAGCCGGTGGGAATCATACCCTTAGACTGGCTTACAATTAATCCATGGCGGACTCACGGAATAAATATCACCTTTCACCCCGAAATAGGTTGAGTTGAACGATATATTACCTGCCTTTGTTAGAGTACATATGTGTGCTATAGTGCCCTCACTCAGCCTCCACTGGATTTTGATAAACTTGTGACGCAGCTGAAAGCTGATGTTTAGCTCAACCTCCCATAATGGTGAGTAAAATCTTAGTTCTAGGTACCAGGCTAAATTGTTTGGTTATAAGGCGAAAACTGCTGATTATTATTGTTCTTATATTTGAACTTGAATTTACCATAATACCTTTTTAAATTGTAAAAATGAGCAAAAAATGTTCGATCGAAATGAAAGCAATTGTAACCAAATTTAAAATTAAAAAAATATATAAATTATAATTATATATAATTATATTATGATTTTATATATATATATATATATATATATATATATATATATATATATATATATATATATATATATATATATATATATATACCCTGCATGTTTAAAGAATTTGATGGTACTGTTCAAAATCGGTCATAGATTTTTAGAGCTAATCAGGTACACCACATTTATCTATATCTCTCTAGTGGCGAGGTCACACTACGAAGACGTGTCTCTTTGAGATTTACTTTACAGAGTTGACACTGAGGGGATCTCTCCTTGAAATCAGGGAGTCGTGCGTTAAAGGGCAGGGTCTAATTCTAAGCCGTGTGATAATTAGTTCCTCCCTTCTAAATTGTTTGGACGATGAGACATACATACATACGGTAAGCTTAATTTTCTTCAGCTTATTTTTTTTTTAGTGCTGATCATGTACCCTATCGGTCACTCAAAATCGTCATGGTAAGTGGTCCAAACATGTCCTGGGACGGATAAGGAAATGGGCGTTATCATTTATATTTGGTAGGTTATTTATTTCCGGGTAAGCCGGAATGACTGGGGACTTCTCTCGTCCTTGTTTTTTAATTTACATGTGATTATTACTATAAATCTTATTTTATATATATATATATATATATATATATATATATATATATATATATATATTCAATAAAAAACAGTTCTATTAAAGAAAGAAAAAAAAAAAAAAGAAGAAGAAAATTATGTAGCTTCATACATTTACTAACAATCCCCGAAAATAAAATAACTTTCTTATATCCGCATTGACTTAAAAATTATAACGGCATACAAAGAGGATGACCTGTAAATAGTTCATGAATTGAAATAGAAGATGAGCTAGAGCAAACTACTTTTATAAGAGACGTTGCTTCGTGTCGGTTTCTATTTTCACTGCGAAGAAAACTTCTTCAAATAATTACCAACACTACCAGCATCATACGAAAAGGATTCGAGAGTTATATAAGTCTCAACAATAGTCTTCTAAAGTTTAGGAAACTGAAGTTATAATTCACTTTGAACAATAAAAACCCAGGACTTATTTCTTATATACTATACAGTAACATTTTAAAGTATATATTAGAATAAACAACACGTATGACGTATGCCAGACACTAAGTAGAGGAGACAATATATTATTTTTGTAAAATCGTCAGTATAGCTTGTAGTCTATCAATTGTAACTAATAGTGACATAGCGTTAGTTTGGTTTCTCTGGAATACTTTCTTTAGTAGACACTACGTTTCCCACAGGACCTTGGCCTCCTGAACCACTCGCTCCTACTCCTCTTACACCAAAGCAACACATTTCCATCACCTTATACCCAAACACATGTTGTCCTCCTCTCCACCTTCATTAGTTAGTATTTTGTATTTAAGTGTAGTTTGATTAGTCATACCCCTAGTGGCCTATGAAAATTGCACTGTATCAAGGCAAGTCTTACTTTTAAATAGTTTCTTATTAATGATTAGAAGTACGCGTTTTTTTCATTGTAAAATAAAACATTATGTTCGGAGTAATCCGCTGCTATTCTTTCAAACAGAACGAACCGTACACAAAAAAAAATAAAATAAAATAAATAAATGAAAAATATACCTGCTCCTCTAAGAGGAAATTTAATGTTGGCAGGATAAATAGAATTTCTTTCTTGAGGTTATTTGTAAAAATACAAATATTTCTGAAGTGTATTTTCTTAATTATTTATCAGTTATTAATAAAAAAAATCACCGACTTCCCTATTCCGAAACAGACCCAATATATGTATATATGTATACAATAGGTATGTATATAAATTTAAAATACTGATGTTGATCATATGGTGGCTTGTAGAGAATTACTCAGAGAAAAGTTCCATATTAATAATAGACCAAAGCAACACAATATAAAAGTCAATCGAAAAAAAAACAAAACAAGAATAATCTGCATGGGAACGTTAATCAAAACCAAGGTAAATAAAGCCCGTAGAATAAATATTATTTCTGACGCTCCTTTTAGTTGTTTCCATCTACATTGTACTGAATCGAGTCTGAAAAGTTTTTTTAGTGATCCTGCCAAAATAATTATTTTCGTTATGTGAATACAATGAATATATTTTATTAGGAACTAGTAAAGTAAACAAATCAAAACCAATTAAATAAAATAATTATAAGATTAATAAATTTAAAAAAAAAAAATTGAAAATTTTAAGTTACATACACATTTTTGTTACGTTGCTTCAAGGATTCCTTGGGTGCTTCTTTTTTTTAGTAAGAACCAATGTTCCTTGAAAACTTCATCACGATTATGTTAATAGATAGCTTGTAAGTTGTTTATGTAATAGCTAAATTTTTATAAAAGCTATCAACATTGTAAAAAATATTTGTGTTTCTTTAACAAATCTCGTGATTGTTTGTTTGTTGGGTTAATAGGCATGAAACCCTAGGGCCATCAATGCCTGTGTAGTTCTATATATGTTTACTTTCACATAAGATCAGGATCTCGTGATTAAGTAAACCAAATTGGCGGTTTTACGGAAGCATTTTGCTGAAAAGTGTTTTTTTCAATGTTTTTCGAACTAAAGAAAAAAATTTTAAACACCTTTGAATTTTATAATTGAAATGTTTAAATTTAATAAGACACCGAGAGAAGCGTCTTTTTAAGGCGATAAACATCCTTGTTCAAAGTAGCCTCTCTAGTATGGGAAACATTCAACAAGACAAAAATTACTCCCACCGCCCCTCCCTTGTATTAATGATAGCGGAACCGCTCATACGGAATTTTTAAGCTTAGTTTTTTAGCTAACATTAGGTCTAAAAAAATAATTTAATATCCAAAAAAACGACCTCGCTGTAGTGCAAAATGTGCAAAACCTGTTCAGAGTAACTCCCGGTTACGGTATATGATTATTCGATCGAACAGAAAATTAAATAAACTTTTTTTTATCTTATAAATTTTTATTTACACCTGTTATTGGAGTACAATACGTGAATTATAATACCCATATTGTAGTAGTACTGGTCTGATAGGCGTGCGGGAGACTAGTACTCAACAGTACCTCCTACTGGCATAGATTAAATAAAAGATTTATTTAAGCAAATCTCTCATCTAGCTTCTTTTAAGTCTTCTGGGAGTATTTCCAGGTATGTCAGTCGTGGCCATGTCATTATTGAGACTATTATTGTGTCCATGACGTCTATCGTTGAATTATTTATGTGCATGTTCTTTTACTGTGGATACTTGTAAATCAGAGTGAAGTTTGCGGTTTGAAATGTACCATGCAAATTTTTAAGTAAGTGTATGTATTAAGTCTTTTTCGGAGTTTTAATTTCTTTATTATCATAAGAATTTCTATATCATCTACATAGACCTGTTGTTTGCACGGATAATAACATGGACTTATAATTCGCAAGTGTTCTTAATATTCCCTGTCCTTATGGATTGCCAAGTCGTGCATTCAAATTACAAATTGCGTTTCCAATTATGCTTGTACGTACTCTTCAACCACCTAATCTGTACAATTTTAACCAAGTTAAAAATTACTGCTATACGTTAAAATACCATTGAAGAAATAATGCTCAAGTGCTTACTTCAATACAAGATTTTTACCAATAAACAAATAACAATCTAATTATTAGTTAAGATTATCTTAGTTCTTTACTTATGAAGCCGCGACGGAGATGATAGTTATTAATAGTTTCTTCTAGAACACAACGAATACATTTTCCATTGTGTAAAATATTAATGGATGCTAACATTATCAACTGGAAAAGAAACCTATTCAAAAAAAAAAAAAAAAAAAAAAAAAAAATTGAAACATAATCATCGAAGTATCATGAAGAAAACTATTATTGTGGATTGAATGTAGAATACGTCAAAAAAATTCCATTCCAAAATTCAGTTGTTTGTAGTATCTATAAGATTCCTAAGAAGATAAAAAGGGAAAAGAATTTCTCAGGGTCATGGAGCGACCATATTGCAAAGGTCAAATGCGCTATAGTGAGGGTTATAAAAGTAGGAATGACCAAATATAAAATATATAAAAAACATATAAAATATATGTATTTTAATGGAAAAAATTATTAGTAAATTGGTTCATAAAACTTAAAATAGTTATAATCAACTAACTAGATGACTGTAGTTATAGTCTGAAAATTACCTTAAGGCTTTGAAACAAGTAAGTAAAACTTCTCTTATTGATCCATATTAATCAAAATGAAAATTTTTGGAGAGCTTAAAAAAATTGAACCCTACGATTATACCTGCAAAAAAAAATATTTATTTACTTTGAGCAATATGAAGTATTTCATTATTTTTATAGCATTAGACTTAGCGTGGACAGCTTCATTTCTACAAACATAAAAATAATAACATTAGACAAAATTCTAATTTAAAAATAAATAAATAAACATATATATATATATATATTATTTTATTTAAATTGTTTTACTGTTTGATCAAATAATTCCTGAATGGTGCACATCGGTAAGTTTCTCATGATTGATTTATGAAAAAACGTTCTTTTTTTCTATATTTGGTTTTTAAATCCTGTCACTATCGTATACCCAAAATATTAAAGCGTAATTAGTTTTGTTAAATATATCAGACGTGAATTGACTTGAAGCTCAGGAGACTCTCTCAAGGACACACCCAGCCTTTATTAATTTGGTAACCTTGGTGACCCGATTGCTGAATTCCACTTGACGGGTAAAAACTTATTTTGTGTTGGAACCACGAAAGGGATCTTGACACTCCCACCATTAATAACTTATCAGTCACTATGAGTATATATTTTTTTTATTAATATCTTACTTCGTACTTATATTTTGTGATCTGTTTTCTTTTTTCTGATGTTTACAGCAAATTTTTATAAATTCATATCATTTTTTATTCATATAACTATGAATAATACCTATAGTGTTGGATTTTACGTAACTAATTAAACTTTTTCTACCTTTTTTTCCTTAATTTTTTTTTTAATCGAACTTCAGATAATTTATGTACGATTTAATCAACGTTTAACTATATACTATAAAGAGAGAAGTAATAGATTATGATAATATTATTTTATTTTTTTTTTTGTACATATTTTATTTTGCTCAGAATCTAATGTCGTTTTATTAATGTAAACATATAACCTTCGTTTTTTAATATTATGTCTCCAACAAAACCTTACATTATAACCTCAATATACCTCTTGTCTTTGAACTCATACTCCTTAAATTTTCAAAGTTCCATCAGAACGTTTTAAACCACTCTAACCTACTGGCTCATCCATTTTTCAGTTCCACACATCCTTAACCCTCCTCGCAGACTAAAACGGCAAGACCTTTTGCAATTAATATATATTACTGGAGTACTGGTAATGGCCATTTGCCTTACTCAAGCCCTGAGCGACTGTGGCGCTCCCTCTCAGCCTCTCCTGGATTATATCCTGAGGGAACAGTGTTGGGGTTACTTATATTGCGTGATTGTTCTATTTTTAATTTTTATTGTTTTTTTTCTCGTTGTTAGCACTATGGATAATACTGTTTATACTTTTACTTCCTGGATTATTTTATATTAATATTTACTAATTTTGTATATTGTACAGTTGGTGGATTTTTTTTCTCTTCATTCAATTTAATTCTACATATTGTATGAATGGATTCTTTGTCATCCATATTATTCATTACCTTTCAGAAAGGGAGCTTGCAATATTCATTCAATAAAACAATAGTTTAAAAAAAAAATACTCAGGGCTTTTTATATTGAATTATAATCGTATGGTGATTAGAAGATAATAAATAGGTAGTAATTACCAATTATTATTAACCCTTCGTTAGTTGCGCGGGGGACAGGTGTCACCCACAAGAATAATTTTGTTATTATCTGTTTAAATGGATTCACCTAGATTAGTGTCGCTCCTAGTACCTTCCTCAGGCACTGTACCCTACATGACCTTGTTGCCTATTTTAGCTTAGATTGCAAGGAAAACGAACGATTAACCTTCAAAGTTTACTGGGTCACAGTTGTCACCCGCGCGCCTAAACTCGCCAGTGAATAAAATCAGTAACTACTTTTCTTTTTATGTTCATATTTCATTTTTTCTTCAATATGCGTACAATGTTTAGTATTAACTCTTAGCGGACTAAACTGTTAATGAGTTTTAGATCATTTCGAATGTGATTTTCGATAAAATATTCATGGAAAATAAAATAACATTCAAATTCGTCGATGGATTTCAAAAAAAGTCTCATTTACATTGAATTGCGATTCAGTTAAAAATAATTTAGATCAAATATGTATACAAAACAAATATGACCAGAGGGTTACAGGTTAAAATCAAACAAAGAAATCTACAAGGATACAACAGATCTGGAGTCGGACATCCAAATAAGGAGGTTAAGGTTTTATGGGCACATGGTGAGAATGAGCCCCGAAAGGTTGAACAAGCAGATCTTCGAGAAGATCCGTGGTTATAAAGTCTCGACTGGGTATCTTAAGCAACTGAGACGTGATCTGAACCAGATAGGTCTGGAAGACCAGGACTGCCTCGATAGGGACGAGTACAGGAAGACATTGGCAGGGGCGAGGGTTCTTGTGGAGAAGAAACATCCTGGGAGGGGTCACGCATGGACTGAGGAGAGAAAAACATGTGGAAGAGCAAGAAGCAGGCGAAGAGCAAAGAACAAGTGCTGCTCTCATGATATTTGCGTGGTCCAAAGGGCCGTTCGGTGAAGAAAAAAAAACAAAAAAAAACAAATATGAATTATTTGATTTTTCATTTCCATTGTCAAAACATTTTAATTACACTTTTCAATGTATTTATTTCAGAAGTTTTATTTTATTTCATTATTGGAAACGCAAGAAAACCAGGAATAGTCACTTTCTATAACAGCGCGAAAGTCGGGGTGGATGTATTATATCAATTGTGTCAAAATTATAATATGTTTCGGAACACGGGACATTGGCCTATGGTACTGTTTTATGATTTATTAAATACATCCGCGTTTAATGCCCTGGTTATATAGAAAGCTATTAACATTGGCATACAAGTTCAACGAATAGATTTTGTGAAAGAAATAAGTTGGGAGCTGGTAAAACCACAAATTAAACGTAGACGTGCCATCACTTTACTTCCCAATCAACTGAAAAGGCGTTCCCACGTATTGCTTGGGGATATGGTAAGTACTTCTCCACCAGCGAAACGAAAATAATTAAGAGGTCGATGCTACATGTGTGGAAGGGCGAGGGATAAGATGACAAGAAAGTGGTGGACAAAATGCGAAAATTGGGTATTTGGAGAGCGTTTAAAAGAAGTGTGGTAAAATAGTGATGCAAATTGAAATGATATGAATATTTTTTTTAAATTTTAATTGTGTAATTTTTTTTTATTTGTTAATTAATCCCTTTCAGTGTATCACAGAGAACTAATTTTCAATAGTTTAAGCATAGTTGGTTTCAAAAAAGGTTTAAATTGACAAGAATTAAAAATGGGAGACAACTGTCCCCTGCGCGTCTAAATACGCAACAAAACCTAGCGCGCCTAATGAAGGGTTAATTAACCAACATTAATTTTCTTTTCAATTGGGAAGCAGCTGCATGTTGTTAGACATATGCAGTGTTAATTAGATGGAAGAATTTCAGCCATATCTCAATTACATGGCGGCCAGCTAGTGTGGAGGAAGACAATGTATGTTATCTTAGCTGTGTATCGGCTTATAGCTCTGGAGACCCTCCTCGCGCACTGTAATAATTTTTTCATTCATTCACAAAAAAATTAATATTAAATATTAATATCTAAAAGTATATATATATATATATATATATATATATATATATATATATATATATATATATATACTTTTAACATAATAATATATATATTGTTATGTTGGCATATGAAATATATGAGCAGTGTTTTTTTTTTTTTTAAATTACATATACTGATGATAAATAAAAATAAAAAAATTGTATATGCAGTATATAAATAACAAATGTTTCAAAATTATTGTATTATATATTTAACCCTTCGTCGGGCTAAGCAATCACACTTCAATTCTATCCTGTTCTTTGCGTCTTCAGAACTGCAACTCCTCAGTACCTCCATAACTAATGATATCCACGCACATGGAGAATACATATACCCCAGATGTGCCTATCAGGCACACCGGATTTGAACTTGTTTGTTTCTAAGATTAATTTTTTCATACTATACCAATACTGTTAAGCTTAGTAATGTCAAAGGGAGCGTTTGCTACAAATGACATTCTGGAAATGATTGTAACCTACACAAGCCAATATATACCATATATAACAAACTTGTTAGAAAGAAGGATACAAAATATAATCGAATAGAATAGTTTAATTGGATTATTGTTCTTTTAAAGTGTTCGTAAATCAAAAAGTAATACCTGAGGTCTGAAAACTGGTAGAAGGTACTAAAACAATTCCGCATACTAAAAATCTATTTCCCACCCGAATATGACCTGCTTCTTGGTGTGCCAATGCCTACTTCTAGAATCTCTACAAATATTTTCCGATAAATACATCTCAAAAAAGGTGATTACTTTTAGTTTGTGACATAAAATAGCTTAGGAAAGGTTTTGTGGCCAGTTTTTCAAAAGGAGCCTTCCTGACACACCGCGCCCAACGGAAGTTTTAAGGGGTGCCGGACGAAGTGTTAAATTTATTACTTTGTGAACTAAAAAATAAATTTCTTCAATTGAATAGTCAGCGATTCGCCGCTCTACTAGATGTTCACAGATATAATCCACTTTATTGTTAATTTCAAAATTATTGTTTCTTAATGTTGCCTTGGGCCAAAGAGATGTTCTTCCACTAGGCTCTCAATTCCAAATGCCTCTTCCTGTAGAAAACTCCTTTCTTATCTTCTTCACTCTCTTCATAATCAATACCCCCTTTTTTAAAATCATTTCTTTATTTTAAGCCTAGTCCAGACTGTAAACAAATGTTTCGGAACATATTTGAACATGTTCCCAAATTGTTTATAAACAGTTCAGAAACTTTGTTCCGAAACAATGTTTTGCGTCCAGGCCTGAGTCAGTGTTTTTGAACATGTCGAGTGAGGCTGTTGCAGGAATTCGTGCTGCCAATTTATTTCTTTTACTACATAGGCAAAGGAATAGAATAAGAAAAAGAAGGTGGTGGATAAAGCCTAGTCCAGACTGTAAACAAATGTTTCGGAACATTTTTGAACATGTTCCCAAATTGTTTATAAACTTTGTTCCGAAACAATGTTTCGCGTCCAGACCTGAGTCAGTGTTTTTGAACATGTCGAGTGAGGCTATTGCAGGAATTTGTGCTGCCAATTTATTTTTTTTACTAAACAGGCAAAGGAATAGAATAAGGAAAAGAAGATGGTGGATAAAAAAAGCATTAATGGAAGGCACCAGTTATAGCAATGACCTTAGAGGGACCTAAAATTTGAAGATGGGGCAGGTTTCAGAAATTTTACAAGGATGTCCCCAACAAATTTTGAAGAATTGATAGTTATGATAGGAGGGAAAATATCCGGAAAAAATTCTACATTTAGACTATCAATTCCAGTCTCGATTAGGCTAGCTGTCACACACTAGGTTTTCTACCATATTTTGTTCCTTCGACGTCACTAGGTATTTCGTCTTTTCTTCGTTTATCTGGAGGCCCACTTCTCTTGCTTTTCTGCTAAACTCTTCAAATGCTCCTAGTAGGGAGTTTTCTGTTCTGCCAGTGATTACGACGTCGTCCACAAATGCTAGATGCTGAGTTATACGGGTATAAATGCTTCCAGGGTTCGTCCTTGTTGCCCTTATGACTGTTTCTAGTACTAAATTGAACAGTACCGGTGACAGTGGGTCTCCCTGCCTCACTCCCTTATGTATATCAAACGGTTCAGTCACCCCTCCTTGCACTTGGACAGCTCCTTTGCTATAGTATAGAGTCATTTGGACTAGTTTTATTAACTTTGAGGTAAAACCTATCATTTGTTTTATATATTATTTTTATTTATTTATTTTTTAAATTTATTTCATTTTTATTTTTATTTTTTAAATTCATTTATTAACTTTTTTTGCTTCATTTTCCCCCTTTTAAAAAAAAATGTATTTATTAATTAACTTCCAATTCCATTAACTAATTATTGTTTATATTTCATATTCACTCAACAATAATTTCTATATTATTTTAAGATATTTTTGCATTATATATTAATAAACATGTTTGTACAAATATTAATGATAATATGGGTTATGTCGAGAGATCGTACGCGTTGAAATACATGCACCCATTGCAGGGTTACTGCAATGTGGAAAACTAGAAAAAAAAAACTAGGAATCAATATTATTATCACAACACTAGAGAGTTGTAAGGAAATGAAGTAAGTTAACAAATGATCTGTCCTCAGGAACACGTCCAGACTTGTCGCAACTTGTTCAATGTTCCCGTGTTTTTCATCTCCAACGGGAAACAAGGAACAACGTTGATTTTGTTTCACAATATTTTTGAACAGTTCCGAAACAAGTCATAAACAAATTTGAGTTGTTCAGAAACATCGGGAACAATGTTTCTGAACATTGTTCCGAAACATTTGTTTACAGTCTGGACTAGGCTTTAACTAACCATGGAAACATATTTTAATTCTTTATATTAGAGATTAAACAGTTAAATTTTAATTTTTCTACAAATTTAAATAATTATCTATGAAAAAGTCTTCATAATTATATGAAGGGTGTGTACAGCATTTTTTATTAAAACAGTTTAAAAAAAAAAAATACTTGAACTGTACTACTTGCTTTTTTACTAATGTTTAAAAAATAAAATTATTAATTTCAAAATTAAACGTAAACGTTCATCTTTTAAACAAAAAAAATATATATAGCTAAATTTTCTCCTCTTTTAAACAAAACTAATTAATTAAATAATAAAATGTTAAGTTTAAGAATTTAAAATATTTTAATTTTATAACTTTGACTTTGATATTTACTTTTTGATCAGTTACATATCCCCTCCAATTAAATATTATATATATATATATATATATATATATATATATATATATATATATATATATATATATATATATATATATATATATATAATGTAAGGTTTAGAGGACAGCTCTCAGAGAGCTTCTTCATTAAAACAGGGGTGAGACAAGGAGACGGCATCTCATGCATATTATTTAATTGCGTTCTAGAAAAAATAATTAGAGAGTGGACGAGAATCCTACCGGGGAACACTGGATTGCGGATGGGGATTATGGCCGACAACCTAAGGATACCATGCCTAGCCTTTGCAGACGATCTGACGTTACTAGCAAATGACAAACAATAGGCTACTACTCAGCTCCAAATACTGTACTCGATAGCGACTAAAACGGATCTTTTGATCAACATAGGAAAGACCGAGTTCGCTACTAACATTAAAGATACCCCTAGAATGATGAGAGTCACTGATAATATCTACATCAAGAGAGTCGAAGGTATTAAGTACATAGGGGAATGGTTTTCAGAGGACCTAAGCGAAACAATGACTCTTGAACACAGGAGATTCAAACTAGATAAAGCTTACCATGTCGATGAATGTTAAACTAAGACACTACAATGCAGTAGTCAGACCCTCAGTCGTCTATGCAACAGAGTGACTATATATAAATAAGAAGACCCCACTAAGAGCCCTCGAGGTAGTAGAACTAAACTTACAGCTGATGTTTCGTATAGCAAAAGGTTCAGTGTTTCAGTGTTAATTAAGACCATGGTAAAGTTGTACAAAATGTTTAAGCTTTAGATAAATAAGCTAACAAGTTGACGAACCCATTCCAGTCCCTGGCTTAAAATTAATGAAGTTATAAATATTTCAAACGTTTATTACAAACATTATTCTATTAAATCACTAATTCGGTCTTTTAAAAATAATTTCAGAAGGAAATATTCGCTATCTTCTTAGTCATTCTCTTCAGCATAAATTATATTCTATCCGCCCCATCGTCCCTTTATTGTTAATTATTCTCTGTCTTGATTATTCCTACTTCTCAAAGCATCTGCTTAAATACAAGTGAATTATCCGTAATTACTTTTATCTTTTATTTTCCCCGTTTTAAAGTTATCTCGTCCTTCCGTTTATAGTGACTGATGCTATTATTTTCTCATTATGATATTTTCTCGAGATATGTCTCGGAATTTTAATCATCCTTTGAACGCAATTCTATTTAATTTAATGATTCTAGTAACTTACAAATAATAAGCAATTTAATGTTGCTCTTTGATGTTTTAAATACGCTAGTTGCTCAAATACAAATACCTAACATGGAGAAGCTGCAATTGATAGATCACGGATTTGATTTTTTTTTTTTTTTAAGTACTTTAATATTAGATGTTTTTGCGAGGGGTAATGTGAATGTTTTATTAGGAATAGTTCAAAAGTTGAAAAACTTTCATGGTAAAAGCATATGACAATTTTATATATTAGCTTCTTGAAGGCATATCAAGATTGTTCCTAGTTTAAAAAAAATATTTGTTGTTTTAGAAAATAAAAAAAAATAGTAGTACACAATAGCTATGAATGAAGATGCTGAATTCGGAAAAAACACACACCAATTTTTACACAGAGTAAACATTAGGAAAATGTTTTTACATGAAACCAACGTCAAGTTCAAGTTCTTTACTTTAAAAAACAGTATTACACAAGTTTGTAAAAATTATAATTTTTCAATTATTTAATTTCGTTTGAATATCCTGATCATTTTTCCCGTTTTTAAAGAACTTAATTTTTTTAGCCAGCCAGTCCTCTGAATCTTAATAATTTTGATAGGGAACCGTTAAAAATATGAGGACACCACTAAAAAAATAAATTAAAACAAAAATTATTTATATTTTCTCAGGTTTTAATTATTTAAAAATATTTATGTATTTGAAACTGGTCTAATAGAGTGAAAACTTCTCACACCAAACAGGGTTTTTAGGGGATAAACCACCTTAAGGAGGACAAACAAAGAAAACAAATATTGCCGTTTAAAAATACTAACATAAATTACTGTTTTATAAAAAATCATACTTTACTTTTATCAAATTTAGAAAGGTATATTTCTCATAAGCGTTATGAAGTGTCACAAGTCAAAATCCTCTATTTTTTATTATCAATGTAGTAATATTCGTTAAATACTCCTCTACTAATTATCAAATTTAACGAATCGAATTCAAATTCTACCGTTTATTTGGGAACTTTGTTAATTTGAGTCAAATAGTTTTCCGTAAAAACACATACGTGAAGCGGGTGAGCGATAGCAGATGGTTTCGAATCTAATTTGTTACACTTCGTAAAATATTTTATGAAATTGTTTGAACCCATTTAAATGTTCAAGACATTTTGTTAATTTACCACCAGAGGGTTTGTAATGTAATTATGATATAAAAACTGACATTTTAGTTATATACATACAAACTATTATCTACACTTACATGAATATACCTGGTTCATTTTTCTTTAAAATAAATTTTCATTTTATTTACATTTATAAATCTATTTTACTCAAGTATAAGGAACAGCTGAAAAAAACCAACCCATATTAGTTATAAATTTTCGTTTTCAAGCCGAGAGATAAATTACGTTGATGTTGCTATTTTCTGAAAGGAAAACGCTAGCTGAAAATTTATTGCTGTCGAATAATTTAGGTTAGGAAGGAGGAATTCGACCTACAAATATATCATTCGGGGTGCTAAAAAATAATAAATCCACCATCCCACTTCTCAGTGACAGATGAAAAAGTGTAGCATTGAATGCCCAAGTGGATCATTAATAACGCATTACATTGGTTAAGTGATCAGAAAATATGGGGGAAATATATAAAACGGACAATTATTCATAGTGACTGAAAATAGCTATTTTTTTATAGAAAATTTTATTAGAACTTTTAAGGTTATTTATACAATGATTATTTATATAAATAAAAAATAGAAATTTCTTCTGTTATATCTATAAGGAAATCTCGAAATAGGATTAAATGTCGACAAGGAACTTAATACTGAAAATGAAAGTTGACCCTCCTCGAATCAGCAAAGAAACAAAAATGAAATAAATAAATAAAAAATTAAATTAAAAACAGTTTAAAGTTTTATATTATAGAAATATGTGTTTTTTAGGAAGTAAATCTATATGTGGGGTCAATTCTTGTGTGTGGAATATGTAAGAGCTTTGTTTACGCAGTGATTTGAAAACTGTTTAGCATATGATTCGCTTAAAAATAATTTTGTTTGTAAATAATTTACTCTAAAATAGAAAAGTTTTGGTAAAGAAGTCATAAAGGTATTATATGACAAACCCGAGATATGAAATAAGAATTTCATCACGCATTCTTTTCTTCTCACGTCTGCACTAAGTGTAAAAAAAAAAGAAAAATGTTCCTTTTTTTTTCAATGTAAAAGCACCAAATCAATTTATATCGAATTCGGATTATCTGGAAGTTATCCTGATAAGTGAGCTCAGCACTTAATACACCCTTCGAGGTTCCTGAAAAGAAGACGGCCTGACGGACCTTTTAATATAATAAAGCTTTACTAGTGCTACCAATGGGTAGCTGCTTAACAAGCAATGATATGTAATTTTTAGTATCTATACCGCATATAGTCGATGCATTTTATTTAAAATTTTATACATTTGTCAATTTCAATAAATAACTATGAAAATAAAAACAGTATTCCAATCACGTTTTTATGATATCCTTTTTTTATTTTATCGATTTAGTATATTAAAATAACGACATCGGACAACTTAAAGAGATTTAACATCACTTTCGACTTGGATTTAATGTTTTACGTATTGGTATTTTCTTATTTCATCTTCCTAATGTGATTAAGTATAACCAAAATAACATCATAGAATTAGTATTTCATATATTGATATTTTGTTATTTTCACTTCACTCATGTAAGAATCTTTTTTTTGTACATATGGTATTGTGTGAATTCTATGTCATCTGTATTACTTATTAATTTAAGGTAACAGGGATATTTATTCTTTTATCCTTTTAACTTTTATCTAAAAAAACAATTGCGTATCATAAATTTTTTATTTTATTATTTCCATTTTTATAGTTTGCGAATGTTTATCAGAAGTTAGCAACTTAACTTTAAACATAAATTATATGATAATATTTCCAATTTTTATATATCTTTATTTTCTAATTTCTACTACCCGAACTTTTAAAAGTTTACCAGAAGTTAACAACATTGATTTAGTGTTTTCTATTTTGTTATTAAAAGATATTTTCAGGGGTTTTACACTTAGTTATATGTTGTATTTTATCATATAGAGAAAATGATATATCATAAAGTGTATATCGAAATAAAAAATATCATTACAAAAATATCGAAATATCGGGGAAAAAATCGATATATCGTGTATTAATATCCAGCCAAATGTATCTCAAATATATATAATATTTATTTGGGACTCTCCGGAAACGTAAAATTACCTATTTAAGGTAGCTGTTTTTTAAAACAAAAACTATAAATTATTAGCCTTTGAATAGCTCTATTTAGAAGGAACTATTAGGAGTATTATTTCAGTATAATGTAAACCACAAGGAATGAGCACTTTGTTTCTGTAGTCCCAGGCAGACGGAATACTAATAATAACATGACGCCCTCCTTATCTTGCATGACGCCAAGCCTTGGCGTCTCTCACTAATTAATTATTTAGTGAGCCAAAAATATCACTACACATATTTAATATATAATATCCTTAAATTTACTGAGATATAGAACATCCTTGAAATAAGTATTCAAAGTTTATGATAATATAATTAAACAAGATGTTGGATGGAAACAGCCAGTAAAAAAATTAGAAATCGTATGAAAAATAACAAACATATTTTATTTTACTTTCTAACGTTTCGATCCACATATTTAAAGGCCTAAAACAATGAATAGTCAAATAAAGAAATAAGAAAGTGATGAAAGGAAAAACATTATCATAGCTTCAAAAGGACTTAAGTAAGAACAACTTTATATATATATATATATATATATATATATATATATATATATATATCAGGATGAGATTTAAAATTTAACAAGTATATATTTTCAATTTATTCTGGCTCATTTTCACTAAATATACTCATTACAAACATAATTCACTGACTCTTTCTAATTACTTACTTAAACTTGAGACTGGTTTCTACTTCGAAATACTATAAAAATAAAAATAGTAATATGTGCTTCTCACACTTTCAGGTGGTGAGTCTCCAGAAAATCACCAGTTTCAAAATTCATCAAAACAAATTCAAAATGTTTACTTTGATGATTGAGGTGCTAAAAACGTGTTTTGCCGAAATCGAAATTGATTTCAAGGCTCGAAATTAGTAGTTAACAAGTAAAAACAAAGTTAGGGTAGACTTCTAACAACCCATGGTCATTTTTTAGGTTCCCTGCCAGGGTAATGACATTTCCTGAATCAAAGTCAAGTATCTCGATGATTGTTAATCTCCTAAAATAACTAATATATTATTGATGAAGATTTCAAACTTTATCTCATCAGATAATATGAATGGGATTGACTAATAGTTACCTAAAATAAAATTTTACTAAAGGTATTTTTTAAATATTTTATTTACGGATCGGTCTGGGTAAGCCTTACATGGATGTTTTAACAATATTGATAATAACTTATTAGTAGTAGTAGTAAGGGAATAGTATCGTACAAGAGACACCCATAACATATAAGTTTTCTAATATTTTTTTAATAATTGCAACAATGGTATATATTTTTCTTTTCTTTCTTTGAGATGGTGTTTTCCTTTGCTGGGTTACTGTCAGGTCAAACATTCTTTCCATTGCTCCTTGTTCCACTGATCACCGTCCCTCAGACCTCCTCCTGCCATTTCCTCCGTTATTTCATCCTACCGTGTCCTTGCTGGTCGTCCTCTCCTTTTATTTCTCGGAGGGTTCCATTTTCTCTCCATTTCAGGCAATCTTCCAGGAGGCATCCAACGTGCATGTTCATACCATATTAACTTCTTCTTCTTAAGATGTTCCGTCACGCTCTTTAATTTATATGCGTAATTTAAATATATATACATGAGTATACAGAATCTTCATTCGGTATTTTGGGAGTAACTAGATCAATTTTTCGAGATCCTATTCCTGTATTATATTACAAACTATAAATTATACATATCCTGTATTATACATATAAAATAAAAATTAAAGTCAATAAAGAGCTGGTTTCCTTTTCAAAATTCATTTTTAAGCGTACTAATATAATTTAATAAAATAGCCGACCAGAAAATGCAGCTGATTAGTCGGCTTTACCGATTAATTGTTCCATCTCTGTAATATATACATATATTTTTGAAATGAAATTTATTAGAATAGAAGTCACAAACAAATAATTACAAATTATTCTTTATTATCATTTATAAGGATAAGAATAAAAGCGTGTTTATTTATTTAAATTTCGTACTTTAATATTACTTTACTCGGACTTAGTTCGTTACAGGAATAAATATTCAGAACTTTTAAACCCGCGCTCCCGTATAAAAAGAATAAAACTTTGAGGTAGTGGAAAAGTCTTTGAATTAATTCCAATGTTAAGAGCGAAATGTCCAATTTTAATGAAAATAGAAAAGTAAAGTAAATGGAGGTAATTTGAAGTGAAGAAAGAGAAAGGAAACAGGTCAACCATAACAGGAAATCCCCTTTCAGTGGGGAATGGAAAACATTTCAGGAAAGTTCCTCCTTGCGGGATGTAACAACAAGCTCAACTTCCAACTTCTAGATCAATCAGAATATTTTCTGCACTAATCCTTTCGGTAAGTTACTAAGAATATTGTTCGAATATAATATATTAGACCTACGGTAGAGTATTAGAAAATTATTTTATAAATTTTATTTCGACACTGATTTTGTTTGTTTTCTTTTCAGCTTCCTGGTAATATCAGACAATTTTCTATGAGCGATTTTATTAGGTAGGATGTTGAGATGAATCAGTAATAAAATAATAGACAATGATCGATTTAAAAAAAAACATATTTCATTTTTTATCCAAATTTTGGGTCCCATCATTAGGGCTAAAAATAAAAATTATTCAAATACAGAAATAAAAATAGAAAATGAAAATAGAAATAAATAACCTAAAATAAATAAAAATAAAAACAAAAACTACCTATACAGTTTATAAACAATTTGAAATGATCAGAAAAAATGTAGATAAATAATACAATAATAACAACAAAAAAGGGTTGATAAGCGATATAAATATTGTACGTAAAGAAATTACATTACTTTATGTACAGGAAGGTTACAAATAAAATAAAGGTTAAAAATAAAATGTTTAAGATAAACAAAAAAGTTAAAGATGATCAAAGCGCAATAAAAAACAAAATGAATTTATAACGAAAACATGGTGGAATATTGGAAAAAAAACTAAATAAAGATTGATCATTTCAAATCTTTTATTGGCCCTATTGTTTTTTCTTTATTTTTCTTTATTATTTTTGTCCTTATCTCTTTTTATATCTGTATGTGACTATTTTTTTGTGTTTAGCCCAGAGTATAGGCTATCAACGAAGTAGAAAAGTAGAAAAAAAAATATTTGTTAATATCAAACATTAGCTGTTTTTTTTTTTATGACTGATGCCTTAAAACATCTTAATTAATGTATTCTTTCAGCTAATCAACATTTTTAGTTTTGCGTTTATTCTATGTCAATGAAACAGATAATAAACCTATTGAATGTTTCCTAGTTAAACAGCTCGTTTTTTGAACAACAAAAAGGAAAAAATAATACTTATGATAATCAAAAAACAATTTTTAAAAATTAATAATAATTCCTTCAACTATTCAGAAATATGGTACTAATGTGCCAAAGTTAATTGATATATCGACCTTGGGAATGAAAAAGAAAATCACAGAAGTGTCAAGTACACATAAAAATAGCGTTTATGATAATCAAAAACTAGCAATTATTGACTGAACAAATATATAAACTATCTACCATTTTGTTAATAAAAAAAAAAGAAGCTTAATGAGGTATTTTATAAATATTTGTCAAAGTTTGAATGAATAGACACGTAAAGGTGTTTTACACATTTTGTAAAATTTTGCTTTTATTTTAAATCAATCAAATAGGTATTAAACCTTTTGAAACTTTCCTAGTTAAAACAGCTTGTTTTCTGAACTAAAAAAGAGAACGTTAGAATATTTTTTGATACTTAAGAATATAATTAAAAATACAGAAATAATTTCTCCAAAGTATCCAGAGATTAATATGGAATTATTGTGTCAAATATAACTGTCATGAATATAAATAAATGCTAGAGTAAAGTAGAAAATAAAAATCAGTTTATTAAGCTGTGAAGTTCATATCCAAATGTGCACCTCTATACCTCATTTTCTTAGAATATGAAGACATTTAGTTTTTTTCACAATAATCTCAGGTTTGAATTACCTTGAAAATTGCCATGAAAGTGTTCCCTCCATAATCACTGTCCATCTCTACAATCGCTAGCAGCATCTAAGAAGTTTTCATTAACTCCAAGCACGTAAAGCTCAAGGATCATGCACCATTTACCAAATCCCGGTTAGAATAGCCTCTTTCTCGGTTTATCGTCTTAGCGGCAGTAACAGGCTATCATGTGGATATCCTAGCTTAAACGTCTGGCCTATGTAAGAATGTGGCTAAATTAAAAGGATTATGATTATATATATATATATATATATATATATATATATATATATATATATATATATATATATAAAATATATTCATATATATATATATATATATATATATATATATATATATATATATATATGAATATATTTTATTGATTGTTGCTATCAGATGTTAAATATGGTTCTAGAGGATCAATCCATAAAATAAGAACTTATTTTGGCGACTTTTTGAGACTATGTCATAATCACAGTGAAAAAAAACAGGTTACAATAAAATTTTATGAATTACACTACATAGATTAATTCAAAGCATAAAGCTAGCTACAATATAAATATATAAAAACAAGCGTTAGAATATTTAACAAAACATAATTACGACATATAGAGGAGAATAAAAAAACTTACAATGTTACTGGTGGATGTGCTATTGGTATTTACTACTAAATTATAAAATGTCTAGTATACAACGGAACCAGTGAATTTCGTAATAAAAGGTGAGGGATGAAACGTTAAAGTGAGAATTTTCAAACTAGTGGTATTCTCAAATAGAGGTAGAATGGATTTCTATATGGATATATATATATATATATATATATATATATATATATATATATATATATATATATATATATATACATGTAAATGATTTATATGATGAATACTAATATAAATGTATATAATTATTCTAAATGTATTAAATTGGAATAACATGTGTTGAGATTTAAGACGTCTGATCTTTTTATTCATTGCGCGATTTTTAAAACTACAAAATTATAGAGAAAAATATAGATTCGGAACGTCGCACAGTGCTTCGTCAATGGACAAAAGTTTTGCGATTTATATTATATTAGCCGCAAATTATATTTTGTTCCATTTACATTTTGCTATTTTGCTATTTTCCACAGTTATTTTGCTTCAAATTCAATTAAAAATTGAATAAGGTCAAAAGGAAAATATTTTGTAAGGAATTTGCCTTTTGACTTTAACAGGAACTTCAATTGCCAATTATTCCCGAAATCAGTGCAGTCAAACCAGTAGAATCTTCCAGTAAAACCAGAAAAAAAAAAAGCGAGCAAAGGATCTTGTTGTGAACACCTGATCTGTTGAATTACGTTTTGCTACAGAGATGTCTGGATAATCTTTGGTTGAAGAACGAAATCGATAAGACCTTGTCCAGGTCTAGCTTTATGTATAGATTTATGTATTTCCGATAGAAAGTACGGTATGGTTGGCGCAAGGACTGCTTTCTTTCCTTTTATTCATTAACTTTTACGACAAATTCCTTACTTTCTAACAGTATTATCGCCGGTGAAGTAAGAGCTTGAATAAATTTACAAGAACTCCTGCAACTAACAGAAAAAAGCGTATTAAAATGGCAAGTTTAGAGATAGGGTAATAATTCAAACTTAAATGTAAATGGGGATTCGATAACAGTTTCGGTCATAACCATTATAAACAAATGTTTAAAAATGCATCAAGTACTGATGAATATCATTTTCTAATAACTATGGCGGCTCTGAAATTGGTAGAAATGAGGAATGGAAATGTTGCTTGAAGGTAAATCTGCGTTCATCGTCGACCATATATTGTAAACCCATAACATTAATTTTCAAAAAAGGAACTGCAGATCTAATGCGTGACGAGAAAAAGCAGTGAAATATAAAATTTTCCTCCTCCAAACCTTTGAAATGAAATTTAAAAGCGATCAAATTTACACGGTTAGTTTTAAAATGTTCACAATGCTGAGATTTTATTTTTATTATAAGCAATACAAATAAAACCAATATTTTATCTGGAACAAACGCCATATATATGTGTTTCATTTGCGGGGCCACCCTAAAAGAGGCGAATATTAAAAACCGCCCATCTGATGATGAGAATTATCGCCTCTAATCCAAGCAATATTATAATGATGGTATGGGCAGATCTGAGTAGGTGCCTCCTTTTGAAATAAAAAAAATATTAGGAAACTAAGCATTTTACTTTAATTAATATATATATATATTCCTATTCCGCTCAACCATCCTATGGAATTCCATTCCTACCCATATTAGACAAGCAAAATCTCTAAAAACCTTTAAATTCCTCTATTTCCAGTACCTCCTCCTAATCCAAGGTGACGCTTACTAACAATATATTTTTTGAATTAAACGATATCGTAAATCTTTCTGAAACACACTCAGTGTTACCAATTAAAATAATATTTTCGTATTCCGAATACAACATTTGGGTTCTTATATTGTAACATTGTATCAAAATAACCTATTTATTACTTCATTAGTAGAATATTTTCTTATTTTCCTGATCATATATTACATTACTATGTATACATTATCATTGTTATATTAATATTTCTTCTTTATTTTATTGTTTTTAATTTTTTTTTGTTTGTTTTTTTTCATTTTATTTGTTCATCATGTCTCTGACCAGATGTATCTAATATCATTTATTTCTGTACAATTTGTTATTCTTAAGGGACTTGGTCCCAGAATAAAATTATTTTTCTATTCTATTCTATTCTATTCTATTCTATTCTATATATATATATATATATATATATATATATATATATATATATATATATATATATATATTCTTCAAATTTACCACTGTTTATATTGAGATCAAATAAGTCAAGTAAATGTGAAGATAATGTCCATAATGACATGACTATTACTTGTAAAGCATCTTCCAATTGGTAACATTTCAATAAAAAATCTATATTTGGAAGCCTCGATGCTATCTTATTTTCAGATTCGGAGACTTATCTGGAACAGAATTGAATGTCTAGATACTAGTAGATATTTATGGTCATGAAGTTTACCATCAAAGGGTACGTCCTCAGTTTGGGTTAAATCAACTACATTAAGCTCATTATGGAGAACTATATTTGTAAATAATTAGGAAAATTCAGGATTTTTTAATGGATTTTGGATTGTAAGGATTAGATACAAAACTAATCGGTTGTATCACAAATAAGTATGAGAATAATCAGAGAGAACATCAACTCCAAATAATATGAGAGGATTTTTCACTTACTTTTCAAACAATAGACTTAATAATTCATTCATTGTCATCACTATATTACTTTTAATTGGTTAACATTCATTTTTTCAATTATTTCCATTTGTTTATATTATTATTATTTTTTTTACTCATTATTATTATTATTTTTTTTTTTTTTCATTACTTGTTTATTTTCTTATCATTTGCTCGTTCTCGACTATTCTTAAACATTTAACTGTTACTACCTTTACCTTTACTTTACCTTATTATATGTATCTACTTTTACATGTATTTTTTTTTTCATAGAACTATTATTTATCATTTTTTCAGAAAAAATTAATTTTTCTGCCAGCTTATGTAAAGTTTTGTCCATGTTTTAGTAATGTTTTGACAAACCAGAATGTGTCTGCTAATTATTACTTATTAAGATCTTTGTACGAAGTAATATTGTTATTTTTTCTCGATTATTATTTCCTAACGTTAAGCACATTTATGTTATTCCACTCTTTTTACATCTTAATTGACTATACAATGATTATTGTTCCTATAAATTCCAATTCAAAATTTCCATTATCTTTCGAAGTAAAATTTTCCTTCCTTTATCCCAATGTCTAATATACTACTGACATGTCACGTTAACTCCCAATCCCTCCCAGCACATTTCGATGAATTCTATGACTACTTTCTCCATAACACCTACCACATCATTGCCGTTTCTGAAAGCTGGCTTAAGCCATATATTCCCTCCTCTTCCGTATCTATTCCTGATTACACCCTTATTCGCCATGATCGGATGGATCGAACTGGTGGAGGTATTGCCTTATATGTCCGAGACAATCTGAGGGCAAAAATTCTTCTAAAATCCAGCTCTCCTGATATTCCACACCCAGAATACATGTTTACTGAAATCTCCTCTGAATCGTTATCTCTACTTTACATCATAGTTTACCGCCCTCCTCAGGTCAAATTCGACCCTTCATTCGAATCATCCCTTTTCACTTATGTTCCTTTATATAATAATATCATCATAGCTGGTGACTTCAATACTAACCTTCTCTCAGATTCGCCTGATAAGATTTATCTAATGGACTTGGTGTATTCCCTTCATCTTTTTACAGTACCTTCCCAACCAACTCATCATACCCAGTTCACAGATACATTAATTGACCTCATGTTTGTTGACTCTCCTAAAAACCTATTATCCTTCTCTCAAAATCCAGTACCTTTCCTTTCATGCCACGATCTAATCCAAATCTCTTATGAAATATCTGTTCCTACTCTTATTCCCAAGAAAATATCTTGGCGAAATCTTGAACTCATAACCCCAGATAGAATAGAACCTCTACTTGACTCCCTATCCCATTCCATTGAACCCATCTATTCCCTATCCTCAATTGACGAAATGGTGGAATGCCTCACATCGAACCTTTATACTGTCCTTAATCATCTTGCCCCTCACAAAACCTCAATTATCCGACGACTGCCAGCTCCATGGATAAACCCCGACATTAGAAATCTGATGAAGCGAAGAGATGCTGCCAGGAGACGCTTCAGGCGAACTAGACATTCAGAAGATTATTCATCTTTTAAACTTCTTCGAAACCTTACCCAGTCCTCTTTACGCCGTGCTAAAGAGCAGTATTTTCATAGTATTTTATCCCAAGCTCCTGATCCTAAATCTCAATGGAAAATTTTGAGAAAATTTTCAGTATCCAGTTCCAAACCTGATGACAATTATCCAGTCACACCAGATGAACTTAATTCCTTAAAACACCTTATCCTATTCTATTCCTCAAACCCTATTCAATTCTAATAACTTTTATTTTCTTAATATCTCACCTAATGACCTAATCGATTCAGTCTTTAAATCTCATACCAACGACTGCGGCTTGGATCAAATACCTTTAAAAATAATAAAAAACTCTGCCTTCCTGTTATCTTACTTGCCCTGCTCCACATATATAATTTCTCCTTACAAAGCTCCATTTTTCCTACAGCTTGGAAAAAAGTCCTTGTCCGTCCATTGAACAAAGTACCTTCTCCTTCTTCAGTTTCCCACTTCAGACCTATATCAATCCTATCAAATTTATCCAAACCATTAGAAAGATTAGCACATTCCCAACTCGCCTCCTTTCTTGAATGTAAAGCTCTCCTTAATCCTTTCCAGTCAGGCTTCCGTTCCGGATATTCCACGCAATCTGCTTTGGTAAAAATTACCCAAGACCTTTATTCCTCCTTAGACCAACAGAATACTACGATCCTGATTCTATTTGATTTTTCAAAAGCTTTTGATTCTGTTGACCATACAATCCTTCTCTCCAAACTCCATAACCTCTCAATATCTAATAGTGCGTTAAGCTGGCTTCTTTCCTTTTTATCCAACCGTTTCCAAACAGTAATTATACCTGGAAAACCTCACTCATCTTCACTACCACTCTCGCGAGGAGTCCCCCAGGGATATTCTCTTTCACCTACCCTATTTTCTATTTATGTTAATGACTTACCGAATCGCATCCACTACTCCCAATATCATCTTTATGCTGACGACTTGCAAATATATTTATCATTTCATCCTTCAAATATGCTAGAGGCGATTTGTAAGCTACAGAAAGACATAGATAGCATTAACCTTTGGGCAGTGGAGAATAAATTAAGTCTGAATCCAGAAAAAAACAAAGGCTATCCTCATTGGGTCAAAACCTCACCTAAAAGCTCTTCCCTACTATCCACTGCTTTTCCTCAAAAACCGTCCAATTCATTTCCAAAATTCCATTAAAAATCCTCATCGCTCCTCCGTTCACCTTTTAAATACTAGAAACCAACCCATCAACCTATATACTCCGGCTCATCGAACTGCATCCTTCGAGAAATCCTTTATTATCCGTGCCTCCTCTTTATGGAATTCATTGCTCATCACAATTCGAAAAACCTCCACTCTTACTTCCTTTAAACAACATCTATTTCTTTACCTCCTGGATCTTCAATCTTCCGAGCAAATGTAAAACATGAATATTTAAGTTATATACATTATAATAGTACACATAAGATGTATCCTATTACAAGTTTCCTTAATTCATTTTTGTAACTCATAATTTCATTACTAATCAATTTTTATTATTATTATATAATTTATAATTTATTATCATAGCCAGACGATTGTTCTATGTATTGTACTCGTTTTGTTATTGTAAGGGGACAAGTTGTCCCAGAATAAAGTTCATTTTTCTTCTTCTTCTTCTAAAAAAAATAATTTTATATTTTTATCAATCGCATTCCCCATTCAGATCTAATAACCCAACAAAACCTTAAAACGTATATTTCGAACTTCAAGTTCCCAAAATTATTACTTGCTTGGAACAAGTGATTAACTCACCGAAATTTATATGTAAAGGCAACTGTTGAAACAATGTTTGATACCTAAAACACTTTTTTTTATATTTTTGGTGTTTTAACCCCAAAATTTAGACATGAGAGTTTTCTACCGGTGGCCTGTCGTGTTAATGGATATAATCCCCAATTTTAAGTGACCTTTGAGTAAGAGCAGCAAAATACGAAACATGTTATTGAAATAACAGCACCACCCCTGCACCAGGCAACAGCAATTTTTGTTCTTTGAAACACTGGTAATTTTCAAATTTAAACACCGGAAAACAAAAAAGGACTTCTTTTTCACCAATTTTGAATTTTCTTTTAGCGTTTTGTTTTTTGACAATACGTAAACTTTATAAAATTGAACGTCATAAAAACGGGATTAGAAACTTGAAAGACAAACTAGAAAACTTGTTTAAAAATCTTTTGACTGAATAAAAAAAAAAAAAAAAACTGGGTATAAGAAATAAGACTATCTTTTCAACCGACTTCAAAAAAGAGGAGGTTCTCAACTCGTCTGTATTTTTTTTTTTTGTGTGTGTGTGTGTATGTTACGCGATTACTCCGTCAATTCTGGATCAATTTTGATGATTCTTTTTTAGATCGGTAGGGCATACTTCAGATGTGTCCCATGAAAAATATTTTGAAATCAACGAAGCACTTTTTAAGAAAAATCAAAATAACAGTTAATAAAATTACTTATTAACTGTTTTTTTTTTCTTAAAAAGTGCTGCATTGATTTCAAAATATTTTTTATGGGACTACCTCTGAAGTATGCCCTACCGATCTAAAAAAGAATCATCAAAATTGACGGAGTAATCGCGTAACATACAAAAAAAAAAAATAATAATAATAAAAATAAATAAATAAATTTAAAAAAAATAAATACCGATGAGTTGAGAACCTCCGTCGATTCTTAATCAATTTTGATGATTCTTTTTTAAGCCAGTAGGGCATACTTCAGAGGTAGTCCCATACAAAATATTTTGAAATTAATGCAGCACATTTTAAGAAAATAAAAAAAAACAGTTAATAAAAATCGCTGTTATATAACCTTACATTTTAAACATATTTATGATTATGAAGCAATTTCAATTATCAATTTCAATTATACAGACAACTCTTGATCGATGTGTCAAACTTCGATAAGTTGCGAAAAAATCTATGTACTAAGTACATTACTCGTAAATTTTACTTCAATAAATCTATTTCAGGCAAAGTAAGTAGAACTAAAAATAGGGGTCAAAAGACGGAAAAAAATACACTCACCACTAAAAAGTGAAAAATAAAAATAATTTTTAGAAAAAAACAAAACCGACTCAAGATTAAAGCTACATATATAGAACTAAAAAGTAAAAAATAATATTTTAGTTGCTTCGAAACAAAGAGAATTAAATGACAATCAACGAAATTATCGATACTTATATATCTATTCACAATTAATGATAAGTTATTTTTGAAGTCGGTGTCAGCCAAGGAGGGCACTTCAATCCTGCATTTACAACAAACTTTTGAATGGCACGAGACAGCGTGTGGCGGTGATGAAATAGTGAGGAATCTTTACTATTACCTATTCTTTTTTCTTTTTTTTCGGATTCTGTTTGTTTTTGTTGGCACCGACTCCAAAAATAACTTATCATTAATTGTGAATAGGTATATAAGTATCGATAATTTCGTTGATTGTCATTTAATTCTCTTTGTTTTGAAGCAACTAAAATATTATTTTTTACTTTTTAGTTCTATATATGTAGGTTTAATCTTGAAGTCGGTTTTGTTTTTTTTCTAAAAATTATTTTATCATTTCATATTTTATTTATCGAATGGAAAGTAGAATGACTTCTTTTCCTGAAATATGTTTTCGATCGATGGAACAGAGTAGAACAATGATGTATGATATCAATTGTATCTGGAAAACCAATGATTTTTGACCATTATTTCCCAGATTGATCAAGTCAATATTGGAAAATCCTTTTAACAGCTATAGCTGTGGCCATCTGAGATAGATTGACAGGTCGTAGTTTGGTTCCATTTTTACATTTTGAGGGATACTGCAAAATGAGATAAAATTAACTTTTTAAATGTACAAGAGGATATAAATTCCTTAGAAGTCTGTTTCAAGGTACAAGATTATACGCCACTGGGGAAAAAAGAAAACCACTCAGTCTACACTCGACTTGGCACCTTTCTAAGGGGTATCTTATAATACACCAGAGAAAACAATCAATCACTTATCTTTAAAAAGTAGTAGGAGACACTAATATTCTAGGGCAAAAAAAAATCAAAAAAATCAGATCTCAGAAAAAATAAAGAAGCTTTTCTCCAGGAGAGATGATATTACAGATTGTTATGCATGACTAACTGTCAGGAATGAGGAATTCCTGGAGTAGACATATGAGATACATTTCTAGGACCTCTGTGCAGTAAATTTTTAATATTCCTACAGGTTATGGAATTTAGCATGGAATTAAACGATTTTCGATTGTATTATACTTTAATTGCACATCGTTCCTGTTCAAATAACAGGAAGTATAAAGCAAATGAAGCTTTCAATGTAAACCTCAAGTGAAGCAGGGAACTAGATTTCACCAATAACGGAGGAAATGGCTAGTGAACTTATTAAATGTTGAGATCTACTTTATGGAGTTCCGCAGACCGTGATCGACTGGAAATTCTATTAACGAGCGAGGTCCCAGCGTTCAATCAGCCAGCACCTCTCCCTCCTTCTGCATTCAGCACGTCGCCGACATCAATTCCATCCTATCCGCGTCATCATTACTTACAATTCCAATCGAATTCACAGTTTTGAATAATATCATTACGTTTTTTCAACTGGGCCCCTTTGTAAATAGTGTTCTTTTATATTCCCTTATCGATAAAATATGGTTGGCTTAGAGCAATAAGATTGCGTGGTGAAATAATATCAAATAAAAATTAATGAGGGCGTTTTTAGGACTCGCTGGAATTGTAAACTTGTTTGATCAAGCTATATTCCCAATTAAGACTAAAGATAAAAAAGAAAAGGGGAATATGGTTAAATAATTGTTTTAAATGAATCTTCCATTCCAGCGAATTTAATTTGTTGATAAAATAGGCGATTATCTAAAAAGATGTATCTACTTAACAGTACTATTTTATTTCAACATTAATAAGTTTCCCTTATGTCAAAAAAAGGTTGCTCCCACAAATAATGATAAACCTTCCACCGGTCGCGCCATTGTATTTTGTACAACACTTTACTTGTTCTCTCTCTCTCTCTCTCTCTCTCTCTCTCTCTCTCTCTCTCTCTCTCTCTCTCTCTCTCTCTCTCTCTCTCTCTCTCTCTCTCTCTCTCTCTCTCCTCTCTCTCTCTCTCTCTCTCTCTCTCTCTCTCTCTCTCTCTCTCTCTCTCTCTCTCTCTCTCTCTCTCTCTCTCTCTCTCTCTCTCTCTCTCTCTCTCTCTCTCTCTCTCTCTCTCTCTCTCTCTCTCTCTCTCTCTCTCTCTCTCTCTCTCTCTCTCTCTCTCTCTCTCTCTCTCTCTCTCTCTCTCTCTCTCTCTCTCTCTCTCTCTCTCTCTCTCTCTCTCTCTTATTTCCGGTGAGCTTCCCAAAAAAAAATGGCTTCAGCTATTCCTTGAGATACTCTTCTATTTGCCACCTGTAATTTTTCAATGTGATTAGAGTGATTTTTTCCTGATTAGAAGATATATTTAGTTCTCAGTGTTGCACAACTGACGAAAACGAGCGACCGCTCTCGTTTTGTTTTTATTTCCCTTTTTCCCGCAATCAGCTGGATTTGATATAATGCAAGTAAGATTCTTTTGCATTTTTACTTTTTTTTTTATCTTATTGAGCGAAGTTTTAATTAGTCGAAAAGTTTTCATTGGGTAGAAACATAAAATTGGAAGATATTCCTTGAAATTCGCAGAAGCTAGACGAGGAAGAAAAAAACCCTGGTAACTTGAATAAACATTTGGATTTGAGTTAAGGGGAAATCGAAAATGTTCTAGATCATGATACAGAAAACTATGTTAAAGGTAGAGATGGAGATCACGCGGAGGGAGAAGGGAGACAGCCAGGGGATATCTATATTTTTGTAAAAATTATTCCTAAAAAAAAAAATTGTTTACAATAATTGTTTTCAGAAACAACCATTTTAGACGTGAAAATTAAAATTTAACTAGTTATATACTTGTTTTTAATTATTTTTAAACATTAATATATTTTTATTTACGTTCAAAATATTATTCTCTCAGGTAATATTCTGTATATATATTCTACTTTAAATGTAGAGTGGTCAGTGTATTTTATTTAATAGATTTATTATAATATTTGGACAAAAATGGAAAAAAAAAAAGAAAAAAGTGTTGTACATTGTACAACGCGTGACCGCTGGTGTTATGGAAATGGGCGCGACCGGTGGAAGGTTAAAAAACATGAAATTTAATGAGATAATAATTGTTTTAAAATTAGATTGCTAAAGTCAACCTGGCTAAAATAGAATTGGTAGGCTTACTTTTAAGATTCCTGCTCGACTTGACTAAATAAATAAAGTTATAATAAGTGAGTTCTCCGGGCCATAAGATTAACAGGGATAGGACTAGTGTGTTTCTTGGCCTATAGATCGCAGCACTGAAACACATAATCTTTGAACGATCGTCACCTCTCACTACTTTAATATTTTTTTAATTTGAAAAATGGAGTGGATTCAGCAACAAAAATTCTAGAGAGCTGCTATTTTAAATTATATTTATTTTACTAAGGGAGGCGCGGTAGCTCAGTGGGTAAGGCGCTTGACTACCATGCTCCTGGGCCCGAGTTCGAGTCCGACTGAAGGCAGAATATTTATATTCTGTTAATTCGGTCGTGGATCGAATTCGAGGTCGGGAGACCCTCCTGGGGCCCACCCAACCTCTTAAAAAGTGGGTACCCTTAATTGGGGAAAAACCTGGCGGTTGAGCGTGAATTCTGGCCAAATCACCTCCTTTCACAACCGTTGGCTTAGAAACAGTACAGCCTACCTAAGTACTGAACCCGAGACCCTTCATGGGTTGTAAGTGGTACAGGTTTTTTTTTTTTTTTTTTTTTTTTTTTATTTTACTAAGATATTAAATATTTTGATCACTTCTATGAAAAAAAAAAAATAAAAAACAAAGATAAGTTGTTGGGTTTAAATGACGGGATAAATTCTGTGTCCGTTGTCAAACGCGTTATCCCGACATATATTGTTTCTTATAATATCTCCGAAACCAGTTTTTCAACTTTGAATGACAGATCAAGCATTAATTCCTTGAAGTTATAAAGGGTACGTATTTCAAAAGATACAATTCGCGCGGGTCAATATAATTTTACAATTCAATAAAAATGGAAACCATATGAACATATTCATGGAAATTATGATTTCATACAGGATAGTTCTAATAATCATTCAATTTTTTTAATATTTATAATTTATTGATACATACGTACCCAAATATTTACACATACACACAGATATATCTTCCTTCCCTATATACAATTTTCAGCGTAAAAATTGACAAAATCCAACGGAGCCAAACCGCCAATCCTAACAGATCCTCTTTAATCTGCGATATTTGGGCGAGTATTTATCCTCTACTTGCTCCCATTCTCTGGATGTCTTCATATAGAATCCTTGGGCGTCCTTAGGGTTTTCTGTCCAACAAATGGAAAAAAAAAAAATATAACCTTTTAGTATTTCCATTTGACAAAAATGGCCAAACAACATAAACTATCATTTTTCAAAGAGGCTGCTTTAGCACTTAATTACTTTGTTATTTTTCCTACTTCTTTTCCATGGCCTTTGTATATTCATGGCCACTTTTACCGATATATTTTTATTACCGATAGCGGTAATAGTGGTTACTGATAGGGAAGGGTATCGATACAAGATATTTTGATATTTCCTCCCGATAATCAAGTATTGTCATATCGATTTTTTCTTACGATATATCTATATATAGATACGTACCTTGCGATATATAATTTTTATTATATTGTAAAATTACAGCATACACTTGGCTAAAAATGTCTGGAAACACCAAAGTTTGGTAATGTGTGCTCCAGGTTTTTTGTTTCCAATTTTTTTTTTTGTTCTTTGCAACACTTTGACGGATATATAAGCCAAAACTGTTAAATCGACTTTTTTTCCCAGAGAATAACAGATTACTAGAACAGTGGATGCTTTTTCATATACTCTTTAACAAATTTCAAATGTCGCTAATGGATCGTTTCTTCCTGGCGATTCGACTAAATAAACCAATTTTCTGTAACTTATATACCATAGCCATATGACAAGTTTACAGCAACATTCGGAGCGCAAGTGCACGGTTTGTCATGGACAGTTTTAACAATTTTCCGTTTGAGCAATATATTTATTTTTGGTGGACGAAAGTTCCGTGATCTGTTGGATGCACATCCAAATTCCTTACATTTTGTTATGATTTTAGGTACTGTACCTACGTTTTTATTACCAGTCCTCCTAATTTCTCTCACAGTATTGCCTTGATTTCATAAAGAAACTATTGACTTGTGATGGCTTTTGGCACTTCCATTATGAATGTTAATCACTGACTAAAAGGATTTCTAATCATAAGACTTTATTTCTGACCCTAGTCCTTAAAGACAATAGCAAGTATAACCAGTTGTTATTGTTATTATTTTTTTTACTTTCATTACACAAGTGTTTTCAGACTTGTTTTGCTATAAGGGTTTATTCTTTTTACTTCAACGTTTTCCGTTAACTGCTGTTAATATGCATTCAATGATATATTATGTTAAAATTAAAGATTAATATTTGTTGAGTAACATATCAGTAGTTTCACTATAGTAAATTTCATATTTTAGACAGGAGTAGCATAAGAATCAGAATTCGGCAAGTGTTTCCAGACTTTTTGTCCCAGTGTTCATACATATATATTTAAAAATAAATAACAAAGCGTTAGGAAACTGATTTAAATAAGGTAACTTTTTTAATGTTTAATGTTTTTAATACCAATTTGCCACTCTTATATAAGTCACCCAGAAAATAATTTTCTACTGTCTCCACTTTTGTGACAACAGAACGATTATTTCCTAGAGCAGTGATCATCTTACCCACAAGGGACAAACTATGCAAAAGAATTTTAGGACGATATGTGAGAACTAATTTTTTTATATGATAATATGTATATACAAGTATATTTACGTACTTCCTACTGTTTGAGTCACAATTAAAAACATTAGAAATGATTGTGTTCCCATTTATGTTGTAAAATAAATTAAAGTAACGACATTGAACCAGCCACTGATCCACCTCTGCTCCCACTTAAATACCAAGATAGAAGACACTCAACAAATGTTGAAAGTAATATTGTTAACGTCTGATATACTGTCGCACGTTAGGAAAAGGAATAAAATATTATCAATATTTTAAACATTAAATATATTTTGAGAGGTATGTTATTAATTTCTGATAAACTTTCTCACAATTGTTTTAGGTAAAAGTGTTTTTTGTATTAATATTAAAATCGAGTAGGTAGTACAGAAGAAAACCAAGCCATTCATATAATATATACTATGAAAATTTTTGACATATTAGGGAAGTAGCTATATATAAAACACTAAATTAATTTTACACAAATTTGCTGGAGCTGTGGTTCGATGTTTATTACTACTTTTAATTAGCAAAAATAATATAATAAACAAGAGTATAATTGCAACGTAATTAGAATATTAAAAATCATATATTGATATTTTTGGATCCCAACATATCGTGTATGTATATAAAAAGAGCTTATATGTTATACCGAAAATTTTCTTAGAATGGCCACATTTAGTTACTGATTTATAATTATTGGATTATGCAAGTCGCTTATTGAATAAATAAATATTGAAAACAAAATTATGTCAAATATATATATATATATATATATATATATATATATATATATATATATATATATATATATATATATATATATATATATATATATAAATATATTTTCCCATCCTATTATACAAAAAATGATGGAACAAAAAAAATACTGTCAAGCTCCAATGACTTGCCTATTTTTATTTGTGGTCGAAGTTTGACCAAGACTCACCGAATGTTTGCTTACGTCTGAGTCTTCACACTACATTTGTTTTTTCACACTTTCCATTGATGACCTATTTTAGGTTAACAGTGGATTTCCATTAATTATTGATTTTGTTACAAAATTATTACAATTGAAGTATATTTATTAAAAAAAAACAAAAAACATTTTATAACTATTTTACTATTTAATCACTTGCTCAATCCCAAATTGAAGGTTAGATTGTTTTCGGCGTGTGCTCCACTGTGCGCCGGATAGACAGTGTTCGAAGGTTTTGCAAGACTGGACAGCTGTGCAAAATTGCATATATTTAGCCCCGTTTTCTTTGTATTCACAACTTTATGCAGTATTAGTCCAGTCAATAAACACATAGTAGAGTGCATGGAATATGCGATAATTTTTGACTTCACAGCTTCATTAGGAGTATTTAAAAGGTAAACATACTAAAAGTCCCCGCCCCTTGGGGGTGAGCTAAAGGTGGGGGGGGGGGGGGGGTGGAAAAGGTCCCAATTTTGTTTTTCGATTATGTTTCGAAGACGGTGGACTTCAGAAAAATATATTGCAGATCAAAATAAAAGCTTAATTAATTTCCTATAAAATTAATAATATAAGTATTCGTAGAGGTTCCAACGGTTTTCGAGATATACGTTATTAAAAATCGACAATTTTAGAAATAAGGAAAATGTTTACCTCAATTTTTGTTAAATATTTGAAGCTAATACCAGAAGCGTGTATATGAAATTAAAATTAATTTAATGCTCTACAATTTTGATTCTGACGGTTTTTCTGAGAAGCGGTTGTGGAAAAAAAGTGAGGTGACATTTGTTTTTTTCCCGAAGATCACCGATTTTCAATAACGTATATCTCGTAAACGGTTTGAATTACGGCAAATTTATATATAATAGTAAATTCAATAATAGTAAGTTCATAGTAAATTTAATTAGCTTTTATATTTATTTGAAACATATCTATATAGAGTAAACTGTTTTCGAGATATTATCGATAAACCAAAAAAATGGAACTTCTCCCCTCCTCCTACCGTTAGCTCAACCCCCCTGGGGCGGGGACTTTTAGTATGTTTCCCTTCCAACTATTCCTAACGGATCTATAAAGTAAAAAATTATCGCATATTCCATGCACTCTGCTCCCCTCATTTCATCACTCATTGACTGGACTATATGCTTGAGTATGAAAATATGTTTGTAATTTTATAAGGTCTATTGATGAATCTAAAGTTTTGTAAAAAATAATTGTTATGTATCTTCAACCTTTTTTTAAACAACTACTTTTGCTTTAGTTTTATCAAATGTTTGTTTTTAATAATGATTTTCTTCCACTAAACATTGTTTTGATTAAATTTTCTTCATGGTAATTAATAACTAGTAGCACTTCAAAAAATGTTCTGCAACAATAGTCTCTTAGCCATCTTCTTTTTAGGCGATTCAGTGGAAAATCGGGAATCCAGTTTGCGGTATGTCGGTAAACTTGCTTTGAACGCTAGGCTAGTAAATGTATTCGGAAACGACGAGAAGTGTCTTGTCTTTTAAGTCTGGTATGTAGGATACAAATTAAAAAAAAAAACAGAAACAAATATAAGAAAAAAAATTAGCTAGACTTTTTTTAGTTCTCTTATATATTTTTTATAAGTTGTTCTTTATCTGCGATGACATATTTTATTTATGGTTTTATCAAATTTCAGGAGCAATTCATTACTATTTTATTTCAATTAAAGCAACAAGGTTCACAAGCGACATAAACGTCCTTAACATGTATTCTTGGCTCAAGCCTAATTCTATTGTGCCGCTAACGTAGAGTCCAACATCGCTTCGAGGCTCGGCAAGTGTAATAACATTAAACAACGGGGTGCTTCCTGGAATCAGAAATGATGTGAGGCTAGCTTTATTGTGCACACGCCTTCGGTGTGGTTTTCATGCTTCAGGTTCACATATTTTCCTTATGACAAATTATTAAAGCATTGTTGGTAATTGTTTTTTGTGTAAGGAAATGTTTTATTGATAAAATATCTTAGGTTGGAGGAAATAATTTAGTAAGTATAAAATCGCAGCTTTTCGGGGTTGAGCTTTTTAACTTTAAACTTCTATTATAAATCCAGTTTTTGTTGAAGTAATTGTCACCAAAACAGCAGGGTAATTATTTATTTTAAAAACAATTTAAATTTAATTAAGCTATTTAAAATGTTTTCTTACGTTATTATTAACCAGCATTTACCAATTTAGTTACCACCTTCCATTTTATGATCCATGTTTCATATTATATTTAGGTTGGTACATTTTTCGTTGTTGTTGGGGTGCTCTAAGGGTAACAACAATTGCACTCTTAAGCAGCTTTTCCCTTGAGCGTCAACTCTGGAACTCTAGATCTATACATTTTAAACTCTATTTAACTGTTCAAATTAAAGGATCCAAATATCATACATATCGAATGCCTTTTTTCTTTTGAAACTCATTTATTAATACATTAATTAGTGATAGTAAACTTAATTAAATATTTTAGCATATGATGTTTAATATCCTTTACAATTTATACCTCGTTTAATATCCTTTACAATTTATATGTTGATTATAAAAAATTTACATTTATACCTGTTGATTATAAAAAATATCTGATATATATTATTAAAAGAAAATATATATATATAATAAAAAACAAAAAAACCAAATTACCTATTTAAACTGATTTTGATTAAATGCGCAAAAATACTAATAGTATCGAAGTCACAATCAACTGCTACTGTAAATAAAAAAAGAAAAAATAAATATATATAAAAATATATATAATATATATATATATATATATATATATATATATATATATATATATATATATATATATATATATATTTGTATATAAACATATTTAAACCCAATATTTATCTTTACAACAAATTACCTATTTAAACTTATCAAGAAATAACTATAATTTAAAAATAAAATTTGTATTAAATGCGCAATTAATTTAATTTAACCGACGACCATCAGTATCGAAGTCACTGAGACATTCGCTCGACCATCATAATCTCTTCAAAATATTTAAATATACTAAAGATTAAAAAAAAAAAAAAAAAAGTAAAAATAAGATAAGGTAATGGTCGAAAATGCAAAAATAACTATAAAATATATGCTGACAAGTAGCCTAGTGGTACCAAAACCAAATTTTTTGATTCGGTTTCAAATCAGAAAATATGTATTTCGAGACTGTTAGAATTATTAAAAGTAATGTAAGGTTGATTTGTATGTTTATTTTGTTGCCGAATAGATAGGTAGGTAATTATTATTAATGTTTTTTTCTCAAGAATCAGCTTGCATTTCTTTTTTCTTTTATATTTAAATTCTATTATAGTGATTGAATTCTTCTCCTATTGTATTGGTGTATTCAATTTACAATATATATTAACCCGGCGTTGGTCGCTAGGTGAGCATTCCTCTCACTCTTCTAAAAAATATTTTATAAATTCGTCAGAATTTAACTTTAATTGCTGAATCTCAGTAAAGCTGAGTTTAGGACATTTTTGAATAAGAATATTTGGTTTCTAAGTAAAACAGGTGCAGGTCGCCAGGATATTGGCAGATATGTACTGAAAATTGCCGTGTCCACACTCCTCAGTATCAGATAATCTCTCGTTCAGTTTATTCCTGACATTTTACTAAGCGAGTTTTTTTAATTTCTTTCGATTTATTAGTGATTATTTGGGTTCAAAATGAGTAGTGGTTCTAACATGCTTAGATTGTTAGATAAAAAGACAGTTGAAAAGATAAATTGCCAGTAATTTATAGTAGTAGTTTATACCATAAATCGTCGTGAATTGTATTTATATAATTTTTTAATCATTTACTAGGAATCTGAATATTTTACTATTCCAGATTTTTGTTCGTAACAACTCGAAACAATACAAAATAGATCTGGTATAGGTGTGCCCAAGAAAAAAATAAATAAATAAATAAAAACCAAAATAAAAATTTAAAAGGTGTAATGTTCTAATTCACATTGGACATACTAAATATACTTGTAATAATTGTATAGAAATAGAACAAAATGATCTAGCTGATGAAAAACACTTTAAACTGCATCTATTATGAATATCAAAGAAGTGAGGGAAATGCTCACCTAGCGACTAACGGTGCACCAGAACGGCTAGCGACCAACGCCGGGTTAAACGACCCTTTTCCAGGGCCATGTTAAAAAATAAATTGAAAAATCTCCGCTTTAATTATATATATAGACAGTACAGTATAACCTAGTTAAGGGGAAAAATTACACCTTGATGAACGCCATAGTTCAAGGTAATGGTTTTGTGTTGGTTGATGTCAATCCTTAGGCCATGTGGCTGACAGTCAAAGTTAATCATGCTATAAAAATGAATACTGTAACTGCTTAATCTTAATAATTTATTTTCAGCGATTTATTTTAAAAAAACAAACAAACTGACAGGCGGAAAATTCCATCCAATTTTTCATCTTCTCGCCTTAAGGTTTCATTCTTTTTAGGCTGTTTACGTCATTTAGTAATTTAACCAGGACCGATGGAAGTATTAGGATTGTTAAAATATTAATTAAATACTAGAAAACTAAATTTTAATAAAATACCATACAAAGTTATAGTTGTAATATTTAGAAAACTTAAATTAATATGATTGATTACAAGATTTGATACGTTAGATGTTGCATTTTTCTTAAAATTAGTTCAAAATCAAATTAGGCATGTTTCTCACCGAATGCAAGGGGGAATAAAAACATTATTATTTTAAATTTAAAATTTTTAGGTAATATTTTAAAATATTGCTGTATTGAAATGAAATGAAAAAATAAACTTTATTCTGGGACTGGGAAAGTATTCATTTGATTATTGACATATTTGCGGAAGATTGATTGTCTAAAAGGTACAGGAATAAATTATTTTTAAAGGAAGTTATGGAAGCTGTTTTACGAATAGAAGTGGGTAGGGAACTTCAGAAGGAGGTAGCACGAATGATGAAGGATTTGTCAAAGGAAGCGGTTTTATGTGAGGGGATATATACGTTAAAAGGTTGGGATCTAGTGTTTAGGAGGTGGATAGAACGCAGAGTTAATAAATCTAGAATATAGGAAGGGTTTTTGGTTTTTAGGCATTGGAATAGGGAAGTACCCAGAAAGTATTGAATTCAGGAAATAGGTAGCCACCCAAGCTCAGAATATCGGTAAGTAACGTGTGACAGCCTGGGGATCCCGAAGATAAATCTGATGAAACAGTAATATATAAATTATATATTATATAAATAATATTTTTCGGAATCCTATATATCACATATATCCTGGTTAAAGTACCACGGGACGTAAGAAACTAAAAATATAAATAATCCTTATTTGTTTTGTTTGCCTGGGTATAGGGGAGTAAACACTTCCAAAAATGAATCTTTTATTAGAAAAAATGCAAATTTTAATTAGGAGGAATTTTTCGTTTGTAATTGTATGATAAAATCATATTGTTTTGCTGAAAAGAGTGGCTTATCTCAATTGTCTAGTTACCTCGGCCTAGTTGCCAGCAGGTTTCAATTGAACCATTCTTCAAAATAATTACTAAAACAAAAAAAAAGTAAAAAAAAAAATTAAAATTAATCACTTTTCCAGGTTATGTTAAAAATTAATTTAATCATATATTTACAAAACCAACATAAAATAAAGGATTGAAAATATTAAATTAAACAAACAAAATAAACTAATAACTATGAAATAAAAACTCAAATGTTAAATGAAAAATAAAAGTAACAAATAAACAAATAATTTGATAAATTTACGAAACTAAACAGTTTCAAGTCTAACCAGAACCCATAAATCTTGAAGTTAGTAGCGAAGCCAATAACATTTTTTCTAGTCCGATTCGATGAATTTTCCATTGCATGAATACATCAACTTTCAGAGAAATACTGCGATTCGCGCAACGAATTCCGGTCTAGTGGTTTATTTAACCCCCATGTAAGCGATGATATAACAAAATATCGACTACTGATTTAAGCGTTCGAATGACAGTCTGCTCCAACTGTGATATGTATATAGAACATTTATTAACGTTTTCAGGTGCTCCCTTTCCTAATTTCGGAGTGAATTAAGTAGTAGCGGCGTATATGTTTTTATGGACATATTTATTAATGACCACTAATTATACAATGATTAAGACTACAACATTCGGAAAATTGACAAAACTACAATTTTATGCTAAAAATTACGAATAATCTTTTGTTTTATTACAGGAAAGGTACAAACAAAACTAAAGGTTTATAGTTTTATTAGATCAAATAACACTATTTTAAGTATAGAAACCATGCGGAAAAAGTTATAATTCAAATAAATTGATAAAGGATGTGTCGATTCTTAATTCTCAAAGAAAACTTAAATAAGAGAGAAATGTAATCTGAACTGAATCAAGTCCCCTTTGTACAGTACAGAATTTAAAATATCTAATTTAATCAAAGTAAACATTTAATATATATATATATATATATATATATATATATATATATATATATATACATACCACAATTATATTTTGTCGACCCTTAGAAATTATATAAATTACTATAAATAACTACGATATTCGGGTTATAGGTCCTTTATATTATACTATACTAAAAAGGTTATTTATATATATATATATATATATATATATATATATATATATATATATATATATATATATATATATATATATATAAATAAAAATTAAAATTTATTAAATAATAAAAATCTAATAAAATGAATATTATTAACAATACTAAAGCAATATGAATAATTAATGGATTAATATAAATACAGAATTTTATAGTTTTAGTTGATTAGAGCAAACCATTAAATAAACAAATGTTGAACATTGTTCAGTAGATTGGCAGTTAGTATGGACCTATAACATGAAGTAATTAGCTATCATTAACAGGTAAAGAGTTAAGCTATAGTATTGAGAGTTGTAAAAATGATTAGTGTAATTATGTAAATTAAAGTACTTAGTAAATATTTTAGAACCCTGAATATGGGACTAGAGTCCTGAAACTTGTAATGAATAAACTAGGAGTTATGTCAAAAAGTGTTGTATAACATCACTTTATGTATGTTTCCGTAAACACTAATAAAAAAAGTTACTAATTGGTAATTTATGTCTTCTATAAAGCTTTTAACATTTTATGGGCTAAAAAAACATAGATAAGAAACATGAGCAGTGCTTTAGTCTCCTAAAAAGAAATTCGACCTCTCTACGAAGATCCCAGTGACAAAAAAAAGACATTTCTTCTTCAGAGAACTGAAATATTTACCAGACGAGGGTCGACGTGCAGACCCCAAAGGGCTATGACAGTATTAACCTAAGCTAAGCTGCTTCGTCTTTGCAGCCTGCATATAAAGTAGGTTGCCCTCGAGGGAGGGGATGATGGCAGTATGAGGTTGAAGGGGCTGAATATGATGTGAATATTATACAACTGTACATGTTGTTTTGACTTGTATTGTACTATTCTGTCACTTTGATGTTGGATTGTATTATTTAGTAATTTAATTTTTCACGTTAAAATCCTTGAAAAGTGAAGGTAAAGACTGTTATTAAACAATAATATGTAAATACTATTGTGGTTATCCTAATATTTAATACCGTATTCATCTCATAGTACAATATTTATTTATTATTCGTTATTTATGAATTATTTTTAGCTCAATGAAATTTTTTTTTATAAGGCATTTGTTTTAATCTCGATTTTTGTTGAAAATTGTTTATTAATATTTACAACATGCATATATAATGGCGATATGAAGGTTTATAATATAAAGCTTAATAAAACTGCATTATTTATTTTCTATTATGCACAAATGTTAAATATACTCGAAATAATGAAAGAAGGCGTCTAATATTGATTCGTGTTACGTCACGATATTTTATTTTGTTAAGTTTTTTTTCTTGAACACATATTACATAAATTTTTTTGTTTTTTATTCACACAAGGTAACGATTCATTATAATGGTATTGGTATTCTCTCCTAAAGTATGGAACAAAATATATTACAACATCCCTAAAGAAAGTATGATGTTTTGTTCGTTTCAATTCACGTGTATACGTTCTAACCTTATTTGCAACAATCTGTTCATTTCAATGAGCTTCAATTTTATTTCTTCATTCGGGTCTCGGATATTTGAAACTTCATATAACATATTTCTCTATGTTATGGGAAAAATAATTGAATCTAAACAAAATTCAATATAGATTGACCTTTAAAACTCCTTCGCTTTTGAAAAAAAAATCGAAATTAAGTTTTCAATTATTTATTTTTATTCAACTATCTATTGATATTTACAACTGTATGTATTATATACAACAAGTAAATTTGGGGAAATAATTACAGTGACTTGTAAATAACCACTCACTAGTAGCACTTCAATAAAAGTTCTACATAAGAAGGTCTTTCGGCAATCTTCTATTCAGACACCTTAGAGGATTATCGGGAATTGATTGTGATGGCAAGTTGTGAAACTAGAGGATTTGAGAGGCTGTGGAGTTTACTCTGAAATGACAGGTTTGGTCTTAATCAGAAATTTGTAGAAGATTAATATTTTCATGGATAAATTTATTTGTAACATAATAAGGAGCAATGAGGATTTTACGAAGGATTTAGGATAGTAAGGATTAAATAAGAGAAGAGTTGGAAGGTTTAGTGGAACCCTAAATCTTAACTCAGTTTATCTAAATGTGTCTAATCACTATCAAGTAAATGAGTTTTTTGTAATTAATTGGGAGCTTTTATCACTTGTCTAGTAAATGTTGGAGATGTCGAAAATAACGAACAGTTTCTTGCCTTTTATGTCTTGAATTCAAAATGTAAATAAACATTCTTATGCTGTTAGCGATCACCTAAATACAGAATATAACCTTTCCTTAAAAGTACATGAACAAACAAAACTTAAATAACATTGATGCAAAATGCAACGGAAAAACTGGACGATCATGAAATCAAATATATAAGAAACGTATAAGGGCGTATAATAATAATATTACGCTGTAACCCAACTTATAACTAAATGTAATTGCTTATACTTGAAAAACCTAATTTTAGTTTTAGGTTAAAAAGAATTAAATTACTTATATCAATAATAAAATGAAATAAACAATTAACTATTATTCGAAATAAACCAAGTTGAGAGGGTAGTACAGCATGGTGGTGTGTGTCAAGAAAAAGACAAAGACACAATCATCATTAAAAACAATAATCGTTTACAACAGATCTATTTTTTTTTTTCAATTAAATTTATTTAATTTAACTATCGATTTATTAAATTTAACATTTGGGGATAGAATAACCGGTCACTGCTATAGAAAATGGTCAGTTTAATCTGTCCACACCATCTGTAAGCTCACTTTTCACTCCTTGTAATATCAGCTGCAACGATATATTTTTTCTTCTCTTAGTAAGTGCCAACACACATTTGATTTCTCGTCTTATATCTTTACATTAATATAATTTGCACAAACTCATTCGTATATCCGATATTTTAAATCTAGCTAATTTGTATTAAAACTGACGATAAATGTTAAACATTTAAAACTAGTTAAATAGTAAACTCGATATCATCATAATCTTCTATCGCTTTGGTCCTTGCAGAATCCTAGCTTCCTCCTCTATTCAGCTGCCTTTCCCCAACCTCATACCTAGAGTCCGAAGATTGTCATCAACATCTTCGGGGCTACGAAGTCGAGGCCTATCTCTCCTTTGTTTTCCTGCTGGGGGCCCCTTCATCATCATTTTAGGGAGCCTACCATCTTCCATTCCTCGTACATGGCCTAGCCATCTTATTCTGCCCTTATTTATATTGGCTGCAATATCTGGGGCTGCAAATAGGGTTTTAACATCTTCATTTGTCTTCATTTCCTAAAGGTTCCACCCTTCTGTAGTAGGGCCATATATTTTTCGGAGATATATTCCCAATCGCATTGAGATTTCCCTTTAGTCCCCATCATTTGTTGAATGTTTTATAAAGAGGACTTCCCGTGCAGGTTCTAGCCTACAGGAGTCTAGAAAAATTAAATCTATATATAGTTATTTAATTATCAATATTACCAATAAAGGAACAGTAATAATTAGGTTGGTTTTTCTTTCATTAGTCAAATAATGTTTTATCTCGAAGCCTTATTATTTTACTTTTGAATAATTTACTTCCTATTTTAAAATACGGAGCAGATCATTTGCAGATCAACATAAAATCACACAATAACTCACACGTTTCAGTTTATATAATATTTTACGAAATAACTTTTTGTTTAAAAATTCATTCCCAATAAAAACAAACATTTCATTATTTTGATGCTCCCCTTTATACTTCTTTTTTATGTATACAAAGATTAAAAGGGTTTAGCAATATAGTGTTTTTCTTGTAACGTGTTAATTTTTCCAAAGTAATTAAGAAATTATATTTTACTTTTTAGTGTAAGTTTGTAAATTTAAGTTTAATCATGAAGTCGGTTTAATTTTTCTTTATGAAAACTAACTTTATCTTCCAATATTTAGTGGTAAGTGAACATGTATGTTTATATTGGAAAGTTATATAACAGTGATAAGTGTTTTCCAACTAATGATTGTTTTGTTTAAAAGCACTATTGAATTCAATAAAATGTTTACTGTACCACACCGGACATATGACCTACCAAAAATAATTGTTAATATGGATCCATATTTAACAAAATAATCGCGTAATTAATAAAATACACATACAGGAAAAAAAAATACAGTCGAATTAAGAACCCCATTCTTTTGGAAGTCGGTTAATTGAAAGAAGCCCATGAAACATCAATATTGTTTAGTGCATGATTTTTAGTGACATATATACATATATATATATATATATATATATATATATATATATATGTATATATATATATATATATATATATATATATATATATATATATATATATATATATATATATATATATATATATATTTTATTTTTTGAAGAGAAAAGATTTGACCCGGTCGGGATTCGAACCCGAGTTTCCACCTCTCTAGCGTGGCGCCTTATCCAACTAGGCCACCGGGGTCGTATCCGAACCAGGCAAATCTTCTCTCTTCAGTGATCCATAACCCCGGGCACTCGCAAATCGCGATGTGATTCCGGGGATGAATGTTCATATTGAACATTACATTTAACTTGGATCTATTGACAATCCGTCACCGGTATATATATATATATATATATATATATATATGTAATTTTTTTTTATGATATAAATCAATATTATTAAATATATTATTTTATTTTTGAAGAGAAAAGATTTGACCCGGTCGGGATTCGAACCCGAGTTTCCACCTCTCTAGCGTGGCGCCTTATCCAACTAGGCCACCGGGGTCGTATCCGAACCAGGCAAATCTTCTCTCTTCAGTGATCCATAACCCCCGGGCACTCGCAAATCGCGATGTGATTCCGGGGATGAATGTTCATATTGAACATTACATTTAACTTGGATCTATTGACAATCCGTCACCGGTATATATATATATGTAATTTTTCATGATATAAATCAATATTATTAAATATATTATTTTATTTTTGAAGAGAAAAGATTTGACCCGGTCGGGATTCGAACCCGAGTTTCCACCTCTCTAGCGTGGCGCCTTATCCAACTAGGCCACCGGGGTCGTATCCGAACCAGGCAGATCTTCTCTCTTCAGTGATCCATAACCCCCGGGCACTCGCAAATCGCGATGTGATTCCGGGGATGAATGTTCATATTGAACATTACATTTAACTTGGATCTATTGACAATCCGTCACCGGTATATATATGTAATTTTTCATGATAAAAATCAATATTATTAAATATATTATTTTATTTTTGAAGAGAAAAGATTTGACCCGGTCGGGATTCGAACCCGAGTTTCCACCTCGGATTATATATTAATCGGATTATATATTAAATAATATATTTAATAATATTGATTTATATCATGAAAAATTACACATATATATATATATATATATATATATATATATATACCTATATAAGTTATATACGGGCGGCATAGAAAATAAAAGAATGAACGCTCACAATAAACTGATTTATTCCTCTTAGTAATCCTGCTTATATAGAATTTTGGTTTGTTTACAATGTTATCATAGGTATTAACAGTCATATTGTCTCACTCTAGATATTAACTTATATATATATATATATATATATATATATATATATATATATATATATATATATATATATATATATATGTAGCAGAGCAAGGTTGATAACAATGCCGTCCATAACCTCCTTGCTTAGAGTGCTACAAGTACGGACACAGAGAACAGAACACAGGCTGAGAAGGCTATGATATAGTTGCAACGGTGTTGTCTTATGATGTGACTGGTGGAGTGTCGGCTCTGGGGTGTGCACACCAATAGCGCTCAATTAGTGACTCTAAGTCTGCTATGGAAAGAAATAAGCATTGTTTATATATTTTTAATAGTGTTGTACGGAATTTTTAATATTCATTCATTTTCTTTTTTATTATTAGTTATAGCTCCTTATGAATTAAAACTTGTAATTGTTTGTTCAGTTTAAATGTAAATATAACAAAGTGTTTTCCTTAGTTGTAATAATTGTAAAAAGACTATGGTTAATTACACCACGTGTTCTAAGTAACCCTCACTTCAATCGATTACCTACCAAAGAGGTAATAAGTGGTGACCCCGACGTGATTATAAAGTTAATTAGATAATCCATATGACGTAATTTAGATTTACCGTAAATTGCATTGTAGTGACGGTTGCTTAGTAACACATACTTATAATTGGTTTTTGTATTGATATAAAGTCTCTACTAATCACAATGCCCGATTCTAACGAAAATATTGCTGCACAAAACACGGAAATTTACTCTTCCTTTACGCATGCAGATAAGATTCCACCTTTTATCAAGCAGGATCTGGAACTCTAGTTTTGCCAGGTTGAGGCAGTTTTTGCGCGTGCTAATATCACGAACAGTGTCATAAAGTTCCAAACTGTTATTCCTAAGATAAACGCGGAAGTATTACTACAAGCAGCAGACATTGTGAAAAGGCCCGGTGAAACCCCGTATAAAAATCTCAAAGACAGATTGGTCAGTGCCTACCTACACGGATTCGGAGACGAAACGGATTCATGAACTATTAGAAGGCAGACAACTGGGAGATAAAAAGCCTACCACCAGATTTTTAAGACAGATGAAACAATTAGCAGGAGATGTTGTTCCTTTAAGTGTGATTAAAACACTATTTATGCGTTCCTTACCACAGAGTATGCAAGCTATCCTGATAAGTACGGGGCAGACTGATGTGGACAAGTTAGCCGAAGTAGCTGATAAAATACAGGAGGTTGTTCAACCAGTAGATATCGCTACAGTCGCAGGCAATAAAGCACAATCCTCCATAGCTAACTTAGAAGCAAAAGTTGAATTACTTACGAAGCAGATCGCTAAACTCTCCTCCAGAGACAGACCAAGTCGGAGAGGAAGAAGCAGAACTCCACGACGATTCTGGCGAGGATCCCGCAGTTAGTCAAGAAACCCCAACGACCCAGATTGGATTTGTTTTTATCATTACAGATTTAAAGAAAAAACAAATAAATGTGAACATCCATGCGCTTAGAATAAGAATCAGCAGGGAAACTCCTCAGCGGATCGGAAGTAGCGGCTACTGACTCCGCAGATGTCCAAAGCCGCCTTTTCATAACAGATCGGCGGAAGGGTCAATCTTTACTAATCGATACAGGTGCTGCTATCTCAGTCCTACCTCCAGTCAGAAAATCAATGACCGCCACGGAATTTAATCTGTATGCTGCGAACGGTAGTCGAATAAGAACATTCGGAGAACTCCAACTTAAACTTGATTTGGGACTTAGACGCGAGTTTAAATGGACGTTCGTTTTGGCGGAAGTTCCTAAGCCTATAATTGGTGCAGATTTTATGTACCACTACAATCTTTTAGTAGACTTGAAAGGTAGACAGCTGATAGATCGATCTACTGGATTAACTTCAAGAGGAAAAATAGTCAGAGAAATCCCAGCTACAATTTCAGCTGTTCCGGAAGGTCACCCTTATGCTGACCTACTGAAAGAATTTCCAGGACTTACGCGACCATCATCTACCAAAGGACCTGTGAAGCATAACACTGAACACATTATCGAGACAACAGGTCGTCCTGTGTATGCCAAGGCTAGAAGACTTACAGTGGAAAAGTACCGGCGAGTAAAAGACGAGTTTCGACTTATGGTAGAGCAAGGTATTTGCAGGCCTTCCAACAGCCAATGGGCCAGTGCACTTCATGTTGTAGACAAACATGACGGTGGAGTGCGACCTTGCGGAGATTACAGACAACTTAACGCCCAAACTGTGCCAGACAGATACGGTGTTCCTCATATAATGGATTTCAGGAACAATTTGTTTGGAAGTGCGTTTTCTCAAGGTTAGACCTAGTGCGTGCCTACTATCACATACCCATACGCGAGGAAGATATTCCGAAGACCGCAGTCAACACACCTTTCGGGTTATTTGAATTCTCAAAAATGTGTTTCGGTCTGCGTAATGCAGCGCAAACCTTTCAACGATTCATGGACAATGTCTTTAGAGATTTAGACTACGTTTGGATACTTATCGATGACATGCTGATCGCTTCTTCGACCCATGAAGAGCATCTAGAACATCTTCGTGAAGTGTTTAAACGCCTAGAAGAGAATGGATTAACGCTGAATCCTGAGAAATGCGAATTTGGTGTAGGGCACCTAAAGTTCTTAGGTTACTACGTAAGTAAAGATGGAATTAAGCCTCAAGAAGAAAAAGTACGAGCCATCAAGAAGTACCCCAAACTAAAAGATGTAAGTTCTCTTCGTCGCTTCCTCGGAATGATAAACTTTTACAGGCAAGCAATTCCTCATGCTGCAGCGGTTATGAAACCTTTAAATAAATATCTCCATGGGGCCAGGAAAAACGATAGGACAATCATTCAATGGAACGAAGAAAGTGATAAAGCATTCGAGCTATGCAAGTCGAGTCTTGAAAAAGCAGCACTTCTGGCGCATCCCAAACTATCAGCAGAACTTTCCCTTGCTTGTGATGCCTCAAACCAATGCATGGGAGCAGTTCTCCAACAAAAAGTGGAAGGTAATTGGTTTCCTCTAGGTTTCTTCTCGAAAGCTCTTTCGGAAGCTCAACAGAACTATTCCACCTATGATCGAGAACTATTAGCAATTTTTTCTTCTATTAGACATATCCGTCCAGTTATCGAGGGTAGAGAATTTTATATTCTTACAGACCACAAACCTATCGTATTTTCAATGCATCAAAAGCCTACATCAGCGTCTCCTATTAGGATACGGTGGCTGAACTTTATTAGCCAGTTCACCACCGATATTCGGCATATAGATGGAACTGACAATGCAGTAGCTGATGCACTCTCGAGAATGGAGGAACTTTCATTGGGAGCGGACTTCGACTCCATTGCAAATCTACAATACAACGATGCAGAGTTGGAAGCCATCAAAGGTAACCAAAATCTTACAATGAAGCTTCTTAATATCCCTGGAACCAGCCAACCCATATGGTGCGAGACTTCTACAAGACAAGTGCGAATTTATCTCCCGGAACCAATGAGAAAAGTTATGTTTGATTCAGTGCACGGACTAAGCCACCCTGGAATAAGAGCGTCGCGGAAACTAATGGCGCAGAAATACTTTTGGCCGAACATGATTCAAGATGTGACGACGTGGGCTAGAAGTTGTATAGCCTGTCAGAGATCGAAAGTAACACGGCATACGGTCACGCCAATCGGAAAGTTCCCCGAAGTTAGTCGTTTCGATCATGTGCATCTGGACATTATGGGTCCTCTCCCTACATCAAATAATAAACGATACTGCGTAACCATGATAGACCGTTATACGCAATGGCCAGAGGCTATACCAGTAGAAGAGATTACGGCTGAAGCTGTTGCTTCAGTATTTTATGAGGGATGGATTTGCAGATTCGGCGTACCCAGCAAAGTGACGACAGACCAAGGACGCCAATTTGAGAGCGATCTTTTTGTGAAGCTTACCAACTTTTTGGGGACACAGAAGATCAGGACATCACCATACCATCCGCAAGCTAATGGTATTGTAGAACGATGGCACCGCTCTCTTAAATTAGCCCTTATGTCACATTTGAATTGCGAACGATGGACAAAGGTTCTTCCCACAGCAATGTTGGGACTTCGGTCCACAATTCGCGAGGACACAGACTACAGCGTAGCGGAAGCAGTTCCGGAAGGACAGACGATCAGACTACCCGGAGATTTCTTTATTCCGTCAACAATTCGTGCAAATTCCACTAGTCTTATTCAAGAGCTCCGAGAGGTTTTCGAACACCTGAAATCGGCTACTTTTAGAACAAGCTCAAGAACTCTATTTGTTCCGCAGTCACTGTCTACATGCAGCCACGTCTTTCTACGAGATGATAAATTGAGGAAACCACTTAATCCGCCATATAATGGACCTCATCCTGTCATTCGTCGAACCGACAAGTTGTGTACCCTTAAGCTTCCCAACAGAGAAGTAACAGTCTCATTAGATCGAGTAAAACCAGCCTTTTTATTTGAATATCGTGAAGGAGAAACTCCGACGTCCGAGCTGGTAAGAAGCAAATTTGGAAGGATTAAAACAAATGTCAGGTTCATGGACGCCATTGTTGAAGGGAGCACTGTAGCAGAGCAAGGTTGATAACAATGCCGTCCATAACCTCCTTGCTTAGAGAGCTACAAGTACGGACACAGAGAACAGACCACAGGCTGAGAAGGCTATGATATAGTTGCAACGGTGTTGTCTTATGATGTGACTGGTGGAGTGTCGGCTCTGGGGTGTGCACACCAATAAATAGCGCTCAATTAGTGACTGTAAGTCTGCTATGGAAAGAAGTAAGCATTGTTTATATATTTTTAATAGTGTTGTACGTAATTTTAAATATTCATTCATTTTCTTTTTTATTATTAGTTATAGCTCCTTATAAATTAAAACTTGTAATTGTTTGTTCAGTTTAAATGTAAATATAACAAAGTGTTTTCCTTAGTTGTAATAATTGTAAAAAGACTATGGTTAATTACACCACGTGTTCTAAGTAACCCTCACTTCAATCGATTACCTACCAAAGAGGTAATATATATATATAACATGTTTTTCTACTCAATTATTTTTTTCTGGATAGTTTTTGGGCATAGATACACAATGAGTTTCCAAATAAAATTATAAAGATGAACTACCGTTCTTTATTGAATATCAATTAAAACCTGACCCAATCAACACAATTTAATTGCTGCAGAGGGCCAACACACAATTGGGCGAACTGATCATTTGAATATGGAATTCATTCAATTAAATACCGCCGGTGCTTACGAATACGTGTCCTTAAAAATAAGTCGTTTTATTTTTTATTGTAAAATTTACACTAAATATAAATTTTGAACACTTTCATAATTGAATAATCAGTAAAAAATTCCATATTTTTATTTACTTTTTCTTTTTTTATTATGGTGTCAATAAGAATGAAATTTAATTAAAACAAAGAAAAATGTATTTTACAACAATTTGTAATAAAATTGCATTTTACATACATGTATTTTCCAATACCTTCTACATAACCCCCTTACAATCAATGCATTTTGGTGTATTAGAGTAATCTTTGAAGGTTTTTTTCACTTAATAATCATAGGGGATGAAACTTTGGAAATTCAATTCAGAGACGAAATAACAAACCCTGCTATGGTGGCATTATTCATTTCCAAAGCCAAAAAAAAAAAAAAAAATCAAACAAACACAGTCTGACGGTAAAATCATGACAAAGGGAGTTTTGTTGGTCAACGTTTTGCTCGCTAGTTCGGCAATAACCGCTGAGCGGTATTGCTAAACTCTGAAAAAAAAAAGTCGATGATGCCGAATAACAAAAGAGGAACGTTGAGCAATTATGTGCGGTGCCAAACGACCAAAAAGCGGGAAAAAAATTCAATATCGTTTTAACTAATGATCCTGTTGACTTACAGTGAGTCTCATTCAATTTAGATTGTAAAATTACGTTGGAATGTTACTCTGAAAAAAACAACAAAAAAACTATATTGGCGACGTTTTGAGACTATATTGTTCTGATAATCATGCCCATGTTAATGGTGGAGTCGATATACTACCAGTAGCATTAACATGATCACAAGAACAATATAGTCTCGCAACGTCCCCAAAATTATTGTTTTTATTTATTTACTGAACGTCAAGAACCTTACTGAATATCTCATAGTAACGGTCAAGAAATTTATCTATTTATATATATACATATATATATATATATATATATATATATATATATATATATATATATATATATATATATATATATATATATATTCAACTTGTATTATTTTTAATAGTTATTATTTTTTTTAAAAATAATTGTAATAATTAAAATCAACAACTCTTTTCGATGTAATTTTTAATGTAGTATTGATGTAATTTTCGATGTAGTTTTGTAACTAACTAGAAATCAAAATAAAATTAGCATTAGGGCTGTATTAATTCTACCGATCCTTAAAATCTAAAACCCTCAATCCCCCTTTTTGTGTCACAAATAAATTAATCGAAAACGAATTTAATGTCCCAAATTTTACAGATTTGGTACAAGCATGATACCTTCTAAGAATGCTATTCACTTGTATCCTCGTATCTTCCTGAATTTCATTCTAAAAATTTGCCAACACGTTAAATAATTGAATATATTGTATAATTTCTTGTATATAACAATAAATTATTAAACAAATAAAATAACTTTAAAATGCATAATATTAGATACGTATTAGTATATTGATTTATTATTATAACAACTCCTACTGAAAAATAACTAATCTATTACTTGAAAAAATATTTATGACAATTTATCATTAACAACTATTGTTCATAAACACCTCCATGGTAATTAGAAATTATATCATAACTTTATATTTATAAATACATGCTATTTCCAGGCCTATACTCAACTATTATTAACAATTGAAATTAATAATTTTCCTTTGTCGATATAATGAATATTTATAACGGATATAATTGGCTATTTCATTTGTGCCTTTGTTCTTTGCCAACTTGTGTACTTTTAATTAACGAATTGCTTCAAACAGTTTGGTTTCCTGAAATATAGTGAAAAGAGAAATTTTCTTATCGTACTCTCCGCCTCTAGTAAATTTACCCAAATATGAAAATAAAAATGATCAATGATTTTGCAGGTTTATGTTACCGATGGATTGTACATGAAGCTATAATATCAATGATGTGCACTTCGTCGAACTTTTTTTCATTTTAATGCCAATGTTAAACCTAAATTTAATTTTTTTTTTTTTTTTTTTTTTTTTTTTTGTTATCCGTCGATAGCGTCTCAATAAGAAACTCACGTATTTGACAAAATAATATATCAAGCTGCAGCCATTGTGAATGATACGTAAACTGCTTGTATAAATACAGTGATATATAATTAATGTAGATTTTTATAGTTTTTTTTTTTTTTTTTTTTTTTATTTTAATAAAATATATGTATATATAAATCTAAAACAAGAATAAAAGGCCGAAAAATACAGTAACTTAAAAGATCAAATTTATAAAACTTATTTGTCTGAAAACACTGTTATAAAAAAAAACAAAAAAACTTCTTTCATTAATCCATCAACTTTTAAATCTTCCACAGCTTAGTTCGTATTCTATAACTAGTAGCTGATATGTTACCATAAAAATACACTATTTTAATGGAGTATATTAAATAAAGTAAACTAATACAAATGAAAACTTCAATAGAAACAGGAAATTAAAATTAGGAATCATAATTTGAAAACTGCAATTACAATTATGATCATAAAAAGGCAAATTATTTGTACAAATAAAATGAAGCATTCCAATAAAAAAAAAAATGAGTCTTCATTAAACGAGTCCTCTCTCTCTCTCTCTCTCTCTCTCTCTCTCTCTCTCTCTCTCTCTCTCTCTCTCTCTCTCTCTCTCTCTCTCTCTCTCTCTCTCTCTCTCTCTCTCTCTCTCTCTCTCTCTCTCTCTCTCTCTCTCTCTCTCTCTCTCTCTCTCTCTCTCTCTCTCTCTCTCTCTCCTCTCTCTCTCTCTCTCTCTCTCTCTCTCTCTCTCTCTCTCTCTCTCTCTCTCTCTCTCTCTCTCTCTCTCTCTCTCTCTCTCTCTCTCTCTCTCTCTCTCTCTCTCTCTCTCTCTCTCTCTCTCTCTCTCTCTCTCTCTCTCTCTCTCTTTATATATATATATATGAGGTCATCGTGAAAAGAGCTGAAAAAACAAAAAGAAAGAAGAAAAAGATTAACGGTGGTTATATTTATTCAGAGGTGGAAATTTATGAAAAATACAAAGAAAATCATTAGTTCTAATAATAAATTTTGTATTTAAAATACTAGATTAAAATTGGTGAATAAAATTAGAAATCAAACAGTGTTCTCCTAAAAAAAACCTCGCTAATTCTTTTTTTTGTTCACCCTATTGTTTAGAAATCCGTCTCAGAGAACAATTAGAGCCAGGGAGCATTAGGGTAGAGTTGCTTTACTTAATGTGAGCCCCGGCAGTTGATAAAGCTGGGTTTGTATAAAAGATTTCAACTTTACTAAAATTTCAAGTTGAAAATTGCTTTTTAAAATAAATGATACTATTGATAACGAATCATATATAAGTCAAGGTGTAGAGAGGAACAATATACGGCTTAATCTTAAACTTACTAATAATTGTGGAGGATTTCAAAACATTAAAGTATTTTACCACCATATGTTAAAAATGTATCTTTTCGTTTCTTATATGTATTTCTTTTTACCATTTTTATTCAAAGGAACTTAACTTATTTGTACATGCATGCGTATACACACTTACATTTTTTGAAATGCCTACACTTTATCATTTATATATGTGTTTTTATATCCCACAGTTATTATTCTAAAAAAAAAATTAAATACATATGTAATAGTTAACACGTGTATAGGAAAAAAAAAAACATAAAATATAGAGAAAATATATGGAATTGCAAGGGATAGAATAGGGAAGGGGCGAAATTGGATAGAAACAAAAAATTATCATATAATAAATTAGAAGGGTGGCTGGGTTAGTGTAATTTAAAATAATAGCACCCAGCGGTGACTATATCTAGCGTCTTCTGTGAAATAGAGCTATAAAGAATGAGGAATTGAGAAGAAAAAAAAATAACGCTCCTACCCTACTAACTATTGCCATCATTCGTCTGTTTTCTTTTTTATTATAGCCCCAACTATATTTTTAGAGATAAAAGTATTTACGATTTTTATCAAGAATTAACCATAGATGATTTTGAATCAGACTATATCAATACCTAAGAACCGTGCTGGATGATTAGAGAAGAAAATTTTAATTTTCCAACACAGCCTCCAAAAACAGAAAAAGAATCCATACGGATGTTAAAAAAAGATATGATGGTGGCAAATAAACAGTGGAATTCAATGTGGGACAGAGACAAATTTCGGTCAGCAGTCAACAAAAACAAGTTTCCGGAAATGGATAAAACACAAATTAATTAACAGTGATAAGATGAAAGGGGAAACATCAGGTAGAGTTAATGAAGAAATATTTGAAAGAACGGAAGATCAAGGAATTAATTGTTACACGTGGTCCACTGATGGCCGAACTCGAAAAAAAAAAAAAAAAAAAAAAAAAAAAAAAAAAAAAAAAAAAAAAAAAAAAAATATATATATATATATATATATATTTAGAGCTATGGATTTTGTCACACATGATCTATTCATGGGTCATTACATAATTTACATTATGAAACTTATTATTGTCTATTTACAATATATGGGATTTTTTTAAAATGCTAAATTCTAAGGTGGCATCACAAACTACATCTGGTCATTCGTCTTCTTCTATCAAAAACTCTTCCAAAACAAGATCTGTCACCTAGATCTCCACAATCATTAAGGCCACCAATATTTAATACTTTAATAGTTTAAAGTTTAGTTTTAATACCAAAATTAAATTAAAAGTTTAGTTTTAATGCCAGTAGTTAATACTTTAATGAGTATGATACAAATAAATGTTGATAACATTTATTGACTTAGAATGAAATTTAAAAATATATATAATTGTGTAAAAAGAACTGTTGTGTATTTTTGTTCTTAATGAACATATCGCAAGTCCTACACGCTATAATTTTCTTCATTGTCCTTGTATTTGCAGTCATCTTTACTATCAATACCTGATATTTTTTTTAATAAAAAACAAAAAAAATCATTTCAAGACCACCACTTATTCTTATTTATTTATCTACTTTCTAAAACTATATTTTAAATACATAATTAATCTAAATATAATAAATAAAACTATATTTTTTTATGACTAGATAATGATTGAATATCGCGTAAAATTATATTGATTTGTCCAATCTTTCAAATCCCCTAGAAACGCAACACATCCACTATTTTACAAGAACACTTCCGAAAAGATACATGACACAATTAGTGCTAGAGTAACTTTTTTTCAAGTATAAATAATCAGTAAGGAAAAAAACAAACAAAAAAAACTATGTACAAAAGGTTGATTGGAGGATGGTTAAGGGGTATTCTTGGTTTTTATTCTTGCATTGAATAACGTTTCCGATGGCTGTATTTTGGCTTGTATATTATAAATCTCTATGTGGGAATAAAGCATTATTTTTTATTTGATAAATGAAATTATTATTATTATTAACGACAATAAATTATTTTGATAAAGCATGAAAATAAATGTCTGAATGCTTCTTGCATAACCCTTCATAGCACGATTTAACTGAATTTCATTTCGTTATTTTCTCCTATTGCAAATAATAGTACAGTACAATGACATATATATTTTTTTTAATAACATTAATTTCTGGTCTCGTGTACCAATACATTTAGGTGGTGGAACCATAACAACTTGATTAGTTCATATTTTTGTAACGGTCATTTTTTTTTTTTCAAAAAGTTAATTATCTGATTGTAAAATACATGTGTTATTTTCTAAATATTTTGATATTTGAAAAAAAAAAAAAAAAAAAAAAAAAAAAAAAAAAAAAAATATATATATATATATATATATATATATATATATATATATATATATATATATAGTAATATTACATGTTATAAAATATCACACTAAAAACAAATTATATCTTAATTAAAAATAAGCTACGAAAACAAAAATAACGAAAAAAAAAATACCGTAAACAAAACTAGGAAGTATAAATTATCCGGAAAAAATGTATTTTGTCTGATAAAAAAATATCAATTATACAAATTTAATGCAATATCACCAAAATAATTCTATACAAAATCAACATTATATTCTGAATATTCATATTTCATTTAAAAAAATATTTTCTTCATCGATACGACAGTAAGATTGAATATCTAACAAGTAAACGAAAAGTCGGGATTTAAATCTATCAGGAGTGGAGGAATAGCGAATGATGGAAGAGAGGGAGTTTCAGAAGTTAGAACCCCTAGAAATAAAGGAACGTTTGAAGGATGTTGTGTTGAAGGGAGTTGGGTAGAGGTCTGAGGAACAGGATCTTGTTTTACGGAAACTCACAAATGACTTTAATGTTAATACTTTCAGTTTATAAGGAGGTGATATTTCTTGATTTGTCATACCATTATCTAAATTCTACTTCTAATAATTTTTGCATGTGTATTGTCAGATCAACTTGACATTTTTTGAATTTTGGGGGTGGCTTGACTTCCAGTAAGTAGCTGTTTCGAGTGGCAAATTCGTAATCTTATAAACGCAACTTGTTCTTTTATTGGTCCTCGTTCTTGCTTCTACCGTACTAGTGTATCATTTCTTTTGAGTTTGTTAATTTGTTCGATTTACAGCCGACTTTCATGTCATGCTGTTAAGACCAGCTGTTTAAAGATAGATTTAAGATCTGGCAAAGCTATATGGATTAAGGTTAATAAAAAGTGAAAGAACGCTTCTTTAGCTGCTATTGCCTGTACATTACCTTCCATATCTGGATGACCCGGAATCCACATGAAAGTAATAATTTTTAATTTAAAAATTAAATTAATTAAGGTAGCTATTCGGATATCGTATAGTTTTTGTAGCTGATGTTTGTGATAGCCGAAAGTGATTCTTAGAAAACTAAGCATTATTTTTGGTGCAAATCTTTATTTATTTATTTATCCAACGCCCGTCTGTGGCAGTTTAGCCATGGTGCAAATCTATTGTGTTTATATGTTATAACGCTAATTTAATTGCAAGCAATCCTGCAGGTTAAATGGAAATGGTAGATGGTAATAATTAGCGAATGATTAACCCTAAAAAGCCCACACAATCGTCAGATTTTAACCCATCAGTAGATAATGACTGTGTATTTTCATAACAATAAATAACATCATATATTAATATGACAAAGGTTGTTTTACAATAAATGAACAAGAATAAAATTAAATTTAAAAGAAATCAATATCCAAGGTGGGAGTAGATAAGGAAAAGAGATTTTTACTTTGTAGAACTTTATTTGAGTTATTAATCTAAGAAAATTGGAGTGAACTTTAGGGGGTACAGGAGTGATTGCTTCAAATCGTGGAGTGGTCATTAGTCTTTTCAAGTCTTGAAGAAAATTATAAGCCCTTCGAATAGTTAATGACCATTCATAAGAGTCATGAAGCAGGCTTGCTGTTGGGCTGGTATATATATATATATAGTTATGGAAACCCAATGGTATTAGGGATAATAAACAAATGTACACTATCCCCTCTCCTAGATAACTGTATAAAAGGCCACCTCCACCTGCGCCCGATGACACTCTGATATAGTCACTCGTAGGACTCACAGATGTTCAACACGCAGTTCTTGTACTAGGCTGTAAATTGTGCTTTTTCTTGTATAATGTATGTCAGTCAATAAAAACCTCTTTTTAAAAACTCAGTCCCGCGAACCTTTTATTTAGCTATATATATATATATATATATATATATATATATATATATATATATATATATATATATATATATATATATATTCAATACTTCCTTTTTTTCTAATTTTTACAAATTCAGAAATTTTATATTTTCATTTTATTATGTAATTCAGTTAAATTATAAGTAATATTACATTATAAAAAAATCTTTGTTTTTATAATCTGCTACATTTCATATTATACAAGAAACATTATGATATTTAAATTCAACTGATAATTTTAAAAATATTTCTTGAATTGCTATAATTACAACTTCGGAAATATTCGTTAAGACTTCAAATACGCAAGATGATTACACCTGGGTCTTTCAGAGCAAATCTACCGAAATGTGATCTGTTATCGTCAAAAAATGTGATCGAGGATGAGACGTTATTGCCGGGATGTGAGCCGATATTGAGGCTTAATCGCTTCAGTGCTCACTTAAACAATGTCTCCCACAGGCTTGCTTTCGCTGTATTACTCTATCCAATTTCAACATTTCAATACCAGATCAACAGTCCAATTTAGTTTAATTTTAAATTTAATAAGCAATTTCAATTTCTTAGGATAAATGTATTAACTGCCACTTCTATTGGGAATATTTTATTTCAAAACCAGTTTCAAATGTTAACCCATTAGTGCTTAGTGTCTTTTCTGGTAGGACGCGTTAAGAGTGAGCCCAATGCACACCTTTCTTCTATTAGGCATCGTGCTAGGCGGAGTGCCCTTCCTCATAGGGCACGTTTAAAACGTTTTTTTTTTGTTTTTTTTTTAAACCCGGGCTTCCGTAGGTTATGTATTGTTTCCACGTTTATTTAATCGATGTTTTGGTTTAGATAATCGCAAGTTGAGAACCTCGAAGATCGTGCTAGATGGTTTTTAGCCAAACGTATACTACGCAGTAGGACACTATCCGCCTAAGGAAGCCGACCAGCTCACAGAATTGTCCGATTTTCTGCAGTTTTTTGGTGAAAAGTGTTCTAAATTGATTTTTTTTTTTTTCAACGTCTCCTAACGCTTAGTAAAACATCAACCTTTCTTTAGTATAATATAATAGGTTTTGTTGAATTTCGTTTATTTCAACTCTTTTGATAAATTATTTTATTAACAAATTCTACGGTCTGTTCTAACTTTCTCGATTTAATAATTTTTTCAATTAATTGGTTTTTATTGTTTATAATTAAAAATGTATGTATCATCCTCATAGATAATTTTTCTTTAATTAAAATAATAAAACATTTAAAAATTCCATTCGGTTTGCAAGATATCGTACGGTAATGACATAGGCTATAGGGCTATGCAGGTGACCAGTACATGTATTACTCTACGCAATGGAAATTCAAACAGTGATGGGTAAAGTGATTTTTAGAAAAAAAAAAAATGTTTTAGAGCTGTTATGAATAATTAACATTCGAGACTAGTTTTCAAATTAATAAATTCCAATAGAAGTGGAAATTAATTCATTAATCCAAATTTTATTGTTCCTTCTATACCATCATGCGTACCTTAAGTGATAACAATTTCTTTTAATTTGTTTATAGTTTAAATTAATTCCTCATTCATCAGGCATGATTCACGTAGTTAACTACTCAGTTTATTTATGCTTGATTATTATTAGATGTCAAGAGCTTAATCTCTATGTGCAGGATTTCCACCTGGTCCTCACATATATCCTCACACAATTTAACAAGAACGGTATCCGTTCATATTTTCTCATCAGCTTAAACATCATTTCAGTCGGTATGCTTAGAAACATAGATTGAGATCGTTGAATATAGTTGATATTTTTGTGTATCTGGAGTAGTTGTTTATGATTCTCATGCAAATGTTTTGAATAACTTCCAGTTTCCTTTAATTTGTTATACAAGTATTATTTCAAACTGTTGATAAGTAGGTTATCATAGGTCTGATTACAGTTTTGTACAAGAATAATTTGTTGCTATTGGATAATTTGGAGTTCCTATTGAAGTAAAGTGACATTTTGCTAATCAGATTTTTAATTTTATTTTATTGAATTTTTTATTAACATGTACGTAAATGTGAGGGGACGGTCTAGGTCTACACCAAGATGCTGATTGTGCCCAAGGGATATGGTAATCTACTATGGATATAAAGTGGTCTATTGTAGAACTATAAAAATAATCTAAATACTAACGCAACGCGGTCTAAAAAAAATAAAAATATATGTTTAAATACACAATCACTCGATGCACTCATTTACGAACTTTGTAGTTGCTTCTTAGTTTAGAAACCGCCATGAAATGATAGTTGAAAATGAATTAAAACAACAATTTATCAAAGTATAGTTTAAAGCTGCGCTTCTCGTTCATTTTTCTACAAAAGCGGAAACGACATACAATATGGTAATCATCCCCACTAAAAAACTTATGAATTAAAATAAATCGGAATGTTTGTTTTTAAATTATCTTCTTTCGATCATTCCAGTTTTCTTAAACAGTAGTGGCCATCAACGATGTTCAGAATTTCACTAACCATATTAACTAGTAGTGGTCACTTAAGAGATGTAAGTTCAAACATGACAACTACAAGGAAGGGATGTAGTATTGAAGATTAAAATGACATGATCAAATGAAGAAAATTCTATTTTCTTTTTTTATTAGCAGAAAGAACGTTTGTAACAAAAAAAGAAATTAAAAAAAAATCATAGGGGTGACCATAACTCATATATATTGTATTTTTTTACACCGGTTATGGTCAGTTTACAATTATTGTTAATTAAAATCAGACAGTCCATCATACGGACCTTGTTTGAAAGCCTAATTCTAATGAAAAGCTACATATCACAAAAACTAAAAATTAATGAAACAATTCCACAATCATTCCTTAAGAATCCTCACTTTTAAAAGCAATCACAATAAAAAAAAAAAAGAAGAAGTACTTTAGGATACTATTTGAGGAAAATATTTTTTAATGGCTACTGGAAAGGGATTGGAGGGAGAGTTTCATTAGTCAATGAATCTTAAATCTTTTTCTGCAATATTTATCCTGGTGGAATAACAAATAAGTGTATTAGACCCTTATTATTGCGATAATTGTATTAGCCTGTCCATAACTGGTGAGGTGATCATAACTAGTGATTTACCCTTTTTTTTTTTTTTTTTTTTTCATTATATTTACCATATTTTGAATAGTTAGTTGTAAATATCTATAATTTTTTTTTTCTAAAAATATCAGATATTAGTATGTCACATATATGGGATATACAAGGTCCATATTGTTTCTTTAATTACAAATGATCCTTCCAGTAGCTTAATATAAAAAATAAGGAGAAAATCCTGAACCAGCTGCTGAATAAAAAACGAATTGCATTCATAAAGGAATCTAAAACATGATGTGCCTTGGTTTAAACATTAAAATTAGTCGGTACTAATAAGGACAGAGTCTGGTGTTAGGAATTTAAAAAATTCAATTAAGTCTCACATGTCTTAAAATTTAATCAAGGCTATGGAAAATGTGAAAACGTTGAAAACGAAGAACGCAGTATAAGTAGTAAAATATTATCTGTTCGCTAGTTTATCATTACAATAGTTCCTTAAATTATTGAAATAAAAGAGTGACTTTTTGCTTAGTTAATTAATTATCAGTCCACGATTCCCCGCAGGGTGGGAGTTATAATGGGATAGAGTCCCTAGGGGTAGGAGCTTTATCAGGATAAGGGATATTGGCTTTTAGTACTTCATAATAATTAACAAGGTTCTCAATATCGACCCCTTACAATAAGTAATAATAATAACTATAAATATTATTTATAACAAAGCTAATAAACTTTCGAAGAAAAATCTAATTTTGCTTTAAATGCTGTTTATTTAGCCATTGTTATTACATTTTGTTTTTAAATTTATTTATTATTAGAAATAAAAAGAAACAACTGTATTACAAAAATTAATCGAGCAAAAATGTGGTAATTACAATGCCGAGTAATGACATGCCAAAGACTTACTGTCCAATAGTAACACTCTAATGAAAGTTATTGGATAGAAGAAACTACCGAGACCATTTTCTTTTCAGACGTCTTGGAGGATTGCCAGGAAACGGAAGCAAGTTGAGAAAATAGTGAGTTTAGGTGAGCATCTATTTTACCATAAAAGAAGAAGTATTGTTTGCGTGCTAAGTTTGGGACATGTGGTATATTAACTTCATTGTGAATCAGTTCATTTGTGACGAAGTTAGGAGCATTACGAGTTTTTTCGAAAGATTTTAAATGCGGGAAGAATTAGATGGTTAGGTGGAACCTCATATCTGAATACCATATATCCAAGTTGATCAAATAAAGTATCTAAACTGTTTTTGTCCGTTACATGAGTTTTAATAAAAATGATTTTTTATAGTAAATCGGGAGATGCGAACGTTTATAAAGTAAGGGTTGGAGCAGTCGAAATAGACGAGCAGTTTCTTGTTTTTTCAATCGTTTTTGAGGGTTCCAGGGAAGTCTTCGGTCTAGAAGAAAAGGTATTGTTATAATAAAAAGGTTTAAGGGGCTGGGATAGCCGAGGGGACTAAGACATGTATGTGGTTGGCACTTGGATAAGTGACCACCCTCGAGGTCAGATCACGGAGTCCCGATAATTCGGCTATGAAGTGGTGCAGACTGGTTAAGGCAGCAACAGATCAGTAAAGCTAAATGAAAAAAAATAAAAATAAATTTCTTTATACAAGTAGATGAACCACGAATTATCAACATCAATATAAAAAATTAATTGTTTGACTTTCTGATTTTACAGATTAAAATATGACAGAAAATAGAGAAAATTTGTAATTAATTGAAATCTGAGAAGGATAAAAAAAAAAATCTAATGTTTTCAGAACGAGCTCAACCAAATTATTATTACTTATAAATAACTAAACAGTACTGATATTTTATATAATAATAACGATTTGGTATCACACGCTAAAGTTTGTCAAAGCAAAAATAACATTTTTCGGAAAATTGAATGGCCAGAGCATGAAAAAAATAATGTCAGAATACCCGTCATTTTTAATGACTGTTAATACTATATCGGAAGAACAGGCATCAATATGACCAGTACATGAAACATGCTTAAAGAAAATACAAGTCACTATAACTCCCATGGTTGAAAAAAAAAATATATATGATTTACCAGAAGATGGCAAGAAACCACGCAAACCCCATTGTGTTGGGGCGCTCACAGATATTTGATTTTGATGAAACACTTAGGATTTCTATGCAATTTGATGGGAACGTTCTCGGCCTTCACTGCCGATTCATTTGCGATAATGATTATTCCGAAAGAAAGAGGCGGACTTGCAAGTATTGTGAAAATGGCGATTAGCACGAATGATTGTTTAAACAATGTATGTAAGAGAATAAAGTAGAAATGTGGCGTCGACTTTTAAAATGGGATAGTTGCGTAATGTAAATTTTTAAAGAAGATTAAAATAACGACCTTATAAAATATTAAATAACGAATACTTTCAATAGTTAAAAAATACTTTGTAGACTATAATACAAATAATTTTCTTGTATTTCAAAGTTAAAGAAGTTCTTGTATTTCAAAGAGCAATACTAAAAGATACCATAAAAAACATAATCTTTAGTGGAATGATGTATAAGGGATCGGGAAATAATTGGAGAATAAAGATGAGTCTTAAGTAAAAATTGTGATCAATAAAAGCTGTTTTAATTTTAATGAACCTATTTTTATGCTTAGAAATATTAATGAAGAATAAACACCAACTAGACGGCACTTTTTGCCGACTACAAAATCAGCTGATTAGTTGGCTTTACTGAACTTAAAGGGACTCATAAACATGTAAAATATTTAATAATCTCAAGAAGAAATAAACATGAAATTTTCTATTTTCCTTATTATATTAAGTTGATAATTGGAAAAAGATACAGTGGACAATTTTTAGTGCGATGTAGCTATTTTATAAAAAACACATATCAAAAACTTAATTTATATTTATAAAAAATATGCTTCATAAACTTCAAAGATAAAGTATTTATTTAAAACGCATAAATACCTTCCAAAGGAGCACTCTGCTACATAAATTATTACTGTCACTGCTTAATGGGTTAGAGGAAAAAACTTGGTTAAACAAAGGAACTCAAGGCATCTTGTTTTCTCGCAAATACAATCTTCACATAACAATACTTATTATTTATTATTGACCAAAAAAAATAGTAATGGCAATAAAGTAAAACAAATTTTAAATTAAATAAAATTTATTCTCGTATTTTCTCATTTTATTATGAATTCTGAACTATTGACCTTAATCTGAATCTAAACGGGTAGTTGTATAAATATCTATACATATATAAAAATAATTCCTACGTAAATTTATATTTATTTATATATGAATATAAATATAAAAAAGAAATCCAAAAGTCCATGAGGTATCGCAATATTTTTCGAAAAAAATTAATCAATGTGATCCACTAATGGATCAAACTTCAAAAAATATTTGTCTATGAGATTCTTCTTTGAAGGTGTACATTGCTCCCTGTTCAGTAGGAGTTTGGTTATCAGTTTGTGTCTGTATCTTTGTAGGCTTGTTCACAGTTTCCTTTACAGTTACAAAAAAAGTTGTCAGTTAGCTTAAATCTGTACATGTAAACTTTTAATCCATCATGTCTTGTCAAAAATAGGGTAAGTTATTAATTTTTTTTTTCTATCGTCAATAGTTTTAATGAATCCGTAAATATGCCTATTGTCGAATTTGTCCATCTTTCGCTTTATATTACTAATTGCTCTAACGTAAGACAGATTGATAAGAAAAACGTGTGCGGATACTTATGATTCTTATTTATAATAATAATTATACTTATAATAATACATAAAAAAATAATTTGTTTTTAAACTAAACTATTCCATTTTACCAAAAAATGAATAAGACCATACAGAAGTACAATGCTGCCTTCAAAATTTACAGCTGTACTTTGTCAAGAGGCAGAGATGATATTTCAATTAGTACCAAATGCTAACAGCTGGTCCGTGAGCTTGAATTTTCATGATTCCAGGAGTGATCAGCATAAAATTCACTCATGAGGTTGCATGAGATCTATGAAAACAATGTTCTTAAACGAAGTCAATGTACACGCTGCCAAGGCCGAACTAATAATAGATGTCCCGACCTGATCCAGAATCCTGAAAGAAGGTATTTTTCGGCAATACTATTTTACAATAAAATCAAATTATTTATTCAGTAGATCTTTCAAATCCTTCGTGATTTTTTGAGTAATAAGTAATATCAAAACGTTGGGGATGAGATTGGGGAACGAACTGCGTGGAATTTTCGTAAAATGCGATGGCGAAAAGGGCAGAATCGAGAGAGGCTTTTAGAGGCCAATACCACCACCTTCAGCTGCTTCAAGAAACTTGGTATCTTAACTTTTTTTACTAATATATATATATAGTTATGGAAACCCAATGGTATTAGGGATAATAAACAAATGTACGATATCTCCTCTCCTAGATAACTGTATAAAAGGAATTCTGTAATGTGTAAACATTTTATAGTTTAAGCTTATTGTTAATATTAAGAAAAGGACAAGGTCTAATCCTTTTGTTTATAAGAAATTGATATATCATATAAATCCTATTTTAGTGTTAGAGCACAAGGTTTAATCTTTTTATTTTTTAAGTGAACAAATCCTGACTTAGTAAACAGGAAGTTCAAAGTCTGATCCTTTTGTTTATAGGAAGTTGATAATTGTATTTCAGTACAGAGTTTAATCTTTTTGTTTTCAAATGTTCAAATTCTAATTTAGTAAACAAGGTCTAATCCTTCTATGCTTGTATAAACTTAGAGAATAAGGTCCAATTCCCTTTGTTCATAGAATGTTATGACTTAGTATAAAAGGTACTAAGAAGGGTATAAGGTTCAAACTTTTAATTTTTGTATAGAATCTAACCTATTTACACTAAGATATTTGTTCCATCGGAGACCTCGGAACTTGGGGGGGGGAGAAGTTATGGAAACCCAATGGTATTAGGGATAATAAACAAATGTACGATATCCCCTCTCCTAGATAACTGTATAAAAAAGGCCACCTCCACCTGGCCTCGGGGACACTCTGATACAGTCACTCGTAGGACTCACAGATGTTCAACACGAAGTTTTGTATTAAGTTTTAAATTGTGTTTTTTCTTGATATAATGTTTGTACTTCTCAATAAAATCTCTTTTTAAAAACTCAGTCCCGCGAACCTTTTATTTAGCTATATATATATATATATATATATATATATATATATATATATATATATATATATATATATATATATATATATATATATCACATAAGCTTTTTATAATATTATATCAAAAATGTATAATCCTAATGAACTCAATATTTTTAATATTGATGCTTTACTGTAACTTTATGAAAGGAATTTCACAAAAAAAAAAAAAATTAAAAAAAAAAAAACATTAAGAAAAAAGTCATATCTCAACTTTTTGTGAATCTAAAAAAAAAATCTTAAATTTTTGAATGTGGTCTAATTCACAATAGTTAACTTTAATAAACAATACATATTGCAGTGAACTATAAAACTGGCACAGATATAATTGAAACAAATTTTCTAATGATAATAGGTATAATAATAGTACAAACAATTAAATGATAGATTTAAATTTTTCAGATATTAAAAATTTATTATTTTTTTAATAATCTTTATTCTGGGACTAAGAATAACAAAATTGTATCATAAGGTAGTACAATGGTCTGGCTTGCATATTTTCGTACAAAAGTATTTATATATGAGAAACATGAGACGTGCAAATGCAGTTAATTGTAAATAATTGTCTAAAGAACTTAAGTAGATATGATAACATAAGAAGGAGGAATGAAATAAACTAAAAGAATAAAAAAAAAAAAAAAGAAAGATATTCAACCATGAGATATTTTATTTTAAAGATTACCATGAGAAAATTAGAACATATATATACAGAGAATGAACTATGTCTATATGCACATTGAATAAAGAAAATATTTACAGATACCACGATATATATTTATATATACTGCACACTTCTACTTATATAACCATACACATATGAATTGTCAAGTTACTAGATAATACTTCATTGTATAAGAAAAACATTTAAAGTGAAAAGAAATTTGAATTTTTATAAAAACAAATGATTACGTACCATTATGGAACAAATAAAGGATTATTAGTAAATAAAAGAAAATTTATCAACCAATTCACCGGTATCAGATTTATTCGATTTGACCAAATTTTATGGTAATTATTGTTCATATTGACTGGCATCTGACAGGGAAGAGAGGAGATATTGGAAAAGGAGTGTTTTAAATGAGCTTAAGGAAGGGTCATGTCTTATTTCAGGTGGGAGATCCATCTTCGAAGGAAAGGCAAGTATAGGTCAGAGGAACGTGATCATGTTGTGAGTCGGGAGTAGAAGGAAGACTTAAATGCCAACATATTATAGTAGGATGGGCGATGGTGAAAAATGACCTGATAAAGGAATGAACCCAGGAAGTATAATTTACGGGTGGATGGGTAGAGCCACTTCAAGGCAGTGTACAGGTGTTCAAAATGGGAACGCCTCGGGGCTCTGAAAACAAATCGAAGGAAGCAAGAAAAATTAATAATAATAAAACGAAAATAGTTAAATTTTACTACTAAATATTTTTATATTGTTTATGTGTTTATATATTTATGGTTTATCGTTTTTTCAATACTTCTAGATGTTGCTTGTTCATTTCTTTAGAAACATACAGAATAATGTTAAATATATTCTTTAAGGAGTACAAAAAAAATAAAAATAAAAATAAATAAATAAATATATGAAAGGTCTCGGGTTCAGTACTTAGGTAGGATGTACTGTTTCTGAAACAACGGTTGTGAAAGGAGTTGATTTGGCCAAAATTCACACTCAATCACCAGGTTTTTTTCCCTAATTAAGGGTACCTAGTTTATAAAAGACTGGACCTTGATTTGAATTTTTTTTAAAAAATTCTAAATTATGACTATCTTTTAAAGAAATAGGTCATTAATAATAATTCCATATTTCTTACCCAAATAATAATATATCTTAAAATAGCGTTTATTTGTTTCATTTATTTGAATAATTTCATTTTATCTTGAAGGATAAAAGAGACAATCAGTTAACATATACAGTATATATTATAAACTAAAAGCTTTAAACTGGTGCTTAAATAAATGTAACAGAAGCTTCCATGATTAGACTATTTTATTGTATTTGTTAAAGAGAACGAGCTGAAGATTAACCGCCCATTAGGAGCTTTGAAGAGAACGCAAACAAGCTTAGCCTAACACATTTAATTATAAGTCAGTTAAAGTGGTTCCATATGTAGGCACTCACGACCCATTTTGCTATACCAGAAATAAATGTTTCTAAATAGTCCATAAATTATACTTGATTTATTTTATAGGATAGTTACAATAAATATTTTCGTGCAATGCTTATTCAATTTAAATAATACAGTCGAATACTACAATAAAATTCAAACTTATATGACAACAAATGATATTTATTAGGCTTGTATTTAAAGTCATTAATTATTAAATTAACTTTCGGATTCTTCAATCGCTATTAGAAATAATATTATTGTTTGTCAGGAAATATAAGCAATTTTATTTTATAAATTGTTTATTTTTATTTTTATTTATATAATGTTTATTTTATATATGCAAGAAGTGGTCCAGATTATTTTTAAAAAAAATAAATAATAAAACTGGTTCGTAACCTCTGTGTATGAAGACTCGTAATATTTTTTTACTTTTTTTAAATATTACAAGCTGCTTTTACTAAAGATCAATCAGTAATATAGTTGGCAACTAACCCGTTCATATAATGTGCACAATGAAATAAAATAAAGTAAAATATATATAAATATAAACAGTCTCTACCTAGACTAAAAAAACAAAATGGGAAAATAATTGTACAGTCAGATAAATGAATATAGAGAAAGAAAATATTAAATACCGCGAATTTTACTTTTTATATATATATATATTTTTTTTTAATATTAATTTTTACTAGAATCCGGGAAAACTCTGAACCAACCTTGTCCCTATCATGGGAGAGTCATCCAGGTAGTTTGAAGGTAATCTGTGAATTATGTTTAATATTTTTGAAGGATGGAATGCTTTAGGGGGAGGAGACGTTTGGAGTGGGATATCAAGTTCTGATTCAATATATTCTAGGTGAGCAGGATTAAGAATATCTGGATGTGGGTTAAAAGTTTGGAAAAGATGCTGGCCAAAAATGAGTGATTTTCCATCGTCAGATTTTAAACCAGGTTTTTACTTCGGTTAGTAGAGGATGATTACAGTTTCTGTAGTTCAGTAGTTTTAGTGGTATTTTATAAAGATTTGTCGGTGGTATCTAGTTTTTCTGTATTGTTATGTAATTTTTGACTTTTCTATTTTTTAATTTCTGTCTTAAGTTAGTTTGTTAATTTGTAGTAATTATTTTTATCTGATGGATATCTAGTCCTGTACCACTTCGCTCTTGCTCTTCGCATTTCTAATATTAATTCTCGAATATGGTGTGGCCAGTTAGTCTGAAAAGAATTTAATTTTTGTCTGTGTGAAGTGATATCGTTGATGCTGGTGGATATTGATGTGGTAAGTGTGTCTATGGCGATGTTTATGTCATGTTTTGTTTTGAGAGGAATTTTCAAGTCCTTTTTGTTTTCTAGATCGTAACGAAATTTGTCCCAGTCTACTCGTCCCGTAATCAGTCTAGGAGGGGAGGGTTTAGGCACAGGATTTGAACGCAAGAGAAGCAGAACAGGGCTATGGTCCTATCTTAATTTCATTTTTTTCTTTTTATTTATTAGTTTCAATAATCATTAACTATTTTATATTATAATTTATTAAATTCTATTTTTATCTCTTGTGTATTTTATTTTATTTCTTTTCTAGATATTTCATTTTATTTCTTGTGTTTTTAAATGCTGTTAATTTAGTTTTCTTACTTTCTTGCTATTAAATTATTTTATATCGTTGTACTTATAGTATGAATGAGTCTCTGTCATCCACTTTGAGTAAGGCAGCTTGTAATTATTCAAACAAAATGTGTTTATAAAAAAAAAAAAATAAATAAAATAATTGGTTTAAACATTATCATGCACTCGTGCATTCAGAAGATATTGTAGTACACACCAATCCACTGTTTCAGAAATTTTAGTGAGCATCAGGGGAAACAGGAGCAACTCCCCAAGGGGTAGTCCCAAATGGGTTTTTAAATGGATCAACGGGATGAATCAATTGGAAAAATAAATTAAAAAACAAAACAAATATATATTCAATAAAATAAAAAATAAAACGTTGATAGATTTGTTCTTCAATATTTTTCAATTTTCAATATTGAATATTTAGCTAAATGTTTGTCCTCTAAATTATTTACATCGAGTTAATTGAATGAAGTGGGGGTTACTAGATGCCTAAGCCATTTTTTGTAGGGGAAGAGGTACACCCAAGTACTGTTAGCGGATTTATACCAATTAGGCTAAACCTAAGTTTCCAGATATATTTACTTGGAGTGGTCAGGTCTAAAAGCAATTTTGATCGTTAATCCATTATAGTGAAAAAGAAAATACAAATCTTAAACTAAATAACGAACAAGAGCAAATTAGACATCTTTCTTTCAGTTGAATCATCGTATTAGAGATGGGCCGATTATAGCTGTAAAGCTTGTCGGCTTAAAACGCCGAGTTGTCGGCCATTTTTATTAATTTATATTTCTTTGTTTGAAAGTAGGTTTATTTATGGTTTACTGTCTCCATTATTATAATTTTAAAATGAAGTTCTTTTATTTGTTTAAACTTATTTTTTAATAAAAAACATCTTTTTCCTTTCTTATTTTTTATTCATTTTTTTTTAATATATTGTAATCAACAAGGTATTAAACAGGTTAAATCCGTTCTTCATCACCTGGCTGAAACTCCGATCTTTAGCTTTTCGATAATCAAGTCACAAGGATCTCTCTCTCTTTCTCTCACTCTCCCTCTCCCTATTCTTGTTTTTTATCACTCTCTTTTGAAAACTGTCTCTTACTCGGAAAAAAAAAAAAAAAAAAAAAAAACTAATAAGTAATTGTGGATATAAAAATAATATATAATAAACGGATAAATAAACCAATATTTAAATAAATTATTATGAACTGTGTTTAATTTTAAGTGAGCTTAATTAATTAATTATAGTATCAATTTGCCCCTATACCTATTACTATTAGCACCGGGCTAATAAAGAATATTTAGATGCAAATGTAAACATTAAACATAGGTCATAACCTGAAACGCTTAACTCTCCAAGTTTATTTTTATACGTTAAACTGAATCCTAAAAACGGCAGTAACGAGCTGGGAGCTGATTAATATAATTAAGAATTTTATACTTTTATAATTTTGTTACTAAAATATAAGGGATAGTCATTTTCCGTGAATTACGAAAACTGATTTTTTTTTTTTTTTTTTTTTTTTTTTTTTTTTTTTTTTTTTTTTTTTTTTTTTTTTTTTTTTTTTTTTTTTTTTAGGAGGGTCGTTTCTCAGAAAACTGCCATATTATGCTTTTATGAGTTCTTTTTTTATTTACGGTCACACAAACCACCTACTTCCAACACAAACGTACAATCCCATACCACTCAACCTCCACAAAATACACAACATAAATTCCCCAGTTCCTCTACTAGATCCATACCGCAAATACAAACTATTCCAGTGAATAATAATAATGCTCGATCCGAAACTAGTACATGTGCCCAGGACGAACCTATTACTACTCCACGTTCCCCGTGCCCTAAGACTCTCCAACATATTTCAGCGCAGATCATTTCATAATCAACAGACCACTCAGCCAACCAATCACGAAAATACTAGCGATCTTGACAATCTAAACTTAGCTAACATTCTGACTAATCTCTTAAAACCGGTAATACCACAAATTAAACAATTTTTTATGCATTTAATTTCCCAGATGTTTAAAAATGAAAATGGAGAATTTTAATAACCAACTGACTCACACATTCACACTACTTAACTAGAATGCTAACGGTGTTAAAAAACGCCAAAACACACTGATAGACTTTTTGGCGCACTACAAAATAGACATAGCATTTATCACAGATACTCACCTCAAAGCCGGTGACAGTTTTCGAATTAGAAATTACACAGTATACAGAACTGACACTGAGAATAAATTTGGAGGAGTAGCACTTCTTATTAGGAAAGACCTGGAGCAATCAGAGAAAATTCTACCCCGACTTCAAAATTTAGACGCAGTAGCAGCTAGACTGAAACTAAGAGATAATACATTATTGAATATTGTTTCAACCTATCAAAGACCTAGCAAACGACTGACAGACACATATTTCGAACTGATATTTACTGGACAGCCAACATTATTACTCAGAGACCTCAGAAACAAACATAGACTTTGGTTGCCGGACCCGAAACTCAAATGGGACCAAACTTTTAAAAATCACTGATAAACTTGGTCTCCAAACAGGTTCTCCAGAAGAGCCCACGTTTTATCCAACCCAGTACGGCTACCACCCAGACATATTAGACATAGGTCTCGTCAGTAACTTTGCCACCCCTATTCATCAAACTCCCGTACCGGACTTGGACTCGGACCACCTCCCTGTTATCTGTTATCTTGGCGCTCGAGCCCAACCACCACCCTCTCTTCCTCGGCTCATCACGGGGAAGGTGGACTGGGGGTTGCTAGCCGAGGAAATGTGTTCCCTTCCCATCCCCAAACACTACTACACGACTGACGACATAGACGCAACCATATTCATACTCACACAACCCATATACAACTCCATAAACACAGCGACTTCTCGTACGTACCCTTACTCACACAAACAATACAAGACCCCACAACACATACTCGACCTTATACACTACAAAAACCACATTCTACGTCAATGGCAACGCTACAGACTACCGGATGACAAACGTGAGATGAACCGACACTCTAGGCAAATTAGACTAGAACTAGGCAAAGAGCGGTACCAAGAATACAACCGAGAGTTTCGTGCTAGGAGACCAAGGGCTTTGGAGAGAAACCAAACGGTTGACTGGACAAACCACACAGATTCTCCCTCTAACACTCGGAACAGACACTGCAAAGACTGATGACGAGAAGTGTGCAACCTTCGCTGAACATCTTTCTCATAAGTTCAGAAACATTGACAGACAAGATGAACTAACTGACAACGAAGTAGATACATACCTCACGACACCTACAACAACAGTAGAACCCCTGATCCCCTTCGTCTCTTCAATCGAGCTGAAGTTTCTCATACGAAGACTGCCAAAAAAAAAAGCTCCAGGAGATGATCTGATACCTAACTTAATCCTCAAACGGCTGCCTAGGAAAACCGTTGCGCTGCTCACTAGTATATACAACGCCTGTCTCCGATTTGGTTACTACCCTCCCACCTGGAAGAACACCATAGTACTTCTTTTTTCACAAAAGGGGGAAGCCCAAGCACGATCCAGACAGTTATCGTCCAATAAGTCTCCTCAACGCACTGGCGAAATTACTGGAGAAGATTATTGAGAAGCGTCTCCGCTCACATTTAGAAGACAACGAAGTTATCTCGCAACATCAGTTTGGCTTCAAGCCCCACCACTCGGTTCAAATATTCCCCAATACGATGAAGACACAATTATTGCTCAATTCGCTGATGGCACAGCACTCCTGTCCAAGTGACGTACGACCTTCTCGAAGCCATCAGGAAACTTCAGAGTGCCCTTAACGGTGTCTCGATATGGTTCCGGAAGTGGAAACATCTGCTAAACCCATCGAAGACGGAAGCGAAAATCTTCACCTTACGTCCTTTCAATCTCAAAAACCTGATTACACTTCGACTCGATAACCTCCCAGTTCACTGGAATCCTAAAGACCAGGCAGTGCTTTACCTAGGAGTACACCTTGACACCAGACTGACTTGGAAATTACACACTAACTACATCTTACAACAAGCCAACGCAAGACTTAAACTTTTGTACCCTCTTATAAATAGAAAATCATTACTTCGACACAGAACTGCTATCTTAGTATACAAAACCATGTTGCGGCTCCTACTGACCTACTCCTGTCCTGTCTGGTACAACACTTCAAAATTAACCAAAAAGAGACTACAGACATTGCAAAACAGAATACTGCGGATGGTGGTTAACGCACCCTGGTTTATAAAGAATTCCCAGCTTCAACGGGAACTGGGAGTTGATCGACTCGAAAAGGTCTTTAACAGGCTCACAAGGCGACACCATGAGCTTCTCCTCGTCTCATCTGGAGCTCTGGAGTATAACCTTGGAAACTCTATATCAAGAAGATTAAAGCCTAGGGCTTTCCAAGATTTACTTGGATTATAACATTTTCCTTTCTTCGAACAATTCGTGGATAACATTTATTGTTGAACCGAAATTTAAATAATGTTTGTTTGTTTGTTTTTTTATTTACAGTACAATTTGGTAGCCAGGCAACACACTGATTAACCCTGTAATGCATAGTTCAGTATATCTGCAACATTATATTTATACTTATGACAGCGAACTCTCTTTGGTTTTTCTGGAACTAAATCTTGTATTAGAGATGCTACATGATCCCTCAAGGCATGAGAGGACTTCGCATCCCCTAACTGGACCAGACATGTCTCTAATTATCACTTACACCTGCAAGTCCTCAGTTGTGGAGACTCCTCTTTCCTTCCAGTAAAATGATCTTATTTCTTTTTATAACATCCATTGTGTTTTTTTTTATCCAAAAAAGTTTCTGTGGCTTTTCCCAAGATATCTAGTTTGTAAAACATCAATGAGGATTAAATTCTTGTTTTTTATTATCGAGATAAATTCTCTCTGACTGGGAAAAACATTGGATCATGGATATGTCGATCTAAAATTTAACACTTTTCCTAATTTAAGTGTTAGAATTCGAACCAGATACCTCTCCTTTCATAATAAACTCACTGCTCATCCAAATCCACTTGTTGCACAACTTGCTTCCCATTCTATTCCTGGCAATCCTCCGAGACGTCTGTAAAGAAGATGGCCTCGTGATCTTCTTTTGTAAATATTCATTAGAGTACTACCAATGGGTAGTTCCTCTGCAAATTGTATTCATGTCATTATATCTCATCTATACCGCATATTTACTAGATGTGTTTTGTAATGCAGTTGTAAATTTCTATTAATAAAAGAATAAAAAAAAAAAAAAAAAAAAAAAAAAAAAAAAAAAAGTGTTAGAATTTAAAATATCAAATAACATCAATTTGAAGCAAATTAAATTAATAAATTATCATTTTTTGAAATAAACAAGATTGAAAGAAACTAGAGGGTTTTCATTAGATTAGTTATTTAAATGTTCTTATTATTATAATTTTCATATTTATAACGTTATTGTACTATACATTATTATTTTTTTTTCATATTCATTGGTTTATTCATTTATAGTGGTTTGCAAAATTAAATACTGTATTGAAAAATAATAAATCAAATATAAAAACAAGACAATTTCTTTTAATGTCACAATATGTTAAAAAATATTACTATAAAAAACAAATTACTGCAATAAATAATCGTTCTTTGAATCCCTTTTTTGAGAAGTTCTTTTGATAGTTATAAGACTGAATAAGTTTTAAGATTAATGGCTTCCTTCATAGCAGCAAGATTTAATATTTCACTGCAATATTTTGGCTGATAGATGGTCCAAAGAGTTTAATAGAGTAATTTTATTTTGCAAAAAAATTAAATATACATACAATAATTTAAAAGAACAAGGTTTCGAAAATGTTTACTTTTATTCTGTTAGACCATTAGTACCTGAATCATTTTTTCTCTATACTTTTATAGTTTTTTTAATCTGTTTCATTTAGCCCGGCGTTGGTCACTAGGTGAGCATTTCCCTCACCCTTCTAACAAATATTTAATAAGTTCGACTGATTTTAACTTTCATCGCTGAATCTCAGTGTAGCTGAGTTTGGGACATTTGCGAATAAGAATATTCAATTTCTAAGTAAAACGGATGGAGGTGGGCAGGATATTGGGAGATTTGTATTGAAAATTGACATGTCCACACTCCGCAGTATCAGATTATCTCTCGTGCAGTTTATTGGTGACATTTTACTAAGCGAGTTTTATAATTTCTTTCCATTGATTAGTGATTATTTAGGTTTCAAATGAGTCATAGATCTAAAATTCTTGAATTGCTGGATAAAAGCAGCTAAGAAGATAAATTGTAAGTAATTAGTTGATAAATCGTCGTGAATTGTATTTATATTATTTTTTAATTATTTACCTTCAATCTGAAATTTTTACTATTCCAAGTTCTTGTTCGTGGCTAATCGAGGCAATACAAAATAGATCTGGTATAGGTGTGCCCAAGAAATAAAGAAAGAAAAACGAAAAAAAAATTGTAAAAAGTGTAATGTTTCAATTTGCAATGAAGATACTACATATACTACATACATTTGAAATAGAAGAAAATCATCTAGCTGATAAAAAACACATTATTATGTAAATAGTAAAATATTTAATTTTTGTTTGGTTTTTTTTTTTTTGTTTTGCAATAAATCTTTGTAAAAATATATTTTTAATCCTTATACTCCATACTACAATTGTTGATACATTATGATGACATTTATTTACCATTTATAACTACATATTTGTTAACATAAAACAATTTTTTAGTCATTTCCATAACAAGAAATTGTTTTTAAGTTGAAAAAATAGAAATTTTCCTTCGACAATTTAATTCACATATAAGAAATCAATATTCTATAGCCTTTATGTACATATGTAGAAGTTAGCGTATATTATAGTAGCCACCGAATATAAACTATTAAACCTCCAGTAGTCGCAGCCGATCTGAGAGATCACCCAAGGTATTTTTTGTGCAGAATTCCGAGTGGGATTTTTATAATGAGATAAGCGACTCAGTATGTTTTAACTAAAATTCTTGAGATGCATTAGTGACGTCAAATCCTCAATATTCTCTCTAGATTTTTAGTTATTTAGTTTCTATTCCGCTGTTACCGGATCTATTAATACAATACAAGATCTATTAATCTCATTGCGACTACTGATGCGAAAGATTTCATTCTATCATTATTACATTATGAATCTTCGATTTAGAAAACCCAGACGATATTGAAATTATTCTTAAAATCCTTCTATGTAAAACGAAGAATAATAATGATGCAGAACATTTTGATGAAAGTGAGACAGATTCTGAAAGTTAAACAGACGTTGAAGAAAGAATTGAGCACTCAGATACTGAACACGATGATGATGTATCTAGTGATGAGGAATGCATTATGTCATGAAGGACCCGGCTCTATAAGACGACGTTGTGAATTATGTGAAAAACGAAGGCTGACTAAATACTTTTGTGAACAATTTAAAATGTATTTATGTTTAGAACATTCAAAAATTTTCTGTCAAAGATGTACAAATAAAACTAGTAAAGTAAATAATAGCTAAAAAGTTGCGACAACGGAAAAATATTTAAAAGTTGTTATAATAGATAAATGATACTTTTATTACTTATTTTATTAATGTGTATTATTATGTGCATTCCTATAAAAATCAAATAAAGTGAATGAGAAAAATTAAAGTGATGAAAAAAAATATTCCATTTAGTGCGGAAGCCTTAGATTCGTTAATTTAATTTTTTTAAATAATTTTTCAAAATAATCAAAAATTACACACTTTAATATATTTTTTTCTATTATTTCGTGTTTTATAATTATATCTATTAATATTCTATTCAAGTATATTTGTCCTATTGTTTATATTTTTTCTCAATTTGAATTTTCTTTTTAATAAATGAGTTGATTTTTGTTATATATCAGTGTTTTCATGTTTTTAATTACCCTTTTCTTAAAGAAAATTCTTAAAGAAATTCTCTACAGTTAAACGTATTGCAGAAGTTAAAATAAAATTATAATTCCAATATAATTTCCCAATGGAATTTTTTTTTATATAAGATATATAATAAGTATATATGGATTAAATAAAATAAAATTTAATTTAACTCAGTAGATAAAATAATAAATTAAAAAAATATATTTCATGTGACTCAGTCCTAGGCCAAGCTGGGAAAATTAATTACTGAATGTAAACTTAACCTTATCGCAGTGTTGTAAGCACCAGAGCCCATTTCCTAAATTACATATTGTCTCGCGTAACAGCACAATATTTTAAATACCGGTATCTATTCCCATAATTACACTAGATAACATGACCTTTATTTGTTTCTATTATAAATCACTATTTGAAGAACTACTAATCTGAAAAGCTACCTCTGAAACTGAAACACGGACGAAATAATTACATAGTTTATAGATGATAGTCTGTAAAGTAATGGAATTTATAATATCCAACTAGTGTTTCGGTTTATGAATAGTGGTGAAAGTTTTATTTCGAGTCAGAATTTCAAAGTTTTCATGAAATTTTAAATGACAGTTGTACAATTAAAAAAAATAAATAAATAAATAAAATAAAATAAAAAAATAAATTAAAAAAAATTACTGCCTGATTGGGAAAATCAATAAATCATAGATACTATCATAGCTTCTAAACAGCAGGTTTATGTGGCAAATGTTATATAACAAAAATATTTTCTTTTAAATTTATAATAAGAAAGATACCGAATATATTTTTATACGAGCTATGCCAACAGAGCTAGAGCTTGTCAAAATGTTTCATTTTTGAGGGTGAATAAAACGCTACCACAAAAAAGTATACATACCGTGTTCTCTTAAACGTCTTCGCCTTATTAAAAGAAAAAGTTATTGAAGTCACGATTTTCTAAAATGAATCTCCTAAAACACATTATTTTAGAAATAATTCTAAACTTGGGTGCATAAACCAATGGCTTTTGCAACGTTTACTTTGTATGCATCTGACTTACAAATTTATCTGAATGTAGCTAAAGAGAAACTCTTTTACACTTATTTGAAAATGTAACATCTTAACTAATTTCCTGATATTTATCTTTTATTGAAGTGTTACTGATAGGAAGTTGTTTTACATATATTTTTTTTTTATGCTTAATACTTTACTTTGTCTTCTTGTACTGTAACTAAGTTACATTTTAAGGAATTTATAAGTGAGAAATTTAGGTTTGAAATTTTTTGATTTCATTTATTTATCATTAGATGACGGGGGTTCATCTTTTCTTTGAGCCGGCCTAACCTAACAACTTAAACTTATTGACCCATGGTTACATATTTCTGCCAACGTTGGGGAACTGGACTTTCTATAATTTTATTGCACAAGTTATTCCCAGACAGTGGTAATTTTGATTGAAAATTTAAATGTTTTAGATTTATAATGTATTTTATTGTCAGTAATTGAAGCTCTTCATTTATTAATTTTGACTTTTTCGAATGCCGTTCCCTTTACTATTTTTCTAATAATTCCATTTTGGAATGATTCCAACCGTTTTGTCATTGTCTTTGACAGATGAAGGAATATCGGTGCTCCATAGAGTAATGCCGGCCTTAAAACGCATCTATAAATTATTAGCTTGAGCCGTAGTGAATTCTGCTTTATAATGTTTTAAGTATCCATATACAAATACATATATTGTGCGAGAAGGGAGGAAAAGGAGAAAACCGCTTGATTAACCTGCCTGAATTAGTTTTTGGCCCTAAATTTAGGAGGACCACTTAAAACTGGAGTAACGAAAAACTTAGGCTGAAATAGAAAATATAAAAATACACGTAAATATGATTGTTCAATGTTTAATGAATGTTTATAAATTCATAAAAATCTATAATAAAACGAACAAAACTTTTTGTTCATTAGAAGATTAAAACAACTAATTTCATAAAATATGCGATCAAAACTTTTTATATTAACGGATTAACATGTAATAAATGATGCATAACTATATATTATGATAAATTAAGATTGATATTTCAATAAATCATGATAAAAGCACTTATTTTGAATTCACTTTTTAACCATGATGAAATATAAGTGTGATATTAATAATGAAAATAAAACTGTCATGTGATCAATCAAGAGGCTATCGCCAGCCCTGATATCTACGGTGAATTCCAATCACTCACTAGACAAAGACGATTCTATTCCCTAGAATCAACAACGTAGAGATTGAGCGTATCTAATAGGTGTGATAAAGACAGATAATTCAATCGGCAAGGTTCGATTTGGTATTGTTTGCAGTGGTTGTGAGCTATATAGTTCAAAGGCATTGATTTGATTGTTTTTAAATTTCAACCACCATAATTCTTGCCATATTTTTTTTAAGAAATGTCTTATGTTAACCCTTTTGCGTTCACTGGTAGGTATTTGTACCAGTGGGTAGGAAAAACATATACGAGCGTCTAGTGGACATCTTGCGCGCTCTATGATATTTCCATCCTTTATATAATAATAAGAACTTGTTTTAGTTACTTTCAGAGTCGTTAGGATCGCTAACATCGCTTCTTGTTCGAAAAGTGGTACAAACACCTACTAGTGTGCATCTAGCTCCCACACTGTTGAGATCGCAGTTTTTAGCTCCAGCTGTTCATAATTATTTTCCGGCCTACACATTTTTTGCGCTGCAATTTTATAATTTACGATTATTTTGAACAATGCAGATTTTTTTTTTATGTTACTTTTAGCTCGTATTTGATATTGGCTATCTTATTTTAGTTTTTTGTTGTGCGACTGCGGCAATCGTAAAAACTCTTTGGAACTACCCGGCCTATCTCACTCTTTTACAAAATTTACATGTAATTACATAATTAAAGAGTTTACGAAGGTTTACATTCTTTACTTTTCTTTTTTTTCCTAATTCGCCGTGCTAATAAAATAAAAAATAATGGAAAAGACAAAAAAGTTGAATTTATATATGTACACATGTGAGATATATGTACCACTGCCCGTTTTGGGATTCATCAATTCAAAAAATAAAATTTACTAATGGGCAGCGGTATATATATGTACCACCTTAAAAAAGTATTCTTAAAAAATGGTTAAAAATTAAAATTGAGATAATTACGTTTATTTAGATACAGATAAAAATATATTAGAGACGTTTAATTTTTTTGTTTTAAAATAATGTGTTCGGCCCGTTAAAGGGTTAAAGATAATACACTATGATAAATTAATAATATATTGAAATATATTACCAAAAAAAGTTTTTTTGTTAAATAAAGTAAAATGCGAATTTATTAATTAATGATTATTAGTTATATGATGTTTTATTAATATATTACAATATGTCATAAATGAAATAAAAACAAAATTTTTATAGTTCTTGACGTAGGTGTTTATATCGATATCTGCATAGAGTGCCCTCAGAACTCTCAGCGGAACTTCCGTAGTCCTTCCTCGAATATAGCACCATAACCTTTCATAACACCTTTTTCCCCCTTACTAATTCTCTAAAATATTCTGTTGTTTTCGTGAGAGTCCTCTCCAAATATGTCTGTCAAGCGTATGTCACAATTGGACGATCATCGTCATAAATATAATTATGAATAGTATGATAAAAAAGGTTAATAAAATGGTCAGGGATGGAGTTTTTTTATAATAGACTAATCTTTTAAGTTTAAAAATATATATATACATACGGAGAGCCGATGTTTCGACCTGCCTACCATGTATTATTCACGGCAAAAAAAAAAAAAAAAAAAAAAAAAAAAAAAAAAAAAAAAAAAAAAAAAAAAAACTAGATGGGAATAAATGATACAAAAGAACAATGTAAATAAATTTACCGAGGGGTCACCTGTGACCTACTAAACCCAAGATCGCGGGTTCGCAGCCCGGCAGATGACCTTAGGATTTTTTAAAGGGAGTAAAAAATCCTTAGCTATGCCGTCCTTCGAAAGGGACGTAAAATGGGTGTCCCGAGCCTGTGCGATGTCAGGTACTCGTTAAAGATCCCTATCCTAATTATACCTGGATAGGCAAAATTTAGGACTCCCACCGTAGCATCGTCCGATTAGCCATATCAGCATAAAGTGACGTAAAACGAAATAAACAAATAAATTTACCGAAGAAATAACAGTTAATTATATAATTGATAAAATATCTTTAGTTTATATGTATTTATTAACCAGACAATTACATGTAAGTCGATTTATCATATTCCCTTAACCTCTCCTTTTGTTTATTATTATGGCAACTTTAAATTCATTCTTACCTTTCTATCTTACACTTCTCATTTTAAAATGTTTTCTTATATTTATTTAAATATCTATTTATACCCTTTTATATTAAAGGAATAAAGTGCATCAATGTAGTTCACGCATTATAAAATTTGTATTATTCAATAAAAGATTATTCAGTTACTTATTGAATAAATTAACAAGACCTTAATAGTATTTCATATTCACTTATGTAATTTACGCATTTGATATTCTTTAAATTATCTAGTTAACTCTTAGTTCTTTGGTAAATCAATTTACTTTGTTCATTCTTTATGATTTTGGCCACATACAGTTTTTGTTACATTTAGCCTATTAGAAGACCTTCAAGGCAAGTGGAAATGTCGGAACTCCATATATAGTGTATTTTTTCTTTATAACTACCATATAATGTGAAATTTATCAATCTGACTGCATCCCTGATCATCTTCCATAAAACCATAAAAAATGTGATCTATACTTTTCTAGGCCTCTATAGAAATGTTTAAGATCTTGTAGGATAAACACACCTCTGCTTTCCAGTCATTCTTATTTTAATTTCAGCCAGCATTTAATCTTTATTAGTCTCAGTTGTGCCTAAGTATATGAAGGATTCCAACGTTTGGAATTCGAGGATGGACCGTTCTTCCATTTTTTTTTAGCCTTCAGGTCATCAGTTTTATCTCATCGCTCAGACATTCTACAGTTTCCTCTAATTTCTGCAGCGCTTCTGACAGAGAAGCTTCAAATGGGGCCAACATCAGAAAATCATTATCATACGTCTCACAGTGGGGCCAAATTGCCGAAAACTACCCCCTTGTTTAGATAGCTTATATTTTATTTAAATAAAAAAAAAAATCATAGTATTGATAGCTTGTTTTACGTAATTAGCTTATAATTATTTTCATAAAAAAAGTTTGAACTTTCGGGTTAAAATTATAATAACTACCAAACATGCAAGAATATGCAGATGAATTCAAAGGGATATTTTCTCCGAAACATCCCGATATTAATACAATAAAAGCCAACAACGCGGGTTCGATCACCTTCTTCAATTTCTTTATTCAGCTTATTAGGTTATTTGTTTTAAATAGTATATTTATCAGTGAGCAATGACCCCTTTTTTGCCTCCCTGACACTCCAATTAGATATAATAAACTATCAAGAATGGTGTCAAAATTGGCAAATCAAAATAAATCCAAGTCAATCCCATTAACTAACCTTTACCCTTCGTCGTAAACCTATGTCTTCCTGTCCTACAGTATCCTTAAATGATATTCCACTAATCCCTGTTGAACAGATCCGCTACCTATAACTCCAATTGGACAAACGTCTTACTTGGAATCCACATACGACTAAAACGACAAGAAACTGCTCGTCATTATAGACTACTTCAACATTTACTAGACAAACGTTCAAATCTTCCAATTAGTTAAAAAAAAACCATATACATAACAGTAGTAAGACCAATTTGGACATATGGAGTTGAGCTTTGGGGCTCTACTAAACCATCCAATTCATCTCGTATCCAATCCTTACTATCTAAAATCCTTCGAAAAATCCATAATGCTCCTTACTTCGTCACAAACAAACTCATCCACCAAGATATACCTTACGTTTTTGACTAAGCTCAAACCAGATATCAATCCTTCCATGGTAAACTCCACAACCATTCAATTCCATTAGTATCGTAACTTGCTTCTGATTTCATTCCAGACAACCCCCCGAAACGCCTAAAAAGAAGATAACCTCGGGACCTTCTAACATATTACTTCATTATATTGAACATTTAAAAGTGCTACCAAGGGGTAGTTGCTTTAAAAACGATTGACGTTTATTTTTATTATTTTCATCACATTCACTTGATGTATTATATTTTAAATTGCAACTGTATACACTTTAAAATTTATTAAATTTCGATGAAAAAAAAATAGTATATTTATGACAGCTACTATAAGTTTTCTTCTAAATATGTGTTCTATATATGTTACATGATCAGTTAAATGCTCAACAACAAGTATAAAATTATATTTTTAAATAAGGCATATTAAATTGACAAAGAAATACATCTATATTTTCAGCATTAAAAAAAAACTTCTTTTTTGTTAAGGAACTAGGTTTTCATTCTGCGATAATTCAACATTTAAACACAATAGAAATTAACTCCCATATCTGATGTTAGATTCTGGATTTTTTTTCCGCGTTTACCTGACTAAGCGACATGTACTAAGTGTGTCTGTCATATATTACTGTCGTATATATATATATATATATATATATATATATATATATATATATATATATATATATATATATAAAAAATCATATAATTAATACACTACAAGGATTATATGATATTGAACACCGAATTCGGTAAGATTAAATGAATAGTCGTTTTTTTTTTTTTTTACTTATGCTGTGAAGTGAAAAGGAAACCCTTTTAATTTTTCCAAACGTTTCTTTGTGGGATTTAATAAAAAAAAGAGATTACGGTTAGTCCTCTTTTGAGCTAGCTATTGGGTTCTAAGAACGGAAGAATGAATAAATTATGTGAAAAAGAGTATGAATCTTTCAGAAAAAAATAACATTTATTTTATTATGTGTATTCAATGGTTTATATAATGCTTGTTAACCCATCTGAAATTTTGAAACATGTAAATTGTATGTTGTGGTTTTTAAATTCTGTTTATATTATCTTTAGCAATTGTATAAGACCATGATTTTTATGATTGCTAATAATATATTTGATTATTCCATGGGCTAATAATTTAAAAATATTAGAGTTTAAAAGTTATGTTTTCCCATATTATAATTTTTGAAAACTACTATAACCTGATGTTCAGGCTGTGAGCTTTTGATCTATTTATCGATTCTTTACAAAGCTGTGAATCATCATCGAACAATTCAAAAGATCAGGAAACGAAGCTTGGTCAACAATTGTAAACACTAACGCGAATTTTACTTTCATGAACTTCTGAATATTTCATGGACCTTCAGAGGGAAATAATCTTTGCTCCAAACAATTCAGTTCTTTTGCTGTGCAAAGTAGGGAGTATTCATTTGAATAAATCCTGCAATAAGAGTGAAGATAACCGCTTGAGTTTCCCTCTTTTGTAAATTTCTCTTCTTAATATTCCTTTATCAAGGATTTTATTTGTATCATACCTATTAATCTCATTAGATTAAGCTGCAAACCTTTAATATATATATATTATATTTGTGTGTGTGTGCGTGAATAATCATGTTAAAATATTACTATAAGTAAATGTCTTTGATTTTCTAAGCTCATGAATATTAAATTATAAGATTCACCACCTATCGAAAAAAACAAAAACGGGACTTGAAGTAACAAAGATGGTCACTTCATTACATTAACAAAATAAGCTGCTAAGAGTTACGTAACACTAAATGCTCCACTGTGTCTTGCTGAAGTTCCGGGCTTGAAGAACTGTGAGAAAATTTTTTGAGGTTCAGAGCCGGAGAATGTATGGGGCTTTATCAGTAGCTGGACTTAGTATTTGATGAACGCTTTCCACGCTGCAGCAAAAAGATAAGAAAACAAACATCCGATGGAATTTTGATCGGCCTTCTTCTTTCGCAAGAGTCATAACCAACTCAAGGAGGCAGGCCAAATATTATATTATTCTAAACAACAATATTATATTTTATAATAACTATACCTACTTCTTATCGGTTTTGTAATTCCCCTATATTTCTATTAACACTTTTTTTCTGTAATATAAACATCTTTTTTTATCCCTTAAATATAACTACTTTAAAATTATTGTTTATAAGATTGGGCCTAGAGAAATAAACTCTCTCCCTCCCTCTCTCTCTCTATCTCTCTCTCTCTCTCTCTCTCTCTCTCTCTCTCTCTCTCTCTCTCTCTCTCTCTCTCTCTCTCTCTCTCTCTCTCTCTCTCTCTCGTGCCCGTAGTACTCTAGCCGCCTACATCGCATACTAGTGTTGGCTGTTTCCAACTGTCGGTAAAATTCGTGATTCGCCTTTAGTCTGTGGGATCCATTTGGGATAACCCCGGTCCATGAATTGTGCTGAGAATATGTTTTTCGGTTTTTTCTAGATCATCCAAAGGGCCTTTCTTGTTCTTTAGTAAGGTTTCAGCTGCATATAAGGACTTGGGCCTTACTACAGTTTTGGATAATAAATTTTGGCGTTCTTCGAAATGCACCTCTTATTCTATCGATTTCGCGAAATAACAAACATTAAGGGTGAATTTTGAATAAAATTGTAATCAATACAAGCCATTCAGTTCAATCGACTAATTTTTAAGCGTAAAAATATAAATTAATAAAAATGGCCGACTACAGAAGCAGCTGATTAGTTGACCCATTTCTAATTGAAACCTAAACTCCCTACGTCAGCTTTTGTAATTTGAACACCATTGAGGGAATATGCGTGTTAATTTAGCTAGTTCATAGTAATTGGACCTCTACTATATATGTTTCTAATAAATGTTTTAAGTATATAAGACAAATTATCATAATTTAATTAATTATTATCTTATTTTAATTTAATTATCTTTTGAAGAAAAGTGATTAATCTAGGCAAGGATTTATTTTTTATTTATAAAAATATCAAATTTTAGAATTAAAGCAGCTATTGCCAACGACGGTAGCTATCCCAAATTTCTGTAGATAATTTTTTTTTTTTTTTCAAAGCAACTCAATAGCCTCAGAAAGAAGACAACTGAGGTTTCAGTTAATCAATATTACTAGCTAATTAATCATAAGCTGAAAGTATGATTTACTTGAATCTGATCTCTTATCTATACTATTACATAAAATGATGAGCCATTTTTCGTTTGTGATCACTAACCACGTAAAATTACTGAACCAATCTATACCAAATTTTAACTACATCATCTTCATAGCTCAAGGAAAGTTTAGCAATAATAAAATTTAAACATTTTCTTTTAAATTTCTGCCAAAAAAGCGATAAATATGTGGTGCGCAGTGAAGTTTGAAAAATGACCGATAGGTGGCGAGCACCGATATTATGCAAAAAAACTTAAATATTTGTTGCAACATCTGGAAACTAGAGAAGTTTAAAAATCGACCGACATATCGCTAATAATATAGTAAATATTGTTTGTCATCTGGATCAGCAACTTAATTATTAAAATTAAAAACTAGATTTCCAATCATGTTTTATGTAATCTTCAACCACATAACCAATGCTTTGGGGCCTGGTAAATAATTTAAGCTAAGGGTGGAAATATCATTAATGCTGCAATCTGAAACAGCGACTGAAGAACTGGCATTTATTTCTGAAATTCCTACTATCTGCTATTTTAATTCAAATGATTAACATTTCCAATTAAAGTTTATTTTTGTGGTAAAATTAACAATTCGCGAGTCCAAACTTAAAAAATAAAAATCATAGTTTAAAAAAACTATAAAAACACGCTGTTATAGCAAACCTAACTAAAATGCAAAGTGTAGTGAACACTTCGTGATTTGTTTTGCATTTTTAACACTTTTTTTTTTCATACCTCAGAGTAGGAATGGTCAAAATTTCACTTAAAAATTCCTATCTTGTACAAAATTTAATGATCTAAAACTTTTAGTATATAACATTTTTCTAATGAATTATCTATTCCTGCGTGATATACTCTTAAAAATGACCACAACCAACTTTTTAAAGTTGGCAAAATTGATGAAAATCACGATGAAAGATTCCATTACATACAGGTAATGTAATAAAAGCATATTAAAAACGTTTTTCAGTGAATCTTCAGACTCACTACAGGGCTTTCCAGGACTGAAAAACTAACCAATTAAATCGTTGTTATAACATTGTGATGTCAAACTCGAAATGTATTTTTATAAATTTCTTTTTTCTTTTTTGCATGCTTTCTAAAATACATGATTTTTATTGATAAATGAATAAAACTTGAATAATTAGTTAAAATTATTTAAGTTCTTTATTTACAAGAGCGGGGGAAGCCACGAGGGGAATGCAAGTCTCTAATAAAATAAAGAAGAATGCAATACAAATATAAATTCACTTGAAATAATGAACAAGAATTAGTTAAAACTGCGAGAAGAATAAAACTATGATTTGTAAATAGTAAAACAGAATTTAAATGGATTTCCTCTAAGGAATAAACCATCTAGGGAGTGGCAAAATGGATCGGCCGTTCCGATGTTGACATTACTAATTGCAGAGTTCAGAAGTCACCTTCTCTTAAACTTTGAAGAAAATGAATTAGCAGCAAGTTTCAGAAGTATTTATTTGCTCCAAGCAATCTGAAAAATGGTCAAATTTCATCTTCGGACTCAAAGGACATATCGGTGCTGACTAATGCTTGTAATCTCAAAAATGTTCAAACAATCTATATATCAAAAAGAAAAGAAATATTTTTAATGCTTACTATTGTATGCATGTCACAGAATTGTATGATCAGCTGTTCCTGACGTATATAATATTTTAAATAAGTTTGAATTTGCAAAGTTCAAACGTTTCTGACAAGGAATAGGAAGGATTAAATATTAAAAATCCACGATTATTCCTTCTTTTATTTAATAATTATTATCTAGTTAGGATTGTACTAAACTATATAATTCATCTCATATCCAATCCTTGCACTCCAAAATCCTTAATGCTCCTTAATTCTCCTCCAATAAACTTATTCATAATTGTCTTAATGTTCCATATGTTGATGATTTAGCCCAATCCAGACCTACTCTTTCATAGTAAACTCCATAACTATTCATATCTCTCAACTGGCTTCCTTTCATATACCTGACAACCCTCCGAGGCGTCTAAAAAGATGATGGCTTCAAGACCTTTTCATATAAATTCTTTATTAAAATACAACTAGTGGGTAGGTGTTTTACAAGCATATGTAATGTTATTGTGAACGTTGCATTCATATTAGCTAACCTTTTTATACAGTTGTATATTTCAATAAATAGATTTTTTTTCTTGTTTCCCCTCTAACAGTAACCATGGAAGAGAAGCGTGTATTTAAATATCTTTACATGCTCCATGCAATTAACATATTACATGTATCTAACATGTTTGGTACTTTATAAAATATATAAAGTTTAGAAATAATTTACTCTTAAGTTTTTATTAGGAATTTTGAATAGGTACAATAAACCAGGGCTTCTTAAACTTTTTTATATAGTGACCCCCTTCAAGCTTAGGAAATTTTAAACGACCCCCTCCTCCATATAATGAAATATCTTTACCGTAGATGTAGATGTAACATCGCACTATTTTACAATGTAAATAAAAATAAGGATTAAAGAATACGTACCCATTCATTTCACATATATATAATTGGAAACGTTGACGGGATATCGGTCGTAATAAAACACAATAAATAGAATGACATAAAACTATATATATATATATATATATATATATTTATTCAATAGAAAAAATAAACTTTTGTAACAATTTTTTTAATAGAAAACATAAAACTATATCTATATATTCAATAGAAAAAATAAACTTTTGTAACAATTTTTTTAATAAAAACATATTATTAACATCAAACAATATTAATGTGACGGATGTGATTGTTTATTTTTACACAAATAATTAAATCTAGGCTCAATTTGAGTTAGTGCAGATCGTAATAAATTTTCAACGTTTATTAAAGTTGAACGGTATTTTGATTTTATGTAAGTTAATGTGGAAAAGGCTGATTCACATAAATATGTTGTACAAAATGGCAGTAATTTGTTCATTGCCATTTCCGATAGTAGGGGATATTCTGATTTGATTTCTATCCAAAATTCATGCACAGGCACTTGAGAAAATCTGAGTCGCAAGGTAGTATCACTTGTTAATTCGGCAAATTCTTCTTGTGCTTTTAAGTTTAAAAAATTAATTTCTTCCATTTCAATTGAAAATGGATTGCAAATCCATTGTTGTGTATCGGTATCATTGGGAAAATACCTATGCATGTAAACTTCCATATCCTTCAAATTATTAACTATAATTTTTGTTATAGGAGTATCTTTTTTTGAAATATTGTTACTAATTATATACTCGTCAGTAAATGGAAACATTTCGAGCGATCCGCTTTCCACTCTGTTCTTCCATCTAAGAATTTTTTTAACAAAGGCCTCAAGTTTATTTTTTAGCATAAACATATTAACGCAGACTCCCTGCATTGATAAATTCATATCATTGATTTTATCAAAAATATCTGCCAAATAGCATAGCTTGAGAAGCCATTAATTATCGTGAAAATAATCGGCCAAATTAGAATTTTGCTCTGTTAGAAATATAAGAACTTCATCTTTTAAAGTTAATAATCGTTTCAAACTTCGACCTCTTGATAGCCACCTAACTTCATCATGTAGCAATAAACTTGTATAATCTGAATCCATATCAATGCACAAAAATTTTAAACAATCGACTATTAAGTGCTCGACTTTTAATAAAGTTAATGATTTTGACTGCATCAAAAAACACAGTGTTTAATTCTGGTGCAATTTTTTTAAACAACAAGTGCCTCTCGGTGAATCATACAATGTGTAAATGTAATATGATCGTTTCCAGCTTTAACAAATACTGTAAAACCAAGATCTTGTCCGGTCATTGCTGCAGCACCGTCCGTGCACACACCAACACAATTTTTCCAATTTAATCCTTCTTTTTCAAAAAACTCATTTATTTTTTTATATATATCTTTTCCACGAGTATGACCTTCCAGAGGACGACAAAACAGTATATCTTCATGAATGCTTCCCTCATAAATATATCTTACAAAAAGTAAAAACTGTACTATTTTTGAAATGTCTGTCGACTCGTCCAGTTGTATTGCAAACTTTAAGCTGTCTTTAAGCCTCATAAGAAGATGTTGAAATTGATCATTGCTAATGTCTGAAATTCTTTTGGACACAGTGTCATTTGATAATGGAATTTTACTAATTTCAGCAGCATACTGTTTTCCGTGAACAATTTCAGACATTCTTATAGCTGCAGGTAGTAAAAGTTGCTCTCCAACAGTAAAAGGCTTTTTCGTTTTTGCTATCAAATACGAAACTTCATACGATGCCAATAGATATTTATCATTCAAAGTAACACACTTCTCCAAAGTGTTCTTTTCTTTATTTGATGTTTGCAAAAGACGCTCAAAATATTCTATTGGCTTTTTTGATAACGTTGCATGTTTAGTATTCAAATGTCGTTACAGTTTTGACGGTTTCATGCTTTCTGCAGCCAAAACTTTTTTGCAAATTAAGCACACTGGTTGTTCTTCATTGTTGTGAGAAGAGCATGTGAAGCCATACTGCAAATATGATTCGTCAAAGGGCCTGCATAACACCCACAGTTTAAGAAGCCCTGCAATAAATAATGTAAAAAAAGAAACAAAACAAAAATAAGTAAAAATTTCATAACTGACTGACACAAAACATAAGTGAATAAAGACAAATCAGATAAAAACAACACTAAAAACATCAATGAGTTCGGCTCCACGTCGTTGGTCGTCTTCTTCACTTTTTTAAGATCTGAATCACTTTCAGTAATAAACTTCTTCATTTCCATGAGATATTTTTTAAAAATATCCTTCCCTAAAAGCCGTCAATAGTCTTTTTTTAATATAATGGATTTTATAAGCTGCACTGTACTAGTAATAAATAAATAGATGTTTAACAAAAATAAAAAAAAATAAATTAGTTAAGATTTAACTTTATTGTTATGTTTTACAATGCTTTCTTATTATATATATTATTTTACTATTTATTTTTGTTAAATGAATGTCACTCCATTAAAAGTTTTTAAACTTGTATTGTATTTCTTTTTCAATCTGATTGTACCCTATACTGTTTTCTACATAATATACTACAGTCAACCATGCTAACTCTATTCAATTACTTATATTAGATATAAGATATAAGTAATAATTTCAAATGTATCGAAAAGTAGAAACTAATATATATTCTAAAGTATTTTCTTAAATACATCCTTGTTGTAATCATCAATGTGGTCCTTACTGAAATTTTCGTACAAAACTTTTTAAGCCAGTAATAAATATCCCTGGAAGTGTTAAAATACTTAGGAGCATGAATACATTACAGTGTAGAATTTACTTAAACGTTTTTGGCTGACATAATATATTCAATAAAGTTGAATTAAAATAAGGAGAAAAAAATATTAAAGAAAATATTAGGACCAAGAAAGACTGAAGAAGGTTTTAAACTAAAAAGTAATATTGAAAGATATCGAAACATTGAAAGGTTGAGTGATGCAATGAGGAAACGTTGATTGACGGTTTGTGGGCATTCGATGAGAATGGAAGAAATAAGAGTGACCAAGAAAATTTTTCAACACAGCCACCAAAAACAGAAATACATGGATACAAATGGTAAAGGAGGATATGAGGGTGGCAAATATACAGTGGAATTCAATGTAGGATAGAGGCCAATTTCGGACAGTAGTTAACAAAATCAAATTTCCGGAAACGGTTAAAACCCAAATTAATAGGCGGTGGTCAGATGAAAGAAGAAAACATCAGGCAGAGGTAATAAAGAGATATTTGAAGGAACGGAAAAGCAAGAAATGAATTGTTGAGCGTTGTCCACAGATAGCTGAAATCGTAAGAAGAAGAAAGTTCAATTGTATTTCAGTAAAATCAGTTATTTGCAGTTCATATATAATTTTTTTTAATTTATAAAATAATTAATATCTGTATCAGACAAAGGGAATACGTCTAGATTTGGGTTATTCATTAAGACTTATTTATAAAAGTTTCGCACCTAAATTCTGATTGAATAATTTTATACTCCTGTATAATTTGTTTGGCGAATATTCTTTACGAGACCACTCCATGTAAACCGAGCCTAGAACAATTATAGAGGGTTACTAGATCAAGGGGGTTATCTGGACAAGAATTTCATCTTTACCCTAAAATAATTACTCAATTATTTAAATCTGCTCTTCAATTGTATAATATATAAGAATGTATTATTATTAATCGGAAGACAATGAAAGCTGGATGGTCTTTGTTTGTTTGTTTATTTGTGCTCAACATCCTTATGTACTCCAACTAGAGCAGGAAAGACGGGTAATCCTGCAGGTTACCAACCTATACTAGTAATGGTGGAAAGGTCACTTCGTGGGCCCGCCACGAAATAAATTTTAACCCGCCCATGTGGGAGTCAAAACCAGGACCTTCAGTACATAGCGCGCTAAGACCTTCACCCAAACTCGCTCAGCCATCCAGTCCCCTATATTGTCTTTAATTTAATGATCCATGTAATATATGAATAGAATGCGACCAGTGAGCTGGATGTATGAAATCAACTGTTAAATCTGGCAGGTTCGCAGTAGGATATGCCGTTGCACAATCACAATTGATGCGTCATTGCACATCGTCCTGTCCTGCTCCTGTTAGTATTAAACAAGAGGCAAATAGCTGAAGGGGAAGATATTGGGAGTGCGCATGTAAGAGAGAGAGAGATAGAGAGAGAGTGAATGGGGGTAGTGTGTGTAGGAGAGAGAGCGTCAGAGAGAGATAATGCGTTTTTTGGTATTATATTAAATGTTGCGGAAATGTTTTAGGTTTGCGTGGACTTGGGCATATTGGAATAAATTAAGCTTCTTTATGTTTATTGTTTGTTGGAACATAATTCCTTCATATAACAAGGGAAGGAAGAATGAATTATTTTTTTGGATTCCTATCTATAACAATATAGTTTGGTAATATGTCCGGGTGGTAAATTGTAAAGTAAATTGTCAGGATTCGACCTGGTACAACTATGGGCGAGTACCAATAAAATATATACATCTCGAAATATTGATAATTTTAAATACTATATAATACTCTCTAAACGTTTGAAATAGTTGTGATCGTCTTTAAGATGTAAAATAATACAAGTCAATGCCATCGAACAACGCCTGCTCCCATCCAAAATAATTTTTTTTTTTTCATTTATTGATATTTACAACTGTACAAAATAATATACAACAAGTCAATGTGTTGACAGTGAATACAATGGCATTTAAATAACTTGTGAATAACTAGTCATTAGTAGCACTTCAATAAAATCTACACTAAAAGATTTCTAGGCCATCTTCTTTTCAGACGCCTCGGAGGGATAGAGGAGGAAGCTAGTTGGGAGACTAGTGGATTGGAGTGGTTATGGAGATTACTATGGAAGGATAGATATCTGGTTTGGGCTAAATCAGAAAAATACGGAACATTAAGATCTTTATGGATAAGTTTATTGGTCACAAAGTAAGGAGCATTGAGGATTTTTTAAGGATTTTTTATTGTAAGGATTGGATACGAGACAAATTTGATGGTTTAGTAGAGCCCCAAAGCTCAAATCCGTACGTCCAAATAGGTATAATCACAGTCATGTAAATGAGTCTTTTGTAGTAAATTGGGAGCTTTGAACGTTTGTCTAGCAAATGTTGAAGTAGTCTGTAACGATGGGCAGTTTCTTGTCGTTTTAGTGTTGTATGTGGATTCTAAGTTAGACGTTTTTCCAAGTGGAGTCCTAGGTAGTGGATCTGTTCAATAGGGATTAGTGGAATATCATTAAAGGATGCAGTAGGACAGGAATTCGTAGGTTTACGACGTAGGGTAAATGTTATTTGGAGTGATTTGTTTGGATTAATTTTGATTCTCCATTTTTGACACCATTCTTGAAGGTTTAGGATATGGGATTGGAGTGTTTGAGAGGCAATAAAGGATCATTGTTTACTGATAACACACATGTGTCATCAGCGTAAGTGCTGAGGACAATGGTAGGATGAGTTGGGATGTCAGCTGTGTACACTGTGTAGAGTAGAGGACCTAGGAAACTACCTTGAGAAACTCCGGCAGAGTGGGTAAAGAGGGGAGAACTCATATTAAATTTTTCAGGAAAATTTATGGTTTACTTTGAAGGTTCGGTCACTTAGATAGGATCTAATAATGAGGAAATATGTAGAAGGTAGGAACTGACGGAGTTTATACAGCAATCCCGGGTGCCAGACTCGGTCAAACGCTTGTTCTACATCAAGGCTCCTGTGCATTACATTCCGCGCTCCAATGCAGAGGAGACAACGTCCACCACACAATGACATTGCTGGATTGCTGAGTGCGATGTTCGGAATCCAAACTGGTGATCTGGGATTACATAATGGGATTATAGGATAGGATACAAACGTTTTAAAATGAGTTTTTCTAGGATTTTACCCATGATTGGCAAGAGAGAAATAGGACGGTATAGAAAAATCCTAAACTAATGTTCTAAGTAATGTTGTTAACTTTTGCTACACTTTCTCACATTAGGTAAGAGAGAATAAGGAAGTATTAATATATATAACCCTAAATTCATGCATGCTAATGTTAACAGATAACTTTTGTCACGTCTTCTTACATTTGAGAAGACGAAATAGGCAAATATAAATACAATACAATCCAACTTAAAAATATAGAATTAGAAGTTGACAGGTGAAGTTATAGTAAAGAACTATCGATAAATGTGAATTTCAAAGTAAGGCATCGAGAATCGTTCTGCATGAGTGATGCGGGTCTGACGAATTTGGTGGAGCAGTGATTTGATGTCGATGCCTAAATTAACTAAAACAATAAAATAAACAGGAATATCATTGTAACGTGATTGCAACATTTAAACTGGTATTTAAAAAATAAATAAATAAATAAAATAGCATTTCACCGATACATTGTGTATCGATATTTTCAGTTAAAAAATCTTCGATTTGATATATCGATATCTTTTCCCATGATACCCATCCCTAGGTACAACAATATTGTAATATTGAAGAGCTTGATACATGCTCGGCCTTTGCAGTCTGTCCTTAATGCCTATTAATAATTCAATTATTCATCGAATATTATCACGGAAACCAATTTCCATAGTCACCCACTTCGACATTGAGTTAATTATTCATGTGGTGTATTACTTAAACGCTAATATTTTATGTATGTAACGTTATTAGGTCTATGTAATTTAATATTTGATAACGTGTCGCATATTGCCATTTGAAAATATTTTCTGCTTAGTAAATATTACTTATTGAAATTACCAGAAATAAATTTTGTTCTAAATTATTATACAAAATTAATTAGCTTTATTGTAAATTAATAACTGAAGAGCAAATACGGAAAAACGTGGTAGTCCTTTATTTGTTTTTATTTAAACAGGGGCAGAACAGACAATACGATAAGTGTGCTTTCCTTTCACGTTCATTAAAACTAAAATAAACAAGATAGATATACTATATAAAATAGCCAATTTAAAACCGATATAGGATAAAAATAAGTTTAGTCCTTTAACTTCCGAGGCTAGTTGTGCACCTGACGGACTTAACGACACCAAGGTCGATTTCTGCCTAATATTAAAGAAAAAATGGTTATCTCTTTCTACCTTTGAAGCTCGGCCCGGAAGAACAGAAATCCAGTGTCCTATCCACTGAGTTAGTACATCTTCTTTTATAATTATATTATGATATTCTGCACTAAAATACTGTCGAATAGAAATTCATTTATTTTTTAAAGTTTGGATGTTTTGATTTACACCATCAAAAAATTATAACTATTAATCAATTGATCACCAACAAATATGCACTATACTGCACTGGATTCATTCATCAGCAATGAAAGTAATTCAGTAATTTTTGTTATTTCTGGTACCCAAAGAATCATTTTTTTTGTTTATTTTTATTTTTTTAAACTAAATTTTACATAATTATCGATTTATATAGAAGAAGAAAGAAGGAGAAGAGGAAGAAGAAAATGAACTTTATTCCAGGACTCACATCCCTTAATTGGTCTCCTTTTCCTGCATCACGCAAACGTGCCTTATAATTATTTCTACAAATTCTATGATTTAGAGAACAGAAAAATCTCGAGTGATTCATTGGAGGGAGCTGCAACTTTTTTATTAATTGCTTTAAAGTATAAATTTTATGGCAATTGAATTAGCCAATAATATTTACATTTTACTATTTAAAAAAAAATACATAACAATAAATACAAACAGAACATTTTTACATGTTACTTTATTAACACTAACAAAAGAGCATTTTTATATATTTTAGTAATTAATACGAACAAATGATTTTTTTTTTTTTACAAGATATAATGATAAGTACTAACAAACAAACTAAATAAAAAAATAATAATAATAATAAGTAAATACATTTTTACTAGTCATAATAATTGATATCGATTATAATGACAATAATATTTAAGGTCAAACAAGTTGTAGCAGCAATTGCAATATAATTCAAACCTTCATTCAGTTCATTTAAATAAGAGAAATCTATTACTGTTTCCAAGCATTTAAAATAAACAGCAAAACGTTGTTTGTCTAATCTACGCTATTGTATTTCAAAATACTTTGAAACTGTCCGTTTAAACTATGTATTTTTTTAAATATTTTTTTTTTCAACGGTTGTCGTTTCTTTGAAACTCCAACAGCAGATTTTTCAAGTTATTAATGATGCATTAGTTACAATTTTCACATTTTCTGTTTGATTTAATTTTTAAACTATCATTAAAAGTAAAATATATTTAAGCTACATAAATGGTTTGATTGACCTAGTTTGATTGACCTAGTTTGATGTGACGTCACATTTAATAAGATCAAATTTTATTTAAGATAACTTTGGAAACCCTGTCTTAGGCGAAAGATACCGGCCTGTCATTAAACATTTCTTACATCCAGCTGTTTAGGACAAACCAGACAAGTGGTTCCAACAAGATGGAGCGACACCTCACACTGCGAAAGGCACAATTCAATTTTTCATACAGCTCTTGAAAAAAGAATATTTTTTCGTGGCTGTGACATAAACTGACCTTCAGTGTTTCATTATATGTCTATACTTGATCTCTTTTTGTGAGCTTTTTGAAATATATTAACAGGCATCAAACTCTTGATCATCTTAAACACAACATAAAAGCCAAGCTTTAAGAACAGGTACTATGGAAGTATTATAAAAATACATAAGAAAGTGTGAGGCAGAAAAAGTAGGCCAACCAAGAGATGTAATGTTTCACACCTAGTGAAATAAGAGCTTTTGATACATGCTCGGTTTTTTTGGTCTGTCCTAAATGATTATTAATGATTTAATTATTCCTCCAAGATTATCTTGGAAACCAATCTCCATAGGGTACCACTTAACTTCAGAATAGAGTTTATTACCCATGTGGTAAGTCATTTGGTGTATTAATCAAACGCTGATATTTTATGTATGTAACATTAACTATTATAATTTAATATACGAAAACGAGTCACATATTGCAATTTGAAAATATTTTCTGCTTAATAAATATTACTTATTTATTTTAGTTTGGTACTCACCTGAGGAGATCTAACTGATTTACGGTAAAAAACTGGACGATCCGTAAATCAAAGAGTTAAAGAAGAGCATACAATAATAAGACCAAAAATTCCAATTTCGCTATCCATCAAAATGTAAATGACCATACATTTAATAAAGACTCTGAACTAAAAATAATGCATCAATTAGAAAATAACCTAAAATTAAATATTTATGAATAGTTAGAAATAATAAAATTGTTTAAAACTGATCCAGATTTTTGTTTAAACGAACACATAAACATTATCAATAGCCCTATTTTATATTTGTTTCTAATATAATAAATTAAATAGTAAACCCCAAAAATTTAACCTATCTTCCCCTGCCCCCTTTCCATGATGGATTTCAGATACATGCTAAATCTCCTCAGGTGACCAATCTTTAATTTCTTGTCTTTCATTTTTGAAAACTTTAATATACACAATTCATGTAACATAGTGCTGATGTGTTGAAAATTTTGAATGTTTTAGAACAGAAGATGAATGTTTAGCATTCGAAACTATTATTCTAATAAAATAATCCCAATAGAAGTGGCAAATAATTCATCATCCCTAATTACATTTATGTAAGTTCGTAAAATGGATCGAATCTTTTGTAAACTCTAAATTTCTTATTTATAGACTACCATGGTTTCCAATTATTTAACGGTTCCTTCAATTTAAAAAAAAACATATCAAACATACGTGGTTTTAACATATAAATGTATTAATGTAGTAATATATATCTAATAAAATATATAAATGTGTTATAGTTGGTGGACTGCTAGTAGAGGGAGGAAGGGAGAAGCTAAACTGCAAGGACAGGAGCTCACTGGAGACCTGCCTGCAGCAGCTGCCCCCCATCATTGACCAGGCAGAGCTGAAGGGTATACCAAGCTCCAAGAAGGATGTGGACCACGCTTGCAAGTAAGTAAAGAATAGTTTACTTATAGCATATTATAATTTAAAAAATGAAATAAAAAGTTAACCCTTTACACTCATTAGCCGGTTATAATCCGGCAAAATAAAAATACAATTCCACTCAGATTAGTTCCACTTGTCTGGCACAGGACTCATAAGCCGGGACAGACCGCCATTATATTTTTCAAAATCTTCTCATAAGTAGGGTACAGCCAGCAGTGTTTTATTGGCTTGCTGCTCATAATACGATTTACGCCTTTTAATATGATTTTATTAGTAATAAAAAAAGTTTAAAAATTTATATATATATATATATATATATATATATATATATATATATATATTTATTTTCTCACTGAAGAGAGAGATTTGCCTGGTTCGGATGCGACCCCGGTGGCCTAGTTGGATAAGGCGCCACGCTAGAGAGGTGGAAACTCGGATTCGAATCCCGACCGGGTCAAATCTTTTTCTTCAAAAATAAAATAATATATTTAATAATATTGATTTAGATCAAGAAAAATTACACATATATATATATATATATATATATATATATATATATATATATATATATATATATATATATATATATATATATATATATAGTATTTATGGCTTTTAAAAAAATATTGAGTATCATGCTACAGAAAAGTGTAAAAGCCAGCTGAGTGATAGCCACAAAAAAAATTGCCGGCCCATACCCGGCATATGAGTTCTGTGCCAGGCATTGGGTTCGCGGCTTCGGAGTGCAAAGGGTTAATGTGAAATTACAATGTTAAATTTTCTATTTATTTTATTTTACAAGAACTTCCAATAGCACGGCTAATGTTTGAGTCCCCGTTGAAATATAGGTATTTACTTGTTTCTTCCTCTAGTTAGAGTATATGATCTAACTAGAGCAAGAAGGGTGAGTAGGGGCTTAACGTCCTTGTGTACTCAAACTAGGGCAGGAAAGACGGGCTATACTACAGGTTACTAACCTATTCTAGCCATGGTAGAAAGGTCAAGATTTATTTTGTGGGTCCTGCAAAAAATAAATTTTAACCCGCCCAGGTGGGATTCTAACCCACGATCTGCAGCACTGAGCGCGCTGTAACCCTCGTCCCATCTCGCTCGGCCATCGAGTCCAAACAACGTCTCCTATATTGATACATACTAAAAGTTTTTCTAAAGCTTGCATGTTTACATCTACTTACAATTAGTTTTATTTATTTAGTTTATCTTACAAATAATGTTTGTTTGTAAATCCAAATATATATCTGTACCCCGTAGTAATAGAATACTATAGCATAACAAAGAATGTCCATTTTGTACCAAAAATACATTATTACGTATTTATATTTACCTTTTTTCACATTATCTGGAGGTATCAATTAATTGTAACGCAAGTTACAAAATTATGTAACTCACAAAAACATTTTTTTTTTAATATATTTTTTTTTTAATCCATTGTAAAATGGTAGTACAATTTGATATTTTTGTCGTTCATGAGTTGTAAGATTTAACTGCTAATTTCATCCAAATAACGATGATAAATTATAACACAAATATCCCTTTAAAGCACACCACAAACAAAAGCCTATGGTATATTTGTGAAAATTGTAAATTTTTTATTTCTTTAAAGGATTTTATGACTTATGATTTTGAATAACAATAAATGTTTTCATGAAACAGTATTATTGAAGTATTGTATTGTGGTATTAGTATTAGTATTCTCACTCACTCATTCACTGTTGGGCACTACAGTCGTTGCAGGACCTGGGCCTCTGCCACCGTTCTTCCCATACCTCGCGGTCTCCAGCGAGACTCCTCCAGTTTCCAATTCTTTCTTATATCTTCCTCCAAGTCCTCAATCCACCGCCACCTGGGTCTGCCCATTTTCCTTTTTCCTCCTGGTGCACCATTTAGCATCATTTTTGGCAGCCTACAAGGCTACATCCTTTCCACATGCCCTAACCATCTAAGCCTTCTCTTCTTAATAACACAGAGGATATCAGGCTCTCCGTAAAATTTAGTAATTCAGCATTGCTTCTAATTCTCCATCTGTGTTCTTCTTTAACGGCTCCAAAGATCTTTCTAAGGACTCTTCTCTCCCAAAACAGTAGAGCTCTTCTGTTTTCCTTGGTTAGAGTCCACGTTTCACTGCCATACATTGCTCCTGGCCTAATTATTGTTTTGTATAACAAAAGTTTTGCCTTCCTTGAGAGACTTTTTTATTAGTTTTAGGATTATTATTGTAGATTTGTAGTATTATATAACACCTTACCTATCTAGCCTTGGTTCTAAATAGGTTAATTTGCTTATTTTATTTTTATCATTTAAAGTCTTGTCATTCCTTTATTTGTTATCAAGATTAGCTTAATAACTGAAGCTATTTGTAAAAGAAGTTGTTAACTTAGTTAATTTTTTTATTTCTTTTGGATATGGCGATTTACCTTAAATTGCACATTAAAACTCATGCGTTTACACAAAAAGTGTAAACTCACTTTTTTACCTTCTTCCACCAATGGCTTCAATTTTTCATTTTGATAATAAATAAATAAATAAATGATAAAACTTTCAAATAGCTTCAAATTGATATTAGTGTTTTGTTCCTATCTTAACACATTGTTATGTACATTTTTATAAATTTATTGATTTTAAAATTTCGTTAAATAAATATAAATTATCGATGTTTCATAATGATTATGGTTTGTTTAGATCAAAAACTCATTTTAAAAGATCGGATTTTTAATAATTACGAGGTCTAGAAAATTGTTCTATGCCTCATAACCAAAGGAGTGGTGCGAGTATAGAATCCCAGTACTAGCATACATATGAGGGAAAATAGTTAAAAAGAATAAATTATACTTTTAAGGGTAGTATTTAATAATTTAAAATTTGTACTGAAATAAAGTTATACCAATACAGAAAGGAATTTTGAATTAACGTATTAGTTACAAAACAATTAATTTTCATTGAAGGTAGGATTTTATATTTAGGAACTAAAAAAAATTTATATATATTTTATTTTTGATTTCACCGATTAAAAAACGTAATGCATTGCCTAAGAAAGAGAAAGATATTTGATCTTACTTGATATACAAGTAAAATAAAACAATGTGGGAGTTGTCCAAACATTGCGGTGAAATTAATTAATTATAGCAGCTTTTATAACTGCTCTAATATAAATATCAGATGTTTGCCTAATTATCTCCTGAAACGTAATTTAATCAACTTGTTCTTTCATTCTCAGGAGGGTGATATATTACGTAATTAGGAGTTGATGGACTACATGCCACTTATTCAGTTTATAAGACCACGTAATAATATAATTTTAAACATTCATTTTAATGTTTAAAAATATAAAATAAATATAAGTTGTTTGATATACAGGTAGTATTAACTTAAAAATGTAATGAAAGAAATAGAATATTTCGATTTTCAACAACGAAAGGTAGAACTTGTTGCAGTTGATTAAGAAAGAAAGTGTGTCCTTTTAAAAAACGAAAATATTTAATTAATTTTCAAAAGGACAATGGCGGAGTATCATTCGGCCATCAAATATCGTTAGATTCAGGTAGATCTCAAGTATGGAATCCTTTAGTGTCTTGTGAAAAGGATTAAACAAGAAGAGAGAATCTCTTACATAAAAAATATAATAATTAATTTCATTTTCAAAAGGACGAAAATTAAATTGTCGGAAAGAAGAGGCCAAGCATATTCTTCGGTTGTTAGAAATCGTTTGACCCCGGCAAAAACTAGTATCCTTCAATGGCTTTGGATTAGACGCTTAGGTCTTTCGCAGTTTTACCCCCAATTTTATATCGATATTGTGTGGGTAGCAATGAGTAAAAGGTGATGTAATAAAAAGAATGGGGGGTATCTAATTACTAAATCAGGTAAAGTAGTCGTAAAGTTCTCCATATGAGGGTTCCTTTGTTCCTCCCGGAAATAAATAAAGAATAGGAAAAATAAGACTACATGTATTGTAAAAGAGTTAATGCTAATATGCTTACCAATCATATGCACCTGGAGAAGCACTAAATATATACTAATTTATTTTCCTTGTTTCATATTAGACTATGCTTTTACAGATAACAGAATTATGAGAAACGTATAATCAGTTTTAGTTTTACATTAGACAAATTTCGATTTTTCTGTAATAAATTGAACGTATTTTTGTATGAATCATATTGAATTTTTGCCAATTATTAAAAATGAAAAACAAAAAAATGAAACAGCCCAACATACCATAAGTGAATGCTGCAATAAAATACTAAATTCATGACCATCTGAATTTGTTATCTAGGGTAACCACTAAAAGTAGATAAGGTTACATAAAGACTATAAAATATTTTACTTTATTCTCTTGCAGCAGAGTAAAGAGTTTTTTATCCAAATGTATTTTACTCATGCAACAAACTAAGAAAGGTCATCGCTTCTGTTCTTGGTAAGGGAAGATTGTTTCTGTCCAAAAAGAAGTAATGTAGTCGATAATTGCACTCATCTACTAGATTTTCCCCAAAATTTAAGGTTACCTACTTTTAAGATGTTTGGTGTGCTCAAGGACTATCTCTAGACTTTCAAGTCGATCTACTCGTACAGCTGAATTTTCTGAATTTAAATATTTCTACTCTCAGCCGGACTCTATTTTAGGCACCGTGGGTTGGAGTTCAGAACCATTAACGGCGTCTACTACTTCCTTTTCCCCTTTTTTTTTTTTTTTTTTTTTTTCTCCTACTGTGTAATTGTTTTGGCATGGATGAATATGATGAGCCTAGAGTCTGCAAAGGAATAGTCTAGGGGAATAGTCTCAGGACCTATGTTAGTCGCTATTTGCTATTCCCGACCTGTAATTCCCATTTGTTTTGGTTGGGTAACAAATTTCCTCCACGTGACCTTTCAATTACTTATTTTTAGTTTTGTATTCATTTTTTTTTTTTTTTTTTTTTTTTTTGTCTAAATTAGCTAAATTAACAATGAGAGTTTGTTCTAATTACATTGAATGCCTTCTACTGATATTTTTGAAGTACTGTCCTATTTGATTGAATTATTTCGTTTGTCCTTCCCCGTAATTATTATTTTCAACTTGGTATGTGCAAATAATGATTAATTTGATTTCTTGATATGTCTTTATTTTGGGCAAATAATTCATATTTCTTATACTTTGTAAAGTATTTTTGAAAATAAAGGGATTAAAAAAGATGCCTATTGCCAAAACACCAGAAAACCGACGTTTCTTGTAACTGTGGTCGCGTATGGACCACTAAAGGGTTAAGCTGATTATTGAAATATACAAATATAAATTTCTACCAAATAAAATAAAAAAACATTTATTACACTACTGTTTTTATTTTAAAAGCTCTTGAACTCCTGAGAATGGGCAAGTATTTATCTGACCATGCTTTTTCCTGCTAAATGTTATATATAATAATTCTCTCTATAACTATTTATCACTAACGAGTAAAGTTTATTGCATGTTTGTAAGCATTTATTTATGTACTACCTAACGGCTATTTATCAAAAAATAACGATTTCTGACTTTTACTTTACATATTATGAACTCAAAATATGGTAAAATTAATTCATGTTAAAGTGTCTTACACCGAAAATACTATTATATTTTCATACTAAATGATTATATAAATCATGATAGTGAATAGGACAAATGCATTATTTGATTAAATATGTTTACACATTTGAGTTTTTCGCTGTGCATTATTCTGATCTGTAATTATTACTTAAAATATTTTTAGTTATTATTTAAAAATCTCTTAATTAAAATATCCATTATTTGTTTTAAAAAAACGCCACAGTTTTTCTGTAAATATATGTAATTATGTATTATTTCGGTTTAGTAACTTATTATTGAATACACATTAAACACTTCTTATGTGGCGATTTAAAATTAAATTGTATTATATTCTAATATCGTTTAGTACTGCTAAATAAGTTATATCAACTTAGTAGCCAACAGCGTAATTTTAATTAAATTATGAAAGGTTAAGTACCCACCTAAATTTCACAAAGTTATAATAGGATTGCTCCTCTACCTTCATAAGAACAGAACAGTTTGTGAAAAGTTCTGTCAAGACGCAGTTCAGGGAACTTTGACAGTACTTCCAAGTCACTTCGGCTCAAGTTAGTCATAGATAACAAGTTATTATTACTTTAGGACAGATAAAGTTTAAATCCTATCGAAGTAACAGGTATTAAAAAGAAATTTGTCACTTATTACTTATAATTGTTAATGTCATAGTTAAGCGAATAACTTTAATGAAAATTATCTTCTCATAATTGGCCTTTCTTTTTCTTTTAAAATGACTCGGCGTTTGGCCTGATCTTAACGTCATTAATTCACAACCACTATCTAAGCTCTGAGAGAGGTAATTTGTCTTCATTATTGATGAATGGAATGCTAATGGATGTGATATGATGAGTTCAACCTAAAAAAAAAAAAAAATGTGATTTTACGAAGCTTAAGTATTAAAAGAAAAAAATAGAAGTGGAAGTAAGAAAAACTCTGAAGAAAATAAAGGAAAAAATGATGAAAAGGTCAGCCTATAATTATTTATTAGGTTGATGCAAAAAATAATGCAGGTTTTTGGTGTTCAGTAAAACAAGCTTTTTTTTTTTTTCCAATTGCCTTGAGAAGGCGTACGATTGTTGACTGATCCACATCGAGTTCTTACGCTATTTCTCGAGTAGTTCTGGTTGGGTCAGCTTCAACTATTGCCTTTAACTTGTCGTTGTCAATAGGGACGGCAACCACCTTCTTTGTTTGAAAGGTCAAAATTTCCACTACGGAATTTTCGAAACCATCGCTGCACTGTAGATTCATAATTGATACCTGGCCCCCAAACTTCATTAATATTTCGAGCCGTTTGCGCAGCACTTCGACCGAGTTAGAACTCATACAAGTAAATTTGCCGAAAATGGCTCCTAGACATCATTTTGTCTGGAGGCACTAAATGGGCTGAATTAAATCTTAAAAAATAAAAAGGATTATATAGGAAAGTAAGCGAGATAAATAGGATTTAAAATGATGTGTATAACTTAGCATTGTGGATTAGTTTTGTTTACACAATTCGAATTAATAATGAAACGTAAATAAAATCCTGCATTATTTTTGCAACAACCTAATATTATTTCAGTCTGAGTAAAATTAATGGTTTCCTTATTCGAGTACAGTTTAATTAAGGAAAATTAAATCACGACTTTGTGTAGCGTCTTGTGGTTCTTTGTAACTTTCACAGCAGAACCAAACGGCAAGAAACAACTCTTTGTTAGATATTAACCCCACATTCACTAGACAAACGTTCAAAAATAGTAACTAGACGTATGGGACCTACTGACTGTGAGTTGAACTTTGTGGGTCCACTAAAGTGTTCAATTATTCTTGTATCCATCTTTATAATCCAAAATACTCTGTAAAATCCTAAATTCTCCTAATTATGACAAAAATAAACGTAACTATAACGTTCGCAATGCCCTATATGTTGCTGACGGGACGTTGCTGGATTGGCCTATACAAGACACCTTCCTTCTATAATTACTATGAATGATATTCCCAATCGTGTCTACTATCTAGATCGAATTACTTTTAAGGACACATAAGGACACTAGATTGAGATCTGCCAGAATCTAAAGACTGATATCTGAATAATATTTGATTTTTTTAAAAGTACACTCTCTCTTCCCCATTAATCCTTTTGGTAGGACACTTAACGATACTACGACGTATTTTAAGATCCACCAGAACCTAAAGATTTTTTAATAACGGGAAGATATTGTCCTTTTGAAAATTGAAATTAATATTACGTTTATTACAAGGGATATTCTCTGTTCCAGTTTAATCCTTTGGATTTTGATCCCTTTGTTCCTTGTCTAATAAATTCGTCAGTAGATTGGAGATAGTATCTCTATAAGGTTTTTACTAAATTTGTACTATCTAGAACCTTGGCTAAGGGGGGGGGGGTTATGTATGTATACAATACATACACTACAAGTAAATGTACGGTAAAATGATTTGAGTCACATGTCAATAACTACTCTGAGGGTTAACGGTAATCGAGAGGGAACCAAGTTGGGATAATAGTGGATTCGAGTGGGCTTATGATAGGATAGGTATCTCGTATGGGCTGATTCTGCTACATATCGGGCACTTAAATCATTTGGAGGTCTCAGCTCAATCGGTACAGAAGTGTTTGAAACCCACCTAGACATGTTAAAATTTACTTCATTTTTGACTCACGAAATGAATCTAGGCCTTCCTACCCATAGCCAAAATAAGTAATAACCGATCCTTGCTGCTATAGTTGATGTACATAAATACGTTAAGTCCCACATAAGAAAAACCATTAGGGATGTTATGATAATAAATAAAGTAATAAAGATCATTGAGGATTTTTCTATGAGTTTTGTATTTTAAGAATCAGATATTGAAAGAAATGAAAGGTTTAGGGGTTCCCAAAATCTTAACTTCATATGCCCAAATAGTTCTAATTATTTTTAGTTAAGCTTAACAAACCGCAAGCGAATCTTGGCTCACATAACAGTTGTGAAAACTCATACTTTTATTCAATTCAATTTTCAAATATATTAAATAAATAATAACAGCATTGAGATTCATAGTATTATATTTTAATCTTGGAGCCTATCGCACAGCACCTTATCAAAATGACATTTGAGTGATTCAACAGACATCAATCTACGTTCGACACTTGACGTTTATTGAACTCGTCCATTAAGTTCGATCTTCTGTCTCAATCTGCAAGAAGGTTTGCTCAGTCAACTTAAATTATACATGTTCCTATCAAATAGGTAAATATTAGACAAGTCTTCTTTATTTAAAGTCATAAATAATACCTCTACATCCCTTGGAAGTGACTTTTGTTAATTTATTTTTGGACCGAAACGTCTGTATAAAAATTAATTGCAATGGTTAGCCTAACAACGCATATTTTTCTCATTAGCTGATCCTTTAATTAGCAAAAAAAGTTATGTTTACTGACAGTCGAATGGTTTTTAACACTTTCAATTATTTTGGAAATTTTTTTTTTTTTTTTTTTTTCTAAAGTCCTCATTAACGATTGCCGTCAATGTTATAGCCGAAACGTGACTTAAGACTCAATTATGGTTATTCTCTTATTGTATTATCACTCATTCCTCAATTATCTGCCCAGTCATTATTACATCTATTCTTTTTTTGCACACTCACTTCCTAATGAACCTAAAGTTAATCCCTTACTTTTGTCTATTCTATCTTCTAATTTTTCTTTATTCCGTATAGCTTTTCTCGTCCCCAAAGTCTCCCTCTGATGACGTATTAAAGTTGGTAATTAAAGTAATGACTAATGTCCGTGACAAAGTGATGACTATTGTCCAGATCAAATTCTGTAAAAAAAAAAAAAAATCCCTTGAATCAAGACCATTATCATTCTAAAACATCTGTCTTTAGGTTTATTTGCATCCATTAGAGTCGAAAGAAAGCACTCGAAACTAAGAGTTATTTAGTCTTCCAAACACAATTATTTCCTTAATCTTCCACCGGTCGCACCGTTGTATTTTATATTACGCCCGACTTGAATTCTTTCTCTCTCATGCTTCCGGTGAGCTTCTCGAAAAATTTGCTTTAGTTATTCCTTGAGACACTTCTCTATTTGCCGTCAGTAATTTCTCATTGTGGTTGGAGGGATATTTTCCAGCGTGGAAAATAGTTATTCAGTTATTTTCCTCAGTGTTGCAAAAAGTACAAGGGACCGCTCTTGTTTTATTTTGTCTCACTTCTTTCTCGGCAATCAGCTGGATTTGAAAAAAATGTAAGAAGGATTATTTCGCATTTTTTTTTTTTTTTTTTTTTTTTTTTTTTTTTTTTTTTTTTTTTTTTTTTTTTTTTTTTTTTTTTTTTTTTTTTTTTTTTTTTTTTTTTTTTTTTTTTTTAGTGAGTGAAGTATTTATTATTCGGAATGTTTTCAGCAGGTGGAAACCTATAAAATTGTGAGATGTTACACAAATTTTACAGGAGCTAGGCAAGAAAGAAAAAAAATAGCCGGTAAATTAAATCAAAATTTGGTTCTGAGTTAAGAGGAAATAGAAAAAGTTCTAGATTATGCTACAAAAACCGATTGTAAGGGTAGTGACGAAAACGACGTAGATGGAAAAGAACCTGGAGATTTGTACAGTTTCTTTGTGAAAATCATTTTTTTTAAAATTGTTTGCAATAAATGTTCGTAGAGACAACCATTTTAGACGTTTTTTTTTTTATTTCGGCCGTCTAATGACCACGTTAAACAACTACTGTACAATGTATTTTTCTTCTATTTCCTCCATCCTCCTTCCACTTCTGCCAATATGTCTTCATCCTCTGTCTATGCTGCTCCCTTCGGTCCTCTGTCCACACTGCTTCTCCAGTTTTTCCCTTTTTTATTTCAAATCCCTGAAATCGTTGATTTTTTCTCTCATAAAGTCTCTGTTTGTTACATGTTTCTCTCCATTACACATCCCCACTAAGTCTGCTTTTCTTCAGTTTAGAGGATTTTGAATTTCTTGAACGTCTTGATGTTTGAGGCTCTCCTGAATCGTTAGGTCTGATTGCTCCGCTGTTAGTGACATATGACTGGTTACCTCCTGGAGTAGTTCTATCTAGAGAAATTTATATCATGATTAGTTATTTGAAATTCAGGGGGAGATGGCTTTTTAGGCCATTCCGAGGGTAAAACTGGGACTCAGTGTGGCATTTAGAGTGCCCTGAAGCTAAGGAGATTAACGGCTTATCATATCGAACGTAGCAAAATGATAAATATGTAGGTATATATTTTTAATTATTTAAAAACTTAGTGTTACTGCATATTTAAGATACCAGCCCGAAACTTAAGAATTTTTGGATTATCCGACGTAAATACTGGGTACCTAGTACCTACATATTCCGTTCATTAAACAATAAAAACCTTTCTTGTACTTGTGACACACATACTTGTGTTTAAGTGCTTATCTACTTCCTAGATATGTTCTAACTTTCCAAACTTACAAGAGGAGGACACACTCAGTCTCTCACGGATCTTGTTGGCAATTTTTTTGGAGGTTCCTGGTCAAAAAATATTAGACATGTATTTTGCCGTTCCGACCAATAGGTCCTAGAAGCCGAGAAAAAAAAATAAAATAGCATTAAAACAATTTATTTTTTATCTCGAGTTTAAAAAATGATATCGACATGATTCTTGCACCAAGATTTTTAGTTTTAATTGCGAATTCAAGGAAAAATACAGTCGCCTCATAAATTTTTGTTTAGGTTAATTAAATTCTAAAAAAATAATTAGTTTTTCAAGCAAACTACCTCTTAAGATTTTTTTAGACGAAAATTGACATCAGATTCTAATTTAGCACCCTCAAAAACATTTAAAAACGCTTATTCAACAAAATCAAAAATATCATTTTTTCACCCTCTTCCAGGAAAAAGAAATTTTAAACCGATTATTGGTTACATACCTTTAAATCGCCTTTACTTTGTCACGCGATTCACTGGTTGGTATCGTTGGAAAGAGGAGAGTCTCAGCTTTATTTTGATGTATAAATGTAAAACGATGAACAAAAACCTATTTAAAAAATTTAAAAATCCGAAAAACATTTTGATTTTTACTTGAGTTTGAAACCAGATAGGATGATGAAACTAAATACATTTCAAGTGTATTACCACTCTGTATTTTGTGTAAAAAAATAAAGTTGATACGTTAAACCGTCTAAGCGTAAATCATGTTTTTATCAATTTAAATAAAAGTTGCCTACCATTTGGTCAGGCAAATTTTGAAGCTTACAAATTTTTATTTTTCTATTTAAAGCTGAGACTCTCCTCTTTCCAACGATATGAACCAGTGAATTGCGTGACAAAGTAAAGGCGATTTAAAGGTATGTGGCCAATAATCGGTTTAAAAATTTCATTATTCTGGAAGAGGGTGAAAAAAATGATATTTTTTGATTTTGTTGAATAAGCGATTTTTAATGTTTTTGAGGGTGCTAAATGAGAATCTGACGTCAATTTTTGTCTAAAAAAATCTTAAGAGGTAGTTTGATTGAAAAACTAATTATTTTTTTAGAATTTAATTAACCTAAACCAAAATTTATGAGGCGACTGTATTTTTCCTTAAATCCGCAATCAAAACTAAAAATCTTGGTGCAAAAATCATGTCGATATCATTTTTTAAACTCGAGATAAATAATAAATTATTTTAATAATATTTTATTTTTTTTTTTCTCGGCTTCTAGGGCCCATTGGTCGGAACGGCATAACACGTGTCTAATATTTTTTGACCAGGAACCTCCAAAAAAATTACCAACAAGATCCGTGAGAGACTGAGTGTGTCCTCCCCTTGTTAGTACTTCCTCTCTTGGAAAAGTTTCCTTTCAGAAATCCTTAATCATTCGTCCTTTTTTCCTTTTGTAATCATATATTCCCACATCATATACACAAACTTATCATATAACTATGCAAATCATATATAAACTTTTTTTAAACAACAATTGATTATACATAGACTTGATATACCGTTGTGAAATGTAATAAAGTATTTTTAGGAATGAAAAAAGTAGTGATAGCAACTAATAAATATCGATCTAACTAAATAACACTCGTTAACGTTGTTTTTAGCTCGTTGGTCATTAACAGAACCCTTTTGTAACCATTAGCCCCCCCTAATGAAAGGATTCTTTTTCATTAAATGAGGTTGCGATAACATTGTGATGAACTTTTAAAATCATCACTTTTCACTAGTAAACCAAATATTAAGTTGTGGGATCGTTTTACACTTCTGGTTGTTAGTGTTAACTTACTGCGCAATTTTTTTTTTTTTTCATCAGAAGAAACGTTAGATGCTTTTATCAAACTGTAACATAAAAGAAACATTAGTGTAGGCGATTTGCTCTGTTTTCTTTTTTTTTTTTTTTTTTTTTTTTTTTTTTTTTATATAATTTTGTTATAACCATAGTCTGCTGGTTAATAGTTTCATGTCTAGGTCAAAAGAGAAGAAACCATTTTTAAAGATAGAAAGGCATCATCATATACAGGATGTTCGGAAGATCGTTGGCCAAAAAATTATCTTGGGTAGGGAGGTTCATTTTGAACCTATTTAAAGTCACTTACCTATATACAAGGTCTTACGGGTATTTTTAATGACTTTTTTTGTTAAAATGGCCAAATCCAAATATTTATGCCTTATAACTCCGTTGTTTGCTGATATATCAACACCATTTTTTTCCCTGTAATTATTAATACATTGTTCATGTAAAATAAAAAAGATATGGTGCAAAAAACAAATACAAAAAAAACAGGAGATCGTTAAATTCTGTCAAAGGCAAAAATAAAAATTATGAACTTCAAGTTTAGGTTCCATAAAAAAAAAAGTAAGCGCAACAGCCAAATCCAAATTGTTTTAAAAACTTCTATATTTAATACTCTAAAAAATACCGTTTGCAGGCACGCACCACATCAATTTTTATTTTATTTTTTATAAAGTAACAAAAGGGTGCCACCAGCGCACACTGACAATAATAATGAATCGAATCATATTTTTTATGCAAAACGTTACAAATAGTTGTGTTTCTTTATAGCATAGTTTAATCTGCATATTTTCTCTTTCTTTCTCGGAATTTCGATTTTATCAGTGTAAACGTTATCTACATTTTTGTTAACAATAATCAGGGAACAAAATTAAACTAATTTTAAATTGTTCTTAAATTTAATTTGTAGAGTATCACAGGCATTGCTCAAAATGACCTCCACTATTTCTAATACAAGCACGATATCTTTTTATTATTTCTGTGGTAGTTGTTCTAAAAATAAATTCTTCCTTCATTATGGTAAACGTGGCATTGATTTTTTAAGATCGTTTATTATGTTTGGTAAAAGTTTAACAATATTAAATGACAGTTTTTTTTTTTTTTTTAATTTATTCATAAAGTTTATTGTTAATATTTATTTATTATTAGCCATTACACCTATAGCCTCGTTTACACCGATAATTACTAGACTAAAAAGACAGACAGTAATGAACCAACATAATTACCTATTAGATTGTGAAAAAAAAATCTAAAAAATATTATTTAGAGGAAAAAAAGCAATGTAAATTAGAATCCCTATTCTTCCACTATAAGATTTTAACAAACTTGAATTTACTGGCCTTCCAACTTGATTTATATTCTTACTCCTCAAAAACACAAAAAGGCGTCGAAAAAGATTTTAGCCGGCGACAGTATTTTTACCGTCCTCACAATATATATATATATATATATATATATATATATATATATATATATATATATATATATATATATATATATATATTATTTATTTATTTATTTATTTATTATTTTTGAGTTGTTTATTTTTACATTCATTTAAATTTATGAATGTAAAAAAAAAAATAATCTAGCGAATGTGAGGAAATATGATAATGTACCTATAATAATTTTTGTGCCTAAGTCCTGTTTTTTACTATTCTGTAAACTTTGCTTTTTCAATCATTTAGTACGCTTTTGAATGTAAATAAGGTTTGAAATAAATGTAGTGATTATTACGAAATAATACATATACTTGGATGAGACGAATTCTTTATTATAGATATTCGGACGCCAGGGAAAATGATACTGCTGCAAGTAGAAATCTCAGTAATAAATGTTGTATAATGCAATTTTGTTATCAGCTATGTCACAATTCCTCTTATGTCGCACCACAAATGAGATATTTTCAGTAACAACGTCATAAGTGAAACTGGGGATAGTTTTGGGGTTGGAGAAAATTGTATAGCATACATTTCATCCAATAATTTACTTCAATGTCATAAGGAGATATTGTTTGACCATAATATGACATTTGATAGTAATTTATTATAACCTCCGCAAAATAATGCAATTTGAAAACTTCAAAGTTGTCAATGGCTTCCTTAGTAGGCTAATTGAAAATTTGGGAAGCAAGTTAAGGTACAAGTGCATTTGAATAGTTACTTAGTTTATTATAAAAATAAATGTATTTAGTTTGGGCTAATGCAGCATCATTAAGTTCTTAATGGATAAATTTACTAGCGAGCAATTAAGAAGTAGGTTTTCACCGCATGAAAATTATTAACTTCTACATCAGGACGCACGTGTGTTTTATCAGTTTATAATGATCCTTTCATTTCATCCTGATAGTTCCAATCACATATCACAATTCTTCAAGAATGGTGCCAGAGTTAGAGAATTATAATAAATCCAAAAAAATCTCATTAAATAACCTTGATCATTCGTCATAAAAAATCAACATCCTTTCTTACAGTATCCTTATTTAAGATCCTTCCGAGAGAGGCATCTAATAGAAGCAGCAAAGGATAGGGGCTCATGGCGATATCTGTTAAAAGAAGACAAGACTCACTTAACTTGAACTGAAATATAATAATAATAAGACCCATTTGGACATAAGGAGTTGAGCGTTTGGGCTCCACTAAACCTTCGAATTTTTCCTGTAATCAATCCTCACAACAAAAAATTGTTTGTAAAATGTCCCAATGTTCCTTATTGTGTCACAAATTACCTTTTCCCTAATGATACAAACGTCAATATCTTGCAGAATCAAAACCAGATATGCATCCTACCAACTTGGTTTTCATTCCAATCACCTCAAAAACACACCAAGGAATCAGAAAATAATTTAGTCCCCGACAGTATTTTTACCGTGCTCCTTACGAAAAATGTTTGTTTTTTTTTTTTTTTTTTTTTTTTTTTTTCAATTTATTCTATTACCAGGCTGTATAATTTGGTCCCTAACAGTATTTTTACTGTCCTCTTCATAATGGTATAGCTTTTTTTTAAATGTCACAAAGTTATGTTTTTTAAATGTTGCAATATTAAAATCAGATACCTATCCTTCCATTATAAGCTATTAACACATTCGAATTCACAGCTTTTCAGACCTGCTTTTTTACTATAACCCCCTCGAAAACTCACAGAGGTGTTTAATTTTCATGAAAATAGTATATTTTATCGTTGACTATTAGTAATGTAAATTACTGGTTTAGTTACAACTCGACTGGTATTGATCTCAACTTAGTTTTAAGTGCTTATCTCAGTTCTGTGGAACTCGGGAGGAAGAAGTCTAAGCCAAGGTCAGCGGGCTCCTTTCAAGCCTCAAGCGGTGCATCGATAATTCAGAGATCTGAGACATCGATATGGGGTCACTTTAAAAGAGAGGTAAGTTTATAACTACACTTCAAGAGAACTGCGTAGTAAAGATAACAGTTATTTGAAGCCTTAATGTTCTCAGTTATACATCTTAATAGGTTTGACCTAAATTGATCCAACGATTTATTACAATGCTGAGTAAAGTGATTCTTTAAAAATTTTACATTGATCTTTTTCAATAAATTCCATTTTATAGACATTTTTTTAAATAGTTTACATCAAGGAGGAGATAGTCAAAGTCCACCATTTTCTGTGACTCTTATCAACCGGGGATTTCAATATTTTATACAAAATTACAAGAAAAGATTACATAATTGTTAATTATATATTATTTTTAAAATTAATGAAAAATATATAAAATGGAAAAACTCAACAAACTGTGAAGACGATGTTTTTCTTAGTATCTCCTATGACCTATTATCCTACAAAACAAAAGTATTTCCTCAGTAAACCTTTAGTCTCTTTGGTACAGGGATTTTAGCTCTAAATGTGGTTAAATTCTTTAAAATAGCTTCGGTTTATTTCAGGGTTAAAAATCGTATTTTCTTAGTTGTTTAATAAAATAACTCGAAAACTGTAACATTTATCACATTTTATGTTATGTACATTATTAACAAAAATCAAATTTTCAACAAATTTGGTATTACTCATTTTGTCGCTTAGATCAATAGTTTTAGATATGTGGAGGAGAGTAAAATTGAAGATACAGACACTTCTTCACGAATACACGTGTGTCTGTACTCTTTTGGCTGTAACTATAAAAAAAAAGAAAAATATCTGGAAGCTCGTTAAATTCACTGTCAGACCCCATACATGAACTTTTGATCAAGTCCCTTAAGTACAATTGAAATACGAACTAACGAAATAAGAAGAAGTGTTGTTTTAACTCTTAAACGGAAATTATTCATTTTAAATTGAAAACAAAAATGCGAAAGTTTTAAAGCATTGTCTTATTTTATGTATTTTTGAATATCATAATTTAATAAATGTATATATTTATAAAGCTTCCTTGTTAATTAAAACTGATTTTATGCACATTTTATTTTATTAACCTTCTTTGTTATAATAAGTCAATAAAATGTAATTCTATTATCTGGGTTTTTCAATTATTCGTGAACCCTATATCCATCATTACCCCGGATAACAGGGGTTCTACTGTGCATTTTCTTTTCGCTTTATTTCTTATTCGAATCTGTTTATAAATATAATAATAAGTGAACAAGCTGGTAACATATATATCACACATATATATTATACCTGATAGTCATGAGGGAGAGTAATACTCATCCTAGTAAAGGTCAAAATAAAATTTAGAAAATAATTAATTTTATTAAATCTTTCATCTAGCTTCTTTTCAGCCTTCTGATGGTATGAATGTTATTACGTCAATGAAGTCTGTCATAAATTTTTCTATAGAGATTATGTATATGTTCGTTTACTGTGGGTGCATATAAATCTTAGTGAAGGTTGTGGTTTGTAAATTACCCAGATGATTTTGTGATTAGATATATTTTTAATTGAAATACCTAGATGTATTTTTTCAGGTTGCTTATTTATAGCAGTTCCGTATATTTGCGTATATGTGCATATGGATTTAAGTAAATAAGTTTATGTATTTATTCACCATCGGAGAGAAAAGATTTTTAAGTTTACCTCACAATTTCAAGCTCAATGGGGCCAGAGAACCAGATTAAATTATTGAGAGATTAAATTAACAAAATAATAAAAACATTCTCAATAAACAACTTCTATTTAGGAATTATGAAGTGAATTTTACAGGTTAATAAAAACTAGCAATTGGAAGGTGATGAAAATCATTCCGTTTCAAATCTGATGGCTGTGTTGGTTTATGTCACTGTTATTACTTGTTCTTTTTCAGTATCAGCATGAAAGGTTAAGTCACAGGGTAGGACAGGTAAGACACTTTAGGTTACACACGGTTAGGTATAATTTATTAAATCTTGCATAGATCAGACACTATAAACTGACAACCCGTCAGTACATGTTTAAACTAATCAGAGAAACGCAACACTTGACGAGCAAGTCATTGCTAAACAATAAATTAGCAAGGAAGCAAAAAAAAACAAACAAAAAACAATGTATATATTTATCGTTTTATAGTGTTTGGAAGGGACTGAAAAAATAATATAATTTAGAAATTTATTTTATCCATTGATAAATTATTGAGAATTTAATGTATTTATTTAGAACTTAAGTTTCAGTCGATATCATTAACTTTGTTCAAGTCTATGACTTGTTTATGATAAGGTAAAAAATATAATTATAGTCAAATGGCTTAAATTAAATTATAAAAACGTGTTAAAAAAACCTTAGCAGCGTCAGTTGAAAAAGACCTAATAATAAGTTAAATTAAATATGATTGAGTTAAAAACACCTGGTTTTTAACAAACAGTTATATATTTCAAACTTAAATATTAAGGGGGGAGGTTGTACGGCAACGATGTAAATAATAGCAGCCCTGATGAGAGCCAAACTGAGATGATTTAGAAATACCAATATGTGACTCAAAAATTTGTAGGAGCTGAAAACAAAAAAATAATAAATAATTTGTATTTTATTTCCAATATTTTTCTTCTGTTTTTAGTGGGGTTTTTACTATTTATTTATTTATTTTTTTATGTATATAACATGATTCGATAGTTTAAAGACTGGAATACCAATCAAGTTTTTCTGGGTAGAATATAAGACCTTTTCGCTAGTAATCTATGCAAAATGCAAAAATTTCTAATAAAAAGATACATTTCCTTTCAAAAGTCTTATAACAGTGGTGAAATATTTCCGGAATTATTTCATTTAAATTCAAAATGGATAGAAGTTTTACGCAATAAAAGACGAGGGAAATAGAAACTTGGGCCATTTGAGCTCCAGATTTTATTCCTACCAAGGAAAGTAGATCGACCAGTCTTTAAATTTAAATTTGTAATTTCCTCTCTCCCGAGGAAGGTACGATTACTCAGCAACCAGGTGCATCATCCAATCAAAGCACACTCCTCTCCTAACAACACTGAGTAATAAGAATAATCAAAATATATGAAAATTAGCTTTTGATATAATTATTTGTTTAATGAGTTTTATTTTTCGAATTCTATGAATTCATGACGAAGAAAAAATCCAATGGTCATAATAATTAGGGTTGTTCTAAATATTTGGTATGATCTATAGGTGGGTACTGTAATGTATTGAGGTCACTATCAAATTGCCAGTAACATAGTTGGGTAGTAAAATTTTAAGAATTAGCGGTACGCATTCAGGGTTTGAAGAAAGGGATGATTGGGAAAATCTATGTAGGCAGGCTAGGTCAATTCCGATCAGTGCCTTGATACCAGTCTTATGGTAATGTGTTAGGTACGACAAGCAGGTAATATGAACATCCTGGAAGGACTTAAACAAACAATGAATTTATTGAAATTTACAGCAATATATAGTATAAATGAAATACAACTAGTAAATATATATACAACTTGTAAGGCGATTACCTAATGGTAGTTACATCTATAAAAGTTCTATATCATATATAGAACTCTATATAACGAGATCATCTTCTCTTCAGGCGCCTCGGAGGGTTGTCTGGAACACATTAGTAAGGGATTTGTGATACTAATAGATTAAAATGATTATAGAGTTCGCTATGAAAGGACAAGTATCTAATTTAGTAAATCTTATTTACATGACTGTGATCAGACCTCTTAAGACATACGGAGTTGAGTTTTGGGGCTCTACTAAACAATCCAGTTCATCCGTACAATTCAAAATCCTTCGAAAAATCCTAAATGCCGCTTACTTTGTCACCAATAAACTTATCCATAAAGACCTTAATGTTCCATATGTTGCTGAGTTAGCCCAAACCAGATAACTATTCTTTCATAGTAAGCTCCATAACCACTCAAATCCATTAGTTTCTCAACTTGCTTCCCACTCCATTCCCGATAATCCTCCGAGTCGTCTAAAAGAAGATGGCCTAGAGATCTTTTAGTGTAGAATTTTTATTGAAGTGCTTCTGATGATTAGTTCTCCTCAAGTTTTGACATGTTATTGTAATCGTTATAAGCTCATTTACTTGATGTATATATTTGTACATTTGTTAATTTTAATTAATTGATATAAAAAAAAATAAAATAAACTAAATAGCTAAAGCTTGAGATCATAGATTATTTACGGGTCAAAAAACTATAGGCCAAGGCTATAAAACTAATTTAAAATAACTGCTGAGTCAAAGCTCGTGGGTTATACTTTTCTAATTCAAAACGAAACGCGACTTCGTCAAAATTAAAATTACTCTCTTGGTTGTGGACTATAAATAGGATTAATCAAAAAAAGGTTCACAATTTCAGAGGAAAAATGATTAGAAGAAATCTAAACCAAGTAAAATGAAAATGACTTACCTAGGTGAAGATCACAAACTTGTACCGGTAGAACTCCTCTGGGCACCCGAACGCTTTCGTGTGACTAGAAAAAGGCTGAACTACTTCCAGATGTTGCAACATTCGGTTGAGAGATCTTCTAGCTAAATTCACACTCATTTGTAAGTAAAATAGCATAAAAATGTCTTTCATAAATAATAAAATAAGATTGGAAAGCAAAATGCTTGAAAGAAACATAAGACTCAACAACTGGAAGGACAACGTCTTGAAGAAAATGGTGGAAGGCAAACGCCTTGGACTTTTGTAATAAAACCAAGTCTAGCTCGCTTGGCTTCTGGCGATCAAATGGGGCGATTCTAGGAAAGATTTCGTGAGCTTAACATATCAGCTAGTGCCCTCTGGAGGATTATTTTAAATACCGGGAAGTTTAGTTGCCATAAAAATTCACTAGATGGGGTATTTAAATAATCTATTTCCGAAGGACGCCTAATGTCTTGAACACTTACCTACCATATAGGTTTTAAATTTTAGGTAATTCTTTTGACTTCAACATGTCTTTTAGCTGGGTCTCTATACCTTTTCGGAGTACTGTTCTTTCCACCCTCTAAAATGTAACATTTCGAAATGCTCTGGCTATGTTGGTGTTTCTCGGATCCAAAATTTTCCGACGGTTTCCTTTTAAACAAATTAATAAAAATATTAATGTAATGTAACTTTGTTTGATAGGACCTACCTTTAACGATCTAAATTAGCTTGTCTGAAGAAGTCACGTTTTGCTCACTTTTTCTTTTTTTTTAGAGTTAAGGCTTTTCTGACACGCTCTAGCTCTGTTGGATTTGTTCGGATCGAAAATTTATTGAAAATAAAAAAATCAGGAACAGGAAAGGACAGGGGGATATTTTTTTGTTCTAAACATTTGTCACCCCGATTTTCTGTTTTAATGAAGAAAATCAATTCTGTTTTTTGAAACGAAAGAAATTGAGATTAATTTAGGGATTGTATTATATATATCTTCATATTTTCTACACTTCGCCTATTATGATTGCATATTCTTATTGTAGATTGTAAATATATAAAATCTGAGCTTTTACAAAAAATATAATAAAATAATAAAAATAGCGCCACTAAAACCATATTCGAACAATTATATTTCGTTAACTAGTACTGTAAGAGATTACTTAAAATATCAATATCATGTCCAAAAAAATAACTTCCATTTCTAGTTTATTTCTTCTTTACTTCGTGGGAAATTTTATAATCTTGGTTTTTCAATGACATTATTAACCTTCGTTAATCAATGAAAATCCAGAATTTCACTGATGGTTATAACCATTTTCCATATTTTATGGGAATACGTGAAAGGGTTTGAGTTTTGAAAAAATCAAGTGAAAAAAAAATTCTTCAAATAATTTAGGTAAATTTAATATAGATTTTTTAACAACTATTTTAATTGTTTAAGTATCATAAATTCTATTTTAAAAAGAAGGGCAATTTAATTTACATCAATGGTGATTAGTGAAACCTGACATTTGAAACCTACTTTGAATAGAACTAAACCAATTACTGAAATGGGAGAACTTCATTTGTAGGGCCGGTTATACAACTACTAGCAATTTATCGAAGGATACTATCAGAAATACTTCCTTTACTAATTCAATTAAGAATGCCAGATTAACTAGGTTACTAGGTAAATTTCCTTATTACTATTATAATTATCACTATTATTAAACCGTTTAAAAATTAAACATGTATTAAATAGTTAAAAACATTAATATTAATGAATGAAAATATGTTATTATTTTAAAACAAATCCGAGCCAAAGATCTCATATAAACCTGTATCAAGTTTATTACTTATTTCAATCCGATACGGTAACAATAACAATCTCTCTTTTTAATGAGAAAACTTTTGACATCATGAGGAAAAAGCTTGTAATACAAATGAGCCAGCTGAAACTTTCCTTTTCGAAATCAAGGCTTCTCAAATTTCTTTAATTACAGTTATTTTATTTTATTTTGTTTTGTAAATAGGAAAAAATATTCTATTACAATATAACTATATAATGAGTATAATAAAAAATATATCCTTTAAAGTAATGAATATTTGAATACATAATCGGATCAAATATAATATGTGTATTCATTGATAAAGAAAAATTGATAATTAAAGGTGAAGTGAAGTAATACTTACGTTAAGTAATATAGCCACGTATTAGGTATATAACGCAGTATATATTTATTACTATGTAACCACACAATACAATCTCTAAAACGTTTTGGCTATGATTTTAACTCTTGTGCTACCAGATATTATTTCTTTTTTTTTGTTCTTTAATTTTTTTTTGTTCAATTACAAGCTGTCTCACTCAAGGGCAATAAGTAATATGGATGACAAAGACTCATTTATACAATACGAACAATGATATGAAAGAAATAAAGTAATAAAATTAAAATAAACAGCCTCTAAATATACAAGAAATAAAATCAAATATAAAAGAAATCAAATAAAGTGCAAGAATAAAACAGAATGTAGTAAATAATGGTGTAAAATAGGTAAGAATTGATTCTAACCAATAATCTCCAAGAATCCTACCAGATATTAAAGTTGTATTTTTTTTTTTTTATTTTTTTAAACTGGTTTCTGGTAGCACCTCCTCCTTTAAGTCTAACAGCATCCAAAACGTCTTGGCATTGACAGCGATGTTTTCTTGAGCTGTTTTGAAACTCGTGAACTGTAATTGGTGAACGATTTTCAGCTCTGACACGCTTTTTCAGCATATACCAAATATTATCTAAGTGCCTGACTTATAGGCGTATAGGCAAATGATTATTTCTTACTTCCTGAAAGTGGTGATCCACTAATTACATGTTCCTCAAGGATATCCGTCACTGTTGACTGCTCTGCACTAGTATGTGAATGAATAAGTTAAACTTGGAAAAAAAAAAAAAACTTTTTCGGATTACTTACAAATTAAATTATTCAGTATTTTTTCATACTGTCAACTGGAAAAAAACAGACATAATGAAATACAATACAATCGTTAATTAAAAGATAAAATAATTATAAATATTTACTCAATTATATTTTACGACATTGTGCGGGCTTCCAAACTTATACTAGTCCACCCCATTGCAGAGCCACCTCCAGACGCTATTTTTCCAGGCAGTAAACATCTCTCCAGAGCTTCTTAGCAGCCTTGCCCAACCGTCTGGAGAATGTAGGACAAACCTTGATTCGTCACCGAACCATAGCATTTTTGACTTTATATAGAATAGACTTTGGCTATTCGATGTTGTCTGGTGAGGACTGGTTTAGCGACAGGATTGTTCTTGTTTTGGGTTTAACGTCATTATTCTCTACAAAATAAAAATAAATAAATAAAATAAAAAGTATCTCTCAGACAGAATACAACAAATCATTAAAGGAACTAGAACTTTCTGAAATTTCTCTGTCAGTTCAATATTCGCTGAGAAGTACTGCTGATCGAAATAAAAAGAGGAGCAACACACGTATTAATAAGTATAACATGTAATATTCATTACAACTATTTTTTTTTCTACTTTTTTACTATTTTTTAATGGTTATAAAAAATTGATCCTGAACATAAAAAATATATAAATTGTTAATTAACAGTAAATTAAGTTATCGAGGGACGGGAATAGTTTTTTAAAGAACACCAATTTACTTTTGTCTTCAGTTTAGAATACTGATATTCAAGACAAAATAACATGTAACTTGTAATGTAACAATTGCTAGATATTTATCTTACTTCTTAAAGTAAGCTTGCATCATTAGCAAAAATAATCCATAAAGGTTGTAAATTAGAGAAAGCAACCATTTTATTTCTTTTTAGGAAAAATTGGTAGCCTACATGTGGCCGAAATTTCCAATGGATCATAAAAATCCTAAGTTTAAGAAGCGTATATTTTAACAGCATACTTTATTTTATTTTATTTTACTTATCCAACGCCCGTCTGTCGCAGTTTAGCCATCTGACGACGAGCCTCCCAATATCGATTTATAATATCTTCTTCTGTGTAGGTGAGAGCAGAGCAAACCCTCAGGTGATCTCATACAGCATACCGTTGTCTACTCGTTTAGTTTAGGTTAAAAAAAAAATAGGAAAGGGAAAAAAATTACTGGCTTCTGAGGAGAAAAAAAAAAAGACACTTTCTCGTCTCTTCTTTCTTCATTTTTTAGGCTCGGACTAAATCCTGATGGAAAGTCTCTATAAGCTCCAAGAACGTTGAGCTTGGTTCCGGTAGGAAAGGAGGGTAGATAATCAGCACTGCATTTGAGAAGATTGTAAATCGTGCTATCTTTTTGAAATGTTTAGGGCGCTATCGAACCTGTATACTCAATGTATGTTAGCATATCTAATCATATAATCATAAATAGCGAAAAAAAATAAAGCAACAAGTCAAATATCCTTTTGTGATGATGATTTATGGATTATACAAATTAAGACATTCTATTGTTCAATGTAATATGTCCCTTGATACTTATTTATCATATCGATTCCTCTTTTTGTGAAACAACACACAATTATGTCCTTAACCTCAAGCTGCAAAGCATTTATCAACATTCTTTCAAAATTTAATACTAAACAAAAACTGGTTCAGTATGTTTTTTTAAAAAAAAAAAAAAAGATATTCCCTCTACAATTCGGGAAAGTCACTTCTGTAGTTTACTTAGCCTTCCATCGGTTGCGACGTTGTATTTTTTTTAACACTCGACTTGTTTTCTTTTTCCCTCGCTTCCGGTGAACTTCCCGGAAAATTGGGTTTAGCTATTCCTTGAGATACTCTTCTACTTCCCGCTAGTAATTTTCCACTGAAATTGGAGAGATAGTTTCCTGATTGGAAAATGTTTAGTACTTAGTGTTGCACAAAGTACAACAGGCGACCGCTCTCGTTTGCTTTTATCTCGTCCCTTTTTCGGCAACCAGCTGGATTCGATATCATGTTTATCTTAGTGAGTGAAGTATTAATTATTCGTTCCGATTTTAGTAGGTAGAAACTTATAAAATGGGAACATATTCTTCGATTTCGAAGACGAGAAAGAACCGAACAATCTAATAAAAATTTGTATTTGAGTGAGAATCAATTAGAAAATGATCATGACACGGAAACCTATGTTGAGGGTAGTGATGAAGATGACGTGGAGTAGAGAGGCAGCCAGGGGATATCTACATTTTATTTGTAAAAATTATTCCTTATAAAAAAAATTGTTAGTAAAAACTACCATTTTAGTCGTAAAAATAATTATATTTGGCTGTAATATTAAAAATAAAAATCCATCTAGTTATAAATTTGGTTTTTATTATTTTTAATTATAAACATATTTTCATTAACGTTAAAGATATTATTATCTTAGGTAATATACTGTACACATGTTATACTTTAAATGTAGGATGGTAAAAATACTTTATTTAATAGATTTAATACAAAATTTTGACAAGAATAGATAAAAACAAGGTGTTTTACTTTTTACAATGCGCGACCGCACGTGTTACGGAAATTGGCGCGACCGGTGGATGGTTAAATGAAGGGATAATTTAAGCAAAAGTAGTGCAACTATTATTAGGAATAATTTTATATTATAAGAACACCATATATAACTCCCTTCAATTGACTTATTTATACATCTAATTTTTTAGTTATATTAAATGACACAGCATACAGGTAAAGATAGCTTGATTTTAAATTAGAATCTTAAGAATGGAAATCATTAGATAATTTCTGCTTGAATCAACATATATATTTACCATTACATCCGACTTCAATACTTTTTAGGTACACTCATATATCAATCCCTGAAAATCTGAAAAACCCACCTATACTCATGACCTCCTTACTCTACGTTCCTCCATCCATCTCTTAAATACAAGGGCCCAACCCATCAACCTTTATACTCCTGCTCATAGATCTGAATCCATCAAAAAATCCTTTATTATTCAAGATTTCTCTTTAGTGAATTCATTGCCCGTCCCAATCCGAAAATGCTCCTCTCTAACTTCCTTTAAACATTATCTATTTCTCTACCTCCTGAATTTTAATTATCCGAGCAAATGTAAAATATGAATATTCATGCCATAGTTATTATAATAGTATACTTCAGTTTTGTAATTCATAAAGTAAATATTAATCAATTATTGTAGCCAGTAGATTGCTTATGTATAATGCTCATATATCATTTTTAGGCAACAAGTTGTCCCAGAATAAAGTTTTGTTTCTTCTACGTTTAGTTGAAGTAGCAATCCATTATTGAATAAGGGTCTCTTCCAAAAGCTTCTACCATTCTTTTCTTGTGTGCAGGAGCTATACAATGGGTATTCACAATTCTTCTGAATTGGGCTTTCCTACTTCGCTTTTCCAGTGAAGGATTTCTCTAGCTGAATTCTCAGACATTTCTTCGCCTGTTATTGAAACGTGTCCTACGCATTGGATCTAATCACCACTTATGAACAGTATTCGTACAATTGAAGAGGTCATAGTCTCCATTACTTGCTCTTGTTTGCAGTACATTCCTTAATAGGCCGAAGAGCCTTCGCAGTATTTTCCATTTAAAGAGTAAAATGTTTTCCTAAGCCTCAGTTCACGTCTGAATTTCAGATGCACAAATAAAGCATATTATTATTATTATTACTTTTTTATGTCTTGCGGTTATTACTTCTTTCTTTTTTTTTCATAAAATAGAATATGTTGTATATACAACTGAGGTACCTAAATGTTATATTCAGAGTCAGTAAAAACTATATTGAGTGGAATCTAAATTATGAAAATAGTTATTGACAGAAATCTAGAAATACAAGAGCATGATATTATTCAATTGAGTTGATAGATTTTTACCAAGCGTCACCTTCGATAAGAATGAGATACTGATTTGAACGGAAATTAAGACATTTAATTTTTTACAGGGATTTCGCTTGTCTGATATGAGGAGGAATAGAATTCCAAAGGATGGTTTATGTATTGATAGATTAAAGTTAAACAATGTTCTCATGAAATATTGTCTACCGAAAGTAAAATGAAGCCAATTTAATTCGAAAAGGGCTAAAAATACATGGGAGCGCCTCTGGATAATAAAGACAAACCAGGCAAAGAAGTTCATGGATTCTCTTCAATCTGTCTTCAAGAACGGAGGCTTATAGTCACACATTGGTTTAGTTCGAGATGTTTGCTATTAAAATAATTTTATAAGTAGAAAGTTGCATCAATTCGGTTATCTGTAGTTAATGCATAATAAAATAGAAAATAATAGAATAGAAAATAAAAATTTATTCTGGAACAAAGTCCCTTAAGAATAAGAGTTACATGACAGAACATAAAGTATATATGGGCTTGAGATTGTGGCCAAAGTTCCGAGGCAAGGAGAATTGCGAATAGGAGGAAGATAATTCCGAAGAATAGCGGAGTGGGCAAGAAAGGAACGTTGGAATGCAGTAGTCCTGTAGGATGGGGTGTAGAGATCGGAGAGACGGGATCTTGTATGCAGTGATTGGATTAAGGACTTGAAATGTAAGATTTTGTGAATAAACGGAGGGTCATGTGTATTAATAACTTAGAAGAGGAATGTACCAAGGAAGTAATCTCTACGGAAGGACAGCCAAATTAACTCGGTGTAAAGATGGAATGAGAGCGTCACGAGGTTCCAAAGACAAATCTTATAAAACAGATCATGATTCGCTTTAATCTATCTTCAAGAAGCATCAATAGTAATAAACTACCATAAATCACACATAAATAGTAAAATTGAAGTAAGATGAGAGAGGATACTAAAAGTTTATGTGTGGATAGAGGAAGTAAGTGTTGGGAGCGGTTGAATAATTTTAGGATGGCAATCGATTGTCAGGAGATTCGTGGAATGTGGGATTTCCAGGAAAGGGTTCGATTAATGGTTAAACCTAGATTTTTAACAGAGGGAAGGAAAGCTATGGGGTATGAATATGTATTTCAAATTATGTTGATAATGCACCTCCAAGTGTAAATAAACTGTTGGACTTAATATAATCCTTCACTTAATTAGCACCTAGATTACAAATTTGAAAAATAGACAAATACATAATAATATTTAGAGACATTTATTAGATGCATATTCATACAATTACACCCAAAAACGCACACCTATTTAAATAGACATATATACAGATTTTTAATGTTCAATTTTTTTTTTTATCTAATTATATTTTTTTCACCTTTTTTTTCTTCATATACAAAAACTTTTTTTAATGAGCCTAAAATTCTGAAAACTATGTCGAAGGCGTTCTCATATCCAAGTATTTGTTTGGTCTTGTCTAATATTGAACTGTTTAAATGGATTTATATTTCCAAATCTCTCTTTCACATGACTTAACAGAAAAAAGGTTGAATTAAAAACAATTAAAAATTAAATTATCTGAAATTTTCTCATCGTACATAAATGAATATCTTAGAGAGGCGCGGTTGCACGGTGGGTAAAACAATTGACTGCCAAGCTCCTTCGCTCGACTTTGAGACCGGTTGTTGGCAGAAAATTTATATTCTGTTATTTCAGCCCTGAATTGACTTCGAGGTCGAAAGACCCTCCTAGGACACACCCAGTCTCTATAAAGCGGATTGGGAAAAAACCTTGCGGTTAAATGTGATTTCTGCCAGATCTACTCCTTTCACAACCGCTGACACGGCAACAGCACACCCTTATCGAAGTACTGAAGACCCTTTATACATTTTAGTAGTACAGATTTTGTTTTTATTTATTTATTTTTTTTTTTAATGAAAATATAATCAAAAGGATTTACTATAACATAACAATAGTTTTGGATATTAAATTACATTAAACATATAAAAAGTGAATACGCTATAACACCATTTAGTCAAGAAGCCGCGAATTACCAACATCTCGTTTTTGAAAAATCAGTCAGATACGAAAGGTGCTTGCTTGCCTTATTTAATGATCATAAAATTAAAATAATTTGTTAATAAAGAATATATGTTTGATCAATTACTAAAAAATATAATCAAGTTAAAACAAAATTTCATTTTAATCTTTGATCTAAAAAGCGATAATATGACGAAAAACCGACCCGATTTCCTAGAAGTGGTGTGAACGGTTTGGCCTAAACCAGAAATAATTTCAACCAAATCAAACTCTTGTTATGCCTTCCGTCTTTGATGCAATTAGGCTAAACTATTTCTTCATAATTCTAAAGATATCAGAAACACGTTATCCTTAGTATATGCCTTTACGGTACTAACAAAAGATTTTTTTTTTTTGAATTTCATTTTAATAATGTCACCCTGTCAATTTTTGATGAGTACTTTGAAAGCGCGCAATGTTAGTTACAATTGAAACTACAGATATAATTGTTTAAATGTTTTTCTTAACTATCTTAAAATTCAAAATCCTTATAAAAACCTTAAAACGATGTTAATATCTTATATGTAGCTCCTTTGGCCCGAATCAGATATAATTTCTTCTACAATAAGCCCCTACTAGAATCCACTAGTCTCCAAACCTGCTTTACATTTTATTCCCAATAATCTTCGGAGGCATCTGAAAAGAAGATGGCTTAGAGACCTTCTAATATAAAACTTTTAATCAAGAGGTTTTACTCATTTACTCAATTTATTATTGTTTGTAAATACTAATGAAAAATATATTAATAAAAATATGTAACTAAAATAATTCAAGAGTTCGCTATTTTCTTAAGTGAATAAGATGGTCAAGTATTCAGATAAGACGGACATAAATCTTAATCTTAGCTGTATTCCTTATTTATGGAGTCCATTATCCCTTTATATTTTTCATACCCCTGTTTTCTAAAAAATATAGCCTTAATAAAAAAAAAATTTGGAAGTCTTACCACAAGAATAAAACACCAAGTATTATTAGAAATAATGTTACATTAAAAATTAACATTTAATTAAGTAATATACATTATTTCTAAAATAATCAACTATATTAATTATATTATATTTTTAGTAAGTAATAGTTATATATTTTTTTATAATTATAAAATACTTATTAAGGCTTGGCAGCTAAAAACATATTTTCAGAAACAAATTCAATTTTCGACTCAACGATGTAGGACAAAAACAATAATTTCAGATAAATAAACCGATCCTATAAGACTTTTACGTTTTGCTTTAAATTATTATTTAATAAATATTCCTTTCGTTTTTTAAAAACCTTTTTTATTTGTTTAAAATAATAATAATGATAATTAACTTTATTTGCTTATTTTCTAACATGAATATGCACATATGTCATTTCATATATTAATGTGTGTGTGTGTGTGTGTGTGTATTCATGTATATGTATTTGTTAATATTTCATTTAATCAACATTCAAGTAGTTATAAATTCATTCCTTAATACATCTATTCCTATTCATTCATTTTATTTTTATTTTATTTTATTTTAGTCCTACTTTTTTATTTATTTATTTTTCTTAGCATATTGGAATCATTTTTATCCTTGCTATTATTAATATGTCTTTCTTTTTGTGTTTGTATTCATACTAAAACGTCTAGTTTAAATTTAACCTACTGTTTTCTAAACTTAACATATCTTGTTCTTATATATTATTTTCTTCTTCTGACATTATGGTAGACTATTGTACAATCATGAAGCACGATATATCACTGAAAAAAAAAATATTTTTTTCATTTCAAAAACATTTATCTAAGCAAAACAAAAATTGCAATTTTTAAAAACTTTTTTATGAGCTTTTCTTTTGGAATATTTCTCCAGAAAGTTAACTTCCCATTTTACTAAAAATCAAATTTTATTTATGTGTTGTTATTGACAACTTCTAGGGACAAAAGTGTCCCCAGTCATGCTTTAAACGTTAAAAGCATAATTAAGCCCGAACGATATCATAGTACTATCACTTACACGATTAATACAAAGATAATCGTGGTAAGAATTTATATTATTTTTTTGAAAAATACAGTTTTAAATCCAGCAATTAATGTAGTAAATATTAAATTAATTTATTTCAAGCTTAGTAGATTGTGCACTGACCTTATCAGTATCTGTGCCTAATATATAGGGATAAGTCTCGTCCTACACGGCGTTTAATTACTAACCTTCAGGAGCCGATAGTTAGCACTTTGATCATCTTAGTAATTAGCAATTATGATTATTAGTGTTCGTAGTAATCTTCATTTAATCCTCACTCGTCAAGGCTTTTGTTAGTAACGCAGCAAATAAATAATCATTAAAAATCTGTAGAAAACGTGCAAAAAAAAAAAAGAAAAGAAATATAGAAATATATATATATATATATATATATATATATATATATATATATATATATATATATATATATATATAAGTTAAATAGACTGAAGAACTAAACTTAAAAAAAAAAGAAATAAAAGGGATAATGAAACGCACGTAATGACTGTTAAAGAATAACTGGTTTATTGCTCTGATGCAGCTCTATTTATACAAGTACATTGTTTGTTGTGACTAGAGATAGGATTAAGGCTAATACTAGCCTGCTTCGGACCTTGACTTCCCCCCGCCAGTTTATGACCATCCTTCATAAACTTTAACTTTGGGCACTTAATACCAATACGGTAAATAAAAAAATTTACAAAAATAAAATTCTTCTTCCGTTGCTGGCAACGGACCACTCACAGATCAGGGTATAACCTGTTCCTCAATAGGAATTCTCAATTGTTCCACATGCACATTTCTCCGCTTCCGCGGCTCTTTGACGCTCTCCAGCGTCACCACGTTGTGCTCTCTAATGCAAATTACCCGGAATGGCCCTTCATACCTACAAATCTCTTTCCCTCGATTTGTACTCTTTTTCCTATAGACGACCATCCCGATCTTGATTTTCCCCGCTACATCCCTTACCTTTACATTTTCCCTCTCAACCCTTTGTCTCTTCTCTTTGAGTATGCGCTCACGCGCTTTCCCTCACAACTTACCGAATGCCCAACGACGGTTGGTAATAAAATTTATCATTTCCTCCCCTACTACGGTGTCGCGGAAGTCCCGACATCGCTCCCGGAGCCCAAAGACAATCTCCACTGGCGAATATCCCGTCGAGCTGTGGATGGAACCGTTATACGCCGCAACCGCCTTTTCCATCGCGATGTCCGGCTCTAGTCCCTTCTCAACCTGATATATTCGCAGGTGGTTACTAAGGGTCCCATGAAGCCTCTCAATCCCCCCTCTGCCCTTGGGATGCCCTGGGGCATTGATATGCCACTTAATATCTAACTCTTTGGCCTCCGCCCTGACCAACGCGTTGTCGAATTCTAGACCCCCCCGTCCGACGTGATCCGATCCGGGATCCCGTATGATCTAAACCAGCCTCTCAACGCCCCCAATACCGCCTCCGCCGATTTGGCCTGCACGAGATGAGCTAGGGCATATTTACTGAATACGTCGAAGATAGTAACCCACTGGTACCCCCGCCATTTAAACGTATCCACTTGGAGGTCCGATAAGGGGAACGCTACCGTAGGTGTCTCTTCCTGTACCCACCCTGGGGGATGCCGGTCGTATTTCGTGGTGAGGCATACCTCGCACGACCCAATGACCTCTTGGATCGTCCGCTTCATGCCCCACCAGAAATACATCCGTTTCAATGCTTGGAGAGTCTCCTGTGTCCCACGGTGGTTCGTCTTCCCCTGGTGGTATGACAGGGTTACCTCCTTCTGCCGCTCGACGTCCACCTCTACCGACCTCAGGCACCTAATAAAAGTTCAGTCGATCCCTATCTTCTCCTCCTTCCACAGCCTCTTAACCCGGTCCCATATAGTGGCATTCCCGATATAGAGGTGATATGTCCTTCCCGCCTTAGTCACCCCGCGCGCAGCAGTCTCACCATTGACTCCTCCCTAATCCCAGGCTCCGTCCAAATGGTGATGACCGTGCTCTTCCCATATTTCGAAAAGTCCGCCTTTGGGAGACCCTCAGTCCTGGTTTTCCAGATGATCTGGTCTCTCTTATCATTTACTATCTCATCTACTTCTTCCATGTCTGAGGGCCTCTCATCAGCGGAGCTTTCGTCTTCTTGGGGATCCTCTATACCACTGCGCGTCTCATCCTCACCTTCTCCCTCCGGTGTCCACTCCCTAAGAAACTGTCGTATATCCCCCGACGGTCCCGGTTCGTCCTCCTCAACGGCATTTATCATTAGTGCGCGTGATAACCAATCCGCAACCACGTTCTCTTTCCCAGGCTTGTACACTATCTCGAGATTGTATTGGCTGAGGAACTCCTTCCATCGCGTAACTCTTGCGGAAGATTCCTTTAACTTACCAATCCACTGTAACGGTCTATGGTCCGTGTGGACCCTAAATCTCCTTCCAAAGATATACGGACGGAAGTGATCCACAGCCCACACAATCCCGAGTAGTTCCCTCTCTAACGCACTATACCGCGTCTCCGCGTCCGTCAACCTTCGGCTCGCATACGCTACCGGCCTCTCCCCTTTCTCGTTCTCCTGTGATAATACCGCCCCCAACGCGTATTCGCTCGCATCCGTAGTCACGGTAAACACCTTATTGAAGTCCGGGAAGGCCAATACCGGCTCTCTCTGCAACTCCTCCATGCAGCGCCTGATGTTATTTTCCATTTCCGGTGTGTTTTCAAATTTTCCTGCCCTTCTTCAATAAGTTGTTTAACGGAACTAAGAACCGCGCCATCTCGGGGATGAATCGACGATAGTAGTTCAGGGAACCCAACAGCCGCCGTATGCCCTTAACGTCCCGCGGGATTTCCATTCTCGCAATGGCCTCTACTTTCCCTTTATCCGGCTTCACCCCGTCCTCCGATATCGTGTGCCCCAGGAAACTTATCTCGCTTTCCCCCAGGCGCGACTTTTCCGCCGATAGTTTCAAGCCAAACTCCCGAATTCTCCCGAATACCGCCCTAAGATGTGCCAGATGCTCGCCCTCCGACTTACTGAAAACCAAGAGGTCATCCATATAAATCTGGCACATACTTTCATCCAAACCCCTAAGGAGCTCGTCCATTATTCTTTGGAACGTAATGGGCGCGTTCTTAAGCCCGAACGGCATCCGGGTGAACTCGTAGTGACCTTGCTCGAAGGTGAAGGCCGTCTTACACTGGTCTCTGGGGTTCATTCGGATCTGGTGGTACCCGGCTTTCAAGTCTAATGTGCTAAATATCCTAGCCCCACTTAACCTATCCAAAATGTCCTCGAATCTGGGGATAGGGTATTTCTCGTCCCGGGTGTTCTCATTGAGTTTGCAATAGTCGATGACTACCCTGTACTTCTCCTCCCCGGGGGCACTCTTTTTCCTCACGGCCCAGCGCGGACTATTGTAGGGGTAAGTGCTATCAACCACGATCCCTTGACGTTTTAAGTCCTCTATCTCTTCCCGGATATGCCTACGGAGCGCTTGTGGGTATCTCCTCTCCTTGACGTACGTGACCCGCTCCTCCTTCAACGGTATCTCGTGCTCCGCCCTACCGGTGACGCCCAACTTATCACCCTCCTTAAAAAAGATGTCATTGAACTCTTCTAAAATTTTCCCCCTCCAGTCTTCCGCCCTGTTCACTACTCCAATTTGCCCTTTTTCCCCTTTTAACACCGAGCAACACCTATACCGCTTTTTCCCAATCCTAATACTCCACCTCCCCTTTTTATTGCTCACCCTGGCTCCTACCTTTTCCAATAAATCACAGCCTATAATACCATTATACGACTTGGCCATTTCCCCTATTACATGGCATACTAGTTTCTCCCCTCTATCCGACCATTTTTCTAAGCCCATCTCTACCTCCCCCTCAATGGTACAAGGGCCACCCAAGGTAATTAACTTACAGGAACATGCCCTTACCTGGAGTGCTCCGTTGCAGCCACTAAACTGCTCCGCCGCTCGCCGACTCAGGATGGTGCTGGAGCTCCCTGTGTCCACCAGGCACCTCACTCCTCGCTCCACTCGGATAATAGGCAGACCGCCGCTTCTCGCCCTCACGTTGTGTACCTCAATGATGCGGTCGCCTCTCTGCTGACACCCTCCTCAGGCTGCCACACGTCCGGTCGTCCCTGCTCGTCTCCGTCCGCTGCTTCTCCTCCGGCTCCCAGCGGCTCCGGCTACTTCCCCTCCGTTACCTCCTGGTTCGTCCCTCTCCGTCTCTGATGTTGCAGACTCCTCTGACATTCTCGAGGAAGACTCGGATGGCCTCCTCTGTCCTCTCCATACTCGGTTTATTTCCATTGGCTCTCCCTTTGGAAATCTCCGATGTATGTAGGGGCACTGCCTTGCTACGTGCCCCTCGTTCCCGCACTCAAAGCATTTGGTGCGGGGACAATTTGCCACAAGGTGTCCCGGTTTGCCACATCCATGGCAACGCCGGTCTTCTTTCCTGTTAGGCGCTGCTTTCCTTGGACCTCGTCCTCTCTGCTCTGCTGGCCTTGACCGTGGCTCCATCTCCCTTCTTTTCCATGGCGCACCGCCAGATCTCTTGTATTCCACTCTGGTCCAGCCCACGTCCTCCTTCTCAGCCCTGAACTCCTCCTCCCGGGCGCTGGAATCCATCAACTCCTGAGCGCACTCAACGAAGTTCTTTTCCCGGGGAAAATTTTCCTTTTTCCCCGTCTCCCTGGCTAGCTGGACTTTCAGGATCGTGCTGACGAACGCCATTTTTGCCTCTACTTCCGCCGCACCTGCTGTTTCACGCAGCTTGTCCGTGACCCTGTTGAATTTTGCTAGAAGCTCTCCTGCATATTTGCCACAGCTCTGGCGTGGGTGCTTCATCTCCCTGAAGAGCTGGAACAAGTCCTCTTCAGGAGTCCATCTGCCGCCACCATATGCTTTTTTGAGCCGCTCCTTAATCACCTCCCAGGGTGTCTCCTCATCCGCCTGAATTAAATTCAGGACGCTCCTATTCACCCTGCAAATGAGGTCCGCCCGCAGCGATTCCGCGTCGTGGCCGTCCAATAAATCTTCTGCTCTTTTGGCCTCTATCCTCACTAGCACTCTATCAACACTCTTAATAAAGTGATTGAGCTCACCTGTTTCCCCGGTGAACCTCTCTATGTCAGAGACCGCTTTTCTGAGGTACTGAGCAGTGGCTGTTCTGACCTTGAGCCAGGCGAGTGTGTTGGCATGGGCCTCAGCCATCGTCTCTCTTGGAAGTGGTGGCAATCCGTTGTTCACCTGTAGAATGGGTGGCCTCAGGATGCTGTTTTCTTCCATCCGCACTCTTCTGACCGGAAAAGAAGAAAAAGAAAAAATTCTCCTACCTCGGTCCTCTGCTCCTCGTAGTCCCGGGTTTCGGCACCAGTTATATAGACTGAAGAACTAAACTTTAAAAAAAAAGAAATAAAAGGGATAATGAAACGCACGTAATGACTGTTAAAGAATAACTGGTTTATTGCTCTGATGCAGCTCTATTTATACAAGTACATTGTTTGTTGTGACTAGAGATAGGATTAAGGCTAATACTAGCCTGCTTCGGACCTTGACTTATATATATATATATATATATATATATATATATATATATATATATATATATATATATATGTATGTATATAAGACGTTCGAATAAGCCTCATTTCCAGTTTGACTATTATATGGGGTTATTCCAATTTTGGAAATCTCTATATATTATTGAACTTGAGAATCAGTCCAAAGATATTTCACAAGTCTGGCCTTGCGATTTGTTAATTGCAATTGAAAAAAAACAAACTTTAATTTAAAATTTTCATAATTTGAGTTGAAATGGTAGATTAGTGGGATTCTAGGAGTAAATCCGAAATCTCCAGTTGCTAATCCTGTAAGAATTGTAGCCTCAATGATACTTCTATGCGCTGCTGCAATTTTTAACACCGCACCATTGCACTAATTAGGTGGTTGAAGAGTAAGTAAATGGATAATCGGAGACCCCATTTATAATTTTAAAGTATGAGTTGATAATCCACGTATGTTATTAGTGATATTTCGGCCGATTTTCAAACTTCACTGGGATCAACATGTATCACCATATATTTATATCATTACAGCTCATTACTCTTGGAATAATCTGAATTCTGTAAGCCACGACCTTTCTCATGTCTCTAAATGTGGATGCGATGTCTCTTCAGGACATAATGAGTATTCAAGAGATATGAATATAAGGCCATCGTATACAAGAGATAGATAAAAGTCACCTCAAAAAGTGGTGTTCTTCAACACAATCGGCATCCAGAAGCTAACGGCAAAGTTGAGGTCTATGTTCATTATCATTAGATTATAAACATCGCATTGAAAATCTAATAAAATAAATCCTAAATAATAATAATAAATAGATAAATGTAACAACATAAGATCCTCTGATCTGTTGTTGCTTTATTTTCAGTTTTCTTTCATTTTCTATTAAACAATAATTTTTTTCTTTGCTTTTTAATCCAATGAAGAGTTTATTATGTTTAAAATGCACATTTCCATTAAGGGATTGTTACAATGTTTTATTTACACAAGTAACTGATTTGTATGCCAATTGAGAACACCATGTATTTTCGGTTTAAAAAGTAAATTTCTTCATGAAATCGAAACAAAATCATTGCGTTTAACATATCATTCGAAAGCTTATTAAATTTGCAAGTTTTTGTGAGATTTGACGTTTTGTGGATAGTTTTTTCGAAAAATGGTGAGCATCTAAGTAATCAAGACATTGTGACTTCCCCAAATAAGATGAAGATCAAGCTGTTCTTTAGGTCCCGAGTTTGTAAAATTCAAGGTTATAGGTACTCGGCTATTTTAGAAAATTTAATGCTAAATCCGAAAATGTGGTCAAAATGGAGATATTACAGTTTTTATGGATAAAGACGTGGTTTCCTCAATAAAGTCATTGATTTATTTTATATCTGCAACGGATTGGATTGGAAAAATGAGGTCTGCGGCATTTTGCTACATTTTTGATCTAGTTCCATCCAATTTTTTTTTTTTTACACTAAGAGATACTCACCCTGTATATAAACTATATAGCAAATGAAAAAAAATTATGTTTTAGAACAGTTGATGAATGTTCGAAACTAGTTTTCAAATAAAATAATTTCTATTAGAAGTGGCAATTAATTTATAAACCCTAATTACATTGATCATTCCATACCAACAGGCGTATATCAAGTAAAAAAATCTACCCCGTTTTTCCAGGTTGACTGTGGAGCTGAGAACAAGGAAGTTCTGCCTCACTCATCTTAGTCTCTTGGCTTGGCTCTAACATTTTTTTTTCCTTTTTAGGGTTTTAGGTTTGTGGTGAATCATTCATATGAAAATTATACTCATATCAGGGACGTAATGTATGAATTTATTTGTTTAGAGAGCTCTACTTTGTTCAGTTTTAGAATCAGGAATTGGTTTCATAACTTCATTCCAAATAAGTTTTATCTATCCGATCTTTAGCGGTTTGTTATATTTATTTGTACATAATCAAATTGTTTGCATAATTAACTATTTGATATGATTTTTCCTCTCTTTTACAGAGTGAACTCGGACACAAGATTTCACATATTAGCCCTAAATCAATTTTAAAAAAAACAAACATAAAATTCATTTTTTCGCATTCTACACTTCGCATTTTTATCAACGATATATAAAAAAACTTTAAAGATAAAGGTACGAAAAATGGTATAGAACGACCAATACAATTAGAATTGATTGATTAATTAATTGCCAGTTGGATTTCTTTTTACCTATTCCTAGTTTCGAATGTTAAGCATTCATCCTCAGTTACTTTGTCACATCACAAACTACTTTGTTACATAGATTACATTTATTAATTTTTTAATGATGTAAGGAAAGAAATCGAATATACTGATACTCACTTAAGGCAGCGAATCGAAATGGACCTCCAAAAGATTTCATGACCTAGAATGGACTGAATGTACACAGAAGGATGGGTCAGGTAGAGGTGGTTCTTTCAGCCTTCCCGTTCCCATTGACGACAAATTTAAAATGTGTTTATTGGGATTTATTTATCTTTATTAAATTTATAAAACAAAACATTTTTACACGTCTACATTTAAATTAGAATATATGTACAGAATATTACCTGAGACATTAATACTTTAAACGTAAATGAAAATATGCTTACTACAGAAAAAAAACTAGATAAATAGTTATTTACAATATTACAGTCAAAAAGAAATATAGGAATGTCTAAAATGGTTGTTTTACAAACACTTACTGAAAACAATTTTTTTTTTTTTAAAATGATTTTTACAAATAAACTTTAGAAATTCCCAGGCACTTTAAAATGAACACCATTTCCATCATTACCCTCACCATCGATTTCTGAATCATAATCTAGAACTTTTTCTGTTTTCCTTTGACTCAAATGCAAATCGTGTCTAGCTCCTGCAAAATTCGTGGAATATCTTCAAATTTTACAGGTTTCCATCAAATGCAGCCATTCCGAATAATTAATTCTTAACTCACTAAAATAAATAAAAATAAAAACGCAAAAGAATCCTACTTATGTCAAATACAGCTGATTGCTGAGAAATGGTCAAGGAAAAATTAAAACGAGAGCAATGGCTTGTACTTTGTACAACAAAGAGGATTAAATATTTTCTACGTAGAAAACTACACCTTCTATTCCGTGAAAAATTACAGGTAGCAAAAATAGGAGTATCTCGAAGAATATTTTAAGCCAATTTTCCGAGAAGCTTACCGGTGAAAAGTTGATTCACAAATAGTTGGTTTTAGGCTATTTTCTCCTTGATGTATTAGTTTCTCTTCTGAAAATTTGATGACTTTATGGTTATTTTCATTTTGAAGGATAGCGAAGTTGGAATCCTAAATAATATTATTGTATTCTCTTAAAATACCTGACCATATATTAACCTTATTTATATACTTTTTTTTTTTTAAAGGTTTTTTGCTGTTCCTTTTTTCTATTATAATAAAAGTATCTTCAATAAACTGAAGTCACTATAATGATGTGCTTTTATCGCTGCTGGTAGAAAATATTTTCAACTAGCGAGACATTTATCGTCGATACAAATTCAGTTTATCAAATGTGAAAATGATCACTTTTCAGGAATGTGGAAAACTGTTTCAGTGTTCATTTAAAATCACATTGACGGGATTATTCCTCGTATCAATGATGAGTAATAAGCTGAATTCCAGAGTAATTGCAAATTCAAGAGTTCGTTGCAACGAACATCAGTCCTAAGCTAAAGATCAAAATAAAAATATGTTTTTTTTATATTTAACCCTCCAGTAGTCGCAACCGATCTGAGATATCGTCCAAAGTATTTATTGCGTAGTGTTCCTAGTAGGATTTTTATAATGAGATAAGTGACCCAGTACCTTTCAACTAATATTTCTCGAATGCATTAGTGACGTCGAATCCTCAATGTTCTCTCTAGATTTTTAGTTTTTATTTTCTATTCCGCTATTACCGGGACAAGATCTATTAGGCTCATTGCGACTACTGACGCGATAGATTTTATTGTATCATTATTAAATTCTGAATCCTAAGCGCACGTTCGATTTAGAAAACCCAGACGATATTGAAATAATTTGTAAAATCATTCTATGTAATACGGAGAACAATAGTGATGTAGAAAATGTTGATGAAAGTGAAACAGATGTTGATGAAGAAAGAATTAAGCATTTAGAGACTGAACACAAAGATGATGATTACCGATAATTCGTTTATAGGTAAGAGTTTTTTTTATGTTTCATATATTATAGAAAAGAGGATGCTCCACCTGAAGCAAGTCATGAAGGACTCAGCTATATAAGACGACATTGTGAATTATGTGAAAGACGAAGGCTGACTGAATACTTTTGTGAACAATGTAAAATGTATTTATGTTTAGAACATTCAAAAATTGCCTGTCAAAGCTGTATAAATACAATTAGTGAAAGAAATAATAGTTAAAAGTTGTTACAATAGATAACAAATATTTTTATTAATTATTATAATTATTAATTTTTATAAATGTGTATAATTATGTGCATTCCTTTAAAAATCAAATAAAGTAAAGGAAAAAAATATAAAAGTGATGAAATCATCAGTAAAACTATTGAATTTCAAGAGGTGATCTGTCAGATCGTTGCGACTATTGGTGTTAGTCCTAGAGTTGCGACTACTGGAAAATACTTTGCATTTTTATTAACAATGTCACAGAATGGTTATGGATCGTGGATATAATTATTATAAAAAAGGAAATTAAACTGAAATATCCCTCTGAAAAAATATTAGATGTATTTCTACCTTAAGAATTATACAATATCCATGTCAGCCTATCTGACTATAGTAAAGTTCCAAATTGTTTTCGATTTATTTTTAAGACTTTGAGCTTAATTATTTTTTTTTTACATTACATTAATTATTAGATTGTTCTCTAGTTCAGACCTTTTTTTTTTTTTTTTTTAGTCTGTAAAAAAACTTGACCTAAAAAAAACTAAACTGCGTCCAAGGTAGTTCAGGATATTAAAGAAGACAGTTCCGAAAATTCTACTTTTAATTTCCGGTGTGTGTTAGTCGCAGTTCGCTAGAAAGGGGAAAAAGTGTAGTCGAGTACGTGGCGCAATTTTTATATAAACTTTATACAGTTATATATTTGTATTATGAATAAGTATATTTATGTTTGTAAATATAAAGTTAATATTTAATAATCTTTAAATTCATTTGTAATAATAAAACGTTAAAATTTATTAGTTAGGATTGGAAATAATTTTTAAAGTGTTCTAGTTTAGTCAATAGCACATTAATAAAATAGAATATGGTCAGGAGAAAGTACAGTACAAATGCATATATATATTTATTTTTTTTTTATTTTTTTTTTCTTGTGCCGGCTGCTTAAGAAGCATTCCTAAGAGACTAAAAAAAAAATAACCGTTAATTCGCAAAGTGGCTTGATGAAGATTTGAACGTCAGATGAAACGTTAGCACAGTTAATCATTTTTATATTATTGCGTTGTTGTTATTTCTGGTTATGCACCCCTGACCACCTTCCCAAAGTAAACTTTGTGTTAGTATAATATATATATTTTTTAAATTAACACCTATCAAAAACATAATTGACAATTAGCGGATGTGCTGAAATCAGAATATAAACAAAATTGGCATGTTAGATATGATGAGAGACAGTGCCCAGTGGCACTCCTTTCCTGTCAATGGTTTTACTTTTATTTAATTATGTCTCTCATCCAATTTCTTTTCAGTTTCATCCTGGTATTCTCAGGTGAGATTGATACCAATGATGAGTTTGTTTTGGTTGTACCTTTAATTTTTCATGAAACAGTCTGCAGTGTGTCCATATGAATTTAATGATTGTTTTTATGTTTTATACCTAAAAATAAAATAAAATAAATAAATAAATAAAATATGTTTTAGTTTCAATACCTATTAAAATAGAAATATGGTTGTGTCTATGCTCGGCTACAAGGTATTTAAGGGTACGAACTTTATAGAGGCTATGTGCTTCTCAGGAGATTCGGTTGGGTGTTATCAACAGAAAATCAATAAATTAAACATTGCCATACTTTCGGACCTTAGTTTGTTGTCTTGAACACTAAACAACCAAGCATCCATAATAAATAATTAAAAATAGTTTAAAATAAAATAATAAATAAACAAGTACTTTACGAACTACTGTAATATGTTACATTTAAAAACGCAATATATAAAATTTTTCATTTTACTTTAATAATTTCTTTCATTTTACTTATATAATTGTTAACTATTTCAGGGCTTTCAAGACAGGAATGGGTTGCATGGACTCTTATTTTGAGGATTGTCTTTCGGAAAACGACAGAAAAATATTCGAAAGTCATGTAGCAGGTGCTAGGCATACCTTTCGATTCCTCTGTGACGATCCAGGTTTCCAAGCAGGTAAATAAAATAAATATATACACTATATTTATAATAACTATAATACTAAATATTGCTATAATTATTCTGCTATATATTAAGCCATAATAGCTATTAACTCATGATTTCAGAGTACCTCATGTACACACAGTGCTATAAAGGGATAAGCCGAGACTGGGACGCATGCGCTAACAAATTCATTGGTCTTGTTGAAGAAGAAATGGCTAGGAAAAATACAACGGATCAATCAAGACTAGTTGAACTCTGTTGGTGAGATATTATTATATATTTAGCTATCTGATATTTAAGGAAAAGTATTTTTCTAATAACTTGTTTTTTCTTTTAGTACCCTTTTTTTTTTTTTCTGTTCGATAAAAGAAGAAAATATGTATACGTTTTTAAGAATTACATACTTGTCAAAGCGGTTTATACAATTTTCTCTTTAAATTCGATTTTCCAATCTTTTCTTCTTTCCGAAAAATACTTTTAGGTCTCCAATTAAAGCTAGTTAAATTTCCTTTAAATAGTTGTCCGAAGGTATTTTTGTGAAACTAGCACTTTAGTGAGTATACGGCAGAGAACTTGATTGTAACAGAAAAATTTTAAATTTTGTGAAAAATTTCCAATTCTTGAAAAGTTATTTATCCTTAACCAATTGTTCTATAGAGCTGCAGATAGGCTTAAATTGTATGAAAATTTAGTGTTGTTTAATATTCTTAAAATTCTATGTCAAGCAAATTTACATATTTTACGATATTAAAGTGAAAAATTAAAACAGTGCTGACGTATTTTGGGGTTCCAAACTTACAAATTTGCGAATGTCTTTCCCATTTTTTTAAACTTATTTATTATATATTTTTTTAATATATATATACCATTTTAAGCATGCTTTTATTCGATGGATACAAGCTCCCAGACCCCGATATCTCATTTCAAGGCAGATAATACAATAAACTGGGTTATGGAATAAATTTATGTTTTCCCAATTAAATTTGCATGTGGCTCTTGGACTAAAAGGTCTTATCCTGTTGCACGATATCGCTCCACCTCGTATAAACATACAGATGGCAAATGAGTTGAAGGAGTTGAGTTATAAAGTTAACCCATATATTCTTCTGGTATGTTCCATAAACTCCACTACTTATACTTGAGTTTGGATAGATTTATGCGAGATAAATTGTTTGCAAATGATTCAGAAATTAAATATTTCTTCTCTGGCTTTGTTTTATTGTGTGACTATAACTTTTTCAATTTAGCTTAGAGAACTTGCCAAGTCCTTAGGAGAAGTGTGTTTAAAAATATATTAAATGTTTTGAACTGTTAGTATTTGATTTTTTTATTACTTTTTTTTGTCTATATAATTCTTCTTCTTCTTCTTTCTCTTTCTTGCTAAGCCACAGAGAAGTCACAATCCAGCGCTACCCGTCCTTCCTGTTCATAACAGCTTAATCTCAGTGATGATTTTTTTTTTTTTTTTTTTTTTATCCCCAATCATCTGACGGTATTCCTGATAAGAGATCCTTGGGCGACCTCGAGGTTTAATACTTGTATCTCTAGCATCCATTGTCTTCTTGAATTCTCTCACTTCATGAACAAACACGTCCAAACCATTTAAGTTATCAGTCTTCCATGATTTTCTGGAGGAACCTCTAATCTTTCCCAGATCCTTTCGTTTGCAATGCCTAGTTCTTCCTGCTGCTCTACGCAAGAACTTCCTCTCAGCATACTTCCTTGTCAAGCATCACCCAGCTCTCACCATATGTAAGGATCTGAAAGTACATATACATACATTTTAACATCGTCCCCAACTACACAGTGTCCGAAAATGTTATTTTTCATCTGGTAGTAAACCTGGTTAACTCACGAAAGCCCATTGCCTATCTCTTGGTCAAGCCTACCAGATCTATTTGTAATATTCACTTGAATCTTACTGAAGATCGATCCAGGATCTTCCCGTTACATAATATTTGAACTCATTCTTCTCAATTTCGTGAAGGAATTAGGAGTTCGCTTTTCGTATTGTTATTTACTTCCTGTTTTCAAAAAAGGAAACTTCATGTGGGACAACCTAATAGGAGTCCTTTGAAAATCAGTAGGTTTTGAAGGTATTCAAGGAAACCTTTAAACTATAATCACATCATTTTATTTACATAAATCAAAAAATACAACTAAGTTGATACATTTTATTATTACAACTAATATTAATAGTTATATTAACAAACTATTACTTTATCAATAAACACTATTATTTGTCCTACTTACTACAAAACCAAAATTAATAAGTTACGCACTACATAAATTTTTATATTATTATCGTATTAAGATAGATATGATTTATAGGAGTACCTACCATATCCCAAAATAATATTGTCTGCATTATAGAACAAAAACTTTTCCGAAGTCGTATACTTCTGGAATATACTTCAGACATGTTTCTTCATCACTTTGATTAGAAGCTCGCGGGGTCAATAGCTCCTCCTAAGTAATGTTACTTGCTCAACCACTCCAATAAACTTTGGCTATAACTAAAAGTTTTGTTGGTCGGCTAAGCGGGAGACTATCCAATATCTTGTTCCCACATACACAGATTAGTTTACTTGTAAAACAATATAGTTAATAATAGAATTGGTTTATAAAATATTAGTGTATTAGTATTTTTTGTTTATTTTATTTTTTTACTCACACCTGTCTATCAAAATACAGACAATCAGTGAATCTGTTGTGTGAACGCATACATGACTTCAAAGGCATCAGGGGAAGCAGAACCCAGTGGCATCTCCTGTCTTGATTTCTTGAATTTTATTTTAGCCTTGAAGGTACCTCATCTAAATATGTTTTGTAACCATTCCGTTTATAAGTGTATTAGGATGTCCATTGAAGTCTTCGCAGAAATAGTGAGCTCGTACTTGTTCGTTAACGGTAAGTAGGCGTAGGTAAGTTAGTAAGGTTTTGTTGCTATCGTACCAGGATGATTTTTTGATTGTCCTGAATGTGTTTGCCTGGAAGATTTAAAGTTTGTTAAAACGTGTCTTTTTAGCTGTTCGGTGTATCTGTGTATATCCAAATAGGTTTCAGTAAGTAAGTATTTGTGTTCATTTTTTGTTTAACTTGTAGAGTTAAACGTTTGGAGGGGACTAAATATACAATTCTTAGTCTTTGTTTGAGCTTTTTCCTTTGACCAAGGTAGTGTACAGTGTCTGTTTGAGGAATCCGTGTGTTGTAAAGGAAAACTGGCGTATTTCACGTCGAAGAATAAAAGCAATATGTTGCGATTTGTCTTAATTTATACGTCCTTTTCAGATATTTTTCCAGTCATGTAACTTTGACAAGTAATGATGCAGTGTCCGTGAAGTGAGCTAGATTTTTATCTCTTTTTAAAATAGGAGTGTCGTCTGCATATATCGCTGTAAGAATGTCAGAGCTAATTGTATTCTCGAGTGTGTATATAATGTCGAGAAGTATTTAAGTACTGCGCCTTGTGTTACTCTTGCTGACGTCAATTTAATAAAAGAAAACTCTTTAGTTTTAGTTAGTTTTTTAAGTAACAAAATAAAATTTGTTTATTATTTTTTTTTTTTTGTTATTTGAAAACATACTACAGATTTAGATTATAATTATAATAAATTAACATGATTTAATTTTTAAAAAAACATTACTTAGTTCTGTTAAATAAATAATTTATTGGATATTTAAACTTATTTTATTTATTTATTTACATTTTGGTGCCATGTACCACCACATTTGGTTAGAGGCACCATACTCAGGTTCAGAACTATAATTCCTTGTACAGGTTCGTTTCTTTTAAAAATTGAATAATGTGTTTGTGGAGATACGGGTTGTTTTCTAGTAATGTTGTAATTTCTCGATTTGTCAGACCGTTATCTTCTCTTAGCTTTTTGTATTTTTGGCATTCAATAAGAATGTGTTCTATAGTCAGATTTACCTGACATTCGTTGCATTATGGGGGTTGTTTGTCTTCCAATAAGTAACTGTGGGTTAATTTTGAGTGTCCAATTCTTAGTCTTGTAAAGATGACTTGTTCTTTTCTTGGTCCTGGTTCCTCTTTCCATGGTCCTGGAATTGATCTAATTTTTTTTAGTTTGTTGTTGCTGTCGGTTCCAAGTCATCTTTCATGCCAAACTATATTGATCTGACGTTTAATAATTTTGAATTTCGAAATGGATTCAATTAAGTTGGCTATTTCAGATATTATGTAGTTTTTAACATTATGGTTTTTGTTGGTAATGCTTGTGAGAGCCGAAAGTGAGTCAGAACAAATTACGTATTCTTTTTGGTCCATGCCAAGTGTTTTTATATGTTCTAGGGCTAGTTTAATAGCATACGATTCTGCCGAAAAAATAGAAAAGACAGATGGTAATGAGTAGCGTATTACTACTGACCCCATAATCACTGAGCAACCCACACCTTCATCAGTTTTTGATCCGTCAGTAAATATAAGCTGCGTATTTACATAACTGGAAATTGCCTCTTTAAAGATATACATTAACGAAGTCTTACATAAATTGTTTTTAATAATTTAACAAGAGTAAAATTAAATTTAGAAGGAATTAATTGCCAGGGTGGAAGTGAGTAAAAAAAAGAAATTTCTATTTTATAGGACATTATTTGAGTTATAATTCTAAAAAGATCAGGGTGACTTTTAGGAAGTATAGGAGCAATTATTTCAAATCCTGGAGTGGCCTTTATTCTTATCGAAGATTGAAGGAAATTATAAGTCCTTCGAATTGATAGAGACCATTCATCAGCGTCATAAAGCAGACTTGCTGTGGGGCTGGTTCTGAATGCTCCTGTCGCGAGTCTGATCATTGAATTATGAAAACAATTCAATTTTGTTTAGTAATTTTAAGGAGGCACTACAGTAAAGTGGAGCTCCATAAACCAGAACTGGTCGAATCACGGTACGATATATCTTTAAAAGGGTCAACCTGTCACTGCCGAATGTTGTGTGTGATAATGTTTTTAATAAGTTTTGCTTTTTATTTAATTTTGATAGAAGATAGTCGATTTAAGGTTTCCACGTAAGTTTACTGTCAAATATTACACCAAGATATTTGAATGAGGAAACTTTTTTAATAGTTTGATTATTTATGTTCACTGTGAAAGATTGGTTGCACTTATTTTTGCGACAGAAGTGAGATGAAACTGTTTTCTTGGTGGAAAATTTAAAACCTGCTTTTAAAGCCCAATGTTGAAGCTCTTTAACTGTATTTTGCATGATTGCTTTCCCAAAATTTAAATCATTACATAAAATGTATGTCAATAAGTCGTCAGCGTAATAAAACCGGAGGTTTTATCTGGTCTATAATATTGTTTATGGCTATGCTAAAGAGAGTAGGACCTAACACTGACCCTTGTGGAACACCATTAAAAAGCTCAAAACTTCTCGATAAACTGGAGCCGATTCTAACTTATAGATATTTTGTAGACTACATAAAATTTAATATTTTTTGTCGCCATTTAAGTAAATAATTTAAATTGTAATATTAAGAGGTTTTGAGATAATATTTCAATGTACCCTCCTGATTTTCACTAAAAACTACACATTCATTATTCAAGACATTTTACAACAATATGTTAAATATCTTCACCCAAAAAATAAGTTAGTTCCATTTTTGTCCATCCAACCAGTCTCCCTCACACATTCCCCTATTCATCAGTCCTTCCATGATGCCCTCAACCCAACGTTTTCTAGGGCGACCTTTTTTCTTTCTTCTTTCCGGGCTCCATTCAAAAATTCTTTTTGGCTATCGCTCCTCTCGCATCCTCTTAACATGTCCAAACCACTTAAGTCTCATATTCTCAATAGTGTAGAGGATGCTATCCATTTGTTCTACTCTCTGCCTGATTTCAGTGTTTGGAACTTTCTGAATCAGTGATACTTTGCAGGAAAGTTTCCAATAATTCATTTCTAGGGATAGAAGTCCTTTGGCTTCTAAAAACAACACCTACAACAATAAAATAATTTAGTTAATCTTGGAACTGTCTGTCTAAGAGAAAACAAATGCAGTCGTTAAAGGAATAAATATTTTTAGAACTTTATAAGAACGGATAATTTCAGATATAACATATGACACAGGATGGAAATAAATAACATTTCCAGTGTGGGTATAGAAGAATTGATAATGGAAAAAAAAGCAATATAAGAAATTATCTATAGGAATGAAAATATTATCATAAGGAAATTGTAAATTCAGGATTATGTTTTATATCTGATATATTAGAAATATGATTTGTACTTGACAGAAAAAAAAAGTAAAATAAATTTGTTCATAAATTAGATACACTTCAGAAAACAATTATCGCACGTCAAGATTAATATTATAACTGTCGGCACGCAACTGATCTATGGGTTTGATGCTAGTGTTTGTGTAATACGCTATGTTATAAACTAAAGTTGTGGGTTTAAAAAAAAAAAAAAAATTTTCTGCCTAGTAAAATTACATCTGCTTTTTATTATTTTTCATAACTTTGCCTGAAATGAAAATAGCCACGGAACCTCATTAGATTAAACTTTCATTGAAGTGCTATCAATGAATATTTGCTTTACAAAGGATATACATGTTATTATGAGCGTTTTCGTTAAATTTACTCGAGGTATTTTTATTTTATTTTGCATGCAGTGGTAAATTTCAATAAATGGCGAACAAAAAGAGCTCTTTCGGTTATGCAAGGATAGAAATATAAATTGAAAACCGAAAGCATATTTGAAATTAAAAAAAAATAAATAAATATCTCCTAGACAGGAAAAGCAATAAATCATGGATATGTCTACCTGTAATCTGCTTAAATGCAATGCCAATAGGTTCGTCTGCTGAACTTTTGAACCCTTCAGTCTTTGTATTACATCAAAAGCAACTATTACATTTTAAAATCGTTCTCAACTGTTTTCTTCTTTTGATAAACTTACATTTTAGAATTATAAGGATGGACTTGACTTAAATTATTAATTTAATTTAATCAAAAAATTAATGGTTATTCGAAATAAACAAAGGTGAGAGAAAATAAAGTGTTTCAAACGTTACTTTTTTATTCAAACCAATATAGCTCCTAAACTGTAAGTTATATTTAGACAAAAAATATTTTATAATAATTTCCTGATAGAAAACAACAGGAAAATTGCGATTCGAGCAACACTAAAAGTTCCTTTACATTTCGTTCACGAAGTAATATTTTTTAATCATGACACAAAACCATAACTGTGCTAAAAAAAAAAAAAAAAATATATGATCTTTCCTAAAGTTTGTTCGCAGTTAACGTGTTTCGGAGAGAATCTGTCCAGCACGAGGCCTAATGTTGAGTCCAAAATAATTTTATTAGGTAGCAAATATTTAATTTTTTCTATCCCATGTTTTCTTGTGGTGTAGTTTATTTAAATATTTGTTATTAAACGTAAGATAACCTATTATATATACATACATACAAGTGTATATATATATGTATGTATATATATATATATTTTTATTATAAACCGGGTGGGAAACCAATCAAATTATTATAAAAGTCTGAGTGTAATAGTCATATTAGTGTTGGTTGAGAAAATTAGTAGGCTAAAGAAACTAAATAGACAGGATAGATTCATAAAAATAGAGGTTGCTAAACGAAAAATAAACTAAATGAAATTTCTCAAGGAATCCGAAGAAGGTGAAATAGCTTTATGCCGCCTTGGAACGTGCTATTGTGAATTTCTATATGGCTACTTCTAGTTAGAACTTTATTCCCTGGCCTTGGAATGCTGTAATAACTGAAGTACAATGTAGCACCCTGTTACTAGTCCTAAAATGTATAAAAATATATATGTCCTAGCATAAATAAAAAAGAACCATAAAAAAAAGGACATTTGGTGGGTCAAAAATATTAGGTGAGTTGTAATTTTATTCACTCCTCGAATAAATCTAAGAAAACAGAATCTTAAAAGACAATGTTACCTAAACTGAAGTTTAAAGCCACATGAACAAAAAGAATTTAAATATTCGCTACTTGGATAGTTACAATTTTTGATCGTTATTCAAATAGCGAATAAAGACCATTCATTATTTTTATCTATTTTTTCTTTCTATCAACACAATTCTATCTAACAATTATTTTTAAAAAAACTTATAAATTCTTGATCTGTCATTTAAATATTTTAGATTTGAATATATTTTACTACTTAAGTTTTTTTTTATGATAATAAATAATTAAGATAATAGAGATTCCACTGTTATTATTATAATAGGGACAGGGGTAGATTTGATAAATAGGTTTTCTTTTTTCTTTTTTTTTTTTTAGTTTAATAATGTTAAAATTAATTGAAATTCCTGCTCAAAAAAAAAAAAAAAAAAAAAAAAAAAAAAAAAAAAAAAAAAAAAAAAAAAAAAAAAAAAAAAAAAAAAAAAAAAAAAAAAAAAAAAAAGAACAATTAACAATGAAATAAAAAGTAGACTTTTAAATTAAATAAAAATTAACAAATAAAAAAATGATTGTAACTAAAATTTACAAAGCTGACCGGTTTCAATTCCATCCAGAACCAATGAATCTTGAAGTTACAAAGCGAAGTTACTGGAATCTTTTCCTGTCCAATTTGATGAATTTTCCATTGAATTAATATATTGATTTCTAGAGAAATACTGCGACTCGCAAACAAATTCCAGGTTTAGTGATAACCACCAAGAAAGCGATGCGTTGCATTCAACTAAAAAAAATAACTATTGATTTTAGCGTATAAATTATGACATTGTGTTCTCACTGTGATCTGGTTCGAGACAGTTGAAATGAGCGGATAATTCCAGATAATTTCTTATCTAGAGACTGACTTGAATAGAAGTAGTGTGGCGTCACAATAATATTTTCATGGCTATTGTTATAACTAGAGCCCGGATTCTCGTGCAATTGCATCTTGTTATTGCAAGCTCGTAATCTGCCAGGGACAAATTAGTTATACGAATTAGGATGCTTGGGCCAAATATAACTAGTTTAATATTGCACATTTTAGGGGTTACTGCATAAAATTGCACATACTGCAGTTTTAATGCATAAAATTGCACATTCTGTGGTTTTAATGCAAAAAATTGCATATTTTGCAGTTTGAATGCACAAAATTCCTGCATTCAAATAGTAAATGCACAACACTTTCTTGTATTTGAAAAAGTAGCAACTTTAAGATGAATGAATATTATTCTTATTATAAAAATATAAAAAATCCAAGCGTGTTAAAATGAATATGCTTCTATAGTGTTCATAGAAATGTTTAGATTGACTTGAGCTAGGAAACTCGGATCCCCAACTTCCAAGAAATTTTGAGTCTCTCTCCTAACTTTTTTCATTGGAAGCTTTAATTTTTTAGTTTCCGACTTCCCTCAACGAAGTAACATTGTCTCCATTAAAATGCCTAAAATTTCAGCTAGTGTTAGTTCAAAGATACGAGGATGGATAGAAAAATATCCGGAACTAAAATCTGATGACAAAATAATGTATTGTGGACCCTGTGACAAAGCTATCGGCAGCGAAAGAAAGACACAAGTTGATGCACCCTGTAATTCGAGTAAGTTTTTAACTTAACATTTTTATCCCTTTTTAATGACTTAGAGCATAAATGTACGGTTATTTTTATTTGCAATTGCAATTTTTAACCACTAAATGACATCAACAGTTAAAAGATTTGAGAAAACTCAAAACTGGCCCTGTGCAAACTTTACTGCCTGAGAGTTCCTTACATCAACATGCCCATGAAGAATTTTTAATGGATTTGTGTTACACTATGGTTGCAGCAAACATACCTTTTGACGAATTGCATTCGACACCTTTTAAATCGTTTTTAGAAAAAAACATCAATAATAAAATTCCTGATGAGAGCACGGTCAGAAAGAACTATTTAGACAAATGTTTCAATTCAACAATGTCAAAAATTAAGAAACAAATCCAGTCATTTTTGTTAAATAATGGTTGATGAAACTACCGATCCTCGGGGTAAATACATTTTTACTATAGTAATTGGTATTCTTCATCCAGAAATTTTAGTAACTCCATTTTTAGTTTCTGTAAAAGAACTTGAAAAAATAAATAACCAAACTGTTTCCCGTCACATGATTAAAACAGGAGTCAATTTAAAAGTTTTTTATTCCAAAATGATCCATTTAACGTGCATGGCTCTGAATCGAGTTGCTGATAAGATCCGTGAAGTATTTCCAGATGTAAATAAATTTATAAATAACGGAAAAAACATTTTCCTTAAAGCACCCCATCGTGTATCAGTGTTTCGAGACCAAATAGGCTGTCCTCTCCCGCCAGAACCTCTTATTACTAGAAGGGGATTGTGGTTGGAAGCCGCCTTGTTTTATGCGGATAATTTTACTAAATATAAGAGGGTAATCGCCGAGCTCGATGAAGATGCTAAATCTGTCACAAAAGTAAAGTGAACTCTATATAAAACGTCTATTACATCTGATTTAGCTTTTATTCGTGCCCACTGTAACATACTTTACGATTCAATAAAGAAACTTAAGAATAAAATATTTTTGTGAATAGACCAATAGATATCATTGCAAAATCGGGAAGCCAACTTCAAATATTTATTACTGAAAAGAGTGTAATCATTTACTATGAATTCAAGAATGTCCTGTACAAAAATCCTGGTTACAATATTTTAAAAACTACGACGCTGCTCCCAATGGAATTGATGTTTCCTTAGAAGGAAACCCAAGAATGTTATTTAAAAATCATTATTTAACTACTCCCTTACTAAGGACTGGATCAATAATTTTTAAGATAAAAAGCACTTTTGGGAAAGAAAATTAACTAGCAAATTGTTTGTTCAACCTTTTTTATTATTTGCATTTTATTTTGCACGATTTTAAGTTTTTACTGCACGATTTCAAGTTTTTATTGCACATTTCAGAATTTTTGTTACACGGAAATCCAGGCTTTAGTTATAACCAAATAACGACGATACAACAACAGACAATAACATTTTGAAAATACCATTACAAATTTAAAACTTAAAACTAAAATATTCATTTGTTTCTCCTTAACTGGAAAGGTACTACAGGGTTTAATTTAATAAAATTACAATATCAATTAAGTATATAATCCATGCCTAAACAGTTGAAGTTACGCTAGACGTATTATATTACAATCTTAGGTTGCATGTATTATAATTTTTTATGATTGAAAAAATGTTTATAAGCTTATTGCTCATTCTTTTAATTGAGTCGGTAAAACGTTTGAAAGAATCTCAACAACAATCCAGTCGTCTAAAATTGTGATTTCTGAGTAAGAGTTCCCATCAGTGGAAGTAATTTGATAGTGGAAGAGAGAGTCTAGGACGGTTCTGTTCCTTTTTCTTTTTATAAAATGGTCTTCGTAATTACCCTCAATCAGAAATTCGTTTGAACATGAATTCCTCACTTTTCATCTATTGAAAAAAATCTGCCCCGGTATTCATTTAAGAACTCGTAAAATAATCAGATTCAGAAATTTGTTTTTTTCTTTTTTAGGCGCAATTACAAGCAGTTGAATTTTCTATGATTTCGTACATTCGCTGATTGTCCTCAGCTAGAAGATACGTATGAGTAGAAAAATGAAGTAAAAGTAACATGAGGCTATCATTAATTTAATGATCTTTACTGGAACATTGTATATTGATTACTGTGCCCTGACTAGGATTTGAATTATGTCTCTGATTATTTCAAGTGGAAATATTCATTCTTTGATAGAAAAAATAGGATGATATAAGACGTTTTCTTAAAACATTGGATTTTTTTTTCAGTCTGTCACATAATTTGCTTCTTCTTCTTCTTCTTTTGCATTTCCCCTTGTGTGCCTTTCAGCGTCGGGGTGCGTTCAGCCAGGAATGCCATTCTTCTCTGTTCCTTGCTAGGTTCCTTGTCTGGCGGATATCTTTGCCTCTCTTTCGGCACAACCTGTCCATGTATTCGAGGTATGGTAATCTTGGGCGGCCTCGAGGTCTTCTTCCCTCCGGGGCATAATCCATCGTCTTTAGTGGATCTCTGTGGTCTTCCATCCGTACCACATGTCCGAACCACTTCAGCTGCCTGGTCTCAATGGCTTCCATGACTGGGGCGACCTCCAATTCTTCCCTAATCCTCTCGTTTCGGATTCGGTCCCTCCTAGTCCTCCCAACAATCCTACGAAGAAATCTCATCTCTGCCGCTGTGATTCTGCTCTTCTGCCTGTCCATGAGGATCCAGCTCTCAGAACCATATAAGAGTATCGGCAGGTATATCGATTTGAAGATATGGAGCTTAACGTTCTTGCTCACTTATCTTTTACCAACAACAGTGTTGCAGATCTGGTAGTATACTGCGTTTGCTTTGCTTATTCTACTTGATATTTCCGCGTCAACTTTCCCAGATCTGTCCAAAACTGCTCCCAGATAGGTAAAATCGGTGACCACCTCCAACTCTTCTCCATTGCAGTAAACCAATACCTCTTCCTCTTGCCTTCCAACTTGTAGGACCTTACTTTTACTGGCGTTTATGTCCATGCCTTTTCTTCGCAGCTCTTCAAACCACTCTGTGACAGCCTGCTGGAGCTTCTCCACTGAGTCAGCGATCAGCACTATGTCGTCTGCATATATTAGGAGCTGAGTTACCACTGGCATGAGATTTCTTCGACCTAAAAATGTCCTTTCAGTCCTTCTTTTACATATGGACGCTATTTCGTCCATAAACAGTATGAATAGCAAGGGGCTTAGACTGTCACCTTGCTTTACCCCCCTCTGGCTATATTAAAATGCCTAGATTCCTGACCGTTTAATTTTATAATTCCTTTTGGATCTTGGTAAATGGACCGGATTGCTTCCACTAGTCCCACTGCAATACCCTTCACTCTCAGCGCTTCCCATATTTCATTTCGTGGAACTGAGTCAAAGGCGGATTTGAGGTCCAGAAAGGCGAGGTACATATTTTTATCTCTGTCCCAGGACTTTTGTAAAATATTCCTGAGGGTGAAAATATGGTCCTGGGTTTGTCGCCACCCCTATTAAGCTGGCCCCCCCACCATCGCCAAACGAATTAAAACCTATTGCATAATTTTGTGCTATTTATGTGCTAATTTGTTGCCGTAGTACGGATTTTGTTGCTCGCACCGTTTGGCAGGTATTAACGATCAAAGGTGGGGGGGGCTAGCTTAATATAAGGCTAGCCCCCCCACAATGAGAAAGAAATAGAATTTAAATAACTGCTTATGCCAGAATTTGTTGCTATTTTGTTGCTCTAAGATGGCATAAAAACATTTCAAAAAAATCAACAATTTAAAAAAAAAAAATTATGTCACATACAAGTGTTTACCGCTTAACCCGTAAATGATGAAATTTCTTTAAAAAATTTCACGCTATCTTAAAGCAACAACAATGTAACAAAATTTAGTACACATATATAATGAAATTAAACATTAAAAATTAAATTCTTAAACAGAAAAAATAACTATATTCTATTATTAAGAAGAACCAGTTCCACTGCGTGACTTAACATGACCGCGAAGACATAGTGTCGATTTTCGTTCCTTAAAAACGAGCAACAAATTCGGTTACCCATATAATTCAATAGCAGAATGTATAAACAATAGTTCAATGCCAAAAAGATGTGAGCAACTAATTTTTTTAGGAAACTATTATGGTCTAATTGAGCGTAATACTTATCAAAAACGAAAAAAAAGTCAATTTCCGTTCCTTAAAAACGAGCAACAAATTCAGTTACCTATATAATTCAATAGCAGAATGTATAAACAATAGTTCAATGCAAAAAAGATGTGAGCAACTAATTTTTTTAGGAAACTATTATGGTCTAATTGAGCGTAATACTTATCAAAAACGAAAAAGTGTCGATTTTCGTTCCTTAAAAACGAGCAACAAATTCAGTTACCCATATAATTCAATAGCAGAATGTATAAACAATAGTTCAATGCCAAAAAGATGTGAGCAACTAATTTTTTTAGAAAACTATTATGGTCTAATTGAGCGTAATACTTATCAAAAACGAAAAAGTGTCGATTTTCGTTCCTTAAAAACGAGCAACAAAAATTCAGTTACCCATATAATTCAATAGCAGAATGTATAAACAATAGTTCAATGCCAAAAAGATGTGAGCAACTAATTTTTTTAGAAAACTATTATGGTCTAATTGAGCGTAATACTTATCAAAAAAGAAAAAGTGTCGATTTTCGTTCTTTAAAAACGAGCAACAAATTCAGTTACCTATATAATTCAATAGCAGAATGTATAAACAATAGTTCAATGCCAAAAAGATGTAAGCAACTAATTTTTTTAGGAAACTATTATGGTCTAATTCAGCGTAATACTTATCAAAAAAGAAAAAGTGTCGATTTTCGTTCCTTAAAAAAGAGCAACAAATTCAGTTACCTATATAATTCAATAGCAGAATGTATAAACAATAGTTCAATGCCAAAAAGATGTGAGCAACTAATTTTTTTAGGAAACTATTATGGTCTAATTGAGCGTAATACTTATCAAAAACGAAAAAGTGTCGATTTTCGTTCCTTAAAAACGAGCAACAAATTCAGTTACATACATATTTCAATAGGAAAAGGTATACAAAATAATTTAATGCAAAAAAGATGTGAGCAACTAATTTTTTTAGGAAACTATTATGGTCTAATTGAGCGTAATACTTATCAAAAACGAAAAAGTGTCGATTTTCGTTCCTTAAAAACGAGCAACAAATTCAGTTACCTATATATTTCAATAGCAAAAGGTATAAAAAATAGTTCAATGCAAAAAAGATGTGAGCAACTAATTTTTTTTTAGAAACCTATTATGGTCTAATTGAGCGTAATACTTATCAAAAACGAAAAAGTGTCGATTTTCGTTCCTTAAAAACGAGCAACAAATTCAGTTACCTATATATTTCAATAGCAAAAGGTATAAAAAATAGATCAATGCACAAAAGATGTGAGCAACTAATTTTTTTAGAAACCTATTATGGTCTAATTGAGCGTAATACTTATCAAAAACGAAAAAGTGTCGATTTTTGTTCCTTAAAAACGAGCAACAAATTAGTTACCTATATAATTCAATAGCAGAATGTATAAACAATAGTTCAATGCCAAAAAGATGTGAGCAACTAATTTTTTTAGGAAACTATTATGGTCTAATTGAGCGTAATACTTATCAAAAACGAAAAAAGTGTCGATTTTCGTTCCTTAAAAACGAGCAACAAATTCAGTTACCTATATAATTCAATAGCAAAATGTATAAACAATAGTTCAATGCCAAAAAGATGTGAGCAACTAATTTTTTTAGGAAACTATTATGGTCTAATTGAGCGTAATACTTATCAAAAACGAAAAAGTGTCGATTTTCGTTCCTTAAAAACGAGCAACAAATTCAGTTACCTATATATTTCAATAGCAAAAGGTATAAAAAATAGTTCAATGCCAAAAAAGATGTGAGCAACTAATTTTTTTAGAAAACTATTATGGTCTAATTGAGCGTAATACTTATCAAAAACGAAAAAGTGTCGATTTTCGTTCCTTAAAAACGAGCAACAAATTCAGTTACTTATATATTTGGATAGCGGAAGATATAAACAATAACCCAATGCAGAAACGATGTGAGCAACTAATTTTTTTTTTTTTTTTTAAACTATTATAGTCTATTTGAGCTTATTTATGTTTTTTAAAAAAAAGATAAGAAATCAAGCATAGGTACTCACCTTCGAGGTAACTTAAACACTGAATTTGTGAGAAGTAAAAGGGGGGCAGTTAGGTTAAGTTTTAGATTTGCAATTGGGTTTCCCTTGTGACTCATTGGGTTTTTCGTTCCTATGGGAAACAAATTTAAAAAGGGGCTATTGAATATGTTAATCATATCATTTAAACAAAAATCTGGATCGGTTTTAAACGATTTTATTATTTCTAGTGATTCAAGAATATTTAATTTTGGGCTATTTTCTACTTGATGTAATATTTTTACTCCCAAGTCTTTATTTAATTTGTGGTTACTTTCATTTAGATGGAAAGTGAAATTTGAATTTTGGGTCTTATTAGTGTATGCTCTTATATGTTCTTATTTACTCTTTGATTTACCGATCGTCCGGTTTTTTTTTCCCGTGTATTTTGCTTCACAGTCATTACATTTTTTGGAAAAGGTCTATTTTGTCTTCCGGTGAAGGGAAGTATGATGACAGTGGTTTATTTATTTTAAATGCAGGGTTTAAACCTAATTTTTTCAATTCTTTCCCGACTTTAGCGGATATTGATTGGGCCGTAGTATGGTATAAAAATATATTTTGTTGGGGTAGCTTTTTCCTCTGGGGGTGTTTTGTATATATTATTCATAGTTTTTTTAAAATTTCTTTGTTATAATTTCGTTCATTTAGCGGTATATTTAAAAGGCGGTATATCATGCTATTAAATGCTGCGAGTTTGTGTGTTAGTGGTCTCCTGGCATTGTTGTCTATAACTACATCTGTGTGTGTGGGTTTCCCGTATTTATGAAATTCGTGTTATTTATTGTTTATGGAGATTTTTATGTCTAAAAAATTTAAAGTTCATGATGTGTTGAGCTAGTTTTGAATGAAGGATTTTCCGTTCTAATTTACATAAAAAGATCTGCTAGAAGGGGTGAAAGAGGGGACCCCATTGGTAATCCTTCTTCCTGTTTATAGAATGTATTGTTAAATTGAAAATAATTATGTTTTATGCAAACTGACTTAAATTTTAAAAGTCTAATTTTTCTAGTGGTTGAAGATAAGACCGGAAGATTAGTTCTTCAAAATTTCTATTGTTTCTGTTGTTGCCATCATACTTCCCTTCACCAAAAGACAAAATAGACCCTTTCCAAAAAAGCGGCGTATACGAATTAAAATGCAATGACTGTGAAGCAAAATACACCGGAAAAACCGGACGATCGGTAAATCAAAGAGTAAATAAGAACATATAAGAGCATACACTAATAAGACCCAAAATTCCAATTTCGCTATCCATCTAAATGAAAATAACCACAAATTTAATAAAGACTCGGGAGTAAAAATATTACATCAAGTAGAAAATAGCCTAAAATTAAATACTTTTGAATCACTATAAATAATAAAATCGTTTAAAACCGATCCAGTTTTTTGTTTAAATAATCAGATTAACATATCCAATAGCCCCATTTTAAATTTGTTTCCCATAGGAACGGAAAAAAAAACCAATGAGTCATAAGGGAAACCCCATTGTAAATCTAAAAATTAACCTACCTTTGTCTTTACGTTTGTCGGTACTCTTTTGGTTAAAACTCCAAAACTATTTACTCGATCTAAAAAAATTTTTTTTTTATCTGAAAGCTGGTTAAATTTACTGTCTAGTAAATAAATAAGTAAGTAAATAAGTAAGTAGTAAGTAAATAAGACTCTATGTATTAATTTTTTATTAAGTCCCTTGAAACATCCATGCCAGCACGTTAAGAACCCCATACTATTGTGAAATTCTTATTTTTTCGGCACATTTCTCGTATTAACTCCAAAAATATTTGTTCGGTCTCGAATTTTTTTTCATCTCAAAGCTGGTTACATTTACTATCAGATACTATATATAAAATTTTAATTAATTTTTGTTAAATACCGTTGCCAGCACGCTACAAGCTGAAAAACGTTTATAAAATCCAAATTTTTTGATTCATTTTCTATATAGATAACTCCTAAACAATTTGTCCGATCTTAAATTTCTTTTTTCCATCTTAAAACTACTTAAATTATCTATCAGGTTCTGTATATCAAATTGTGATTAAATTTCGTACAATATCCATACTAACACGCTAAATGTGTATGTTTTGGAAAAACATGACAGTTCTGATATGTTGAGTGGGCTGGTATGGGTACTTCACGGAATTAATTCAAAGTTTGATTTAATGGATCTCACAGCAAATTTAATCAGCTTTAAGATATAAAAACGGATTATAATTCAGGATCGAACCACTTGTTGTTTCGAGTTATAACGAAAAATGTGCCAACAAAAATTCATTACACATACATAAATACATTATTCCACAACATTACACGGAATTTAGTGTAGTGGAATGGATATTTCACGAAATTTAATTAAAATTAGATATATAATCGATCTGATAGTAAATTTAACCAGCTTTGAGATGGGAAAAAAAAAAAAAAAAAATCAGGATCAAACTAATAGTTTTGGAGTTATAGCCAGAACAATAATAGCAAACGTGTTTTCTCGGAAAAGTGTGACAGCCAAATTTTGTCCTTCACAGTTCTAAAAATATTGATCGAATTAAAAAAAAATTAATATAACCAAATTTATTACGAATTCTCTTAGCTTTAATAATATATGGAAGACAATATGTGCTAAAAGTATCGCTTCCCGAGTTACTGTATCTAACTGCTAAAAACGTACAATTTTCAACAATTTCCCCCTCCCCTGCCAAAACCCAATGATCTTTCGAAGAAATCTTTTTAACACATTTAGAGCTAAGGTAAGTGAACAATTTCCAGTAGTCAGATATTTTTTTTCTTAATTCAATTTCCAGGTTTGAAAGTAAATTACCCTTCATTATTATAAACATATTAACTTTAACTACTAATATTTTATTTATAGCAATACCCATTTAATAATAAACTATTCATTTGTGAAAATAAACATTTCAATTTAAAAATTAAAAAATAATTTTTTTGAAAAAAAAAAAAAAAAAAGTTTCAATTGAGATATTAAAAGAAATATATTATATTAAATATAGCTATTAACATTAGTAATAAAAACTGGAATGGTCATCCACAACTTCTTTTGAGATATTTATAATATATATTCAAAAGATATAGTTAAACTCAAAGGCAATATAACAAAAATGTTTAACCCTTATACTATAGAAATGTACAAATAGCTAACTTTGTCAACGCTGAGTATTCCGCTCAATTAGACCATAATGGTCATAAAAAAAATTAGTTGCTCTCATCATTTCTGCATTAAATTATTGCTTATACCTCCTGCCATCGAAATATATAAGTAACTGAATTTGCGACTCGTTTTTAAGGAACGAAAATCGACACTTTTTCGTCTTTAATAAGTATTCCGCTCAATTAGACCATAATAGTTTTCTAAAAAAATTAGTTGCTCAAATCTTTTTGTCATTGAAATATTGTTTATACCTTCTGCTATCGAAATATATAAGTAACTGAATTTGTTGCTCGTTTTTAAGGAACGAAAATCGACACTTTTTTTCGTTTTTGATAAGTATTACGCTCAATTAGACCATAATAGTTTCCTAAAAAAATTAGTTGCTCACATCTTTTTGGCATTGAACTATTGTTTATACATTCTGCTATTGAATTATATAGGTAACTGAATTTGTTGCTCGTTTTTAAGGAACGAAAATCGACACTTTTTCGTTTTTGATAAGTATTACGCTCAATTAGACCATAATAGTTTCCTTAAAAAAATTAGTTGCTCACATCTTTTTGGCATTGAACTATTGTTTATACATTCTGCTATTGAATTATATAGGTAACTGAATTTGTTGCTCGTTTTTAAGGAACGAAAATCGACACTTTTTCTTTCGTTTTTGATAAGTATTACGCTCAATTAGACCATAATAGTTTCCTAAAAAAATTAGTTGCTCTCACATCTTTTTGGCATTGAACTATTGTTTATACATTCTACTATTGAATTATATAGGTAACTGAATTTGTTGCTCGTTTTTAAGGAACGAAAATCGACACTTTTTTCGTTTTTGATAAGTATTACGCTCAATTAGACCATAATAGTTTCCTAAAAAAAAATAGTTGCTCACATCTTTTTAGCATTGAAACTATTGTTTATACATTCTGCTATTGAAATATATAGTAACTGAATTTGTTGCTCGTTTTTAAGGAACGAAAATCGACACTTTTTCGTTTTTGATAAGTATTACGCTCAATTAGACCATAATAGTTTCCTAAAAAAATTAGTTGCTCACATCTTTTTGGCATTGAACTATTGTTTATACATTCTGCTATTGAATTATATAGGTAACTGAATTTGTTGCTCGTTTTTAAGGAACGAAAATCGACACTTTTTTCGTTTTTGATAAGTATTACGCTCAATTAGACCATAATAGTTTCCTAAAAAAATTAGTTGCTCACATCTTTTTGGCATTGAACTATTGTTTATACATTCTGCTATTGAATTATATAGGTAACTGAATTTGTTGCTCGTTTTTAAGGAACGAAAATCGACACTTTTTTCGTTTTTGATAAGTATTACGCTCAATTAGACCATAATAGTTTCCTAAAAAAATTAGTTGCTCACATCTTTTTGGCATTGAACTATTGTTTATACATTCTGCTATTGAATTATATAGGTAACTGAATTTGTTGCTCGTTTTTAAGGAACGAAAATCGACACTTTTTCGTTTTTGATAAGTATTACGCTCAATTAGACCATAATAGTTTCCTAAAAAAATTAGTTGCTCACATCTTTTTGGCATTGAACTATTGTTTATACATTCTGCTATTGAAATATATAAGGTAACTGAATTTGTTGCTCGTTTTTAAGGAACGAAAATCGACACTTTTTCGTTTTTGATAAGTATTACGCTCAATTAGACCATAATAGTTTCCTAAAAAAATTAGTTGCTCACATCTTTTTGCATTGAACTATTGTTTATACATTCTGCTATTGAATTATATAGGTAACTGAATTTGTTGCTCGTTTTTAAGGAACGAAAATCGACACTTTTTCGTTTTTGATAAGTATTACGCTCAATTAGACCATAATAGTTTCCTAAAAAAATTAGTTGCTCACATCTTTTTGGCATTGAACTATTGTTTATACATTCTGCTATTGAATTATTAGGTAACTGAATTTGTTGCTCGTTTTTAAGGAACGAAAATCGACACTTTTTCGTTTTTGATAAGTATTACGCTCAATTAGACCATAATAGTTTCCTAAAAAAATTAGTTGCTCACATCTTTTTGGCATTGAACTATTGTTTATACATTCTGCTATTGAATTATATAGGTAACTGAATTTGTTGCTCGTTTTTAAGGAACGAAAATCGACACTTTTTCGTTTTTGATAAGTATTACGCTCAATTAGACCATAATAGTTTCCTAAAAAAATTAGTTGCTCACATCTTTTTGGCATTGAACTATTGTTTATACATTCTGCTATTGAATTATATAGGTAACTGAATTTGTTGCTCGTTTTTAAGGAACGAAAATCGACACTTTTTCGTTTTTGATAAGTATTACGCTCAATTAGACCATAATAGTTTCCTAAAAAAAATTAGTTGCTCACATCTTTTTGGCATTGAACTATTGTTTATACATTCTGCTATTGAATTATATAGGTAACTGAATTTGTTGCTCGTTTTTAAGGAACGAAAATCGACACTTTTTCGTTTTTGATAAGTATTACGCTCAATTAGACCATAATAGTTTCCTAAAAAAATTAGTTGCTCACATCTTTTTGGCATTGAACTATTGTTTATACATTCTGCTATTGAATTATATAGGTAACTGAATTTGTTGCTCGTTTTTAAGGAACGAAAATCGACACTTTTTCGTTTTTGATAAGTATTACGCTCAATTAGACCATAATAGTTTCCTAAAAAAATTAGTTGCTCACACATCTTTTTGGCATTGAACTATTGTTTATACATTCTGCTATTGAATTATATAGGTAACTGAATTTGTTGCTCGTTTTTAAGGAACGAAAATCGACACTTTTTTTCGTTTTTGATAAGTATTACGCTCAATTAGACCATAATAGTTTCCTAAAAAAATTAGTTGCTCACATCTTTTTGGCATTGAACTATTGTTTATACATTCTGCTATTGAATTATATAGGTAACTGAATTTGTTGCTCGTTTTTAAGGAACGAAAATCGACACTTTTTCGTTTTTGATAAGTATTACGCTCAATTAGACCATAATAGTTTCCTAAAAAAATTAGTTGCTCACATCTTTTTGGCATTGAACTATTGTTTATACATTCTGCTATTGAATTATATGGTAACTGAATTTGTTTTCGTTTTTAAGGAACGAAAATCGACACTTTTTCGTTTTTGATAAGTATTACGCTCAATTAGACCATAATAGTTTCCTAAAAAAATTAGTTGCTCACATCTTTTTGGCATTGAACTATTGTTTATACATTCTGCTATTGAATTATATAGGTAACTGAATTTGTTGCTCGTTTTTAAGGAACGAAAATCGACACTTTTTCGTTTTTGATAAGTATTACGCTCAATTAGACCATAATAGTTTCCTAAAAAAAATTAGTTGCTCACATCTTTTTGGCATTGAACTATTGTTTATACATTCTGCTATTGAATTATATAGGTAACTGAATTTGTTGCTCGTTTTTAAGGAACGAAAATCGACACCTTTTTCGTTTTTGATAAGTATTACGCTCAATTAGACCATAATAGTTTCCTAAAAAAATTAGTTGCTCACATCTTTTTGGCATTGAACTATTGTTTATACATTCTGCTATTGAATTATTAAGGTAACTGAATTTGTTGCTCGTTTTTAAGGAACGAAAATCGACACTTTTTCGTTTTTGATAAGTATTACGCTCAATTAGACCATAATAGTTTCCTAAAAAAATTAGTTGCTCACATCTTTTTGGCATTGAACTATTGTTTATACATTCTGCTATTGAATTATATAGGTAACTGAATTTGTTGCTCGTTTTTAAGGAACGAAAATCGACACTTTTTCGTTTTTGATAAGTATTACGCTCAATTAGACCATAATATTTTCCTAAAAAAATTAGTTGCTCACATCTTTTTGGCATTGAACTATTGTTTATACATTCTGCTATTGAATTATATAGGTAACTGAATTTGTTGCTCGTTTTTAAGGAACGAAAATCGACACTTTTTCGTTTTTGATAAGTATTACGCTCAATTAGACCATAATAGTTTCCTAAAAAAAATTAGTTGCTCACATCTTTTTGGCATTGAACTATTGTTTATACATTCTGCTATTGAATTATATAGGTAACTGAATTTGTTGCTCGTTTTTAAGGAACGAAAATCGACACTTTTTTCGTTTTTGATAAGTATTACGCTCAATTAGACCATAATAGTTTCCTAAAAAAATTAGTTGCTCACATCTTTTTAGCATTGAACTATTGTTTATACATTCATGCTACTATTGAATTATATAGGTAACTGAATTTGTTGCTCGTTTTTAAGGAACGGAAAATCGACACTTTTTCGTTTTTGATAAGTATTACGCTCAATTAGACCATAATAGTTTCCTAAAAAAAATTAGTTGCTCACATCTTTTTGGCATTGAACTATTGTTTATACATTCTGCTATTGAATTATATAGGTAACTGAATTTGTTGCTCGTTTTTAAGGAACGAAAATCGACACTTTTTCGTTTTTGATAAGTATTACGCTCAATTAGACCATAATAGTTTCCTAAAAAAATTAGTTGCTCACATCTTTTTGGCATTGAACTATTGTTTATACATTCTGCTATTGAAATTATATAGGTAACTGAATTTGTTGCTCGTTTTTAAGGAACGAAAATCGACACTTTTTCGTTTTTGATAAGTATTACGCTCAATTAGACCATAATAGTTTCCTAAAAAAATTAGTTGCTCACATCTTTTTAGCATTGAACAATTGTTCCTACATTCTACTATTGAATTATTAAGGTAACTGAATTTGTTGCTCGTTTTTAAGGAACGGAAATCGACACTTTTTCGTTTTTGATAAGTATTACGCTCAATTAGACCATAATAGTTTCCTAAAAAAATTAGTTGCTCACATCTTTTTGGCATTGAACTATTGTTTATACATTCTGCTATTGAATTATTAAGGTAACTGAATTTGTTGCTCGTTTTTAAGGAACGAAAATCGACACTTTTTCGTTTTTGATAAGTATTCCGCTTAATTAGACCATAATAGTTTCCTAAAAAAATTAGTTGCTCACATCTTTTTGGCATTGAACTATTGTTCCTACATTCTGCTATTGAATTATATGGTTAACTGAATTTGTTTTTCGTTTTTAAGGAACGAAAATCGACACTTTTTCGTTTTTGATAAGTATTACGCTCAATTAGACCATAATAGTTTTCTAAAAAAATTAGTTGCTCACATCTTTTTGGCATTGAACTATTGTTCCTACATTCTGCTATTGAATTATATAGGTAACTGAATTTGTTGCTCGTTTTTAAGGAACGGAAATCGACACTTTTTCATTTTTGATAAGTATTTCGCTCAATTAGACCATAATAGTTTCCAAAAAAAATTAGTTGCTCACATCTTTTTGGCATTGAACTATTGTTTATACATTCTGCTATTGAATTATATAGGTAACTGAATTTGTTGCTCGTTTTTAAGGAACGAAAATCGACACTTTTTCGTTTTTGATAAGTATTACGCTCAATTAGACCATAATAGTTTCCTAAAAAAATTAGTTGCTCACATCTTTTTGGCATTGAACTATTGTTTATACATTCTGCTATTGAATTATTAGGTAACTGAATTTGTTGCTCGTTTTTAAGGAACGAAAATCGACACTTTTTCGTTTTTGATAAGTATTACGCTCAATTAGACCATAATAGTTTCCTAAAAAAATTAGTTGCTCACATCTTTTTGGCATTGAACTATTGTTCCTACATTCTGCTATTGAATTATTAAGGTAACTGAATTTGTTGCTCGTTTTTAAGGAACGAAAATCGACACTTTTTCGTTTTTGATAAATATTACGCTCAATTAGACCATAATAGTTTCCTAAAAAAATTAGTTGCTCACATCTTTTTGGCATTGAACTATTGTTTATACATTCTGCTATTGAATTATTAAGGTAACTGAATTTGTTGCTCGTTTTTAAGGAACGAAAATCGACACTTTTTTGTGTTTTGATAAGTATTCCGCTTAATTAGGCCATAATAGTTTTCTAAAAAAATTAGTTGCTCACATCTTTTTGGCATTGAACTATTGTTTATACATTCTGCTATTGAATTATATGGTTAACTGAATTTGTTTTTCGTTTTTAAGGAACGAAAATCGACACTTTTTCGTTTTTGATAAGTATTACGCTCAATTAGACCATAATAGTTTTCTAAAAAAATTAGTTGCTCACATCTTTTTGGCATTGATCTATTGCTCCTACATTCTGCTATTGAATTATATAGGTAACTGAATTTGTTGCTCGTTTTTAAGGAACGGAAATCGACACTTTTTCGTTTTTGATAAGTATTACGCTCAATTAGACCATAATAGTTTCCAAAAAAAATTAGTTGCTCACATCTTTTTGGCATTGAACTATTGTTTATACATTCTGCTATTGAATTATATAGGTAACTGAATTTGTTGCTCGTTTTTAAGAAACGAAAATCGACACCTTTTCGTTTTTGATAAGTATTACGCTCCATTAGACCATAATAGTTTCCTAAAAAAATTAGTTGCTCACATCTTTTTGGCATTGAACTATTGTTTATACATTCTGCTATTGAATTATTAAGGTAACTGAATTTGTTGCTCGTTTTTAAGGAACGAAAATCGACCCTTTTTCGTTTTTGATAAGTATTACGCTCAATTAGACCATAATAGTTTCCTAAAAAAATTAGTTGCTCACATCTTTTTGGCATTGAACTATTGTTCCTACATTCTGCTATTGAATTATATGGTTAACTGAATTTGTTTTTCGTTTTTAAGGAACGAAAATCGAAACTTTTTCGTTTTTGATAAGTATTACGCTCAATTAGACCATAATAGTTTTCTAAAAAAATTAGTTGCTCACATCTTTTTGGCATTGATCTATTGCTCCTACATTCTGCTATTGAATTATATAGGTAACTGAATTTGTTGCTCGTTTTTAAGGAACGGAAATCGACACTTTTTCGTTTTTGATAAGTATTACGCTCAATTAGACCATAATAGTTTCCAAAAAAAATTAGTTGCTCACATCTTTTTGGCATTGAACTATTGTTTATACATTTTGCTATTGAATTATATAGGTAACTGAATTTGTTGCTCGTTTTTAAGAAACGAAAATCGACACTTTTTCGTTTTTGATAAGTATTACGCTCATTAGACCATAATAGTTTCCTAAAAAAATTAGTTGCTCACATCTTTTTGGCATTGAACTATTGTTCCTTCATTCTGCTATTGAATCATATGGTTAACTGAATTTGTTGCTCGTTTTTAAGGAACGGAAATCGACACTTTTTCGTTTTTGATAAGTATTACGCTCAATTAGACCATAATAGTTTCCAAAAAAAATTAGTTGCTCACATCTTTTTGGCATTGAACTATTGTTTATACATTCTGCTATTGAATTATATAGGTAACTGAATTTGTTGCTCGTTTTTAAGAAACGAAAATCGACACCTTTTCGTTTTTGATAAGTATTACGCTCCATTAGACCATAATAGTTTCCTAAAAAAATTAGTTGCTCACATCTTTTTGGCATTGAACTATTGTTTATACATTCTGCTATTGAATTATTAGGTAACTGAATTTGTTGCTCGTTTTTAAGGAACGAAAATCGACCCTTTTTCGTTTTTTTGATAAGTATTACGCTCAATTAGACCATAATAGTTTCCTAAAAAAATTAGTTGCTCACATCTTTTTGGCATTGAACTATTGTTCCTACATTCTGCTATTGAATTATATGGTTAACTGAATTTGTTTTTCGTTTTTAAGGAACGAAAATCGAAACTTTTTCGTTTTTGATAAGTATTACGCTCAATTAGACCATAATAGTTTTCTAAAAAAAAATTAGTTGCTCACATCTTTTTGGCATTGATCTATTGCTCCTACATTCTGCTATTGAATTATATAGGTAACTGAATTTGTTGCTCGTTTTTAAGGAACGGAAATCGACACTTTTTCGTTTTTGATAAGTATTACGCTCAATTAGACCATAATAGTTTCCAAAAAAATTAGTTGCTCACATCTTTTTGGCATTGAACTATTGTTTATACATTTTGCTATTGAATTATATAGGTAACTGAATTTGTTGCTCGTTTTTAAGAAACGAAAATCGACACTTTTTCGTTTTTGATAAGTATTACGCTCCATTAGACCATAATAGTTTCCTAAAAAAATTAGTTGCTCACATCTTTTTGGCATTGAACTATTGTTCCTTCATTCTGCTATTGAATCATATGGTTAACTGAATTTGTTGCTCGTTTTTAAGGAACGAAAATCGACACTTTTTCGTTTTTGATAAATATTACGCTCAATTAGACCATAATAGTTTCCTAAAAAAATTAGTTGCTCACATCTTTTTGGCATTGAACTATTGTTTATACATTCCGCTATTGAATTATATAGGTAACTGAATTTGTTGCTCGTTTTTAAGGAACGAAAATCGACACTTTTTCGTTTTTGATAAGTATTACGCTCAATTAGACCATAATAGTTTCCTAAACAAATTAGTTGCTCACATCTTTTTGGCATTGAACTATTGTTTATACCTTCTGCTATCGAAATATATAAGTAACTGAATTTGTTGCTCGTTTTTAAGGAACGAAAATCGACACTTTTTCGTTTTTGATAAGTATTACGCTCAATTAGACCATTATAGTTTCCTAAAAAAATTAGTTGCTCACATCTTTTTGGCATTGAACTATTGTTTATACATTCTGCTATTGAATTATATAGGTAACTGAATTTGTTGCTCGTTTTGAAGGAACGAAAATCGACACTTTTTCGTTTTTGATAAGTATTACGCTCAATTAGACCATAATAGTTTCCTAAAAAAATTAGTTCTTACATCTTTTTGGCATTGAACTATTGTTTATACATTCTGCTATTGAATTATATGGGTAACTAACTGAATTTGTTGCTCGTTTTTAAGGAACGAAAATCGACACTATGTCTTCGCGGTCATGTTAAGTCACGCAGTGGAACTGGTTCTTCTTAATAATAGAATATAGTTATTTTTTTTTTGTTTAAGAATTTAATTTATAATGTTTAAATTCATTATATATGTGTACTAGATTTTGTTACATTGTTGTTGCTTTAAGATAGCGTGAAATGTTTTGAAGAAATTTCATTTATGGGTAAGCGGTAAACACTCGTATGTGACATAATTTTTTTTTTTTTAAATTGGTGATTTTTTTGAAATGTTTTTATGCCATCTTAGAGCAACAAAATAGCAACAAATTCCGACATAAGCAGTTTTTTGAAATTCCATTTCTTTCTTATAGTGGGGGGGCTAGCTTAATATTAAGCTAGCCCCCCCACCTTTGATCGTTAATACCTGCCAAACGGTGCGAGCAACAAAATCCGTACTACGGCAACAAATTAGCACATAAATAGCACAAAATTATGCAATAGGTTTTAATTCGTTTGGCGATGGTGGGGGGGCCAGCTTAATAGGGGTTTTGTCGCCTGGGTCTGAAACCGGCCTGCTCCTCTCCAATAAGAGGTTCCACGAGTGGTCTCAATCGGTTCTCTAAAATGGATGTATATAATTTATAGACAACTGGTGAAAGGCATATTGGTCTGTAGTTGGAGCAGTCCGCCTGGCATCCTTTCTTATGTATGGGGACTATAATGTTATATTCCCAGTCTTTTGGTATTTTCTTTGCATCCCACGCTTTTTGAAAGATCAATTGGAGAGCCTTTAGCAGCTCCATACCTCCGTATTTAACAAATTCTGCCACTATACCATCTCGGCCTGGAGCTTTCCCTGTTTTCATTCTCATTACCGCTCTTTCAACCTCATCCTCCTCTATCATCTCATCCACGTCCGACTCATTCCATTGTCGATCCTGGTATTCGTGGTTCAGCCTATCTTCGCCAAATTGTGCCTCAAAAAACTTTCTCCACACTTCCAAAATTTCATTATCTTCTGTAAGCAGTTTCCCTCGTTCGTTCTTGATATTTCTTACCGGTTTACTTTTCCTGCCTCTAAGAGTCTTTATTTTCCTCCAGAAGAGTTTAATATTCTCTTGGTGGTCCTTGTCCAGTTCCTCACCAAACTCTTCCCAAGACTTTTGTTTAGCTTTTCTGACTGCTTCTTTGGCTCTGTTTCGTTTCGTAACATAGGCCTGCCAATTATCTGGGGTTTTGGTCCGGTAGTAGTTTTTCCACGCTATTTTTTTCTCTCTAACGATGACTCTCAGTTCTTCATTCCACCAAGAAGTACGCTTGTCCTTTGTCGATATTCGTTTCAATCCGCACACCATAGATGCCGACTCCAGGATGCTATTCTTGATATTCTTCCATACATTGTCTAGGCTTGAGTCTGCATCCAGTTCTTGGAGCTTCATACGTAGTAATTCTTCATATTGGGCTCTTTTCTCGGGATCCTGTAACTTTTTTACTTCTATCCTCTCATACGCTTTTTTCTGTACCTTGCGCTCCTTAATTACCTTTGTGTCCGCTACAAGTAGCATGTGATCACTCCCAATCTCTGCCCCTCTGATAACCTTCACATCTGTGAAACATCGCCTTATATCGCGACTATAAAGAAAGTAGTCAATGATGCTGTTGGCATTTCTTTCTACCGCAGAGAAGGTTATCTTATGGCATGCCTTGTGGGGAAAAAATGAATTACCAATAAGCAAGTCATTATCGACACAGAATTCAATCAAGCGTTGTCCATTTTCATTCCTGATAGTCTCTCCCCCATGAAGTCCCATCACTCCATGCGTTCTCAGGTACTCATTGCCAGTCCTTGCATTGAGATCACCCATAATTACCACACTTTTGTTCTTGTTTCTGGCTTTGTTAATAGCTCGCTCCATATCACTATAGAACTGTTCCTTATCTAAGATATTTGCATCATTCGTGGGGGCATAAACCTGAATAATACTCCAGTTTCCGATCCGCATCTCTATATTGATCACAATTATGCGTGAGCTCACTGGCTCCCAATCCTCTACCTTCTTGAGGATTTCATCCTTCAATATGATGCCGACTCCCTCCGCTGCTCTGTTTCCTGGTGGGACCCCCGAATATAATAATGTATGTCCTCTATCCATCCTCATCTCGCCAGCCCCTTTCTTCTTTACCTCGCTTATTCCCAGGATATCCAATTTATATGTGATCATTTCATCAATGATCTCCACCTCCTTACCGTTCAATGTTCTAATATTCCAGCTTCCTAGTCGTATGTCCTTATCCATGCCGAGTCGTATCCTTTTGATCTGTCCAAATCCGAGGCTGTTCGCAAAATTTCTATGAATCATTAGTACTCCCCAACGAGTGATTAGCCCAGTAGGAGAGGCCCCGTATCCTCGGAACAACTGGCCCCCTGAATATTTATGTCCCCTCAGGAGGTAGGGTGGCCGGGCTATACCCCCCGACACTGGGTTTCCCCCAACCTGGAGGGCCGGTGGCTGATTGCAGTCAAGAAGAAGACTAGGCGATGGGGTCGCCACTTCCCTACGCCGACACATAATTTGCACCGTTGCAAAAAAAATAAAAATAGTAATAATAATAATAATCATTCCCTGTTAAGATCCGAGGTATTATCTCCTTGGTTCACAAATCCTCCAAAAACTTCCTCAAAAAGCAATAAAATTCCTTACAATTGCATTCCGGGACAACCTATTTCACTTTTGTGTAGAAGCATTCCACTATTATCCTTTTCTTGAATCTGTTTATCTTTTTCTACGAACTTTCTTAATGTAGACCAATCAGCCTCCTCCTAATACTTTAAATTTAAATTTTTATTTTAATCCCCTCTTTTATAAATAATTTCCTTTCATAAATCCGAAAATGTTTCGGTACATCAGTTTGGATTCCACTGTTGAACAAGGATTCAAAAGGAGTTGTTGCGTATCGTCTGCACTTTAAATCTAATACTCCGCCGCATTACTGGCCATAGCCCGGGCTCTGTTAAACAGTCGAAAATCAAACTTATTCTATCATTTATATCCAAAGCCCTTTTTACTATTTTAAATGCTCTATATTATATTTTCAACAAACTAAATAATAATGTTAGTACAATTTTTGTGTCTGACGTCATATTCCTTGACTTTCTAAATTCCATCATAACCTTTCCTAGCGTCTTAAACCTTTGATTCAATCATTTTCACGCATCCTTGCAACCCTACTCGCAAAACGGCAGTGGCCTAGAGACCTATTGTAAATATTTAGTTTGTCGTAATTCTTGCAAAATAATCACTCTTGGAATCTATAAAGTAATACTAGAAAAATATAAAGTAATATGTAAACAAGAGTTGATAATTGATCAAGAGTTGAAATTTATTTTTGTGTGATTTCTTTTGCAGTGCTAAACACGGTTTCCTCAAATGTGTCTACTACGCCAGTTGGCTCAAGTGCCGAAAGGAAGAGGCCATCTTCATACGGAAGATAGCAGACACACTGGCCAGTATAAGAGTGTACACGCCCCGATGCAAGACGGTCAATATGGAAATCTGCAGTCGATCGTCAAACCTCAACCTTCAGCTTAGCAATACCATAGGTCTCATGATGGCCGTGATGTTCCTGTTGTTAGTCTGAGCCTTTCATTTTCCTTTTCAACTTAGGAAACAACATACTTCCTAGGTGTGTCTCCCCAATCTACCTAAAACATCCTTAAGGGTCCATATAAAAACCTTCCCACATAGAGGTGACAAATTAATATGTAATTATTATTATTGATCCAATATTTTGTACCATTAGTAACTACCTTCCATAAATTATAATAAATTACTGATGGTAATTAAGTATTCAAGATAATATTTTATTTTTTAATGTTCATCCATTAATATTTAATATTTTTTGACATGATTTGTGATGGGGAAAAGCCGATGTAGTGTACTTTTTGTTAATTTTAATTATTTTCTTTTCATGTAAAATTATGCAAAGTTAAAAACATGTGTAACAATGGAAGTTGAAGAATTGAGTTCCGCTACCCTAGGATTAACCTTCGGCTGTTATAATAGGTACAAACCTCTACCCAACTAAAAGCAAATTAATGCATATTAGGCAGAAAGAACAGCAACCTAGAATCAATGGCAATGGGAAGGAACTGAAAATTGTTACAGATATGACTCTCTGGGAACACCAATAAGTTTTATTTTGATTCTCAACCGAATGAACAAGGCCAAAAAAGGTGAGCTCAGATAAAAATGGGAATGTTCAAAACGGTGGTTTTTCTAGTTCTGCAACATGGATCCAAATTAGGCCATTTAATACAAGTATACAACAGCAGCCGAATGAGATTTTTTTGAACCCTGAGAAAACCCTACGAGATCGTGAATTAAAGCATCTTATAAATCCTGTCAAGGATAACCCTGAGGAGCATCAGTTGAAGTTGTATGGACATTTTTGTAGCATGGGAAATAGTTGAAAAGCCAGGTGACTGATGGATACTAGACTATCTGGACATCGCCCTATCGGTAGGACAAGACTAGCCAAGCTACCTATAGTTCTATTAAAAGACAGAGAAGCAATCGGTGTTCTTCTGTGGCATAAATAAGCAAAATGACCCTAGATAGAGAATGATTTTCAAAATGTGTTAAGGATTCTTTACGTAAGAGATAGAGGAAGAAGGAGAAATACAGCTGTAAGCAATTATCTGGTAACGAGAATAGTTATGGAAAAAAAAAATTTTTAGTCAATATTAAACCTTGTGTTAAATGGATCAACGTAACCATAATATTTAAAATTTTTTGTTTATAAATAGGCTTGACTTACTTGAAAAACTATCGCGGTTTTTCCCCATAACCATTGACACTGTTCAACATAACGTGAATATTTTGTGTTCTTAATTTTTACTTTGAATATAAATACAATGTATATATTATTGCTGTATGTAGAGCTTCGAAAAATACCATTTTTTTATTGGTTGAAGATGACCTCGTTAAAAAAAAATAAAAAAATAATAATTTTTGTAGTCAGAGAAACATCCGCAGCTTTCAAAATATTAAAATTAAATTTGGAAACCGATATAATTTATAAGATTTTAAAGTATAGCTTAACAAATAAATGTTTCCTTATTTTAAGTGTTTTTTGAACTATTCAATCTTTAACAGTTGTAAATAGTTTCTTTTCTTACCACAAGTTACTACAAGTCAGGAACTCATTTCAACTAGCGGCTTAACCCAAAGCACTAGAAGTAGGGTAAAACAATGCACTTAACAACTTCCTGTTCTGAGCTTAAGTTTGGTTTCTTCTCTAAAGCTGTAAGGAGATACTTGGCATTCCGTCTTCCCAGTCTTATTACATCTTGTTGCAAAGAGCATGTCCACTGAAGTAATGTGCTAACTGAAGGCAACCAATATTAAAGTAGATCGTTTTTTATTCTGATTTATCATCTTATCCACTGAATGCTTCGAATTTCATAGACAACCCACTAAAACTTTTCTTTTTTTTTTCCATTTAAATTCCATATCTTTAAACAGAAAAAAACCTTTAGTAATATGAAAAATATTTTGACACTAATCAATATGTAAATTAATCATGACTCATCCATTATGTAATGATGTATGCTCTGTAATAAAACATTATCGTGTATTGTGTAATCCTACATTACGATACCTTACTACTACAAGTTCTCAAAGTAAAATATCCTCTTTAAATTATTATAATAATCACGAATACTATAAAATGAATCATTTGATTTTATAAAAAAAAAGATTTTCATTTCAGTCAGTTAGAGTGAAGTTCGATATCTAATTTAAAGAGCTAATGATTACCAATACAAGATCAATTGTATACTATTACTTGTAATTCATATATTTATTCTTGTTTGTTTGTTTATTAAATACCAATATTTTACAATTATAATGTAATTATTGAAAGTTCAATAAAACATTTAAAAAAATGTTATGTGTAAATAACATATTGGGTCTTTGCTTATTTCAATCCTACTTCTCCACTACATGTTATTATAAAGGTTAACCAATGCAATGGAAATAGAAGAGGATATTCAAAAATCAACTGTTTCAGGAATGGTTAAACAGTAATTATCATCCTACGGAGCCAATACGCACTACCAAACAAATGGAAAATTGGGGTTGAAAGTCTTAGTGCACCTGGTTCGAATCCCTCATCTGGTTGGGTTAAAATTTATTCCGTAGCGAGCCAAAAAAATATAAATGACTATGAAACTTGTGCTTGACACTCAATCTACAATAGTGCTAATTGGTAACCTATCCTTCCTGCTTTTTTTATAGTACTTAAGAACGTTAAGCCCTAAGAAACAATTATATCAAATTTTGAGTTGCTTTAATGTGGCTTATACATCAAACAAATTTTGCAACATGAAACTGTACAAACGATTTAAATAATGTTTTTCTTCCTTTTAGCGTCGTCAATCGGAGCTTCTCGGCTAGTTGATCTCCTTTTTCATCACTGTTCTTAATCAGGATCAACATATCGTCCCTACATCTAAAAAGTATGGAATGGGAAGATACGCGGTTTTTGTATTCGATATTTAGCGATACATTACATTGATTTAGCATAATCGAATAGTTTGTATAATCGAGCAGCGGGTTATGTTAGTAAAGGAGTGCTGTCTTAAGCGGGCGGGTAGTTGGTCCGAAGCGGATAATTAAAGGAGGAGGGAGTTCGTGAACCCTCCAGAGTACCGTTCAGTTCCGAACAGCAACAAAGTTGTGATTTGATGAAACCTTAAACAATAGAGAAATATTGGCAACTTTGTTTAAAAAGAAAAAAAAACATGTATCTTTAGATTATCCAAAAATTTAAATCATATTCTTAATAATATTTGATCATTTTGGATCTATGATCATGGTGTACGGTATGTATAGTGACTTTTAAACCTGATAAAAGTTCTAGCTCTTTTTTTTTTTAATTTGTTTTTTATTTTGAGGCCGTTATTCCTCAAATATTAATGTACAATTATGCTGTCTAATTCAAGAAACACGGTTAACATACTGGCAACTCATCAAAAAAATTATGTTTTTTTCGTTAAAAATTTGTTTTAGGAGCCATGTTAATACAACAGAGTGCAACGAACTTCAAAGTGTGTGTTACATGAAACTATTACCAAGGACAAGAAAAATGCACTAATTAAGACTGGGAATGACTCACTCCATTGTACGGTAAGTAAGTCATCTAACATGCCACAAATTATCGAGAAAGTAATCCTTTATTATTAATGACCAGAGAAAGTTCTCTTCATTTAATTTGTAAATAACATGCCAGACGATTGTACTTTTAACTGTGCATTATTTTTATTCTTAGGGGACAGTAAGTCCCAAAATAAAGTTTATTTTTTCATTTCATTACATTTCATTAAGACAAATAACACAAGCACCATGGTACGTTAACAATAAATCAATATACCTACGCATACCAACAGTCAATGAACACATAAGAATACACTAAAAACTGGATCTTATAAAATTAAATGGACACCCAAACAAATTAATCGATGTAATGGTCACATATTTTATACCGGATGATACCAGATGGAGAATGAAAATAAAATCGATGAGAAACCTTCTTAAATAAAAATTAATTCTAGAAAAGGTTGCTATAGTACTATTTCTCTTCATGCCTAACATGCCATTTTTTTTTTATATTTATATTTCAGCATATCCGCTGATTGGCCATGATGTATTTAAAAAGTATTAAGATCAAGAATATAAGTTTAAAAAAATAATATAACATATAACGATATAAAGATCAATTATTAATGTAAGAGTTTTTTTTTTTTTTTTTAATAAAAATTTCTTAATAATATTCTTAAAATATTGCCAAATGGCTATTATATGCATATATTTACAAACCGTCGTAATGTTTTTCCCTTATGCATGTTACAGAAGCAAAAATTACTTTTTTTTCTTTTTTGGTACTTTACCTATTTAAAGTTTTACAGTGGAAAAATTTTAATAAAGCATAGCACAGTAAAAAATAAAGAAAATTTGATAAGAAATAAAAATACATAAATTAAAAAAAATATATACGGGAATATTTAGTTTAAATAAATATAAAAAATCATAATAATGTTGGTTTTATTTTTAATCGATATATACGTCTCGTAATGTCAGTTAATATATTTTTAGTGCGTTTGTGGTTGTATCTTTTCAGTGATCTCTCCTATTTTCTGTGTGTGAAATTGATGTAAGGGAAAATAATTTTGGCATCTGTGATTTAAATGTTTTATTGAAGTTGGTTTAAAATAAATAGCATATTTGAAATTTCAGTGAACATTGGATTGCTGTCAATTACTCTTGTTCACGACTTTTAGATAGCTTCTAACTACCTATATTTATTTGAGGAGTTAACTGTATTTCTAAAAGCGAAATTTTAGTGTCGAATGTCTATTGAAATTGGTTTCATATATTTTTTTTTTTCCATTTATTAATATTTACAACTGTACAAAATGATATACAACATGTAAATGTGTTGACGGTGAATACAATGGCATGTAAATAACTTGTGAAGAACTACTCACAAGTAGCACTTCAATAAAATCTACACTAAAATGTCTCTAGGGCCTCTTCTTTTCAGACGCCTCAGAGGCTACATCAGGAATGTAGAAGGAAGCAAGTTGGGAGACTAGTGGATTAAAGTGGTTATGGAGCTTACTATGGAAGGATAGGTATCTGCTTTGGGCTAAATCAGAAACATATAGAACAGTAAGATCTTTATGGATAAGTTTATTGGTCACATAGTAAGGAGCATTGAGGATTTTTCTAAGGATTTTGGATTATAAAGATTGAATACAAGATGAATTGGATGGTTTAGTAGAGCTCCAAAGCTCAACTCCGTACGTCCAAATAGGTCTAATCACTGTCATGTAAATGAGTCTTTTGTAATTAATCGGGAGCTTAGAACTTTTGTCTAGTTAATGTTGAAGTAGTCTGTAACGACGGGCAGTTTCATGTCGTTTTAGTCTTGTATGTGGAATCCAAGTAAGATGTTTGTCCAAGCGGAGTGCTAGGTAGCGGACCTGTTCAACAGGGATTAGTGGTATATCTGGTTTTATTTTGCTAAATATACTTTTAGCTCTATTGCATTTGTAATAAATATTTTTGGAGAAAGTTAACGATTTGTCTAAATCTTAATTGACTGTACTAAATAAATGAATAATAATAGAGTATAAATAAATAAAATACTGTGTCCAAGGAATCGTCATTCCATTTATAGTTAAATTCTGAGTTATTGGTGGTTTGATTTCAGTTAGTAAAATGACCTGTGGTTTTGGTGCATTTACTGTAATCTTCCATTTTTCAAAATAAAGGCTGAGCCCAACAAATTAAAAAAAAAACCTCAATTCCTGGATGGAAAAACAATAGATCATGGATATGTCTAACATTTAAAAAGAATCAAATTACTGAAATCAATAATTAAAATAAATTAAAAATCAATAATTATTTGAAGTTTTTATCTTTCAAACCAATATAGTTCCTAAACGGTAGATCCTAGTGGCAAATGCTATAAAGCAAAAACTATTCTTCATTAAATTTCTGAATAGGAAACATTTTCCATCCGAGAAGCACCTACACAGCTTGAGCTTGTCATGTTACATCTTTAAGGTTGAAAAAAATTTAAGTATTTGAGTGAGAAAAAAAACGTTAGAACGAGGTTTTTTGTCATTTCAAACAGCATAGCTCCTAAACAGTAGGTTGCAGCGTCCAATGCTATATGACTAAAAATACTTTCCTATAAATTTCTGACAAGTTGATAATAAGAAAAGTTTGGATCCAAGCAACACCGACAGAGCTAAAACATGTCAAAAACCCTTTCGCTTAAAAATAGAGTTTTCAAACGTGGCATTTTTCATTAAACCAAATAAAGCTCCTAAAAGGTAGATCCTAGCAACAAATGTTATAAAACTCCATTAAATTTCTGAACAGGAAATTGTCATCAAAGGTTCGATTCGAACAAGACCTACATAGGTAGAGCGTGTCGAAGTAAATATAAAAAAAAAAAAGTTACACCAAAAAAGTATTGACTCCACCCAAAAGACTTATCGATGTCAGCAGTTTTGATCGTTCCTATAAGCTATTTTGTTTTTATTTCAATTCAGCCCAAAAGTGTTCAGTGGAAGAAAAGTTCAATTTGAACCCCTGCCAGCTGTAGCAATAAATATTCGAGAAATTTAGTAGATAAGATAAAAAAAAAAATATTTCAGCTTCTAAACTTTTGACAAATTCAGTATAATCCTACCTAGTCCCTGAAACCCTCGACCAAATTTCGCAGTTGTTCACAGCCTAGTTGCAGTGTATCGAGGTAAGTAATATTCGGTGATTAAAGGGGAAAGTGTTATTATTAATCGCCCGTGAGTTAGTGTGTAGCCTGAGGTGAATCCCCTGGGCATATTCTAGCGGCTGTATAAGCCCTCGGATCACCTCTAGATCCCGCCGGATAATTACTCGTTTCACTAAAGCTAGCCTGTGCATGCTGTTATGGTTTATAATTAATAATGACCATAAAAACTTTACTTTTACTCAGTCCGCTTTCTAAAAATTTAGGACACATTACAAAATTTAATTATCTGTAATAAAGGTAGAACTGTTGATGTAAAACAAAAAAAATAATAAGTTAAATGAAACATTATAAAACTAGTTTAATAGACACCAGAAAGAATAAAAGGTTTTACAGCTCATTTTGTGAAAGTTACGAGGGAGTTGAATACGAAGATTTGGATTAAAGAGATATTTTTATGTGTAGCAGTAATTTTAAACTTGGCAAAGATTGCACTGTTTAGGTAGTTGAAGAGTAAGTAAAAGCATAATTAGCCCTCTTGTTTTTAACATTAATATATTAGACTCTGATCCAGTTGGACAGAGACTATTAAGAAACTCTTGCATTATATTTTTAAGTACAATATCAAAAAGCCAAGGACAGTCATTTTGATTTGGTAATATTTTTTTTTTTTTCAATTTTTATTTTAGTAAATTGTATAGTTGTTAAACATTCATAGAATTTTGAAAATGATGTAGTTAAAATTTGGTACAGATGGATTCAGTATTTTTTATTATTGTAAACCTTATTGCGGAATAGTGCTAACAACATATCAGTCGATTTTCAAACTATATTGGGATCTAAATACTTTAATTGAATATAAATAAATTTTGTTACCAATTTCAAGCTCTATATAACTGCTATCCACATATTATCGTATTTTTAATAGCAAATTAATCAAAAATTAAGCAATTTTATTTTTGCTAAACCTTCCTGAAACTGCAATCATGATGTGGTTAAAATTTAATCCAGATTGGTCCTTTAGATTTTGTGATTTGTAATCACAAACGAAAAATAGCTTGTCCTTTTATATAAAAGTATAGATTGTTTATCGATATTTACAACTGTACACAGTATATACCAGAATTAAATGTTATTAAAATAAACACAATGTCATGTCAATAACATGAAAAGGACTACCCATTAGCAACACTTTAATAAAAGTTGTAGCGTTTTAATAAAATCAGGAATAGAAACAACTTGAGAGACTAATGGATTTGAGTGATTATGTAGTTTACTATGAAAGTATAGTTATCTGGTTTAGACGAATTCAGTAACATATGGAACATTAAGTTACTTTCAGACAAGTTTATTTGTAGCAAAGTTGAGAGTATTGACGATTTTTCCCCAGCCCAAGCCCAGCTCCGCAAATACAAACACATCTAATCATTGTAATGAGTCTTTTGTAATGAATTGGAATTTTTGTAAGTTTGTTTCGTGGCTGTTAAGGAAGTCGAAAACGAATAGCAGTTTCTTGCCATTTTAGTCTTTAGTATTATGCCATTTTATTGAAAAAATTAATTTGTTTTATAGAAATCTGTGCATATAGCTTTAACCTTATAGTTTATATGACGTTAAACAAAAAAGAAGTCCATTTCAGTAGAACTCTTGATTTTTTTTTTTTTTTTTTTTTTTTTTTTTTTTTTTTTTTAATAACAAGCTTATGCATTTTAGTTTGTTATGCCGACAACTTTATATTATTGCTGCAAGAATTCTAGAAAACTAGAGATTAATTTTTCTTGGCTTCTTTTTTTAAAACTTTTTATTAGCCATCTTATTCTGAAGGACTATTCTGTCTATTTTTTTTTTTTAATAGCCTTCCTATTATCTAAAACTTTGTACAAGAGATTTTTTTTTTTCATTTGTTTCTCCATTCCTTAAAACTGGGTATGGTTCCTGCTAGGTAGTATCTGATAGAGTTTTTGTAAAATTGTTGAAATATTTATTCTCTGAACCAAGTTTATTGACCAGATATTTTGTATTAGGCGAAATTGGTAAATATAATTTTTAACAAGTGAAATATAAATAGCCCTGTGAATAGAATAACATGGGTAACTATTTATTATGTTTTTCCTATTAAGGTAAGCAGTAAAATTTCAAATCAATGTCCTCATCATGAACTATATACTACTCTCCCGGATAGCACGGAACAACACATTACACACCTACAAAAAAGAATTATTGTATTAACATTGTAATTTTTTACATTTCGATTATCCTTTGAAGATAAGATGAATGAGGAGGAGTATGTATAAATAATATTCAAAATATTTTACTGCAGAGAATTTCCGGATGGAAATTTGTTATGAATTTCAAAATGAAGATACATGAATGATAAAAGTTTGTTTGAAGGAAGCAGTTCAGCGAGAAACGGTTTACAAATAGGTAGGCGGAGTCATTGTATGAAGGTGGCGTATTTGCTATTATCTATCACCAAGATTATCAATGACCGTGCTAAAAAAGAAAACGATAGAACTAGATTCTGAATGTAGAAGTTAAGCTCAGAAGGAAACAGGAGAGCTGTTTAGCAATATTCTAGCAGACAGCTCTTCTAAGGTTCAAGAGGTGTCACATTAGGCAGTCGAGGTCCAAGCTGAAATATTACATTACACGCTCTCGCAACAGAAATGTTATAATAAATATGCAGAAGTGTAGATTTAGAAAATCATATGTTTGAGAATAAAAACAAGAACTGGAGGTGAATGGCACCTTTAAAACACCTTGAGGAAGTATTTCATTCACCCCCTAGTCACGGTTTGAGCTAAAATACCTAAGAGGACCTCCTCTTGTACGATTTCATTCCCAATATCTCGAAGAATAAGGTTGGCTTCCCTTTTTTCCTGAGAAGGATATTAAAAAGAGCACAAAGGCCTGGAAGACAGCGGCAAAGAAGGCGGTCCTCGAAAACAATGAAAAAAAAAAAAAAAGGACAGAAATATATAAAAGAAAATAACATTTATTTTCACCCCTTCCTCTGAATCAGGGTAACACAGTTTTGTATCAAATACCTCCTAAATTTATCTGATTACATGTATTAAAAATATAAATTAAAAAAATACAACTAATTAGCTGGCAATATGGGTGTATCCTGTTACAATGTAATAGCCATAACGTACCTGCATAAATGTGGGATATAAATTTGAGAAGAAAGATCGAGTGTTATGGATTGAAAAGTTCTCAATTAGATATGGTACTTATAAAAGAAGCAAAATACTGATTGTGATTATGAATATAAAATAAAATATTCATGTATAATTTTATCAAGAAGCATTATAACGAAAATGTATGACACTTACAATTTGCATGTGCATGTAAGTACTATCTTAGATGAGAAATAAAAAATAAAAAAATGTCGGCCAGCTAAAAGTACAACTGTAAGTTATTGTAACACACATAGAAATGATATCAATGTATTTTGAAATTCATTATTTTTTATAAAAATAAATATCGTTTTCACTAACTTTTTCTTAGTATTTATTAAATAGATTAGTTTGGCCAAGGATTATATTGCTTTTTCACAACTTTGTTTATTAATTACAACTTTTACGATAATTCCCTAAATATTGTAAATAAAATATTATTAGGAAATACATAAAATATCTGTGGTTATAAAGTTCATTATAGTCATAGATATTGCAAAATTTGGTAAGATTTTAGCTGGCATTAATCTTGATAAAATAAATTTATGCTATTCTTAGTAAAAAGTTAAGTAATTTCCATGAACAGACATTTAATTAAAAATCACGGGCTCAAAAGGGCACCAAAGGAACAATTGTGAAAGGAACTATGTAACAGGAATTTTACAATTAGCATTCTGTAACAGAATGACAATAGAATGGAAGCAATGAATTAAATCTGAAAAATAGGAAAATGTGAACAAAAGAAAGATCTTTGTTTTTAGCGCTGGCTCAAATTGAATGCACAAAATCATCCTTTTCAATTTAGCTTCATTGATAAAACTTAGTTAATGTTCTAAAGGAAAAGGTGAAATTTTATTTTTAAGTTTCCTGTATGGAATCGATACCCACTATTTATATAATTGAGATCATGGAAAAAATGATAGGATCATTATTCTTTATACTTATTAAAATTGAAAATTATGACTTTCGTAGACTAGTCACCAGCCGACTAGTCGGCTTGTAAAAAGGCCGAACCGTTCTATGCTTCCGTTAGAAATCGAGTGACGCCGTCAATTGTTAATAGCTTTCTTTATATCCATCAGTACATGTAACAACAGATTTTTGCTAATATTTTTCAGGGTGTTACTTTAATCAGTTTCATAATATATGGAATTCTATCAAGCCAAAATAGATGTCGTGTTTATGGGTTGTAGACTATACTATCAAAATATCTAAAATGTAATTGTAAATAAACACGTATGAAAACTGCTGAAATAGCAGAATAATAAAATAAAAAGAAAATAGCTGAAATAGCAGTTTTTCTAGTATAATCTTTCTTAAAAATAAAAAAATTAACAAAAAGACTTCCTATTCCTAGAATAAATAGCAAGCTGTAAAAATGAATCTAAAATAAAAATAAAGGCTTTCCATAATGGATAACAATATCAGAACCATAACCGCGATAAAGGAAGAGCAAATGGTATTTGGTATACTTTTTGACCTGATGTATTGAGCTATTTTATGTCAAACACGGAGGTGGAAGGTTAAAGAGGGGATTTGACGGAAGTATACGATTTTGAAGTTCCGTTGAAGGTGTCGAGAGTTGGTTAATGGAAGCTCTTTGCAGCTGCCGGAGGTGAATAGAAATTCCCAAGGGGGCCGCCGAACTGAGGCTGGGCTACTCCGGGTGTGTGTAAGGACCCAAAAATCAGTATTTCCCATACGTTTTCCCTTATTTAAAACATTTTTTTTCATTTATTTATTGTAATCTGCAACTTTATTACAAATTATATTAAGTAACTTTGTAAAACTGAAAATATGACTCAACAAAAAATTGTAGAAAAACTACCAATTACATTAGAACTTTCCTAATCTGACTTCCACTCGTCCGATTCTCCGGGTAATCCAACCCTTCCGCAGAAGTAAGGAGTGGGGAAACTATATTTTTGCGGGATCTCTAATAATAGTCTAGTAAAAATATACATTTTGGTACGCAAAAGTACGGGTAGTTATGATTTTTTGATTTGATGCTAGTGTAGTGCTTGTGTGTGAAAATCAGTGTTGGATCTTGAACCTCCACGGCTTGCTAATTGTAGCGGCAAATATTCCAAACTGTTCTTAGTTTTTCTGAAAATAATTGCAGAACGTTTGATACAAAAGAAAAGCTTGTTATATTGAAAATTAAACGACTAAATTTATTACAATCTGTGCAGAAAATAGCTTAAGTGGGTGTAAGACACAATAAAATATGTGATAGGATAGGCTTTCAAATTCTTTCGAAAATCAGAAGAAAATGTTTTTTTTATTTAAAGGTTTTTGCTCTGTATGAGCCCTTAACAACGATGATCATGAACGATTTTAAAAATAAGTTAGTTCCCTATTAACTAAACAGTACACAGAGCTGTTATAGCCAATGCACTTAGGACATAAGCCATGAAAAGCATGTGCTTCATTGTAATCCCCAGTTAATACGACTTAAAGACCATCTTCCTCTTCGTCCTTAAGGGGTCAAATTATTGAGCTTCTACTGCAGTTGTTCTATGTAAGAAGATCCTGAGGTCATTTATGTTTTTCTTAGAATTGTTTTAGACGCCATGAAGGATTATCGAAAATAATTTTTAAAATTTAGATATAATGTAGATGAGTATGTAACTATATCGTATTGCTGGATAGGTCTGATAATGCTTATATAGGAGAGCCTTTTCTTTTGAATTGGGAGATTAGAAATTTTTCAAGTAAGTATTTGAATTACTCGAAATTGGCTTATTTCTTTTCTTTTTATTCTTGTATGAAGGTTCCATGAGTGTATCTTGCAGAGAAGTAAACACCAGGATAGCGTATACGTTCAAAGGTTGTTTTATATTATCCGGCAAGACACATAGCGGAGCGTAACGTTTCAGACAAGAAAAATATTATTATAGTTAGTTTTAATGTGCTGCGTATATATAGTGGATTGAATCCCGTAATACACTTCACGTTTCAGACAATACACTGAGACATTTTTCGAAAATAATATTTTGTCAGAACCGGCACGTGTCGGACCGTGTCTTAACATGTCTTTTTCGTAGTATTATTTACTTTCCGACTCTTACAGTGCAGTGTTGCACTGACTTTGCCCGGTTCCAGTTCTTTTTCTACGTTTAAATTTGATTATTTTAACTAATAATTGAATTGCATTTATTTATCGATAAATATTTTTTACTACAGTATGGAATTTAGAATTATTTCTTCAATGATATTTTCATGCATGGCAGGAATTTTAACCTGGTAAAATTGCATTGACTTGGTGTTTTAGACGTAAAAGCATAATTAGACATCTAATTTGGCAGAAATAATTATATCGCTCCATCTTGTTGGATTTTAATTTCTAACCATAAGACTATAACATATATTTTAATTATTCATAAAGAAAATTTTATTATTATAAATTTTCCTAGAACTATGAAGATGTAGTTACAGTTCGGTATAGTTGAGTTTATTATTTTTACCATTGCAAACTCTGTTGCAGAATGGCCAATTATCGGCCAATTCCATATATTTGTAGCTTTGGTTAGTAACAATTGAATTGAAAATAAGTAATTTTTACATAAATTTCTAGTTCTATGTGACACCGTAGCTTTGTATTCTCTCTCGAATGGTGCTCGACATATCGGTCAATTACCAAACATATTTATCGCTTTTTCTATAAAAATATAATTAAAGGCAGGATACCATACACTCTTCTACAGTTAGAATCCCAAATATATATTTGGTTAAAAATAATTTTGAGGTGTTATTCATTGAATGATAAGAATCTTAATCAAATATTTTTAATCTAAATCCGGTTTTATAGTAAAAATACCCTGACAAAAAAAAAATAATATAAAAGCTTTATTCTCTTCTCTTTTATTATCTTTTCCCTTTGTTCCTGTGAGATTTATTTTCCTTTCTAATTCTTTTATACCATTGTATGTGTTACAGTATCAGGGGGAAAAAACAATTAATTTAGATCGTTATATACAGATGTGTTTATTTTTCCCTTTGAACAAAGGAAATAGGAAGACAAAACAGATTGTAATAAAACTACAAATAAAAGTTTAATTAGAAAATAGGATATAGGAAACAATGGACTGATGAGTTAAAACATTTTATCCTGTCCTTAAAAAATATTTTTAATGCCATATATTATAATTTGTTATACATTGATGTATTAGGTTCAGCCTTGAAGATGGACTCGTATACGGAAAACCATAATGTGAATAGGAGGCCTTTTTAAATAATTTATACATTTTTTAAGCACTGGTCTTAACAAAAGCTGGAGTACCATAGAAGTATTTTGCCCAAGAAGATTCTAAGATATTTGGAATATGGAATTTCAGAGAGCAGAGTTTACTGAATTGCATTATTAACAATATTTTTGATTTGATTACTTCCATCAACTATTATTTGAACTAAACAAAAACGATACTACCTGATACAAACCTATTTTAGGTTAATGTTATGAATTGAAAGAATTTAATAATTTGGTAATTTTATGTGTGAGTAAAAGAACTAGAATCATGGTATTTTAATATATATATATATATATAGAAAAAATGACATCATTGAAATAATTTACCAGCCATGAAGAAGAACTTGTAATACAGCCTATTCAAATAAAAAAAAAGAGCACTCTTATCTTTGATCCGAGAGAGATATTAGAGTTTTTATTCTTTTTGGAATGGTGTAGGAATGTGTATAGGTCTATATCTACTTACTGCTTTAATATCTAATGCTTCTGATAAGGAAACTGTAGTCAAATTTTCGAGCCACACCAACAGTGCTAGAGCGTTCTATGAAAAATATCCCAAAACAAGCAAAACGTTCTTTTTTTCTTTCAAACTTATAAAGCTCCTAAACAGTAAGTCCTAGTGAAAAGGGTTGATGGCAATGACTATCTTCGAATTTTCGATTCAAGAAAAATCAAAAGAGCGTGTCAAAATATTACATTTTCTAGTGTGAAAGAAACGTTATGCATTTTTAGGGTGAAAAAAAATACTTAAGAAAACTATAGTAAACTATAGTTCTCGGATCTCCTGTCAAGGGCTAAGGAGAGGTATCTGATTGCGTATCCCGCAAATATTCTATTAGTTTTATTTTATCATAATAATTCTATTCACAAATGTACACAATGGACAATCAGTAATGTTAAATTAAAACAACTGACATGATCAGGCATAAGGGAGTCAGCACCCAGTGGTACGATCTCTAGGCGTGAAACTAAATTATTAGGGATTAGACTAGGAGATCCCTCATCCACTTCCTTTTCAGCCTCCGTTAAGTTATGTCAGGAATTTGTACTGTTGCCATATTATGTATCTGTTTGTTAGTGTCCACGTAGTTTTCCAAGAAATTGTCGATGAAGTTAATGAATATGGGTCTTAACTGTCGGAATACGGAAGTCTGTATGTTGCATATCGTCCAGATGGGTTTTAGCAAGTTAAGTTTCTGTTTTAAAGGTAGTTTTGAGCGTATGTGAAGTATTCAGTATACAAGTCGTAGTCTTAACTGCAACGCCTGTTTTTTTGTCTTGACATATATGCCCCATGTCAGTCTTCTATCAAGCGTAAGTCTTAAGTATGTCACTTTTTCAGTTTGATGTAAAGGTTGGTTGCCAATGTAAACAGGCGGGCAGGTCTTGCGTCGTAGTCGCAAATATTCTATTAGTTAAATCAAAATCTATAAACGTTAATACATAACAGTAAAATAAACTAAAATAAATGTCTACTTCAATTTTAGTTTAAAAATAAATTTATATATTGCTGTATATATGCTATAGTAATTTTTAAATACATGAATTATAATATAAAATTATCTTTAAAAAAATATTATACATTATAGACACAGTGCATTTATGATAGCAAGGATTTTTTTTTTTTTTTTTTTTTTTTTTTTTTTTCAAAACAAGGAATGAATATTATTTAGTTCAGAGTTAAAAAAAATTAAGAGGATGTGTTTAAGTCCTATATGAACTTTTCTATTTTCATTTTCCAGATCATCAAACTTTACAGAGTGGGAGGCGTTTTATGTCAAACTTCAATTCCTCTTCCAAAAATAAACGTCCTCTTGCCTTCTTCTGAAAAACTGTAGCTTAATTATTGTAGCACGTGTAAAGTATTACAAGTACTAAATTAAATTCTCCTTTTTATACCTCATTATTTCGACTCATTGTTAGCTATTTATAGTGCATTATTGTATGAATATTTGTATTTTATTTTTAATAAGCCTAACAAGGACAAATTTTACGATTTTTATATAATGTTTATTAAAAAACAATAGAATCTTTATTTGAATTAGTGTTTAATACTAAAAGATTAAGTGTAAATATTATTACTACAGTGGTTAGTGTGAATTAAAGTGATAGGATGTGCAATGATGAGCTCCGATAACACTAGGCATACCTAATATTCTATATAACATGGCCAAAAACTTTTTTTTAATATTTTTTTTTAAATTTATTTATGAATATGACATTTCGTCTACTTTTTATACTGCCCCATTTGTGGATAATACGTGTTTTTGATATTGGTAATCTAAATTGGTGAGAAATATATAATTTTTTTTCAACATTTTTTTATCTGTTTTTAAGAGTAGGATAAGTTAAGCGAAAAAGAAATTTAATTTACCGTAAAACTAAAACAGTGTTCTAAATAGGAAATAAATAAATTCATTTTTATAGTTTTATTTCACTATATGCCAACATTCGTGTTCTCTCATACCTCTCTTTTTTTTCCCTTTTTCTTTTCAGTCTGCATTTTTTAAATTATATTCTCTTATAGCTTATTTTTCTTTTTTTTAATTATTTATTTTTATTTTTATTTTTATTTTTTTATTATTTTATTTTTATTTTTTTATTTGTTTTTATTAATTCTTTTTTTGAATGAATTCGTTGTCATGCATATTACTTATGGTTATTGAGTGAGGAAGCTTGAAATATTTTATCAATACAAGACACAAATCTATATCATTATAACTATACCCTATACTCATTTTTCAAATATTGCCCTTTTCTAGTTAATTTAATCAGTTTTTAAAAATTTTATTATTTATCCTGTGTTCACATGAAGTTAGCATTAGTTTTGTTATCAAGTTTTCATGACAAGTTGAAATGCTGGCAAACCGGTAAAGGTTTATGTTTACTAACCTACTATCTCGTAGTTCCAGTGTGGTTAAGTTAGACCTGATATTAGAGACAATATAATCTACATATTTACAACCCTACTATTTATAGTTTCCCAGTCGCAGTAGTTGTTACTAGATAGCTGGATGCATAAAATATCTTAGCCCAGTTTTTGAGGTATATTTCTGTGGTACCTGTGATTAGTGTGTTTAGTGCGAAAATCGTGGTTTAGGAAAAACGCGATATAAGTATTGGATATTTTCCACAACAATTCAAAAAGGAATAAACTTATTCGTAATAACTACATAACTTGGCCCATTAGACAAAAATAAAGAGAAAGAAATAGCAATCTAGTGCTACTAAAAACCTACTACTAACAAAGTTTCATTTAACACACTAACTGGTGTCATAGAGTTATGGTGACGTCAAAAAAAAAAAAAAAAAAAAAAAAAAAAAAAAAAATTTTAAGAAAACTATCTTTGGGGATGTGCGGTATGTCTACTTAGTTGTGTTTTCAACACATTACATCCCTAAACACCACATAAAACATCTCTATGATTTTTTATTCTGTGATAAAAGTTTTATTTAAATCTAGGATGAATTTTTTTTCAAAGGAAATGACAAATATTTATTAATATAAATATATTCAACTATTTTATCACGAAAGCTCCTTTCTGCATTTTTATAGCCTTGATCCCAAGTAAATCATTACCACCTATTCCCACAAACCTGAACCCAACTCTCTGTAGTACTGTAACTTTCAATAGGTATTTGAGTTCATGAATTACTGGAACTTCGTCTTAACTTGACGAGCCTCTCTCTCTCTCCCTTCTCACCTTTCCTTCTAAGTTTTTACAAAGAGCTAAAGTACAAAATAACTTAATATTTTTTGTATACCGTTGAAATAATTAAAAATTCATTTAAATTTTTATTTATTATTATAAAAATTAGGATTAATCCCAAATAGTTTGTTCTGTTTTTATCTACACTATTACATAAGAGAACAATCCATTTTTCGTTTGTCATCACTAACCACGAAAACTGTTCATCCAACCTGTACCAAATTTTAAGTACAGCATCTTTACAATTATAAATTAAGTCCAAAGGTTAGAAATTAAAGTCCAAGCCAGATGAAATCAATAAAATTATTTCTGCAGAATAAAAATTGATTTGATATTGTAGATACTATACTCAATTGGATACTATATTAGAAGACTTTTATCGATAAAAAAAATTAAACTTTAATTATTAGTTATTATAATAACATAATTATTATAATTATAAGTTCTTTACTTATGAGAACGGGTGAAGCCATCATGAGGAATGCTTGTTACTATATATTTTTATATAACTAAGACAGGTTTTATAATTCTGTCCACATAACAGTCGTCATCATTGATAATAAGGTAGGTTCTGGAATGCTTTATTATATTTAAGAAAACTGAAATAATTTTAACATTTTTCTTAGAGCAAAAATTCACAGAAATGTTAATTGACATATGACTAGTAGAAATTATCATTAAAATTATTTACTAGATCCTATAAAATCACTGATTGTGAGACAATAATACATGTTTATTGTAAATCTTTGTTGAACTTAACATCTATCTGCAAGTAAACACAAACATATTTCAATTTTGTATCCTACAATATGATAGCAGGAGAAGAAAAAAAAAAAAAAATGTACGAAGTGAAGTACAGGGAAAGAAAATTAATGAGGACCCTACTCATAGATCTAATCTAGCTCTTTCAGGCAGCTGCAAAATATGGTGTCAAGATACCACTAGTATATATATAAATGTATAATAAAATCAAATGCTTATTATAAGATTCAATTAACTTTAAAATAAACTCGTTTAGACTTGAAAATAGCCACATCCAGTATTTAACTCTGTGGCACAAACACAAGTTTCTACGCATAATTCTATAGCTGGTGTCTTTTTTCTCTCTCTCTCTCATACCCATTACCGATATTGTGTTGGCATCATCGACTGCTAAGGGAAGTTCATGATGAATTTACAGTATTGTATGGCAGAACGCATTAATGAGTTCCACCAACTCCTCCCTTTATCGTTTTTCTTTGTCAATTTCAATCATTTATAATGCTTAAGTACTGAAAATGGAACGCTAACCTGTTTTACTTTGAAAGTTTAATACTTTTTAGTACTTAGGATTTAGATTTGATATAATAAATGAGTAAAGTATCTCTACAAATGTTTACTGAAAAATACATCTCTAAAAATACTAAATTTTGGTATGCGACATTACATAGTTAAAAAATGATTTTATGGGCAGTTTTCAAAAGTGAGATTTTGAGAGGCGTCCAGAGAAGCGTTATCAAATATATAAAACATATTATAGAATATAGACATTGAACTTCCACAAACATTTTGCATTGATGATCTTTGTGGTAGAAGACTCTAAGCAAAAACAAACAATAAATTATATTTAAAGAAATATATTTAAACTGAGATTGGAAACCTAGAAACAAAGCAATATTATACTGTTGGATTATTTCTTTTCATCTTAGATGTTATTTCTTCATTCTAGATAAAGAAGACCCAATGAATATGGTGGCAATTGCCGGTTTCCCATTGCACTAAGGTGATGCTGTCAGTCCCTCCAAGAAAATACTTAAATCAAGTTAGAACAGAAAGAAAACAATATATTACTAATAGAATATTTAAGGACCCTTTAAACTCGCAATGAAGCCTTGAGTTACTCGTGATAGCTTATTACTGCTTGGATGGTGACTGATAGTTTAGAATTACATTTATGGAGGTCGTAGCTATAGTTCATAAAATTGGACATGTTCTTTTAAAGAGAGCCTTTACTTAATTGTTTATTGGTGTTTTTAAACTCAGTATCTTAAAGCTGTTTAAAAAAAATAAACAACCAGTTCACATCCCATATCATGATGAATTCAATAAAGTTATGTTTGCAATACTAATTCAAATTGAAAAAATATTTGCTCACTGCAAATTACTCTTACACAGTGTAGGGCCATAAAAGCGAATAAATTTTAATTTATTTTAATGCGTTTCTATCAAAGGATAATTAATTAAATAATAATATAAATTTCAAGTATCATTGTGTTTTTCTTTTCCATATTAAATATAACGGTGGTTGTCATGAAGAATTCTTGGATAATGAGCAGGCCAAGAATATGTTTGGCTGATTTATTGTTTTACGTACAAAATTTCAATGATCCTAGTTTTAGTTCGTGTTGATTATATATTTCTGTATGTCGTGACGAAGTAGATAAATTAATATTGTACTCTTTTCCAAAGGCCATTTTTGATGGTTTTCTAAAACCCTATAATTACATTAAGAGTTATATTTCTGGTGAAATAAATACTTGAAAGTATTATAAAGAATTTTATAAGAAAACCTATTTTTCACAACTCAGTTATAATAAATCCTGCTTTCAACTTTACTAGTTGACTTGTTTATGAAGCAATTTGACTAGTGCACATTAATTTTAATTTATAAATTGAAGTAAAAGAGTTCTCTTTAATGGTGCAAGCCAGAGTTTATCAAGACCTCAGAGTATATCAAGCCAGAGTGGTATGTGATGCCCAAACTATGTTGGATTCATACAATCGGAAAGAGAAGGGTTAATAGAAATCTTAAGGTAATCTAAATTATCAGAGGCCTTGATATACTCTGATAGTAATCAACCATTAAAGTTGAAAGCAGGATGTCTTATGTCTGCGTTGTGAAAAATAGGTCTTCAATGAAATTCTTTATAAGACTTTAAAGTATCTATTTCACCAGAAATGGTACGCTTAAAGTAATAGCAGGGTTTTAGAAAACCATCAAAAGTAGTAGCCTTCGAAAAAGAGTTCAATATTAACTTATCTACTTCTTCACGACAGACATAAATATATAATCAACTCGAACTAAAACTAGTATCATTGTAATTTTCTATGTAAAACAAATTTTAACTGCTTAATCTCCTTAAAGTGAAAAGTTCTTACTGATATAAATCATTAGAGCAAAGAAGTTATAGAGGTTGCAGTAAGGTTGGACGTATTGAATCAAATATTTAAAAACATGAATTACTAAAATTTGATGATATGTTATTACTTAAAATTTTATTTTTTATAATAAGAAGACAAATTTTGAAGTAAAATCTACATTCTTAAAGCAAAACTTCGAATTTGGGCTAAAACAATTAAATGGTACCTTCATGATATTTATAGTTGTAGATTTACCTTACTAATGGGTAATTGAAAAGTTGATGTATAAGATAAATATTACACAGTAATTTTAAATTTACAAAAATTTTAATTATTAAGGTTTATTCGCGTTCATTGCGTTTAACGTATGACGGTGTATAGGTCTAAAATGGTTTTGAATAAATTCTTCAGAAATATACCCCACTTAATACTGCACTGTAATTAATCATATTATTTTAAAATTTCATATTCTTAATTATATATTTTAATTAATGCTTAATTCTATTTCATTAATGTTTTTAATAATCCTAATACGTTTTATCGACAATAGTTAAAGAATAAAGCCAAGAAAAGAAAAAAAAATATTGGGTGTAATTTTCTGCCTTACAGTTATTTCACATAAATATAATGATTCCCATGGAAAAGAAAACTTTATTCTGATCACGATAAAAATTTAAATAGAGGTTAGAAATACACCAGCATGCTGAAACAAATCATAAAAATATTGTAGGAAGTGGGAGTTCATGTACAGATGATACACGATCTGTCCGCTTTTCTAAAACCAATTAAGCTTCATACTTCAGACGGCTTGAATACTTTATGTGGTAAGAAGAGCAGAATCGGATAAGCTAGGAATTCGTTAAAATTTTTATAGGAGAAACGGAATTTTAGAAGGTTGGTGGGAAGGATTTTCGTCACTTTTAAATATAAATGGCTAATACTTCTTCGAAAAAGTTGACTGGTACAGTGTGGGCGTTAAAAATATTTTACTTTTCTTAGATGGGTGAGCAAATCTGCTAGGATATTTGTTGACTAACTGAATGTTTAAGACGGCTCATGTAATAGGTATATTTTTTACTTTCCTCAATTTTGATTGATTCGACTGGAAGTTACTCAAAAATCGGTGTTTTTTAGTTTTTCTGCTCAAGAGTATGTTAACCCGGGCGTTGGACACTAAGTGAGCATTTCCCTCGCCCTTCTAAAAAATATTTAATAAGTTCGTTAGAATTTAACATTCATCGTTGAATCTTAGTATAGCTGAGTTTAGGGCATTTGCGAATAAGAATATTCGGTTTCTAAGTAAAACGGATGCAGTTGGCCAGGATATTGAGAGATTTGTACTGAAAATTGCCATGTTCACACTTCTCAATATCAGATTATCTCTAGTACATTTTATTCGTGACATTTAACTGATCTAGTTTTCTTTCAATTGATTAATGATTAATTGGGTTCAAAATGAGTCATGGATCTAACATGCTTGAATTGTTGGATAAAAAACCAGTTGAGAAGATAAATTGCAAGTAATTTGTTAATAACTCGGCGTGAATTGTATTTATAATATTTTTCAATCATTTACTAGAAATCTGAACCCTATACTCATTTTTCAGATATTGCCCTTTTCTAGTTAATTTAATCAGTTTTTAAAAATTTTATTATTTATCCTGTGTTCACATGAAGTTAGCATTAGTTTTGTTATCAAGTTTTCATGACAAGTTGAAATGCTGGCAAACCGGTAAAGGTTTATGTTTACTAACCTACTATCTCGTAGTTCCAGTGTGGTTAAGTTAGACCTGATATTACAGAGACAATATAATCTACATATTTACAACCCTACTATTTATAGTTTCCCGGTCGCAGTAGTTGTTAGTAGATAGCTGGATGCATAAAATATCTTAGCCCAGTTTTTGAGTTATATTTCTGTGGTACCTGTGATTAGTGTGTTTAGTGCGAAAATCGTGGTTTAGGAAAAACGCGATATAAGTATTGGATATTTTCCACAACAATTCAAAAAGGAATATACTTATTCGTAATAACTACATAACTTGGCCCATTAGACAAAAATAAAGAGAAAGAAATAGCAATCCAGTGCTACTAAAAACCTACTATTAACAAAGTTTCATTTAACACACTAACTGGTGTCATAGAGTTATGGTGACGTCAAAAAAAAAAAAAAAAAAAAAAAAAAAATTTTAAGAAAACTATCTTTGGGGATGTGCGGTATGTCTACTTAGTTGTGTTTTCAACACATTACATCCCTAAACACCACATAAAACATCTCTATGATTTTTTATTCTGTGATAAAAGTTTTATTTAAATCTAGGATGAATTTTTTTTCAAAGGAAATGACAAATATTTATTAATATAAATATATTCAACTATTTTATTACAAAGGCTCCTTTCTGCATTTTTATAGCCTTGATCCCTTGTAAATCATTACCACCTATTCCCACAAACCTGAACCCAACTCTCTGTAGTACTGTAACTTTCAATAGGTATTTGAGTTCATGAATTACTGGAACTTCGTCTTAACTTGACGAGCCTCTCTCTCTCTCCCTTCTCACCTTTCCTTCTAAGTTTTTACAAAGAGCTAAAGTACAAAATAAATTAATATTTTTTGTATACCGTTGAAATAATTAAAAATTCATTTAAATTTTTATTTATTATTATAAAAATTAGGATTAATCCCAAATAGTTTGTTCTGTTTTTATCTACACTATTACATAAGAGAACAATCCATTTTTCGTTTGTCATCACTAACCACGAAAACTGTTCATCCAACCTGTACCAAATTTTAAGTACAGCATCTTTACAATTATAAATTAAGTCCAAAGGTTAGAAATTAAAGTCCAAGCCAGATGAAATCAATAAAATTATTTCTGCAGAATAAAAATTGATTTGATATTGTAGATACTATACTCAATTGGATACTATATTAGAAGACTTTTATCGATAAAAAAAATTAAACTTTAATTATTAGTTATTATAATAACATAATTATTATAATTATAAGTTCTTTACTTATGAGAACGGGTGAAGCCATCATGAGGAATGCTTGTTACTATATATTTTTATATAACTAAGACAGGTTTTATAATTCTGTCCACATAACAGTCGTCATCATTGATAATAAGGTAGGTTCTGGAATGCTTTATTATATTTAAGAAAACTGAAATAATTTTAACATTTTTCTTAGAGCAAAAATTCACAGAAATGTTAATTGACATATGACTAGTAGAAATTATCATTAAAATTATTTACTAGATCCTATAAAATCACTGATTGTGAGACAATAATACATGTTTATTGTAAATCTTTGTTGAACTTAACATCTATCTGCAAGTAAACACAAACATATTTCAATTTTGTATCCTACAATATGATAGCAGGAGAAGAAAAAAAAAAATTGTACGAAGTGAAGTACAGGGAAAGAAAATTAATGAGGACCCTACTCATAGATCTAATCTAGCTCTTTCAGGCAGCTGCAAAATATGGTGTCAAGATACCACTAGTATATATATAAATGTATAATAAAATCAAATGCTTATTATAAGATTCAATTAACTTTAAAATAAACTCGTTTAGACTTGAAAATAGCCACATCCAGTATTTAACTCTGTGGCACAAACACAAGTTTCTACGCATAATTCTATAGCTGGTGTCTTTTTTCTCTTCTCTCATACCCATTACCGATATTGTGTTGGCATCATCGACTGCTAAGGGAAGTTCATGATGAATTTACAGTATTGTATGGCAGAACGCATTAATGAGTTCCACCAACTCCTCCCTTTATCGTTTTTCTTTGTCAATTTCAATCATTTATAATGCTTAAGTACTGAAAATGGAACGCTAACCTGTTTTACTTTGAAAGTTTAATACTTTTTAGTACTTAGGATTTAGATTTGATATAATAAATGAGTAAAGTATCTCTACAAATGTTTACTGAAAAATACATCTCTAAAAATACTAAATTTTGGTATGCGACATTACATAGTTAAAAAATGATTTTATGGGCAGTTTTCAAAAGTGAGATTTTGAGAGGCGTCCAGAGAAGCGTTATCAAATATATAAAACATATTATAGAATATAGACATTGAACTTCCACAAACATTTTGCATTGATGATCTTTGTGGTAGAAGACTCTAAGCAAAAACAAACAATAAATTATATTTAAAGAAATATATTTAAACTGAGATTGGAAACCTAGAAACAAAGCAATATTATACTGTTGGATTATTTCTTTTCATCTTAGATGTTATTTCTTCATTCTAGATAAAGAAGACCCAATGAATATGGTGGCAATTGCCGGTTTCCCATTGCACTAAGGTGATGCTGTCAGTCCCTCCAAGAAAATACTTAAATCAAGTTAGAACAGAAAGAAAAAACAATATATTACTAATAGAATATTTAAGGACCCTTTAAACTCGCAATGAAGCCTTGAGTTACTCGTGATAGCTTATTACTGCTTGGATGGTGACTGATAGTTTAGAATTACATTTATGGAGGTCGTAGCTATAGTTCATAAAATTGGACATGTTCTTTTAAAGAGAGCCTTTACTTAATTGTTTATTGGTGTTTTTAAACTCAGTATCTTAAAGCTGTTTAAAAAAAAAAACAACCAGTTCACATCCCATATCATGATGAATTCAATAAAGTTATGTTTGCAATACTAATTCAAATTGAAAAAATATTTGCTCACTGCAAATTACTCTTACACAGTGTAGGGCCATAAAAGCGAATAAATTTTAATTTATTTTAATGCGTTTCTATCAAAGGATAATTAATTAAATAATAATATAAATTTCAAGTATCATTGTGTTTTTCTTTTCCATATTAAATATAACGGTGGTTGTCATGAAGAATTCTTGGATAATGAGCAGGCCAAGAATATGTTTGGCTGATTTATTGTTTTACGTACAAAATTTCAATGATCCTAGTTTTAGTTCGTGTTGATTATATATTTCTGTATGTCGTGACGAAGTAGATAAATTAATATTGTACTCTTTTCCAAAGGCCATTTTTGATGGTTTTCTAAAACCCTATAATTACATTAAGAGTTATATTTCTGGTGAAATAAATACTTGAAAGTATTATAAAGAATTTTATAAGAAAACCTATTTTTCACAACTCAGTTATAATAAATCCTGCTTTCAACTTTACTAGTTGACTTGTTTATGAAGCAATTTGACTAGTGCACATTAATTTTAATTTATAAATTGAAGTAAAAGAGTTCTCTTTAATGGTGCAAGCCAGAGTTTATCAAGACCTCAGAGTCATGGATCTAACATGCTTGAATTGTTGGATAAAAAACCAGTTGAGAAGATAAATTGCAAGTAATTTGTTAATAACTCGGCGTGAATTGTATTTATAATATTTTTTAATCATTTAATAGAAATCTGAATTTTTTCTGTTCCAGATCCTTTTTCGCGTCTGCTCGAGGCAATACAAAATAGATATGGTATAGTTGTGCCTAAGAAATAAAAAAAGATATACGAAAAACAATTTTCAAGCGTGCAATGTTCCAATTCACAACGAACGTATTAAATATACTTGTAATAATTGTATAGAAATAGAATAAAATGATATAGTTGATGAAAAACACATTATTATGTAAATAGTAAAATATTTCATTTTCGTTTGGTTTTTTTGTTGTTTTACAATAAATCATTGTAAAAATATAATTTCAATCCTTATACTTCATACTACAATTATTGATACATGATGATGACATTTATTTTCCATTTATAAGTACATATTTGGTAACATAAAACTGCATTTTTTATAAAAATCAAAGAAGTGAGGGAAATGCTCACCTAGCGACTAACGGTTTACCAGATTGTCTAGCGACCAACGCCGGGTTAAGCGTCAGTAAAGGTATTGTCTTTGATTCTTTATTCGGGAATAATTAATAACTTAAAAAAAAACTAATTTAGACTCCATTGGTTTGTAATTACTTAATTATACACATGGATTTGTAAATATAACAATGTCAGATATTTTTGAAATATTGGTAAGACTAATTAGATTTACCTTATAATGGATTAAAATTACGGAAATTTAGGTATTTCTGTCCGTATTTCAAAAGGTTTTTACAAAGCCGGAATCCTCGAAACCTACCCAATTTTTAAAAGTCGCGCATTAAAAATTAAGGTTCTTTGATTTAGAGTTGTTCACCTGGGAATAAGTCTTAAAAACCAATATTAGGGTGGGATAAATGCCCATGTATTAAATATAACCTACTAAACATCATAAAAAAGATTATTCGGCAACTAAAGAAAGAAAAAACACATTAATATATCTTTCATAACTATTTAAGAAAATTGGAACTTCGATAAAGTTTTAGTAAGCTTCTTGAGGTTCAGTCAATAAATAAAAACTACTTTGGCGCGTTTCGAGACTATATTGTTCTCATGATCATGCCCTACAGTGAAAAAGCAGGCTACAATAAAATTATATAAGTTATACAAGTTATTTCAAAACATAAAGTTAGCTACAATATCAATATATAAAAACGCGTTAGAAAAATTAAATATATTTAATTACAAAATATGGAGGAGTATTAAACTACTTACAGTGTTACTGGTGTATATGGTATCGACTACTAAATTATAACAATTTTAGTACACAACTAACCTGGGGAATTAAAAAAAAAAACGGTTAAAGATTGGGAGGGATGCATATTAAAGTAAATGTATATTATTGGTTTGAATTAAATTGGAATAACATATTTTGAGATTTAGAACGTCTGATTTTTTGTTTATATCATAAACATCAGTAATGACAACATACAACATAACATCAGTAAATTTTTTATGGTTATCATTTCTTTTATATTTCGTTTAAAATTATTTTGATCTTGGTGAATAATTTTGAGGGAATCCAATTTAAAAAAGTGTTTTGTTTTCCTGTAATTGGTTGTGTGAGTTATTTGGTCAGGTTTATTCGGGTTTTTAATTATAGACCTGCAACTTTATTTATTTTAATAAAGTTTAAATTATTCGGATTTACCAAAATAAGACTTGCCAAAACTACCTTTGCACGATATTTCGTAAACAATATTCGACTGCACTTCCAATTTATCTGTATCTTAGGTTCTGGTGAATAATTTTTCAATGGTGGGCGTATTTTTGAATGTAACAGTGTAGCCAGTTTTACAGTTATTTGTGAGCGTTTTTCTGAGTTATTCTGATAGTTTTTGTATGTATGGAATTTTATATCTTTTATTGTTATTTTAATTTTGTTTGTGTTGAGTATTTGTTTTTTTTAGTAGATTGTTGTTTATTCAATCTTATTAAGCGTCTTAGCCTCTGAGCTGCCGCATCTCTTACTCCAGCTTTTAAAGATTTTAATTATTTTACAGAAAAAGAGTAATTAATTTTTCTCACTACTATAATCGTTTGTTACATCACAAGGATATTTAACACAAAAAAATGGTTTATTCATTTTTCTTTAATGACATAACAATCTCTTCTGGAGACTGGCCGTTTCAGATATCTAATCACTTCAGAACAGGCCATGGGAAAAAGGAATAAAATAACAGAATATATTTTATTGCCACCGGCCTAGTGGAATTCTCTGGAGGGTTTCAGTGAGTGAAAGGAAAGCGACACCTATATATTCAGATGCTCTCACTGAACTCTTATAAAACATTTTTTTTTTTTTTTTATTGGGGCTAAACGTCCTAATGTACTCCATATATGACAGGAAGGGCGGGTTATTCTACAGGTCACCAACCTATTCTAACCTTGGTGGGAAGGTCAAGATTCATTTCGTTGATGCACCACAAAACAAATTTTAACACGCATAGGAGGGATTTGAACCCACGACCTTCAGTATCGAGACGCTAAGACTCTTGCCTTAACTCGCTCAAACATTGTGTCCCCTTTTAAATGATGTAGTTCCAAAAATATGGGCTTTATTTATAATTTACTTCTTATGCCCAATAAAAGTATTTGGAAAAATATTAAAGTTATGGTCAGTACAAGTTAAATTACTAAATCTAACTAAACAAGGCGTAAAATATTTTATAGATTTCCTTTGGTTGTTTTAACATACACTATGAACAGTGCTTGAATATGCGTTGTTAAGAGAATTTCTCTAATACCGTACAATAGGAAAAGGGTCTGGATATAGGAGCTAGGATATAAAGAGACGATAAAGTAATTGCCGGGAGGAGTGGAACACAAAGAACAATTTACACCTTGCTTCCCCGGGGAATTAATGAAAAGGTCGTAGCACACGGCTAAAATTATTTGCCAGCACAGTTCTATTGCTAAACTAACAATGAAAATCGATCATTTCCACCACAAAGCAAAGCAATAAAGATTTCACAAGTGGAATTATTTAATCTTGTTATATTATTAAATTTATATCACAGTTTGTCTCAATCAAGAGCAATAAAGAATAAGTATGATGATGAATCTATTAATATGACGTACATAATTAAAATAAATAAAATAAACCCTAAATATATAAGATATCAAATAAAATCAATAATAATAGAGAAAAGAAATAAAATTTTTAGAAAAAAGGGGTGTGGCTGTAGGTGAATACGTTTATGTAACGGGATGTATTTTTAAATAAAATATTTTTATTTATGTATTTAGGATAAAAACGAGGAAACAAATAATTATTGTATTACAATATAACTTTATTAATTATAGGTCTGTGTTACGAAAAGTATGACGCAAACGGCATTAAAGATACATCGAGATTTCTGGTAAACGTTAAATCAATACAGGTATTACGTAACGTTGTTAGAGAAGTATCAATATAAGACAAATTGAACTCGCTGAGCATGAAGTCGGGTAATGAGCGCTTTTGTGAGACATCAACATTAAAGTCCCCAACTATCATAACTAGTGAAGTAAGATCAGGCTCGTAATCGGGTACAATTTTAGCAATTTTTGGAATATATTAACAATACTTTAACAACGATCGTAACATATATAGTTTAATTTCTGCTAACGATATTCCCGGATGGATGTACACACACACCCGAATACGAATTTGAAAATGTCATTGGCCTTTACGTTTACTGGGCATACATCACCAGATTTTGATTTTATTTATTCCAAATTAATTTCCGAAATGTCAATGTTAACTCTATTACAATCAGTGAAGCTATTGATGTTGCAATACATGGCGACTCCACAGGCTTTGCGACTTGATGATGATGATGATACCGCTACCGATGATGTAGTTGCAATTTGTCTTTCCTCAGCGGTATTAAAATATTATCTCAGATCAAAGGTCTATCACAGATCAAGGCACATTCACTGGCATGGAATTTTCCATTTTCCTTGCTGATTATTGTACTGGTAGTCTCCTGAATGCAAGGCCAAGCTTTGTGCATTATTGGCGGTAATAGGTATCAAACAATGCTGATCAGGAACTTTTACGTTCCCCGCACTGCTTGATTCGGTTATAGGATGTTTTTTTTATTACCATTGTTCTTGAAAAGCCCTTCCCAACCGTTTACGATCTCTATCATGGTCTTTACTAACGAGAGCAGACGAATTCCAGTTAGTACTGGAAAGCTCTTCTTACAAAAACAGCAACTGGCTGAGCAACTTGTTCTTCAGGTTATAAAATGAGAAAAGATAAGCAATAGGTAAGCAGCTGGTTAGCACGGATAGTACGGATGTGGAATATGAAATTTTAAATGACAATGGAATTATAGAACAAGTTAAGAGTGCTCTAAATGAAGCTAGTGATGAAAAAAATGATGACGATGACGTTTCTAATTCTTTCACTATTCCATGCAAAGAAGTAGAGGAAATGTTAACTAGGAGCATTGAGTGGTTTGGAGCAGCCAAGTCAAATATTTAACACCTGATGGGATGCGGCAAGTATTTAGCGTTTTTGTGTTTTTTTGTCATTGTCACTCAAGTCCAATGTGTATAATGTTTTAATCTAATTATAATCAGTACTATTATTTTCCTCACTTCCTTGCATCTTCGACTCAAAATGAATTATCAGTCGGGCATTTGTTTTCTCTTATTTTCCCAACAGTAAGTAGACGAGTCCAGAATTATCAAGTCAATCGTTCACGGTTTTCAATTCTAACTAATTTAAACCACAATATCACAATATGTTCGTATTTACATCCAATAAATTTCTATAAAAAATTAAATTTATGTGATTTAAAAAATTTTTTTGTTACTTTACCAGCAAAATTCTGTAATTCGTCATTTTCGTTATTTCGTCACCGACTCTCCCGAGCTCATGACGAATTATCGAGTTTCTAATGTATATACAAAAGCTCCAGAAACCTCCAACTAATCTTGTTCCTCACTTATGTAAGATAAATCCAGATATAAAGGGGTAATAAACAGATCTCAGCGCTGATCTCTGAGCTGCGTATGCAATATTGAGGTGATGGGCAGTAGAAAAGCTATCACAATAAGTCCAAGACAGAAGTTTTGAAGTCCAAACTGGATGAATAAGTTTTAATTTCAATTAGTTCATGTGGAATGGGAGTATTTCTTATTGTATTTGAATTGATCTTTGACTTATTTTCTTTGGACATCCGCTCAAAGTCACTTATCTATAAAACTTTAGCTCTGAGTAACAACTACTATATTTAGTACGGGGGTAGATAGATTTGTTATGACTTATTATTTGATTATTCGAATGTAAAGAAAATGAAGAAATGAAGAAACCTACCAATAACACCAGTCGGGCGTTTATAATACAATAATCTGAATGCACGATATCTGAGGTTGTCATTTTCATCCTAATTCCAATCGTACCACTTGTTTTTACTTTTAAAGGGAAAGGGCTTAAAAAAATAAAATAAATATAATAATTTTATTTATTTAAGTTTACCACAGCAAGGGATATTTTTTTTTTTTCAAATCACAATTAACAAATATGGAATATGGTTAAGTACACATACTAATTTCCTTAGGAAATAAAAAAAATATACATTAATTTCAATAAGTGTATGCGTTGATCTTCACACTCTAAAATTTACATTACGCAGAGATATTTTGAAAACAGTATTTTTAAATGGAATTTCCCGGTAGAATGCACCAGTTTGGTTATCCAAACAGTAAAATTTTTCCCTACGATTAATTTCTTTTTTATCCAGTCCATCCAGTATATTCTTTAAACCATTGTTTTCGATAAACACGGTTTTTATTTTTTATTTTATTTTTTTTGTTCTTGTTTTCTTTTAATATTTATTTTTGTTCAATTTGTTTAGTTAGATCTTAAGGAATCTTGAATAGTTGATAAAAAAACTACAAATTACAATTTAAAATGTGGTTCTGCAACTCCCTACGCCTCATAGGCGTTATGTTTTAAAAAGTAGATTATTGCTGATCTTGAGAGAGACTTAAAAAGATTATTTAAAAGACAGTATAAAAGAATGAATGTGGATAACGTACCTAGAATTTGGTGGGTGGTTTTGAATATCGCGGATAGTTATAAACTTCCTTTTAAAACGTTATAAAAGCGGATATTATGTACAGGGTTATAATATATGTGAGGGGTGGTGATAATAGTTATATGTAAAGTTTACTGCTTATGAAGTTTATTATGAAAGGATTGGTATCTGATTAGGTTCAAATCAGAAATGCACAACAAATGGAAAATTCAGATTTTTACTATAAATTTAATTGTGACTGAGTAAGGAGTATTGGGAATCGTTAAATGTAAGTTGAAAGGTTTGTTGAAGTTCCAAAGATCAACCCCATACTCCAAAATAGGTTTGATTATAATCACGCATGAGCAACTATTTTAATAAAGAGATTTTTAGGTAAGTTAGGTAAATTTAAATATTAATAAACCAAGAGCACATTCCTGTTCGATTCCAAGTCAGTTGCCTCTGCAGATGGAGTCCTAGGTATTGGGGCTGTGCAGCTATGAGTAGTGGAATATGATCAAAGGACGCCTTGATACAGGGAGCTTTAAGTTGACTACAAAGGGTAGGAGTTAATTTAATGGGATCTGATTGGGGTTTATTTTAGTGTTGTAGTTTCAACACCAATGCTTGTCTTTTAAAATTGAAATGTATTGGATGCATGAAAGGAACATATGGGTGCAATCATAATCTATAATCTTTGATATTATTTTTAGGGCTTAATGGACAATTATGTTTTTTCCATGAAATATTTTACTGATGCTTTATAAAACTTTTTATTAAGTTATAATAGTGTTAACACATATATTTAAAAATATCCAAATTTATTTTAAATACCATGAAATTTGCATTGCCTGCTGGCTATAAAAAAATTCAACTAAACGATATCTCAATATTTTTTTAAATAACTCATATTCCAAGAAAAGTATTTTCTATTATCCTCAGATAATTATTGATTATAATTACAAATATATCAATCATTAGCTTAGTACTTTGTATGCAAAAATTGACATTTGATGTGTTTATCGTGGATAGGCAGTGGGGTAATAAACGACGGTGTAATTTTCCTCTGGGGACGAGAAAGCTGCTTAGGTCGGGGTTATTCAGTGAACCCTTAGGTTATGATTACTTTTACCCCATCCTTCTTACTAAGTAGCATTAAATTGATATGCCCTTAATCATTTTTAAATTACACCTTTCTCATTGGCATTGCAAAATTTTAAATTTAGTTTATAACTAAGTTATACATACATTATTAACGAAGGGTTGTTTAAAAAAAAACAAACAAATACATTGGTATTATTGAAACATTGCATTAATCTTATGATGCTGTTCATGTAGCAAAATTATTGATAGTTTTCACTTTTCATTTATTTTAATAATTCATGTTTCTAAAACTTTCTAATTCTTACTTCTATTATTTTCCATTATTATTAAATTTACAAAAAATAAAATAAGTAGGAAAATAATTGAAAAAAAAAACACATACTATAAATACAATGGCCAGAAATTTAACTGTTTTTTTTTTTTTTTTTTTTTTTTTTTTTTTTTTTTTTTTTTTTTTTTTTTTTTTTTTTTTTTTTTTTTTTTTTTTTTTTTTTTTTTTTTTTTTTTTTTTTTTTTTTTTTTTACATGGATGAATATTTTGGCTGGGAGTACGTACTTTTTTTTTGAATTTTTTTTGTTCCCCTTCAACAAAAAAATGATACGCTCTTGCTCTGTTGTTGCTAGGATTGAAAATTTGTGGACAGTTTCCTTATATAAGAAAAAAAAAATTTTTTGTTAAACAATATTTGTCGCTAGGACTACCGTTTAGGAACCTTAGGAAAAAGTCAACTTTTTTTTTTTTTTTACCCTCAATAAGTTTGTAACATTTTTTACAAAATCAACAAAAATATAACATTTTGACACATTGTAGCACTGTCGTTGTTGCCCCGATCTAAAATCTGCTTACAGTTATTGATTATAAATGTAATGGAGAATATTTTTTGTTATATAATATTTAGCTAGAACTTACTGTTTTGGAGCTATATTGCTTTGAAAGAAAATAGACACGTTTGAAAACCCCTATTTTAAATATTAATTTCAGTAATAACTAATTTTTTTTTTTTTGCAGGCCATGGGATATTAATATCAGTAATACAGCTCAGAGTGCAGCACTGGGACCTTTTTGAATCTAGTCTTGCCTCTAAATAATTGGAGAGGGAGGTTTGATTCGAGGTTTCACAGGCTGTGTCTGTATTGTGGATATATTATCACTGTATCTTAATTATTACTACTTAATTTTTGTTTTCGTTTTTTTTATTATTATTTTATTTATTATTATTATTATTGTTATTGTTATTTTCCTTCATTTATATTATTATCGTCATAAGTATTATTATTTAGTCATTCAGTCGATTTTTATTTCTTTTTATTTATTTGTGTATTTGTATATATTTTATGAATGGACACATCATTATCTCCATTACTCTTCACTGAGACAGATTGTAATTTTTTTTTACAGTAAAAGCTGTAATTTTTTTTTCTGTTCTTATTTAAATTTATTATTTCCTAAATGTGAATATTATACAAATTATATCCTAGCCCGTAAAATTCGAATTTCCTTAATTAAACAAAAAGAAGAAACAGTTTACTTTGCCTACGCTATAGCGCATCCCCTTCATCAGGAATACAAAACATAGTTAAAATATATAATAATAAAAATGAACATAAATCAGATTAAAAATAAAGATAAAAGATAAGATACTATAAAGTACGTTTAGTACAGTAGGAAAATAAATACTACAGAAATATAAATTTTGTTCTGCTTTTATTGACTTCATGTATCTATTAATTTTTTTTTTATTAATGATATTCGCTTGTTTTAATCTTTACATTTTAATTCATTTATTGTTCTACCTTTTATAACGTTGGGTTTATTAATGATCTAATTCCGAAAAAAGTAATCAGTAATTAGTAATGAGCCGTCAGGGCCAACCTGGGGGATTTGGGTTTTGGATGAGTGGATTGAAGGGAAGTGTGCGGTCGACGGTTGGTGGTTTCGGCATCGAATCTTCGAGTTCGCTAAGCCTTAATTTATTTATTAGTTACCTTTAATGACCATTGTCTTACAGAGAACCTAGAGTATGGTAGAAGTCTTGAAATGAGCTCAGTATGAAATCGCTTCAGTATCAGGATTACATAGCTTACATCCCACACAAAGCCGCTTATAGGAAATAGGTCTATAAGTTCTGATAAGATATGTGCCGTCTACTGACATATTCATCCACCATATTAAAGCTATTCGAGCACAAAAAAGGTATTTCAGCTTTAGAATACTTTCAAATCTAATAATAATTTTGTTTTAAGTCTTGAACTATAGCTATTTTTGACAACACTCAGAATCTAAATAGTATAAGTCAAAAGCGGAAACGTAAGTTTTCAAACATGATGAATGTTTTTGATTCAAAGTTTGACATTTTCCATGTGATGTAGGTGCAGAGTCATTCTTATATTAAATTTTAACCCAGGTTAATGCATTTTTTTTTTTTTTTTTTGTTATCACTTTTTAGTGAAATTTTCAATAGTACAAAAAATGCATACATTAAACAAAGGGATAGTGACTATAATACCATATCAGCATTGTAAATCAAATACCCATAGGTTGCACGTCATTGAAAATTCTGTGTAAGAATGTCCTGAGGCCAGTTTTTTTCAGAATTGTTTGAGGATTATAAGGAATTGACTGGAAAAACTTTGAAATATAAATGGATTTAAGTAGATGTGGGGTTATTATTATTGTAGATTATGGATAATTATTATTATCGTAGTACTATGAACGTATAGAATTAACCAATATTAAAAGAATGAGAAGAAAAATAAACTAAAATAATTTTTAAAATATTCGAATGTAAGAATGAGGGTGGGTGGTGATTTATAGAGTTGATCTGTCAAATTTTATTTTTGTTTAATAAATAAGCAAGGGGTCGACGACCCTCAAAGACTTTAATTATATCGTATTCTACGAGCGGATCATTTTCGGAATAAAAAAAAAAAATGGATTACAGCCAAGATTTCCATTGGCGTTGTTTTTCCTCTACTCTGCAGTCGTATGACGGTTAGATTTTCACATCACCTTTTATCAATCCCTTGACATCTTATAAATGTTATTTTTTTTTTTTTTAATGTATGTTTTAAAATTTACAGCTGTATAAAGCAAATACTTTAAGTAAATCTGAGGAGCAATGAAAATAATATAAATTTTTAGTGACTCTTAAAGAAAGTACTCATAGGGAGATTTAAATATTTCAATAAACGTCTCTCTTCATTGGAAAGAGGCCATCTTATTTTCGAAGATTTATGATGGTTATCGAATGAAATATTATACTTGAGAGGTTATGGTGTTTATTCTTAAAATATAAACTAGTTTGGTATATATTAGCAATATTTAAAACGTCAACAATATTATGATTAGACATTTTTTTAAATTTTGTCTTAAATTTAAATTATCACTAGGTTTTTATAGGAAGGCGCGGTAGCTCAGAGGGTAAGCAAGCCACTTGACTACCATGCTCCTGGGTCCGAGTTCAAGTCCGACTGAAGGTAGAAAGTTTATTATCTGTTATTTCGATTGTGGCTTAACTTCGAGGTTGAGTGACCCTCCTAAAGTTACACCCAGCATCTACAAAGTGAGTGTTCCTAAATGGGGAAAACCTGGTGGTTGAGCGTGATTTAGGCCAAATCTCCTCCTTTCACAACCGTAGGCCTAGTAACCGTACAACCTTACCTAAGTACTGAACCCAGGAAGACACTTCATCGGTTGTTAGTGGTACAAGTTTTCCTAGGTTTTTATTACCATAATGTCAAAATTTTGTTAAATATACTCTTCTCATTGATAAAATATATTTTTATGTTTTATTTTAATTTATTTTTTTATTTTAACCACCAAAATTCATTTTTACCTCAACTTGCTTGCTATTCTATGTCTGGCAAACCACCGATGCATCTGAAAGAATAGCATATCTTCTTCCATTGTAGAACTTTCATTAGAGTACTACCATGTACCTTGACAGGTTTCTATTCTGTTATTACTTTGCATTATAATTACTACATATTTACTAGATGTGTTATTGTAAATTTCTATTAAAAATGCTAAAAACCAAAAAAAAACAAAAAAAATTTTTTATATTATACAACATATACAACCAAAGGAGAGTTTTGTTTATAAGGTGTATTACAAAGCAATATAATCTCCCATCATTATTTATTTTAAAAATATATATTGCTATGTAATACACTTTACAAACCTTTTTTTTTATTTTGAACTTATAAGAAAAGGGAATTTACCCCTCAATGCAGATTAGCGTTGTATGGAGGCGTATACTAACTATTAAGATTTTGTTCAGCGATAATATTATCGTAATAAGTATTATATAATTTTACTATAAGAGAATATTAAAATAAAAGAGAAATGTTTAAACATTATTTTCTAAATGTTCGGTATCAACCCCTGATTTGTTCTTTTTTTCAATCAATTTTCTAATTTCTTTTATTTAAGTATTTTCTAACGCTATTACATATTGCTATGACTAATTTGGAATTGATATCTGCTTCTGGGTTTTCTTTTTACAATTCTTCTCTTTATTCAATTTTGTAAAATTCACACATGACGGGTTCGAATGGGATAAAATTGAATATATCATTGTATTTTTATAACCATAGTGAAGTCAGTTTGTTAAGAACTCTTATTTTCTCTCTTATTTTATAAAAAATCAAAAAAACGGTATAATATAATATAACAACCAGGATAAACTCAACTTGGAAGTTTCTTTTTCAATCTTTTTGGTAATAAATTAGCAAAAAAAATAAAATTAATTAAAAATTTCATTTTTATTGTAATACAGATACACAGATAAGCATAGTACAAGATACATTTGAGGCCTGATTAAATACAGAAAGGAGATCATTACATTAAGATATATGAGTAGCGAAATTAGAATCACACAGCCATTGGACACTACCGTTTAACGCACGCATATTTGATGGCAAGGAGAGATCCCCCTCAATGTCAACTCTGTTAAGCTGTTGAGGTACATCTTCGAGGAGTGTCCTAAGCAGATATGGATAAACATTATGTACCTCATCAGCTCTGTATGGTCTTGGGCGGTAGTGAACAGCACATTTATAGTAACAATAAATGCATTAAGAAAATTGGATTATATAGTTTTGTTTAATGTTTCTTGTTTTATTAATTTGTTTTTATTTTATTTTTTATTTTGCTAATCTATTTTTTATTTGGTTGAGATAGATATAGTTTAGTTAGAACAATGACTTTAACATTTCTCATTGCCACAGAGAACATGGTAATGTTAACATTGCTATTATTGTTTTGTCGGTATAAGGGCAATAATAATCATCAGCAGTTTTTTACCCTTAAAAACAAATAAAACTTTAGTGAATAAGTCAATAAATCAAGAATAAATATTAAAATAAGTCATATTACAAAAGCCTTGTAGAGAATAACATAATCATAAAGCTACAATGGTGTTTGCTTCCGAACACAAGCAATCTATCAGGCTGAGCACAGGTGCCATCGGCAGTTCTCTAATAACATTTATGGTTCAAGAACCTTCTTATATGGTGGATATAAACTGTCTATATCTTGCAACGTATCTATGGCAATCATGAATACTCGGTAAAGTGCAAAAATCGTATTTTAGGAAAAAGGTAATTTCTCCAAAATGATTCGCGAATGAGTATACATCTCTGTAATAGCCTCAAAAGTAGGTCCATTAGATACAAATACAGAGAAAAAATTATCTTTGTGATGTTACCCTCTTAAAAATTCACAAACACACAAAATACACTTAACCGACTATTCATAAGTGCTACAGATATAACATACAATGTAAGACATCAATATGCAATATCCTTAATTATATTAATTTTTATTACAGTATTTATTTGATATTAGGAAATCAATGCTCGGTACAGATACCACGTTTAAAACTTTTGCCAGAAGTGGAAAAAGAATGCACGTAAGAGTTATATTTTAGTAGGTCTATTATATTGCATACGTTATTTATTTCAGTCCTTTTCAAGGTTTCACCAAAATACAAAAATCTTTGACTAAATCATTAACTTTCGTGAAGAAGTGGATAAGTCAAATTAGCTTGAAAACGATTTAAATATTAACCTTAAAAAAAAAAAACGTTGGAAAAAAAAAAAAAATAAAATATGTTTGTTAATATCTATCTAATGCCTATTTTTTTATGACTGATCTCTCACAACATCCTACTAAATATATCCACACAGTCATTCAATATAGTTCTTCTATTCTACTCCATTGTGGATTGAAATATATATGGTTGGATTATCGTGAAATAAGAGCAGACATTAAATTAATTGTTCGTCCATTTTAATTTTTTTTTTTAAACTATTTATTGATATTTACAACTGTACATTAATATACATCAAGTAAATTTGAAGAAATGATTATAATGACATGTAAATCACTTGTGAAGAACTACTCACTAGTAGCTCTTCAAAAATGTTCTAAACTAAACTAGAAGGTCTCTTGGCCATCTTCTTTTCAGACGCCTCAGTGGGTTATCAGGTATCGAATGAGAAGCAAGTTGAGAGACTAATGGATTCGTGTGGGGGCGCAGTTTAATATGAAAGGATTGGTATCTGGTTTGGGCTAAATAAGCAACATATGGAACATTGAGGTCTTTATGGATAAGTTTATTCGTGACAAAGTAAGGAGCATTATGGATTTTTCGAAGGATTTTGGATTGTAAGGATTAGATTCTAGAAGATTTGAATGGTTTAGTGGAGCCCCAAAGCTGAACTCCGTATGTCCATATAGGTCTAATAACTGTCATGTAAATTAGTCTCTTGTAATTTATTGAAAGCTTTGATCGTTTGTCTAGTAAATGTTGGAGTAGTCTATAACGACGGGCCGTTTCTTGTCGTTTTAGTCTTGTATGTGGATTCCAAGTGAGACGTTTGTCCAAATGGAGTCCCAGGTAGCGGATCTGTTCAACAGGGATTAGAGGAATATCGTTAAAGGATACCGTAGGACAGGATGTCGTAGGTTTACGACGGAGGGTAAAGGTTATTTGATGGGATTTATTTGGATTTATTTTAATTCTCCATTTTTGGCACCATTCTTGAAGGTTTATGATGTGGTATTGGAGTGCCTGGGATGCAATGAAGGGATCATTGTTCACTGATAACAAACATGTGTCATCAGCGTAAGTAGTGAGGACAGTGCTAGGATTGGTCGGGATGTCAGCTGTATACACTGTGTAGAGGATGGGAGCTAGGATATTTCCTTGAGGAACTCTGGCAGACGGAGTAAAATTTAAAAAAATAATTTGGAAATAACGAAAGTCTTTTCAATACATTGCTTTTAAATATATAAATTATTTTAACTTAGGGTATATAAATTTATATAATTATGAAAGGAAATAAATTTTATACTATAAGTAAATACTTTTTATGTTGCTGTGGTTTTTTTTCTAAAAACAGTACTACAATAATATTGACCGTAGTTCATAGTGACACGATTGCCCTATCCATTGGTGCCAGACTTATATTATTTATTGGATTCTATCATATTCACGAGCAAACCAATTCTGTTTTTTTTAGTGGCATACAGGTAAGAGAATAATTATTATCATTACTGAATATACTTTATTTACTATTACGATTCTGAGTATATATATATATATGTTTGTGTGTGTATGAAACTATGGAATGTTTTGCAAATACTACACTACAAGGTTAGCAAACAATTTATCATTTATCTACCTAATACAAACTATTACAAAACATTATTGGAAACTTATTAATATGGAGTTTTTGTCTTCAGTCGGCATACTGGTCTCCTCTCTGTCAGACCCAGGCTGGTCCATCCAACAGATTTTTATCATTTATTATTAATCTAATTTTACCATTGCGTACCCATAATACATTTCATACCATTTATATATACATACACACATATATATTTATTAAATTAAGTTGTTTAAATTTTATAATTGAATTAAAATTAAATTTTAAAAATGATTAGTAAATATTTTTTTTAATAATTATTCAATTTAGTTTTTTCGAAAAAATGGGTTGTCTCAATCTATAAAACATAAATTATTTTACTGAAATAAAATTTTCAGTATGCAATTATCAGGAAAGTTTAACCAGAGGAAGAGCCGCTGAGGGATATAGAATACATTAATTGCCCATGTCTGATATTGGAGTCCTCCAATTAGCTCTACGCCCCTTCAATTATACCCTTTATCCACGATTCCAGTATCATGAACTCATAAACAAAAAAATGAAATAAAAATTTTTCAATTTCTTATATTTTTGGTAAAATACAATTCCAAATTAGGTTTTCCTAGGAACATTTAATAGTAGGGTTATCTTCACTTTTTTAGAGACTGACATCAAGATTCTTATTGAAGAGAGAAATAAATATAAATATTTCGCTTATTAATGTTTACTCAATTTTTTTTTTTTTTAATTTTATTTATTCATTCAAATGGAATATCAGGTGTAAAACTTACTAAAAATGGTGAAAATTATTGAATTTATATTTGAGTCGTAGTACTAATCTCTTGTTGTATATTTATTTATTTTATTACTATTTTTTTTTTTTTTTGCTGTACAGATTAAAACAGAACTGTTTCTCGCTTTAAAGTTTCGTGTAATATAATTCAAAGGATTAATAAAAAACATCACATTTTTGGATCATAAAAATTTCGTGAGTACTTGATCATCTTCGAATCTACTTATTTCAATAATACTTTATTTTTGATATAATTTAGTGTAAATTCACTTCAGAATTTGAAATATAGTACAATTTCTATAAGCATTCAAGATATTCTGTTTGAATGAATTTTTATAGCAGTGATTGATCAGTAACTTTGTTATAATTTTCCAACGCCTGCTAGATCTACTCATCTTTGCAAATTTTGACAAATTACTAATTTATAACAAAATCATAAACTTCTTTTATTAATTTAATATAGTATAATTCATAGCGTTGGATTTGAATCACTCAAAGAACTGCCGTTTACGCATCAATGACCTATTAGTTCCATCGACATGGATGAATAAATGCTAGTTCCTTTATTATTGGCATATGTGATGGAATTTTTACTATTGATAAAAATATTGTAAGACAAGGACAGTAAATATTAGATAGAAAATTATTCGAAAAAACATTTTGATAAATCTTTAAAACAGCAAAAAAAAAAGTTATAAAAAGAAATAAATAAAAAAAAAAAAAAGGATCTCATGCCTATATTTATATATTTAGAGGAGAGGAAAGTATAAAGTTGTATGCTAGGTTTCATGATTTTTGTTCCGTGGGAAATGTTCTATGGAGATTTGGAATATCATAACCACGGTTCTTTACCGAATTAAGCCTCCAGAGAATGACCTAGCTTAGGATATACATCCTGTTTCTTATATCTTTACTATGGAATTCCGTTTATGTTATCAGACATTTCTAGCCTACTCTGTTTCAGTAGCGTTGTGTTATAGTTGAAGAGGTGGAAAAACGTATGTTGCACACAGAGATCCATTTAAGTGCAACAGAAATGCTACAACAGTTTTTCCACTCTCCTTTAAAGATGCAAAAAGCAACATACAACGTTAATCCCTCCAACCATTAATATAATTAATTTGTGTATCAAAATGTTAATGTTGTGAAATGTGTGTATGTTTTAAAAAATTATAATGGTTATTTGACATTAAAAAATAGTATCTGAATAAAGAAAAAAATACCAATAGAAGCAACAACTAATTCATCATCCCTAAAACTAAAGATTACCCAAGAGCCAATAAGAAGAAAGAGGCGCGTGTTAATTATTATTAGAGAATAAGAGAAATGGTTACGAAGAGGTATTACATCAGACACGAGAAGTAATGAGGAAGCTTCTCAATTAAGCCATATTGATCGAAGAATTATGTAAATCATCTCATTTTACTCTTCCTTGTACCGATAAGATCGGGGGGTGGGCGTGAATTTTAAGCTCGTTTGTCTATTATTAAAAAATGCCTCTAACTAATACTAAGAAAAATATGAATGCAACCCTTAGAAACTGAAGGGTAGTTGAAGTCATTGTTAAAAAAACATCTGAATTTTAGATGTGTTGCTCGCTTTGTGAATGTCTTGCGTATTTACTTACGCTATTATATTACATACAACGTTATTTACTAAATTATAAAAAGTATGTGACAAAATATAATACTTAAAATCATTTTGCTTATTAGAATATGTGTCTGATTTGATTAATACCTGACAAAATTCAAACTCTTAGACACAAATATTATTATTGCATGGATTTTGGAAAATCATTGGAATAATATAAATATGAATAATAATAAAAATATGCTAGCATACAATGCCTATAGTTGTTGGGAAGTGGAATATAAGAATAGTTTATGCGAGGATGGTTTTTTATCAAATGTCATTGTTTTCATTGCAGATTCAAAAGAAAGCCTGCAACAAGCAGTATGATGGGAAGCTGTGCTGAAAAGAAAGGTAATGATACAACTAACAGAAAAGATCTGTGGAAAAGGAAATGATAAAATAAAATACGTACCAAGGTACAGTATTGGAGAAATCGAAGTTGAGGATCGCAACCGGATCAAGATGGCAAACAATGTATGTTGCCAACTATGCAACCCGGCTGCAGGGATTATCAACTCACTCTTCTCTATGAAGGCAGAATTCAGTATTCACAAGACAAGCACTGAAGCCGAGTGAGAAACCTTAGCAGAATGGCTGGCCGAATCTGGAAAGATCGGATCATGGATCATAGAGGACCTTGGAATTTAAGCTGTAAGAGAAACGGTTGAAAAAAAAATATGCCAAAATTATTTGGCCACCTTTTGCAGATGAAAAAGAACCTTGTACTTACTTACTATTAAAGAACTTCTTCGAAGCCAAGCCGACTAGAAGACGTTTAAGGGAGAGCCTGAATATCAATTGGTCACATGTCCTGGCATGGACAGCAAAAATGAAATAACAGGGACCTGGCTGGAAAAAAAAAAAAAAAACCACAATTTTGAAAGGTTTTAAAAAATCTCTAATTCTCCACGTGTCTAAAGAACCACCTCAATACAGTCTCTTAATGATTCCGGGATTAAATTGTTTTAGGAGTACTTCTTACGAATTGCTATTTGTCCAACTTTAATCTAAGAAACAGCTGCTAATGACGATTTTTCCAATGGCACAAACATATCAGATGTCAAGGATCGGAGCTAAAACGGGCAATCAGCCTGAAGTGCATTTTAAAGTATTAAAGGAATTTCTATGAAGCATTGAATATGGTATATTTATTGTAATGTGTTTCTTTCCAGAAAGGCATTAAAATTCCCTCGCTTACAATTACTTATAATTAGTATTAGATATTTGTTATTTTTAAATTCGACATTTTTATTTATCAGATTATAACAATATAATTCTGGTTGTAATATGGGCTTGTGATAATAAGACATAGAACGGCGAATTTTTGTGATGATAACAAAAGGTACTGACACCTGGTAAAACAATCAGAGATGAACTGTCTGTTTATGTAGAAATTTACAAAATTTCTGAGTGACATATCCTTGATAAGTGAAAACAAAGCTGCAACTCTTTTATGATCTTAAATCATCACTATTTTCTAGATTTCCTTAGTAAATCTGAGAATTTTCTCTTTGAAGTGAGTGATTATGATCTTGTGGAAAGAACGATCTATATCACAAATGTATTTCATTATAACGTCAATAAGCTTATTCATTTCTAAGGTAACAGAGGAATTGTCTGGAAAGTTTGAAGAGGGTATCTCCTGAAGAGACAATTGCGGTACAGCTGACAACAGAACAACACACTTCATGCCCTGTCTAGTAAGACATTCGATATCCTCCAAACTGCTTTCCTTCTGTTCCTCCACATTATTTACTGAGAGATATTTGTCTGTTACATTGTAATTTAATAACATTATTAAGTACAAATTACAGAGATTATATAACAATATGTTATGGTAAATCTTAATTAACAATTATAGTGCAGTCGTAGGACAATTACTGGATTAAAGTGTAAATAGAAAGTAGGTAAGTAATTTATTCTTTTTACTATACTTTTAGAAGCATGCCTATCATTGAAATGCTAATACGAATTTGTATTATACACTGCGTTAAATATTCCACTGCCCAGCGGTATTCAAATTGTAAGCATTGTATTTTAAATTATTTTTGAGATGATATTATATATCTTGTCCTATGAGACGGAAGTTCAAAAGTAACAAATATTGTGTAAATTATAATTCTTCAATAACAATAAATGTTCCAAAGTAACAATAGCTCTATAGGAATATTCAGAGGACAAAATATAGCGGGTTACCCATCAAAATCATCTTTCAAAAGAATTTCCATATCTCAAAAGGCGCCACGCTAATACTCCGATCGTAAGATGTATTAGAAAAGATTTATGCGTTTTCGAACCAAAAGTTATGTATTTAGATTAAACTAGTGCTTTGGAGTAAGAGTTTTAGAGCCTTTAGCATTCTCCCAACCTCAGCGTTGCCGGTTCAATTCTCTTATGGGCAGGTTGATATTTATTTCTTGAGGTACTGCGATATGAATCCCATTCTTCTCACTTTGTATCGTCTATTGACTTGTAGGATAACTCGTCCTATTAACCAGTTTGGAGTGCTTTTGGAATGTTTAACTTTAAAAATCGTGCCCGTGCAAATATAGACTATTAACTTGTAATTATATTATCTGAACGATGACAGCAATTTGTAAGCCACTCATTCAATTAAATCAGCAGCATTTGTAACATCAAGAGTGTGGTTGAGTGCAAAAGTAACATGAACCAGCAGATTCAAAAGGAACATTCTACTTCCATTACCATAATATTATATTACCAGTGAGAATATCTTCAAAATCCCCTTTCATATATTTTGATTAAATACATTGCCGTATTCAACAAAATCAAAAAACAAATACAGGATCCATGGACACAATAGTTAATAAACAAGTCAAAGGTGGGAATTTTAAAAGAAGATTCGAAAATAAGAGCTACGAAAAAAAAAAAAATCCCCATAATATACAAACCAAATAACAAGTAGAAACGTTTGAAGAATAAGTAATTATGAACAAAGTTAGATGACTATGTAGTTCAGTGCTCCTATATTTACTTCGAAATGACGCTGACTGAATGGATTAGGAATAATCAATTAAATAAAGTATGGTACATGTATTGTCTTATGACTTCTGGGGTACACAAGACCCCCGGATTATCGCAGTTTAGATCAAGGATCAAAGCAAGGATACATGGTACATGTTTTTTTTTTTTTTTTTTTTTTTTTTTTTTTCCTCATACGTTGGACCCGCTGCTGCCAGAACCCCGTTTCCCTGAAAAGACTAGGAAGGGGGGGGGGAAGCTCATGTTTTTAGAATAGGTATCTAATGTATATATACTCGTATGACGTTGAAGGAGGAATATTATAAATATTAATATTAATTTAAAATATTACTTCTTTTTATCGATGAGTAACAAAAAAATAACTATAAAGAGTTAGCGGACAGGACAGTTAGCGGTTTCATTCTTGAAACCGAGTTAGTCTCCGTAAAACATGTACCATGTTGAAATAATAGTCGGAGTAGCGGAATGAAGTTTACATTAGACCAGTTTTGCTAGAGGACTACACAGAGAATAGTCAGATATTTTAAATGCGTTCTCTGAGAAGTCCACGAATGCTGTGTCGGCTCTGTCAAGTCCGGGTTGGAATTAAACTCACAAGGGACGCTATTCCGGACCTACTTTCCTGACAATGAATATTCTAATATAATTAATTAACGTAGTGATCCCTTATACTCATTTTAATTTGATTAGAACCTTCTTAAATCAAATGAATTCAATCAAAAATTATTTAAACCTCTTTATTTCTTCTTACAAAGGTTTCGGATCGGAGTGTTGTCGTCAAAGAGGTCTTTGTTTACAACACTCAAGAGATGTCTCCGACTTTGTTTTTTTTTTGCAAAACCTCATTTTAATGAGGATGATTTAATTTAGGAGATGATAGAATCAGAAAATTATTGTAGACGTTTTGTTGTATTTAAAATACTCTAAAAAGGATGTTTTACGTTTTAGGAGCCTAGACACTATTTGAAATGTTAAGTGTACCAAGGACAGTTTAGGGTATTATCAATTTCTAAATAGTTACCCAGAATATTATGAAGTTAGAGATGGATACAGAACACCTATAATTTTTGTTATGAACTGTGAGGAGTAGGTCAGCTGCGTATCACAAGCCAGAACAAATGTGATTATTGAACTCTGAAGGTAGATTTTAATCATTGTCTTGTATGAAAGTGTAAGTTATAAGTGGAAAATCAGAGAAATTCAAAAGGAGAGTTTTTGAGAAATCGTCTCCCATCTAAAAACATAAATAATGGACGAAATGTTGGCACTACCATTATACATTTCAAAGAAATTAATGGCTGGAATCTGTCTTCAATGAAATAATTTCTAAACTATTGTGGCCTAAAACGTTGGGACTAGGAAGACTTGTAATGGAATGAGTTCAAATCCCATCCGGTCAATAAATTATATCCACCCTTCTCTCTGACAGGTCGGCCGAATCTCCTCTGTATTTCAGACAGTTTATGGACGAAACGGGCTCCTTATAAATCATCTGCAATGCCCAAAGTCCAGCTAAATAATTGCACAAACCTCTCTAAAAAATATATTGAAAGCATTTATTTGTCGATTTTTTTCTAAATTTCGTAAACTAAGCACAAAATAATTATTTTGAAATTAAAAAAAAAACATTCACCATGAAGACATATAGAGCTTATAATAAAAACTTGTATCTCCACATTTTAAAGGAAGATCGAACATAAAAAACCTCCAAAGTACGTGGTCAGAATTGCAAAATGATAAATTTATAAACCTTCCCGTCCATGTCCGTGCCAACAGATATACTAGAAATGAGACAATAAAATTCCGAACCACTGAATCTATGCTGTGGCACAGTAAACTTATTCTCACAGTGAGACAAATGTTTGTCTGACAAAAGTCCTTGGCAAACGAGTGATATGATAAATACGGAGCAGCTCGTCAGCTGTATAAGGACAGGAGTGGTTGCTAAAATATGATAAGCAGTGAAAATGAAATGAAATGAAAATAAGCTTTACTCTGGCTTTACCTACTAAGAATAGATTTAGATACTATAATGGCGACCAGCCTACTGTGTTCTTAATTAGGAAAAAACTAATAATAATTATTCATAATAAAAATTAAATTATGGTAATATAAACTAATACTAAAAACTAGTTATTTAACAATCAAATAAAGAAAATCCTTCAAATTTGTACTAAAACCAGAACAAAACAAAAAAAATTAAAAACGTTGTTTATTGAATTTATATTAATTGATTAAATTGTAATTATTTTTCTCTTATTTTTCTTAAATTGTAAAAGTATTTTTTTTTTTTTTTTTTTTTTTTAACATTTTCTTTTAATATATTACAAACTAAAACAAACATACAACGAAACAAATTAAAAATCTCCTATGCATTAAAACATAGAAAAAATAGCAAAGAATAAGGAAAAAAATACTGAAGTTTTTTTTGGGCATTTATACTGAATGGATAAAAGGCTGTCATAAAATATCAAGTCTCAGATATACTTCAAAAATATTTAACAAGCTGGGTCCAAAAAACTAACAAAATCAAAAATACACTATATAAAAGCAGAAGAAACGACACGGAGATATGCATTCAGAAAAGAAGGAACCTTAGGATTTTAAGGTACGAGCAATTAGAAACAGTTACCAAACAGTTGGAATAAAAAAAAAAAAAAAAAAGACCTAGTAAAAAGATTGAAGAAAAGAAAAAACAATCTTATTCTGTACAATTTATAAAATAGTAATAGTCTGAGCGCTGGCTGATGGCAGACAAGCAACCCCAAGGCTGGTGAGGGTCAATGAGTGTGGTGCAGGGTTTTGTTTCTCTCCCTACCTACCCTGAGAGTTTCATTACAGTTCTGCTTCCCATACAGGTCATATAAAGTTCTTGCATTTTTGTTTAAATTTTAAGTGCTACAAAATGTCAGCGAATAGCAGCACATAAAATCTCTGAGCTGGCATTACTATAGCTATGATCCAGTGAAGGCTGAATGGGAGCACCATGATTAACTCGTTTAAGACTAATTGTGTTTGCAATTATCATTTAGTTCAGATTTTAGGAAAAAAATAAATCAAAATACTCCTAAATATTATGAGAAAAAAAGTATCTCTCGCAAAATTCTGTCAGGTTTGGTCTTTTCTTTTTCTTTATTTTCTTTTTTATATCTTTATCTTGAAAATGACGCATAATTAACTATCATCTTAAACAGGACTGTCCAACTTAAACTAGCTTAAAGGTCCCAATAAATATAATGGATGTTACAAATGACCGTGGAGAACAATATCTCTTATGTTAAAGTTGGTGGAGATTTGTCTAGAGGGTTCACTACAGAGACTGGTGTCATGCAGGTGATGGCCTGGCTTGCCTTGTTTTTAATATAGCCTTAGAAAAGGCTGTGAGAAATGCAGGAATACAGGTAGTAAGGACCTCATTGAATAGATCTGTTCAGCTTCTTGGATATACCGACGATTTTGACCTTACGGATAGAACATTGGCAGATGTAGCTATATCATTTGAAGCACTAGAGGTATCGGCTGCAAGAATGGGACTCACAGTGAACAACGAAAAGACAAACTATATGATTACATCAAACCAACAACAGGAGCAAGAAGGAAATGTTGAACTGAAATGTACGAAAATTTCTATACCTAGGGGTCCATAACAATTCCCAAAGTAGGGTCGAAGAATATTAATATATATCTATTAATGTAATTGTCTAAAATTAATAGAACCAGACAATAGTTCCTTTTTATTGTATTTTTCTATTGTTTCTGAGATACAATGTGTGCCACAATTTTACTTTTACAACAAGATTATTTTACCATTTCATTTCTGTTCAAATCAACATTAAAAAAAAAAAAAAAAAAAAAATGAATTGAATTAAGTTCGAGGATACAGGATTTTACTAGCAATACAATGTTATATCAACATTATTATTATGTTCTGAAAGCCACCGAGTGACTTACTAGATAGAGAACATGTTTGGACTAAATTTCATGTTGGATAAGCTGCTCCCGTAAGATATTTTTTCCCATTATAAGTTTCATAACTTGAAGTAACATTCTCCTGGGAGGAATTTTAACAAAGTCCATCCCTATTTCGGCCTTTCCTTGGTAAAAAAAACATCCCTCTGTGAATCACGAAATCCCATTTGAATACATAATCTGCTTATTGTGTCAACAGAAATAGTATGTGGCCAAGACAAAAACAGAAATTTTGAACTCTTATGCAATGTTTTAATATATTGTATATTGTTAGTTGAATGGTACAAACTTAAAATCCTTTATTTATTCAAGTTATTCATTACAGCTTAGAAGAGACTTGTTAAATAGTGCCAGATTTCACTTTATCTTAAAAGTAAAAAATCATTTAATTATCTGAGTCTAAACGGGATATCTTCCTCTTAGAATATTGGTTGCTTTAACAAGCACATTCATCATATTCAGCTTGCATATAAACTTTCTATAAATTCTAATATAGCACAGTTATGGCACTTTAAAATTTGCTCAAAATTATTTCTAACTCTGTTCTCTTTGGAAATTATTTAAAATGCTGTTATATAACTATATCGTGTATTCAATGTACTGATATCAATATTTCTCAGGTTTAATGTACCAAAAATTAAATGATTATTTTTATGTTACCAATTATGATAATGTAATGAATCTTTACCCACTAATATCTTGGTTACCTTGTAGAGTCGCTGCCAAAACATACTTCTGGTAAGAAACTCCCTTTGTTCTTAACTCTAGAGCAGGCGCGCTGGTTGCCAACCAGCCAAATGTTTTTCTCTCCAGTTTTCCAGAATTTGAACCCACTTAACTAAGGTCACTAATACCATTTCCCCAACTTTCCCTGGCCCCTTTAGTACGGCATCGAATTCAGTTTCGTGAGCAGGTGTAACGTTATTTGTAATTAAATATCAGAAGCCTTGCTTTGGTAAACAAAGTCAACCACGAGCTCAGTCATGTCACTATTTCTTTTATGTTATTGACTTACCAATGGCTAAATTTTAATTATCCCAAAAAATGGATTAGACTAGTGGCTTGGCCTGCTCGCTCTCCAGACCTAACACCACTGCATTTTTTTGTTTGGGGTGAAAATAATCTAAAAATGTATATAAGGCTGGTCAACGATCTGAATTTATTAAGAGTACTAATTGTATCTTGTGAACAAACAACAGATATCTAGTGTAGTTCTACCACTGCTGCTGATGGAGAAATATGCCGAACATGTATTAATGTCCAAATAAATCACTTTTAACGACATTTTATATGAATGTCAATGCTTACATTCAATAAATAAAGTAGTAGAAACAAATAAAATAACATTTATTTATATACTAAGCCTTAATAATTCATAATAATGAAAAGCTTTAGGTGTGAATATCTAAGGTGCGTTTAGACAATGCCTGCTTACATTGCAGTTAAACATTCTTGTAAAAAGAAACGAAAGTGCTGGTTCGTCGATATTTTGCAGATAAAAATGTCAGTGTTACTAATGAAGTTCCTACTGACTTTTTGTCAATGAAAGAGCATTTCTTTTAATGATTCTGTTTTGAACCTCGCGTTTGAGGCCTGCCACAGAACAGTACATGTTCTATATACATTAAGAATGTCTAATGACTTTTCTTCTAATCCATATTAAAAATAAACACTTTTGATTTAAGACACCCTAAAAACACAAGGGTTCCACGAAAGGCGCACGAGTTTTCCAGCAAGACAGGGAATTACTTTCAACTTCTTGCGACTTCCTAGCCGCTCATTTTTGGGCATGCACCTAGTTGTTCATGCAAAAAGGCACCGTTTAAATGCACTTTTAAGCAAAGCCTTTGCGGGCATAGTTCAAAATTTCTGTTCGGCTACTTAAACCTGCAACATCCTATATAAGCTTGGCACTATTTTGTTTCCTTCATACAACAAAGTTTCCTTATCATATATTAAGTGATACATAACATATGATGTAGTTAAAAGACGGCAACAATTGCGGGTGACCCCATAGAATTCACCGAGGTCACTTAGATTTATACGTAATATTACACACAACTACAAAAATGTTTAAAGTGACAGACACAAGCTAACACAACTACTGACAGAACACTGTAACACTAAACAACGTTTAGTTTAACGTTTCATATGTTTACAATCGAACATGAAGACGGACCGATTAAAAATTTTAGACTTAAATTATAGACGTATATTATTTGAAAGTCAACGATTTAATCTAATAAAAAGTATAATACTAAAAAATAGAACATGTCCATAAAAAGTTCAAATTCGTTTTCCAAATGTAAGCCGGACTTATATTTTTACGAATAAAAGATTTTGACAAAACAAAACCAGTGATAGGTAGCGTTTTATGATTTCTTGTTTTTTTAAGTTAATTTATTGTGTATTTAGTTTCTTTTATTTTATTTATTCACTTTTTTTATTTTGTTATTTCATTATTTTTTATAACATTTAAAAAAACTAACAGTACGAGAGTCCTTGAAAAAAAAAAAATTTGGAATTATGAATATCTGCATAATATGCTATACTCATAATCATACATAGGTAGAAAAATCAAGTAAATTTTACAGATGAATGATTAATTAATCAAATCGTTCCTCTTTTCTAATCAAATAGACGATTCCAAACCAATCAAGGGTAATAAAGAAGATGCTCTTAGAACGATCAACCGGTTTGGAAAAGTTCACGCTTCGTTGATCGTTTCACAGCTTGTTTAACAGATACAAACATTTTCTTATGATCTCTCCCCTAATATTTTAATCAGATGGATGAAGCACTTCTTGAGGCATTTAGTTACGCTTGATTGAATCACGATCATTAAAACCCGATCCCCAACCATGATAAAACCAGCAATGGTGGAGTTAGTATATACTAGTTAGAGAAACGTGTTAATATATAATAATACAATTTAATCAACCTAAAATTACTTTCTTTCAAAATTTCCGAAGTTTATAAAATCATACTGTCTTTTTTCTCGTTTATGTAGCTCCCAACCGTTTGAATGTTTAACAGCCACGACTGCTATGAAAGTTTTTGATACGTGTTATATCGGGAATGGAAAAAATAATCTCATTTCATTAAATATTATGCTAATTCAATTACATTTATCGGATGATAGAACCTGGTTCACACAATTCTGTTCTCTTGAATCCATAACTTTTCTAGCCAACTTTTGAGTGAGTTACATCTGTAAATTAACTCACCGTAAATTCAACACCCATAATTCTCGAGATTTTCCTGGTTTTTATCTTAATCCATACTTAGTTTATATTCATATACATATTATCAATTAATTGTGATCCATTCATGATTAGACACATCAATGTTTTTCCCTGTCAATAACAAACGATGGAGTTTTAGATTATTTTTTTTTTTCAAATTTCCTTCAGTCCATGTTTATCATTCGGTTCGTTATTTACAAGTATGCCAAGGCTAGTGGAACAGTAATTCAAGCCATAGGAGGCAATATGTCTTAAATATAAATTAAAAATTTTAAAGTTAAAATTGAAAAGTTTTTTAATTTTTTTGTTTATTGGAAGAAATATTGTAATTTATTTTATTCCTTCAGTTCCCAGGACCTAGTTGAACGATTTTTTTAATTTCTTTTTTTCTCTAAAATCCTTAATTATTTTTTTTTTGTTTAATCCAAAAAGTGACATTTTAATGAAATATAAAAAAAATTAATGAATATTTTGTCGGCTCTTTTTCCACCTAAATAATTACATTAATTCAAATTAAAACCCCTAGACAATAATTAGAACTTTCTTAAGTAGAACCCAATCAAAATATTCATTGTAACTTATGTTTTTACTGCCATAATAAATCCGAAAAGCACCAACGTATTGCATACCTGTCTGATTGCTGGATAACCTCACTTTTAACTTGTAAACAACAACTTGGTTCCATGGTATCATAAGAAAATAAACCGTTTCAAAAGTAGGCACCCACAGGTGCCTCTGGGAAGTGGAGAGTTAATGAAAATTGTTTATGTCTAGTTCAGGAATGTTTATTATAGACTTTTCTTTATTATGAGAAAAAAATACGTTTTAACAAAATTCAAATATTTCGATTCTTTTAACGGGGAGTTATTTAAAGACCTAAATCTTTACCAGTATAATATTCTATTACATACAATTAATATTATAATTAATTTTATATTTTCTACTGCTCCACCAAGTGACATACAACCTGGTCCAAGCATAACTTAAGGTTAAACCAGGTATCTTAAAAAGTTGTCAATTTCATTCGTTAAACTACTTTTATCTTTGTTATTACTTCCAAAACATATTGGGTCAGCAAAATGGATCATTTTAATGGCTTATTTCTTAATCCTTGCCTGCCAATAATTACTAAAAGAGAAATCTGGTGAAATGCAACCAAGAGTTTTCAGTTAATGCCTTACAGCGTGGAGGTACCTCGTTCCAAGGCCGCCATGCATCCCGGTCTCCAGCCAGTGCTTCTATGGCATAGTGTTTAAATTAAAAATTGTTAAACTAAATTAATTGAGCTTGTTTGTTTGTTTGTTCGCTCTCGCGCGTAGGAGGCGTAAAATCCTAAAGGTCATATACGCCTATGGTTGATGACTAATTTTTAAAAATATTTAAATTACTATTTCTGAAGTGAATCTAAATGCAGTACACGTAAATATATAATGTAAAACACTCTCTCACATCCGAGGAGAATCAGCAATATATCCATTCATGGAATATATCTAAACGAATGTAAATAATCTCAAAATAACTAAGCATACGGAAATGAAAAAGAAATACAAACATAAGGTATAAACATTAAATTTAGAATGGGACGAGCAGCTGAAGTCAAGCAATATATTCACCGATTCTATCTAAGGGATACTGAACCAACCCATCCCTACATTTATGAGAGGATTATAGGAGATTTCATCTTTGCTCTTTCTATGGCGCACAGTAGGACGAATAGCCGATTTAGGAGGAAAATGTCATAAAATATTGAAAGAAAAAGTGTTTATAGAACATTATTAGAGGTTCTTTAATTTGTATCAGGTGGATTTCAATATAAAAACAACGATGTAAATAGCATCTGACTCGGTAGGTCACATTTTGTTTAAACTATACATTCTGTAAATTGAGATTTGTATGTCATCTTATTGATATTTTGTAATTAGTGAATAAAGACGATCGTTATACTATTAAGCCTTTTTATAAATAACTATTTAATAATTTTACCTATTAGGTATTTGTATAGGGCAACACTGAGTGGTGAAGGTTATCTATCGGTTATCAACTGGCGTGATAACCAAAGAGACAATGTGGAATGGATTTGACACTGCCGCAATTACTATAACTAAACATTTTATTTTACTATTATTTTTATTCAGATGAATTAATAATTCATAATTATTTTTATTTTGAAGTATTATGCGATTTTCATTTCCATATAATGCAGTGGCAAATCCATGAGAAACCACACTCTAACTGGTACCTATAACCATTATTATTACCAGCGAGGAGATATACAATAGAGCAGTCACGAGTGGAGGTGGGATGGAATTCGTTCCCCCTCAACTATGCTACTCTAACCTCAAAAGTAACAACTAAAGTTGCAAGTGTTTGCTTTTAATTTTTAATTTTTTTCGTAAACCTATTCTCGTTGAGTTTTTATTTTGTTAATAAATCCATTCCACATTAAGTATATATTTTCGTGCTGCAATTAAATGTAAGAACAACAAGACTGGGGCTAAAAATGATAAGCAGCTTAGCTTTTATAGGTAAGTACCTAACGCAAAATGTTTTCATTGTACCTAGTCAAATTAAGTTCGCGATGGTGTTAAATGCAATTACTTTTTTATAATAAACTCCACGTCAAATGTATCGCAATACTCTGAAATATTTGAATTTTTATTATTAATTATAACTTTCATATTCAATAAAAATCCTTTATATTAACAAAGTTTAAGTTTACAGTGTTTGAAGGAATGGTGTTACCTATACCTGCATCAGTAGCAGTCTAAAATAATGTTGGTGAGTTGGGAACTAGGTGAGGTGGGTTAATACTTTGGATAGTATAGTGGTGGAGGAATACTGCTCCCACCTTCCTGTAGATCCGCCCTATCTCAATAGCAGCTCTATTTGTATATATCCTCGCTGATTATTACTGTTACCTTTTTTCTGTAGTGTTATCTTGTTCTAATAACTGTTTTGTTGATTTATTGACTTTGTCTCACATCAGGATATTACGTTTGGATTTAAGTCAGAGAGAAATAGGTTTATACATTTTAACAGCTCAAAAAATAAAAATTTGAAGGTTTCTGCTACCTTGTTCTAATAGTTGTGGTTATCTCTCAACATTTTCTTGAATAGAAAAAAAATAGATGGAGTAAAAAACAAGATTTTTAATCATAATTATATGTAATATGAATTACTTATTATTTTATTTTTATGATTTAAATTGTTTACTTCACATTGGTCTGTAACATATATACATACGGCTATTATGCAATGTTAGTAATTTACCTTCAGTTCAAACCATCTAGTGAGGGCCCTTTCAAGCTGGATTAATAGACCTGTTACATCCCTACAAAGCCCACTTTCCCTAATAACTATTCGCCATTACCGCTGAGTTAAGATCTAAATGGCTTATTCCTGCTTCCGACGACTGATACAGAACTTGCAACATTAATGCTCATTATGGACATACATATTGAGTGGATTGATGGATTAGGTTCAAGTAGGAGTGGTTGTACAACCCAAGAAATACTGTCCATTCAGAACATTTTTTAATTTAATGATAGTGGCTTGTTTAATGATATTTAATGATAGTATACAACTGGATCTAAACAAAGTAATTGAAAGCGATACTTTTTTTTTCTTTAATATATATACAAAACCGTGAAGTAAGAATCAATTTTCCTATAATTTATATAAATTTTATACTGAAAACATATTTTCTTATACGTTTTAATTCTTTTGTAAATCTTGTTGTTACATTAGTAACGAAATCAAACGAATTCAAGAGGCAGATAAAGTAACATACATTGCTGCAAGAAAACAATATTATCTCTTGCACCCGATAACAATTCAAATATCATATGTATATTTGCCTTAACCTCCGTATCAAAAATCCTAACTTCCCGAAATTCCCAACCTAAAAAAAAAAAATGGAAACTAATTAATAAGTTGTTTTTAATTTTATTATTATGTTTTTCATTTGATTTTTGTTTACTAAATTTACATTAGTTAATAATATTATTTATCTAATTTTTTTACAGTATGACAACTCCAACTAATATAATACAATGGAACTGTACTGGTATAAAGGGAAAACGTGAGGAACTAAAACTTATTATTAATAAATACCAACCATTAGTTTTATACTTACAAGAGAGTAAGTTACGCCTCAACAAAACTTTTACCCTAAAGGTTTATAATATCTACAGAAACGATTTTGATTATAGATGTAGAGCATGTGGTGGGGTTTTGATTACGGTACATAAAAGCGTCGTCTCTGAGTTATTTCAGATAAATACCTCCCTACAAGCAGTGGTAGTCAAGGTCTCTCTTCTTCACGTTCCTATTTTTTTTTTATAACGTTTATCTTCCCCCTGATAATTTTGATGAAGTAGATTTGGTTAATATTCTGAGTAATACCCGTTCTCCCTTTATTGTTATGAGCGACGTAATCGGTCATCATACCTGCTGGGGTTCTTCTAAGGCTAGTTGCTCACACACCGGTTTTGGACGGCCGGCTTTTTACCGGTCGTCCAAATTTCAATAGTGAACCACATGTCGAATAGTAACCTTGCACACACGACGAATTTTGGACTGCCGCACAGTGGAACGAACGTTAGGGCGGAATGGACATTCGTTAATATCTCCGCTTCTGCTTCTCCTAGAATAATGCTATTGGTACCGTTTTAAAGCTTTTTGAATGGACTATTAAATGATATGCTAATCATGATCAGATCGTAAGAGGAAACATGTAAGAATTCCTGATTTGATATTTCGATGTTGGATAATTTATCATCATTTACTTACCATTTATTGTACATATATACTAGGAGAATATATGCAATAAAATATTCTATGGAATGATAAATACATATGTATTAAATTAAATTACAAAATAAAACGTAACAAACTACAATATTTAATTATTAAAAAAAACTAAGATAACAATTGATAATTACTTTTGTCAGTTAATATCCTAGGACTAATTGATACATCAAAATTATAATATATGTAGGTGCCTATATACAATTGTTTATTTAAATAACGATCAGAATTAAACTCATAACAACATAATTTTAATTAAGATTCTTTTTTCTATATTCTAAGTAACAATAAGTGATTGTGCTTCTGGTAATAAATCACGTTTAATGTTTATTATTCTCGGTCTAAGAGTCGAAATTAAGGGATCCGAATTTATTAATAAATTATTTAAAACATCTCGATTGTTTGATTGCCTCGATGATTTTCTGGCATGAAACAGTCTGAAATTTCGGAATAACTTGTGATTCGCTTTTTGAGCATCTTCTGACAATTGTCCTATAGGTATTATAGCATTTTTGGCTATCAGTGTTCCGTGCACGAGCAGTTTGTGCACGGTGACTGGTATATAATACCAGCCATACAGAGATACATATAACCGTGCTGTCTCTTTCGTGTAGGCTTCAAAGTTATCAAGTTTTATAATTGACCCAGAAGAAATAGCTTGTAATATTATTGCAAAGCGTCTAATTAGATTTTCGTCAACCCCTGTTATAGCTGATCAAGTTTCTGGGGAGGCAAAAAATTTCCTTGCAGTATTTCCATCATTACTTGTACCAAAACCTTGTCTTACGTGGTCTACACAAAGTCCTAACTGAATTTTAAAATCATGTTGAACTTGATTTTTTTTTCCTTGCAAGTAACTCCTTTTGCTCTGTTGTTTTTGCACTCCAGGACTTGAAATCTAATCGGTAAGAGATGTGAATTAAGCACTCAAAACACCTAATCAAACAATGCAAAGGGGACAAGCCAAATGAGTAATACTCATCATTAACTATTTCCTTGTTTGTAATAATTTTTAAATTGTTCATTTCTTTAGGTGTTGCATTGCACAAAAAACACCTCATAGCTGAAGAAGTTTCAGTTAAAATATTACATATTTTGCCATCAACCATAGTTAATAACATTCTATAATTGATAGAGGTTTTGTCATTTATATAGGGAAGTAAATTATCAATTTGTTTCTGAATGTCTCGAACTAAAGACGTTACAGTTTCATCTGTTTCTTTCGTATAATTAAATGAGATAGGCCTACAAAATCTGGTCGATGACGGACATTCATTTTGCCAGACTATTTGACAATTCTCTGAATTTATTAAATTAATCGGTACTAAACAGGCAATCAAAATGACCGAATATTCGCTGAAAGTTTCAGATGAAGAATAACGTTGTTTATATTGTGATTGGTTACCCGCCCCATCACATCCCCACTTAATGTTTAACGTTAAACTACGAAAGTTATCATTCCCTATTTCACCAAGTAAAATCCGAGAAGTATGGTCAAGTAAATTTTGCAATACGATATTTGCTCCAGTGTCACTAACCGATATGGATTCTTCTGGGGGATAACAATCTTTTTTTAATTTTTGGATCTGATAGTAGCTGGGGTAAAGTGATGTATATCCTAATGCTTTTGCATTATTTCTGACGGCATTGTACTGAAACTTAGTAAAATCAGCGGCTGTATATAATGCTAATGCCTTTTCGTTTTCTTGGTCCTTTGGATTTAAAAGGTTTTCACTAAATTTTTTGACACTTAGTACATGTTCTGGATGCTCCCTAATAAAATTAACAATGTAATCTACGTCATCAGATTTGAACCTTTTTTTCATTACAAAAGCGAACATATCCTCTGAACATTTTCTAAAACTTTTCGTTTTTCTCCGTCTTTGTCTATCAGATAATTGCTCGAATGATTGAGAACAAGATGGTATACTTGCGCTTGTTGATAATGATGATGAAGGTAGGTTCTGGATAACATCTTCAGGAACAATGAAATCCAAATTCAACCAGTTTTCATGCTTCTCCAAAAAACTATTGATCTTCCTATGGGACGAAATCCAGCGAGAGTTCAAACTACTACTGAATTTTCTTAATTTTTCCCGTAAGCAGAACTTTGCGGTATTTGAAATTTGTTCCCGTCCAAACGAATTAATCCATGTTTCCAATGCCAGGTCATAATCTTTAAAACTTATATGATTAAATTGGAAAAATTGAAAAACTTGAAAATTTGTTTAGGAACCATTGCACCTATGTCGTTAAAATAACACACACAAACTGAGCATTTTATATGAGGACAAATGAATGTAAACAGACAAACAAAAGACAAAAATAAGTAAACAAAAGAAAACTTGCGAAAAGTAGCGCCAATATCAACAGAAATCATTTAAAATTAATTCTCAAGACCTAGAAAAGAAAAGAAAAAAATCATTTTCTCGGAAAAGAGCACCTAAGAGCAAAATCCAACTAATGGAAAAAAAACTTCAAGCATTCTAGTTATTTACTGTGAAGGTAGTTTTTTGGGCGATTTTAGGCGATTTTCGCAATTTACATTTGAGTTTTTTCTCCTAATTTTCATCGAAAAATCCCAGACGTTTGAAATAATCCCGAGTTTTATTTGCCTAAAATATCTTATTATGGATAAGTTGTTTTCCAGTAGTTGCACGGTTAATTTAAAGCATTTCCTCAAACAATGGATTTTTTTTAAAATATGAGTTTAAAAAAAATATATATATATTCAATGCAGAATTTTTCCTATAAGATTTGATTTTAACATTAATTTATCTATGGATTTTGTTGAAAAGAAGTATAAAGTATAATTTAAGATCCAAATAAAAGACAAATTTAGTTATTAGAGAATTGGTCCAATGTCCAACAAATTCGTTGATCCGTTTCACTTTGTGCCGGTCACTTGCCGGCGCCTGCCACTGCATTATAATTACTGTTTTATGCACAATAATTACAAAAGCTACTACTTGTTTGAGTTACTGAATCTAATGAAAAAATATCAATTTGTTAATCAGAAATTGTCAACAGTTTTAGGCCAAAAAGTCAAGAATAAAATAAAATTATATTTCTACTAATTGTTTGACCGGTAAAAAACTGGTAAGTGTGCAAGCACTAGCACAGGCAAAATATCGGTCGGTTTTTTGCCGGCTGGCAAAAAGTCGGTGTGTGTGTGCAACTAGCCTTACTGTTCAACGCGCGGAAATACTATTAGGCGAATTATAGATAGCACTGATTCGATAATTCCAAATTGGGGACAGCCAACATATTTAAGTCCAGTATACCATTCATTCTCGTGCATTGACCTGACATGGTGTTCACCTAATTTACATTTTCATTTGGATTGGCAAGTTTCTCAAGATGAATATTCTAGCAAATATTTCCCCATAATTATCAGTTTCCCAAGCATTAACACACGGATAACAAAATATGTTAGATGGATAACAGAAAACTTCGACTTGACAACATTTCAAAACAATTTACTGATAACGATCCCTGATATGCCAACCACTAACAATAATGATGAAACAACAAACAAACAAACAAATCACTAAATCTATTTTAGCATCGGTGGAACTTTCAATCCCAAAAAGCTCCACAAATGTCAAATCGAAGAGTACCCCTTGGTATGACAATGAATGTGAACTAGTGCTTAAGAAGAGGAGAAAGGCTCTTAGAGAAGGAACCAACTCTTCAGAACCTAATATATTATAAAATGAACCGATCGCTGTCTCGCCGAATAATTAAGGAAAAAAAAAAAAAGAATCATGGATTCTTTTTCAAAATAATTTTTGAACAACATTTCATCAAATATCCCAACCAACCCTTCTAATCAATTACCAAATCGGGCAAAATACCAATTTATTGGCCGAGCATTTCCTTGAATATTACTCGAATACTTACTCCACCCAACCACAACCGACAATAGAAACCGAGACAGACAGCATTGACGATCACTTGCCATTTACCAAAGCAGAATTACTTTCCTGTTTAAAGACCTTAAAACATCCTTACCAGGAGTAGATGAGATGCATAATGAAATGATAAAAAATCTATCGATACCGGCAATGGACGCGCTCTTGCATTCTATAACCAGCTATGGACCACAGGGGATTTTCCTGAGATATGGAGATCAATTATAATACGAATTTTAAAAACTGGAAAAAATAAGCTGTTCCCCTCGAGTTACCGGTCCATCTCACTCACAAGCTATGTATGCAAGTAGCTAGAAAAGATGATTTTAAAAAGGCTCAGTTGGATACTTGAAATAAATAATTTACTTTCGGACGTACAAAGTGGCTTCAGAACAAGACGCTCTACTATAGATCATCTGGTAACAATGGAGTATGAAATCCTCAACAGCTTTGCTGAGAAAAAAGAATGCATAGGTATATACTTCGACATAGAAAAAACCTATGAAAACTTGCAAAGATCTCTCGTCCTGCAGCAACTACGTGAATGGGGAATTAGAGGTCGGCTTCTCATGCTGATACGTAACTATAAGTTAGAGTATGTAATCATTTATCTTCGGTAAAAGAAATGACCAACGGAATTCCACAAGGGAGTGTCTTAAGCTGTGCTCTTTTTTCAATAGCCGTAAACAAAATTACAGAGATTATTCCTAAACAAATCAAAATCTTTTTATCAGTAGATTATCTAGCTGTTTTACTATCATTTAACAACGCAAATAGAATGCAAATATTACAACAAAATTGTTTAGCGAATTTCTCCACCTACTCCTTTTCCAGCGTTAACCTACAAAGGCATGAACTTGCGATACAAAGTTTGAACTTCTAGGGCTAACCCTTGATTGTAAACTTAACTGGAAAGAGCATATTAGATGTCTGAAAGAAGAAACACTCAGGAGACTGAATATTTTAAAAGTTCTGGCTGGACGTTCATGGGGAGCAGATAGAACAAGTATGCTAGTGGTATATACCAGTCTGATAAGATCAAAGCTTGACTATGGTAGCTTTGTTTACTCATCGTCGAATCAAAATCTGCTCTCGGCTCTTGATTCAGTCCACCAAGCAAGCATCCGTCTTGCTACTGGAGCCTTCAGAACCAGACCAGTAATTACTTTATGAGTTGTAGCTGATATAGCTGATATCCTCTCGCTTTAAGAAGACATTAACTTGACTGCGGATACATGGGAAGGCTTAAAATTAATAATTACAAAATGGAAACCAATTTTAAACCGAAGACTAGACGATTCCAATAAAACCGAAGACATATTTTCTTTTCAGAAGAAAATTAAAAGTTTTTTTGCTTTTTTAATAGCATGCTAAGATATTCCTTAATATCCGGATTTTTTACGATCTTAGTTTTATTTTATTTTTTTAAACTTATTGATTTAAGATGTGCCCTTTGACATAATCGCTCTGTGAATCATGATATCATTTAGCAAGGGGTGGGTGGATTGCACTCAATGTTTTCCAGGTTAGCTATAAGACACACAATCTAAAACTTAAATTTCAATATAAACAAGACGGTGTTTTCAAGCATCAACTTTCTACACACGTGAAGCTTCGAAGGCTCTATGGAAGAGTTAATGCAAAGGAATTTCGAGGAAACTTGAAATTCCTTAAAAATTCCATTAAATATCCATCAACCAGGTTATGAAGCTAAGGAACGAAATTATGACGGTTAAAATTTATAATTTAGTGGTCTAAACTGAGTTTCTAATTACTCAGCCATGGTTTACTCAATATTTTTCCTATACTCTTAATTCTATGGATCGATTAATTTAGATGTTTTGTCAAAGCTATGTTTTTATATGTTAAACACAACTTATAGAAGACCCAAGGGCAAATAGACAATCAAAACTAAACACAATTCGTATATAAATAACGCTTTTATAAATTAGTGAGTACACTAGGTCAGAATCGAATCAATTTATCAATGGTAAGGAATTAATAACACTTGTCAAACTCATGTTCTTTTTTTCGTTTTTTAATGACCGAAATTATTCACTGTGGTACGCAGCGGGCTAATATTTCATAATCTGAAATTGAAAAAAAAGGTGCAGACCGAAAATTTGACATTTTTCAATTTCAGATCTTGACCACGTTTTGGATTCAGTTCCGGCTTCTTACGAATAAACCTTTTTTAGAAGTTTCTGATGTTTGCATTATCATTATAAATCCTTCCATTTCAGAAAATATACTAACATTAATTCCTCTGTCAATGAATCATACTATCGATTAGGTAAAAGCTTTCATTTCCATTCTTCAAACGATGGTAAGTACGATGGTTTAGGGGTGCCGAGACCATTTTCAAGGCTAAGCTTTCTGTTTATCTACTTTCTGAAGTTTTGTTTTAGATTGTTTCCCAAAAGCCTCACAAAATCAGTTTTAACAAATCATTTTCCTTGTTCGTTCTTGTTGTATACAGTCTGCTAACTGAAGACATAGGATGATGTTTCCTTGCTCTAACATATCTATCAATATCTCGTAGAGCACTGTCTGACTATTTGAAGATTCCCATTCAGTTCACTAATGCGTATACGGTCAAAGTATTAATTTTCCTCTCGTACAATTATGTATTTAGTAGCTGTTTCATCCTTCTTTGAACAGAATCCATGTTTGATTATCGCTGACATAGAAGAATAATAAATTTATGACTTTACTAAACAATTCACTGAAATGAAACTTTTTTATTAATATTATATCCGCATTACGGTCCTACGAGAATCCGGACCTCCTCCACAACATCCAACCAATCTCTACGCCTTAGATCTTCATCCACGTCGTCCAACTATCTGACCAGAGGACGTCCTCACCCTCTCCTGCCATCCGGTTTCCCGTAGAGCATTTTTTTTTATTATTCTTTAGCCGGCCACTCTTTCCATATTACCTATCCACCTTATTTGTGCTCATTTTATTACCACCACGATGTGTGGTTCCACAAAGAGGTTCATAATCTATTTATTCTTTATTTTTTTCCAAAGCCCGTTCTTGAAAACACCGCCCCATATTCCCCTCAACACCTTCCTTTCCCAGGAGTTGGGCTTTTTTTCTGATAAATAGGTTAAATGGTAAATCTGATGGCTGTAACTACCGGAAGCACTTCCATAAATATTCACCAGGGGATACTGTGTTAATCTTCTTTTTGGAAGGCTCAAGAATGAAGTGGCAAGAAAGTTGAGGGCTCGTGTAGTTGAATGAGTAATTAATTACGACAGATATCCGTTCTAAATCCAATCATCAACATATGTATCAATAAATTCGATTAGGAACTGATCAATACCACTAACGCTGGCGAAAGATTTTTGTAACTTGATTGTTAAAACAACATCGAGAGAAATATCATCACCTGTGTTTAGTAGAGGTTTTTACCAATATTTTCGATTATTTGAGAAATAACTGAAACACAGAAGCTTCGAAATATTTATCTTCTTAAATAATGATTTGTAAAAAAAAAAAGTGGTTTACATGCTTATTGCCCATCGATTCTTCAACAAAATGATTGAAAAAAAATGTTTTCATCTTTAATAAAAGATCAATTTTTCATGTAAACAAGCAACACTCCTTAATACAGAATCAGAAACAATTCTTTTCTAAAATGAAGAATTGCTATTTGAAGCCAGATGTCAATTTTTAAAAATAATATGTATTTCCAATTGAAAAATTAATCGGGATTTTTTGCCTCAAAATTATTGTAAACTTTATCAGAAGTTCATACTGGGTTTCGAGTCCAAACACACTGTTAAACCAACATCGAAGGAAATATAAGAACGTATGCTCTACAGTGTTTATTGGAGATTTTCACAAATATTTTCGATTCTTTAAGAAATAAATAAAACACAGACCCTTTTTTTTTTGGAGAATGTTTACATTGTAATCAAGTTATATATTATATATTGAGAATTTATTATATTTGTTGAATAATAATTAATAGATTTGATTTGCTGTTTTCGCTAGCTCATAAATTGAATGGGTCCGCCGAAAAACGTTTTAAGCGACACAATTTTGAACTGACAATTTTAAAGTTTTTTAAATTTATTATAAATAGTACATCATAGTATGATATAGCAATCCATTACGTTATTATACATGTAAATATAACAAATTGCAAGGTGAAAAAAAAAAATCTAACAAGACAACTTACATTACAGTACTTACGTTACAAAACTAACAAGAACTTTAAATTACGATTTTCTTTCACTGATTACTCAAAATTTTGTTTGTCGCTTAGAACGTTTTTCGGCGGAGCCATTCAATTGTTTTTCGGGATACCAATTAATATATAATCGATAATCGATTATTGTACCGGTATCAAGAATCGAATAAAGTTGGTACAACACATTAAAAATAATTCTATACTACTATATAAAAGAACAACTCATTTTCGTTAAGATAATGGAATACGAAAATTAATGAACCAATCTGTACCATATTTTAACTACACTATCTCTATAATTCATGGAAGGTTTAGAAATAAAAAAAATTATTGATTTTAAATTAAATTCCTCTAAAAAATGCGATAAATATGTGGATTTTAGTGAATTATGAAAATTGAACGAGAGTGTCAAGCACCATTCTGCAAGAGGTGTTACAATGTTGCGGTGACACTTAGATCTTGAAATTGATAATAAAATTTACTTATTTTTAGTTAAATTGTTATTAAAAAAGAGATAAACACATCGAGTGACATATGGATTCCAGTGAATTTTGAAAATTGACATATAATAATATAGTGAATATTCTCTGTCCATCTGGATTATCTGCTTATTAAAAACTGGATATCCAATCATGATTTTACGGACTCTTCTACCACATAGTCAGTGCAATGGTACCAGTTTAAAATTACAGCAACGCTTCAAAATATCATTGAAGCTATAAAACTCACTGGAATAGGGAGGGTAAATAATTCATAATAATTTGGCATTTCAATTTAAATTATTAAGATTTCCAATTAAAGTTTATTTTGCTGTTAAAATTGATTACAAAAACATTGTAGTGGATCTTCGGACTCACGTTTAATTGTATGTATGGCTTTCCAGAGCTGGAAACCCTAACAATTTAATCATTCTATTGGTTTGTCCAGTTAATGAAGGAATCCGTTAATGAAGGATTTCATGTTTAAACCAAAACCTGATATTATTATTAAAGAGATTATTGAACTCTTTACCACCACCAAAACCTGATAAATTGCTTTTAATCTAATAAACTAGAGTTAAAGCTGCCAATGAAGATTGGGAGCTGAGAAAAAAAAATATGAAAATCACGTTTTATTTTTTTCTGAGCTCTCAGTCAAGATAGAGAAATAATTTTTTCACGTAAATGCTCTTTACTACAACAAAAACCTGATAAATAATCTCTTTAATAATAATATCAGGTTTAAACATTTGGTTTAAACATGGGACTGCATCTCCGGACAAATGGTTTTGGATGCGGAAAAGAGATAGAGCTACAAAATTACAATTTTACGTGAAAAAATTATTTCTCTATCTTGACTGAGACCTGGGGAAAAAAAATAGAACGAGATTTTCATAGTTTCTTTCTCGGTTCCCAATGCTAATTGGAGACTATAACTCTAGTATTGCACTATTATATATCCCTACTAACCACACGAAAATTGGCATTCAAATCTGTGAGTTACAAGTCAAAACGTCTCCTCGTAAGAAGAAACCAGTGAGTATAGAATCAATCAATCATATTCTATACTCACTGGGTAAAACCAAGTTATCACACTGTATCAGATCTTTTTAATACGTTAATCTTTTTATTAAATTGGACATTGCAAGTAATATATCAGATTTTGGTTGTAGTAAAGAGTTAAATAATATCAGGTTTGGTTTAAACACAAAATCCTGCATTAATTTTCGGAAAACGCAACAATAAAATCAGGAGATAAAATTCGAAATGTAATTCATTTGGATGTCTTATGAAATTATTTTTTTCCTATTTCATGCTTTCAGCGTTACAAGATTTTTATTGATAAATAAATAAAACTTCAATTGTTATTTAAAATTATCTAAGTTCTTTACTTATGCAAGTGGGCGAAGTCGCGACATATCATTATGAATGCTAGTACATAATACATCTTGTTACCAATAAAGCACGTAATTACCATGCTAATTTCAAATCAACATGCTATAATTTACACGGTAGAAAAGTAACTACGTGAAATTTCTGTCTTTTTTTCACAGAGCACCATTAAATAGAAAGAAAGTCTTCTTCAGAAAAAAAAAAAGAAAGAAAGAAAAAACCTGCACTCGAATAGCTACTTCTTCAGAATTCGAACCTAAGAGAAAGGATCTCCTAATGAAGGAATCCTTCTGCTCGATGTAAGGCTTTTTCAAAGGCATCTTAAGGCCCTTGAAAAAGAAGCCCTTTAAACCTTTTAATTTGTTCCTTTAGATGTAGTTTCGAACTCTTCTTCAGTTTGCCAATCAATGGACATGATTCATTTTGCTTTTAGCAGATTCAGGCAGCCAGACTCTAATCTAGCAATACAATGCATATAATTTAAATATTTAATAAAAGGTTGACCCTTATTAACAATTTATTATAGTAAAATCTTTACTGAACAGGGAAAATTCTATATTTATAAACCACTTATGTTCAAATCAAAATTATTGGTAATTAAAATAGATAGTCCAACATAACGGAACTGAATTCTAATGAAAAGCTACATAACTCAAAAATTAAATTACAAGTTTACAATAATTCCTTAAAAATTATTACTTTTAAACACGATCTAACAAAAAAAAAGGAAAGAAAAAAGTATTTTAGGACACTATTCGAGGAAAATATTTTTAACGGCTGCTATAAAGTGATAGTAGTGAGATTTTCAATAGTAAATGAATCTTTTGAACCCTTAAACAGGCAAGCCAGGATTTTTTAAAACGTTTGTTTCTTTTTTTTCTTTTGCATAGCTATAGCCACTCTAACCCCCACTCATGTATCAGTTGGATAATGCTTCGGACATTACGTCATTTATTGAGTCAAAGGCATTAAATATACAGGTTAAAGGGTTAAACCCTTTTCTAAAATATTTCTCTTGGTGATTTCTTAAATAATTGCAATAGTCCCTTATAATTAGGAAAATTGTATTACCTTGCCCATAACTGCTGAGGTGACCATAACTAGCCTTTACCCTCCTGAATCAAAATTTGTGTAAAAATAATCTGCAAAAAATGTAAGATTGCATAATCTACTGTATGATTTCAATTATTTCTATATACTTTTCATCAATCAAACTGTAATTTTTAAATCAACTAGAAAATGTACAAGAATCAGCATCAATTTTCAGTACAACGCAGCTTTATTTAGATTAAAGTTACAATTGTTTATTTAATTATTTGAATCAATTTGTTTGTTTAAACAAAACGTTATTTTATTTTAAATGTTTAAGGAAGTTGGCCGCATTTTTAAAATCGTTCTGTGGTTGTGACATTTTCCTTCTGTTTATATATTTTTTCTCTTATTCTGATTCAGCGAGACTGATTACCAGTCTAGAAGAACACTTCATTTTCAGCGGGCAACTCACCAAATAAAAAGAAAAACAAAACTTTAAAATCAAAAAAGCCAAACGATAATACAAACAATCTTCAAACTCGCAGTAAATCTGCAGCCAAAAAATCTCAGGAAACCACATCAATCTAAACCTAACCCGTCTACTTCTTCGACCACCAATAGCACTATAAGCAAAAGGTCATAACGTGAGGAAAGTCTCTTGTGTGCTTCACTCCAAAGAAAAATATCCTTTGCCATTTTCTTCGTCGAAATGTTTAAGATTTTCGATGTCAAAGCCTCGGACACACCAAGACGTACTGTCACCACCAAGCCAGGTGTGTGAAATGTGCTGGCCCTCATGCAACTGAGTCATGCCAGGGATACCCAGCAATATGCGCGCCTGTGTGGTCAAGACCACCAGCAAGCTTGCTCAGTATAAAAATAAAAGTCATAGCTTCAACACCCGAGGGAGCATCATACTCCGACATAAGAGAGCAGATATCAAACTCGACGCAGGCGCCTCGAATCTCCTATTCACATCCCCAGACTCCCAACCTCAACCTCAACCCCATAAACAGCACACTCCTGTTAGAAAAGGTAAAATTACCGCCTCAGAAGGAACACCCACTTCCAGAGAGCAACTTCACCTCAAATACCATTACAGGAGGAAGAGCCCAGCCCCTAAATCATATAATCCCACCAAGCGTTCATTTCCGTCAATCCTATACAAATATATAAATGCCATCCCTTCCTCATTCCTTTCTGAACTGAAAGACACCATCAAACCCTCATCACCCTGCTTACCAGAGCCCTTTCCGAAATTCCATTCATGTCGCTAGATAGCGCTAAATTTTATGGAAAAAAACAAAACCACCGCGACGAACTTGACATTTTCTCCATGGACAATCAAATAGAAATGCCCTGTTGACTGAAACCCACTTTACTCAAAATATTTTTACAAAAACTTACAGATCTGATCCCCAGACAACACCTCCATGGTGGATCCTGCAGGGCCACCTATGTAATTGTTTTCATTATTCTAATTTATTTTATTTGTTGGACTTATTTGAATCAATTTTTGTTTGTTTAAACAAAACGTTATTTTATTTTAAATGTTTAAGATTTTCGATGTTGTGTTAAGAAGACTCATTAGAAAAAATAACATAGAAGAATTGCATTCATAGAGGCCTTGGCATTCATTAGTTAGAAGTCAAATAGAAGGAGTAAATGCGTAAAATAATTTTTAGAGCTTATTGATTATATAAAAAAAAAAAAAATTGATATTATTGTTAATAAAAAAAAAAAAATCCTTTTCATTAAAGTACTCATACCTTCTCTAAACCACTTAAAAAATTGTAATTCGGTGTGATTATCAAAAGAGGGAGAATTAATGAGACTGCAAGATCAGAATTTAGAGAAAAGGTATTCTTGCATAACAAGCGCGGAAACAGGGCCAGAGTTATTAAGATAATGGGTCACTAGGATTTTCTTCTTTTTTTTTTATTCCTATTGCTGAATTTCCATGATTGCTAGGTATTTAATTTATTTCTTTAATGTTAAGGAATGAACTACGTAATTTATTAATATCGCTTTTGATATATTTTCAATACAATGATGATTATCCTACTTATTATCAGGATAATAATTTAGGTTTTATTTTTTTTCTTTAACCTAGTACTCTGTGTAATAAACTGATTATATTGAAAAGATTTTTTTTTTTTTTTTTTTTTTTTTTTTATGACCTCAATAATTAAAATTCTTCTTCTGCATAAAATAATTCAATATTTTCCCACAAGTTTACGGTCACAAAAAAACAAGTAAATAAATAAAAATAATAATAATAATCAATAAATATAGAAAATGGGTAATGAAAAGCTTTGCCGTTATAAAATTCTAAAAACATAGTTATGAATCTGTGTTTAAAAATCACTTCCCTCCAGAATTCTATCATATCAACTTTTTATAATCTATCCTAACAATATTTTATAGAACTTTGACCACTTTTTAAACAATAAAAATTGTATTTATAAATGTCAATAGAAAGCATAAATGATAAGGATTCCAAGATTCTTTTCAGAGGAACCAAATAAAAAAAATCACAAAGTATCGATATTATTCTCACAATACCCCTTCCTAATTGAAGGATATGATGTAGAAGCAAGTAGCAGAAAAAATTACATTATTCAAAGTGTAAAAGACAATGAAAAAATCAAGGATGTGGTTCTCTTGTGTTGAAAGTCCATAGTATAGCAATAACCAGCTATAATTTATATAAATTAGTTTGATCATTTTTAGTAAGATTGAAGCAAGAACATTGAAAGGAAACCCGTTTTAGGAAGGTCAAGGGAATTTCTTGCTTGAAGTAGCTGCAAAGATTGAACCAAACAATTTTCTCTAAAAGCTTTAGGGGGTCGGATAGAGATCGGAGGTCGAGTGATTATAACTAGGATTAAATGTCTTACGATTCTTTTTTTGTTCTTCTTTTTTAATTTAAAAGAATATATTTAACGGCTTGAAAAAAAAAAAAAAAAAAAAAAAAAAATAGAAACCTTGTTTACAGTATCATTAATCAAAATTTATAAAATATATTAAATTTGAGTTTAGAACTGAGTTAACGAAAATTAATTATTCATTTATCCTAAAAAATATTAGGATTCGATTTTTTAAAACTCCTTACCTTTTATTGATTAAAAATCGAAAATTAATATTACAAATTCATTATTATTTTAAAAACTAATGATAAACTGAATAAGGTTTAGGTTATGAAAATATCCGCTCCTATCTCAGTGGTAGAACTTTTAAAGTTAATCATAACTTTTCCTATTCCTCTCTTTTTAACCAAGCAGCAGGTGTTCCTCAAGGAAGTATCCTAGGTCCAATCCTCTACACGGTGTATACAGCTGACATCCCTACGCATCCTAGCACCATCCTCACCACGTATGCTCATGACACTTGTGTGTTATCAGTAAACAATGATCCATTTATTGCCCCCCGGACACTCCAATCCCATATCATAAACCTTCAATAATGGTGTCGAAAATGGAGAATCAAAATAAATCCCATCAAATAACCTTTACCCTTCGTCGTAAACCTATGACTTCCTGTCAGTATCCTTTAATGATGTCCCATTAATCCCCGTTGAACAGATCCGCTACCTAGGACTCCATCTGGACAAACTTCTTACTTGGAATCCACACACAAGACTAAAACGATAAGAAACTGCCCGTCGTTTTCGACTACTTCAGCATTTACTCGACAAACGTTCAAAGCTCCCAATTAATTACAAAAGACTAATATACATAACTGTGATTAGACCTATCTGGACGTACGGAGTTGAGCTTTGGAGCTCCACTAAACCATCCAATTCATCTCGTATCCAATCCTTACAATCCAAAATCCTTAGAAAAATCCTAAATGATCCTTACTTCGTCACAAACAAACTTATCCACAATGATCTTAATATACCTTACGTTTCTGACTTAGCTCAAACCAGATATCTATCCTTTCATAGCAAACTCCACAATCATTCAAACCCATCAGTATCACAGCTTGCTTCTCACTCCGTTCCAGATAACCCTCCGAGGCGTCTGAAAAGAAGATTGCCTCGAGACCTTCTAATATAATGCTTCATTATATAAAACCTTTATAAGTGCTACCAATGGGTAGTTGCTTTAAAAACAAGTGACAAGTCATTTTTATCATTATCATCGTATTTACTTAATGTGTAATATATTGTATATACAGTTGTAAATTTCTATTAAATAAATAAAAAAAAAAAAAAAAAAAAGGTTATGAAAAAACATATCCATTTTCTTTTCTGGATCAAAACTAAGAGAATCGTTGAAATAAATATAAAGCGGATTGGTGCACAATGCAGTAGGTTACATAAATGTCCCTTCATTAATTAATAAAAAATAAATAAAAAAAATTAAAATTAAGAAACTTTATTTAAAAAAATAAAAAATAAGGATCATAATATAACCACCATGAAATAAGATTTAAACTCAATAAAAATATTTTTTAATTATAAATTTTATTTCGGAACACAGTTTATTTTATTAAGTACAAGTTAGGTATATATAAAGAGACATAGACATTCGGTCCAGCTCAGAATATACACACTAACGAAATTTTTTTTGTTAGGTCAAAAACACAGGACTACCATGGAATCACCCTGCTATGTAAGCAAGATAAGTCTACATTCTTGCCTTTATGTTAATCGACATATACGGACGTTCAACAAACGATTTTTCAAAGTAATTACATAGACATCCCAACATAATCATAAGCGACATAACTCGCATTCAAGACAATACCCAGAGAAGGCTGAAAAGAAGTTGGATGTGGGAACTCCTGAGATTATTCAGAGAAAATAAATCAAGTTAGAACAAGGAGCCACAGTGTTCTACTTTCCCTCATACATCCAATGCCTTATTTTTTGTTTTATCAAATTCAACTATTGTTAGTTATTTTGGTTGACAATTGTGAATGAAAAATCAAAGATTTTTTTTTTGTTAAATTTTCATGAAATTATATAGAATATAATTTATGCCCAGATTTAAGCGTTCTTTGTACTATATTAGTTTTTCTTAGTCAACTTCGTGTCCCAGAAATATTTGTTTTTTACTCCTTACACTGACATACCATTATTGTTCGATATCAAATAACATTAAATTAGGGAGGTTATCTATCAGATTATAGTCTGTAGTATTACATCTGGTGTCAGTTGCCTCCTGTAATTCGTTGGATTCGCCTATCCGAGGAGCTAACCATCAGGTATTCAATCACTTTTACTTAGGTATTCACTTCAACAAGCTGACTAGGCTGTGCCTAGTTCCAGTGTCCAAAGATCTAGAAATTGAACAGTCATAGAGACAGAGGTATATGGATTTTTCAATTATATATATATATATATATATATATATATATATATATATATATATATATATATATATATATATATATATATATATATATATATACTTACGATCGTTGAGAATACGACGATAAAAAAAAAGGAAAAGGGGACGTAATAAGCACTTACAATGTCTAAATAACAACTGATTTATTGTTCCTTTTAATGCTCTATTTATATCTTTACATTATTTACATGCTTAACTCTAAAGATTAATACGTATATTGGTACATGTTATTCTTAACTCCCCCCTTCCAGTTTACGAACAGTCCTCGTAAACTAAAAATAAAATAAATAATTAAATTTAAACAAAAAATAACACTCTTTATCACTGACACTTCCTGAAACACAACACAAAACAAAATAACACCATAAAATAAATTAAACTGTATGTACAAAGAAAAGAAAATATAAAATAAAAATAACTCTTCATAATTTCTGCTGTCAGAAGTAGGAGAGAGGACACACGTTCCTGTCTGTCTATGTCTCTCCTTCTTTGGGAATCTTTAATTGTTCAAGGTGTACCGTCCGTCGTCTCCTCGGGTCATGTACGTCCTGTATTGTGACTACATTGTGTTCACGAATAGTGACCACTTTATAAGGCCCCTCGTAACGCTTTATTTCCTTCCCCCTGTTTGACACAATTTTGCGGTACACTATTGTTTCAATTCGTATTTTCCCCATCCCGTCCGTCACCTTAAGATTTTCGCGGCCCACCCCCTACTCTTATCCGCCGCGATCTTCGCCCCAACCTTCCTGCGAATTTTGCTTGCCGCGATCCGATTGGCCTCGATACTCTTTCCTATGTCCGGGTCTACCTCCGTAATACGCTCGTCCCGCCGCCTCCCACGCGGGCCGAAAAGTACCTCGAAAGGTGTGTATCCTGTCGATGAGTGCACCGAGTGGTTGTATGCTACTATAGCTTTTGGCATTGCTTCGTTTGGTTCCAGCCCTTTTTCCAGCTGGAAAATGCGGAGATGATCACTCAGTGTACTGTGTAGTCTCTCCACATCTCCTCTACTTTTGGGATGTCCCGGCGTGTTCTTATGCCAGTCTACCTCCATCAGCTTCAGCTCTTCCCGAAGGTTCCCATTATCGAATTCTCGTCCCCCGTCCGAGGAAATTCTTTCAGGTACTCCGTAGAACAGGAATCACGTGCGTATCGCTTGCAGGACTGCTTCCGCCGATCGTTCCTGGATCCAGTTTGCCATTGCCAACTTACTGAATATGTCCATTATTGTTACCCATTTCTCCCCTCTCCAGGTGAAGGTGTCCATTTGTAGTTCACTCAGCGGCCCCGCAGGCGTCCTCGTCTCTTCGCGCAATCCCGTAGGTGGGTGTCGGTCATATTTTGTGGATTGACAAACTTCGCACTCCGCTAGTACCTCCTCTATTGCTTTCTTCATCTGCTTCCAGAAATACCTTCGCCGGAGTGCCTGGAGCGTCTCATTAATTCCCCTATGGTTGGTCTTCCCTTGGTGGTATGCCAGTGTAACCTCTTTCTGCCTCGCCGGTTCCATGACTGTTTCACCCAACCTGGTGCATCTGATGAAGGATCGATCTACCCCAATTTTTTCCTCCCGCCACATCCGCCGGATTTTATCCCACACAGTGTTATTCCCTACGTACAAATGGTAACATTTTCCCGGTTTTGAGGATTCGTTAATCGCCTTTATGATTTGTTCCTCTCGAACCCCCGGTTGAGACCAAATGGTGGTAATGGAACACCCCGCATAAGATGTGAACTCCATTTTCGTCAACCCCGTGGTCCTCGTCTTCCAGATTATTTGTCTCCGTCTGTCGTTGATGATCGAGTCGTCCTCTTCCATGTCTGTCGGTCTGTCCTCCGACGCGCTTTTCTCCTCGTCGTCCTGTCTCGCGGCCTCGTCCGTTGTAGTCTGTTGGCCTTCTCTCTGCGGTGTGCATTCCCTAATGAATTCCCGAAGCCCCCCTGAGTATTCTCCTTCCTCCCTCTCAATTGCATTTACCTGCACCGCTCGCGACAACCAATCTGCGACATTTTCTTTTCCGGGTTTATACCTCACCTCCATGTTGTACTGTCGCAGGTATTCTTTCCACCGCGTTACGCGCGCCGAGGTTTCCTTGATTTTCCCCACCCAGAGTAGAGGTCGGTGGTCCGTTTGTACCGTAAACTTCCGCCCAAACACGTACGGCCGGAAGTGTTCTATCGCCCATACCACACCCAGCAACTCGCGTTCCACGGCACTATACCGCGCTTCCGCTTCTGTGAGTCGTCTACTCGCGTAAGCCACTGGACGTTCACCTTTCTCTCCTTCTTGCGATAAAACGGCTCCCAACGCATACTCGCTCGCATCGGTCGTTATCACAAACGGTTTCCCAAAGTCGGGGAAGGCTAAGACCGGTTCCGTTTGGAGTTGCTCTCTACATTTCCGGATATTATTCTCGATTTCCGGCGCGATACAAATCTTCCGCCCCTTTTTCAGCAAGTTATTTAGCGGTACCAGATGTTCGGCCATCTCCGGAATAAATCGCCGGTAGTAGTTCAGCGTGCCCATCAGTCTCCGGACACCCTTTACGTCAGTGGGAATTGCCATTCGCTGTATCGCCTCTACTTTGGCCTTGTCCGGTAGCACACCCTCTCTCGATATCTTGTGTCCTAGGAACGTAAAATCGATTTTTCCCGTGACAATTTCAAGCCGAATTCCCGTAGTCTGTCAAACACCGTCCGTAAGTCTTCTATATGCCGTCTCTCGTCCTTGCTAAACACTAAAAGATCGTCCATATATACTTGACACGCTGTCTCGTCCAGTCCTCTAAGAAATTCGTCCATCAGTCTCTGAAACGTCATAGGCGCATTCTTTAACCCGAAAGGCATTCTAGTGAATTCGAAGTGCCCTCTTTCGAATGTAAATGCCGTCTTGTGCCTGTCCTTGGGGTCTAGCTTGATCTGATGGTATCCCGCTTTGAGGTCCAGTGTCGAGAATATGGTCGCCCCTCCCAGTCTGTCAAGTATGTCATCCAGTCTCGGTATCGGGTACTTCTCGTCCACTGTATTTTCGTTTAGTTTCCTGTAGTCGACTACCACCCTGTACCTTTCCTGTCCCGTCTCGCTTTTCTTCTTCACTACCCATAACGGGCTATTGAAGGGTGACGTACTGTCGACTATAATCCCCTGTTTATGTAAGTTCGTCAGTTCTTCCCTAATGTGCTCTCTTAAAGCCTGCGGGTATCTCCGTTCCTTGACGTAAGTTGTTCTGTCCTGTTTCAGCGGTATTTCGTGGACTGTCTCCCCCGTAGCGCTGAGAATGTCTCCCTCCTTGAAAAATATGTCACCGTACTCCTTCGTCAGCGTCTGTCTCCAGTCCGTCGTCCTCAAAACCACCCCTACCATACCACCCGTCGACCCTCGTCTCCCGTGGTATTCCCTATCTCCTATCCAAACGGTCCACCTCCCATTTTTCGCCCTTACCCGCGCCCCTAATCTCCCTAGGAGGTCGCAGCCGATAATCGCCCCGTATTCACGCGGCATCTTTTCCACTATGTGAACCTTTAATCTCCCCTTACTCGCTCCCCACTTCGCAAGTCCCAATTCTATCTCCCCCTCTGTCTTACAAGGTCCGTTCAGTGTTATCAGTCTGCAGTCACATACCTGAGTCTGGGGTCTCCTCTCTCCTTTACAGAACGCTTCCGCAGCTGCACGACTCATGATGGTATTGGAGCTCCCAGTGTCTACCAAATACCTCACTCCCTTCACGACTCTTATGATAGGCAGCCTACTGCTCTCACTCTTTATATTGTTACTTACTATTTGGTTGCCTCTCCCTGCACACTCCTCTCATTCTTCTTGTGCCCCTCTCCTCGCTGCCCTCGGTTCCTCGCCTCCGGTCCTCTGCGCCACGGTCCTTTGCGCCACTCTTCCTCTTTTCTCCTCTGTGTCTCCTGGTTCACTCCTTTCTTCGTCCGTCTCGGATGTTTCCGCTGCGCTCGACGACTCGGTAAGGGTCCTCCTTTGCCTCCATACCCTTTGTGCATTAACTTCCATGGGTTCACCTTGGAATCTGTCCCTTCGCCTGCTCATATAAGGACATTGCCTCGCTATATGTCCTTCCGAGCCACACTCGAAGCACTTTGTTCGCGGGCATCGGGCTACCAGGTGTCCCGTCTTCCCACAACCATGACACCTCTCCTCTCTTCTTCCGGTTCTTCTTTCCGTTTCTCTCCGTCTTTCTGGTTTCCACTGTCGTCTTCCGGAATCGACTTCTCTCCTTTCCTCTCGCCGGTCGCTCCTTCTCCCTTCCCTTCTTCTGTAGCTCACCCGGTTCCAGCTGCTGTCTTCCTCCCTTTCTCTCCGAAACTCTTCGTCTCGGGCGCCTGCATCCACTATCTCCTGGGCACACTCCAAAAATGATTTTTCCCGGGGTAACCCTTCTCTTTTCCCTATTTCACCCCGGGCCAATTGCACTTTCAGGATAGTTGACAGAAACGCCATCTTGGCCTCCACCTGTCCTCTATTCTCGGTCTCCCTCATCTTCTCTGTGATTTTATTGTAATGTATGAGGAGAGTACCCGTGTAGCGGCCGTTTGACTGATGAGGCCGTTTGGTTTCCCGGAACATCTGGAAAATATCTTCTTCAGGCGTCCATCGCCCTCCGCCATAAGCTTTCTTCAAGCGTTCCTTTATAACATTCCAGGGTGTGTCTTCGTCCGCTTGTATGTGATTAAGCACACTCCTCTTCACCCGACATATCAAGGCGGATTTCAGAGTGGCCGCATCCGCCCTATCCAAAAGATTTTCTGCCGCCTTCGTCTCGATTCGTGTCATCAGCCGGTCCCCTCCTTTGATAAAATGGTTCAGTTCTCCCACTTCTCCATCATAACCTTCAAGATCAGCAACCGCTCTCCTTAAATCCTGAGCTGTCACTGTTTTTATTTTCAGGAGTTCTAACGCGTTTGCGTGAGCAGCCGCGAGGGTCTCAGTTGGCATCGGTGCTATGTCCGTCATGATTTAAAAAAAAAAATTCCTTTTAAACCGGAAAGGGAAAAAATAGATAAATTCCAAACCTGTTTGAACTTGAAGAAGATAAAAATAAAATACAGCAAAGTCTTCTCAAAAATCTTCTTCTGAAGTTCCCGGGTTTCGGCACCACTTACGATCGTCGAGAATACGACGATAAAAAAAAAGGAAAAGGGTACGTAATAAGCACTCACAATGTCTAAATAACAACTGATTTATTGTTCCTTTTAATGCTCTATTTATATCTTTACATTATTTACATGCTTAACTCTAAGGATTAATACGTATATTGGTATGTACCAACTTGTTAGCTACCGTTCTTGTTTAAAGCTCCTTTCGGACGTTTAAAATAGTATCAAATCCAAAATAAATAAATGTTAAAATATTAAAAAATAAGATAATTCAAATTAACTAAAATTATTTAAACATGTGTTATTCTTAACTTATATATATATATATATATATATATATATATATATATATATATATATATATATATATATATATATATATATATATTAAGAACCAACGCGAGAAAACAAAATAAGAAAACTCTGATTAACATTCCGGTATGGACGTGTATCTACCAAATACGCACCCGAAATGTTTATATCTTAGAGCCGCCTAGGGATTCCCTTCTTTCCTACCCTCATCTTTCGACCTAAGCCTAGAATATTCTTGACCGATGATTCCTACGACAAACATTAAATTAAAAAAAAAAAAAAAAATTATCTCAGAAATCAGCCTCCACCCACTAAGTTATTAATATATTTTATTTTTAATTATTTGTGCTAAAATTTGTAATTCATTAGTATTTAAAAATTCATAGAAATTGAATTAACTCTTAATGCAACTAACACAGAAATTAAACGGACTTCTATGGGTCGGATTTGATTCGAGCCTTCACAACGATGGCAAGAGACCAGGAATTATAAGTTTTTATAACCAGATTAAAAAAGGAGTAATAACCATTCAACTTAGCGAGAGATAAAAAAAATATGACATCTGTTGTGTTTTTCGATAATGAAAGTCACCAACACCTTTATATATTCCATGGAAAAAAATTTTAAGTATAATTTTGTTATGCTTGGTCTTTTTTAATTGTTGTTTTCTTTTTTTTTCTAAGTTTCTTAGAAAACTGTGAAAAAAAAAAAAAAAAAAAAAAAAAATATATATATATATATATATATATATATATATATATATATATATATATATATATATATATATATATAGCCTTTGTGATAAAACTTAATTTAACAAAAAACTTTTATTGAATTTTTTTTATAATCCATGAGCTGTACCAGTTATAATATACTCATTAACATCTTCCTTTCCCAACACTTATATAATAAAGATATGGCGATTAAAAAGGAAGATATGCTTATTAAAAACAAGAAGTATCTGTGAGATACTCGCTTCCGTTCTTGTTTAAAGCTCCTTTCGGAAGTTTAAAATAGTATCAAATCCAAAATAAATAAATGTTAAAAATATTAAAAAATAAGATAATTCAAATTAACTAAAATTATTTAAAATATCCATAAATGAGTCTTATGAAGGATGACTACGTTAGAATTAGTTAAGGAGTTAGAATGCGTAGTAGTGGTACCTCGCCTAGCTAGCAGTGAATTACAATGTATGCCCAAACTTTGTTCTACTGAGTTAGCAACTCTTCCTTGATACCGAGGTTCTCCCTTCAACTATACACCCGCAAAGTTATTCCATCTACTTGCATTACGGCTCCGGCTGATGATAGTTTATAATTACAATAATCTTGTTATGGTTATTGTAAAGACAATAAAATAGAATTGTATCGCATAAAATAGCATACATTTTTTTATAAGTTAAATGTCATCAAGTATATGACTGTGGAAAAAATATAATTTATGGACCTTCACATGTAAGAACTGATAATGCAGCCCATTGTCTGCAAAAGTTTCTTAATAGACTATCAACTTAGATAACCAACTTATAAGATAAAATTATAAAAGTACCTTGCACCTACTTGTTACAGCTGGGTTGTAAGTAATTTCATGTAGAAACTACAATCGCTTCGGGACACAAATTCATATGGTATGATGGAATGACTCACCTACATCTTGTCAAGTACTATTGTTTTTATTATTTATTCCACCTTGCCTATTTTTAGCCTTGATTGTGGCCATCAGTGTTATGGCCGAAACGTCGGCGTATTAAGATAACGTTTTGTTGTATTTAGCATTTTTTTCTATTTTACGAATCCTTCGAATAGCCAACACGACGTAAAACGTAACATACATCGATTATCTAAAAATACATAATAAAACCGATAATGTGATCTTTCAGTGGATTTAGATCATGTTATTAAATTGTATAAAGTCCATTTTGAAACATAGTGACTTGTTTTCCGAAATAGCAGAATCCGAGACTATCTGCACTGTCTATCAATATTTCAGTCTACGAACGATATTTACATAAAGCGATATGGGGTACTACTTCTTCACAGTGTGATGCTAGGGCAAACACTCTGGGTAAAAGCGTCGGCAAACTATGGAGACCTGAGGGTAAAACATTCTGAGGAAAATACTGCCGTTGCCGTTATTAAGGGAATTTATTATTAATATTTAATCTATCCTTGTTGATATATCATCACAAGTGGTTTAATTAAATTTATAAAGTTTTATTACGTTTAAACAATTTTATGTTTTTTTGTTATTCACTCCCTGGGTTCGTTTCACTTATTTAAATTTAGGTGTATAATGAATATTCGATTATAATTATTGTAACGCAATTCAATCATATATTTCTGTATCTCAGAGGTACAGAACACTATGTCACATTTCCGTAACTTTACAGGAGAGCAATTTAAAACAAAAAATATTTCATTTCCTGAACTGTTGATTATAATTATGTGTACGAAATAAATCGGGACTTTCTATCCAGGCTAGAATAGGTTGTAAACCCTTCCTTCCCTAATTGGAGTACACAAGGGCGTTATGCCCTCCCCCTACAAAGTAAATAAATAAAAACATTTTTATGTAACTTACCTTACAATTATTTTTTCTAGGATATAGAATCATACACCTCTGTACAAAGGGGAAAAATGTAAAAAAGAATACGTAATAATATATTTTTGGTAAAAATAGGACATAGTGTTGTGTAACTCCGAGGTACAGATTTATTTAATCGATAATCAGGAATATTTCAATCTAATACGTTCAAGTGTATACAGTACTGTAACTGATTAAAATAGTTGTTTAAATTGTTTTAACTTGTTTTAAAACAGTACATTTTTAAAAATAAATTTTGTTTAATCTAAAAATCATGATGAATTAATTGCCACTTCCATTGGAATTTTTTTGTTTGAGAACTAGTTTTGAATGCTAAACATTCATCTTGAGTTCTGAAGAGATCTAACGGACACCTATTGGTGATTTAACGGAGATTAAATTAAAATCTCTCACATAAGGGAATGGTATAAAATAAAATAACAATAGAATTTAAAATTAATTCATCAATTCTAATTGTATTGTATACCATCATGCATACTTCAAGTGAATTTAATAAGATTAAGAACAATCAGAACTAAATAAAAACCATATGAAAATTCATTAAACCTAAATTTTACTACTTAAAGTTCAATAAATATACTGTCATTATAACTAAAACAAAAACCCGTGACGAAGAATGCTAGTATTGCACGCTCTGAGATGCTCTTGTACTGCGTTACATGTTATGACGTATATAAGAATAATCTAAAACTATAAAAGTTAAGAGGAAGTGTGTTAGGGAGACACAGGTCAGTGAGTTGTGAAACTGTTAACTTGTCCTATTAGGAATTGAAAGTAAGGAGCACTTTACAAGGCACTTTGTTATTTATTTCAGTTCCTACCGGTGAAGCTCGTAAAAAAGGGGAAAAAAACTATTTTACACCTGTTTTCTGGAAAAAAAACCAATAAAAACTAAACAAAACGGTGGATCCCCTTAAAAAACTAACAACTTTATAACGAATTCAAGAAACGATAGCAGTCTAACGCAACAACTACATTGGAGCCTTTTTCTCCTTTCTGATGAATTCCGGGAATTCCTAATTGACGGCTGTCAATTCGATTGAAAACAAGTGCCTACATTGGTTCAGGTTAAACATTCCATCTAGAGACAATTTTAAATCATATTTCAATGGAGTTGGCGCTCTTCTATGACAATACGAACGCATATAGCACTAATTTTAATAATTACCGCCAACGTTAATAGACAGTAATATGTTCTCAATATATAAATAAAATAATTATTATAAGAACTCACTTTTATGTTATAATAGGCATGGAACACTACGGCCATTTTTCAGCAAAAATGCATTATTACGTATTCTTATTAAACTTCTCTCACTTTATCTAGAGGTATAGAATGCTAAGTTTTAGACCAATTAAACATAAGATGAGTTACACAAAAATCAATTAACAGTTGAGGAGATGAACGCTTATAAAAATAAAATCGATTCAAACTGCTTTCCAGTAAAGTGGCTGAATTATGACATATTATTCTATACATCCGTGGTACAGATATATATTGGCTGTTCAATGGCAATACAAACGCATATAGCACCAATATAAATAAATATTTCTAATATTGTAAGTACATGTTATGTTAATAATAATTTTTTTTTTTTTTTTTTTCAGGAAAAGGCCAAAGATACCACGCGAATATTACGAAGATGGATTTTTAATTCTGTTCCTTCCCATCATTCATATCTCCTTCATTCTTTCTGATTCCCTCTGTCTTCTCTCTTCTGTCCAGGCCATACCCTCCTTCGGCTCCTTCCTATCTACAAGAACCGCAATTTCTTGTAGTTTCCTTCTATATTCTTCTCTATCAAGGCAGTCACGGTCCTCAATCCCCAGTTTGCTGGCTTCCTTTTTTAGCTGTTTTATGTATCCTTTTGCCCTCTTGTAATCCCAAATTTTCTGAAAAATAGCCTTATTAAGTATTTTCTCAGGCGTTCTTACCATATGTCCATAGAACTTCAGTCTTTTCATTCTTATCTCAGTCTCTATGTTCGTTGTTTGTAGATCTCCCCGTTTGATCTTAACCTGTATCCTTCCTGGGTTTTCCTGGGGCCATAAATTCTCCTGAGGATCTTTCTTTCTACTTTCAGCATTCTTTCCAGGTTAGGAGGTTCGTGGTCTCTGTCCCATAAAGTATAACTGGCTTTACTACAGTATTGTCGTGCCTGATCTTTGCATTTATGGACAGGCTCTTTTTATTGTAAATGTTACTGGTTACAAAGCTTAATCTCTCCAGTTTAGTGATCTTTTCCTTCATGCCCTCTCTTTCCAATCCTCTACTGCAGATGATCTCCCCTAGGTATTTAAATTTCTGTGTTACTTTGATTGGCCCGTATTTAGTTTCTACTATTTTCTTTCTGAAGTTTGTATCTGTGGTCATCAGTTCTGTTTTTTCGAAAGATATTTGTAGTCCTCTTTTTTCAGCTATTTCTTTGAGTGTGTTAATTTATTTATTTATTATGTAAAAATAAATAGTTATTATAATTACTACTTTAATGTTTGATGATCGATGTTACAATATAAAATAAATATTAACATAAATAACTAACATTAATAACTACTGCTAATGTTAATAGTAATTATAAAGTTAATGATAATTTATTACTTGATTTATTCGTTGTTTTGTTTTTGTTTTTTTGTTAAAGTAGTACACGACGCTAAAAAACATTTTAAATATTCATTACGTTAAAAAAAATTCTTATAATCACTTCTTTTATGTTACATTTTATTAATATTAACGAATATAATTAAATGTCACTAATAACCCTAATACCGTTATTGATAATAACTCCAAATATCCCAGATACGAGGCTCATGATGAATCATGAAAATTCGTCTATTGCCATTTAAACGTTCAAACGGAACGAACAAACGGAATGAAAACATATAGGTTTGGTTGTGGAAAACGTAAAACGGGAGACGGGATATGTCTTAAGGGGGATTACCGCACCAATGTATGTATATAACTTTTGTATTTGTTTCCAACACCTTTGACGACCGTCGAATCAGGAGTTCTTGGAATTCACGTGCCTGTAGAAACACGGGCCAATATAGGTGCAGTCTAACAGTTCCGGTGTTATATCGTTTAAGCTGTTTACATGCCTTTTTACAACCCATCATATTTTCCAATAACTGCATTAGTATCTTTAATCATTTGAGGAAGCTTGCTATTTAGCTATTTTCTCCATTATTTTTAGTATTTAAAATAGAACGCCGATAGGATATCAGCGTATCTTAAAGTTGTTTAACCCCATGAATTATTAAACAAACTAATGACAATAATTAAAAAAAAAAATATGACTTTATACCTTACGATTAAAGGATGCATATTAATGGAAAGACTAACCGGTGAATATCTAAGTAGAATAACGAAAACTGTAGCAGTATGTAAAAACATTTTCAGGAGTCAAAACACGAGGGGACAGAGTGAAAAAGATACGTGAAAAGGGCGATGTGTTGGCTATGCATACAAAGTAGAGCTTTATATAGTAACCTAAATATTGTAACCTATTAAAAAGAGTCATGTTGTAAGAATAAGAAACACACCCCATGAATTAATGAATATACAATTTCATTGTTTTAACATTTTAATATAGTTAATCAAGTTGATACATAAAAAGAAGCAGTAATTTATTCTTATTCTTAGATCACAATCATAATCAAATCGTGTTTAATGAATTATTTTAAACGTAAATATAGGTAACCTTTATACATTTGTATTTATCACTTCATAAGAAGTAAACAGAAAAATAAAGATAATGTTAAATTCCATAGAAAATAGAGTAACCTCCTTGGAAAAAATGAAAACCACAGGAGTTACACAATTTCTGAAACAGTAAAGTATTTTAGTTACTACATAACATAAAGTAATTTTAGTAACTAGGAATTTTCACTATTTCTTAATATGTTGTTTTTTTTTCAATTTAGGCCAACAGTGTACTCCAAACTAGGGAAATAGACATTTTAGTGTAGAAGTAATTTATCTGCCTACGGAGAAGGTAAAAACTTATGGGGAATCCACAGAAGTTACAAAACCGGTGTATGAGAGCAAATAAGGCCAATAAAACATCATTAGTTATGTTATTTTATTTTTTTTTTCTCATTGTACATAATGTGTGAATGTAATCATACGTCATCTATATTACCTATTGCCCACATTTGTGGCAGATTGTAAAAATTACTCAATAAAAGATTTTAAAAAATAAGAAGTTATGTTATCTGTTTTAGTGAGGTAATAAAATAACGTATTTTTAAATAAGAGCATGGAAAATAAAAATTTAACTTACATTTGTAGGCCCCGCACGAATGAGAGACCTAAAACTTGCCCGATATCTGAGAATCACCCATAAAGCGGAGCTGTGTTAAAATTATTAGGAAATAACTGTTTTTTTTTATTAATTTCTTTAGTAGATTGATATTAAAATAACTGTTGTTCTGCAGATAAGTGAAATAAATAAATATTTAATTATATTAAACTGTATAAAAAAAAAAAAAAAAAAAAAAAAAAAAAAAAATCATTTCCAAAAACTAATAATTTCTGCGCGTTCCAGCGAGTTTTTGTGGAATCTGAATTGTGGTGATTAAATTGATCCACGATAACTTTTGGTCTGCCGAATCTTGGCTCGCAGCCCATCCGGAAGAAGACAATCGGAGAAGACTCGGAGAATTTTCAATTGCACAGATCCGTTTGCCCGTATCCGTATCGGAATGGCGGTGAGTACCGAACCAACCATTACTGATGTCATAAGTCAGACTTTTGCTAGTATTACATCGAGAAAAAATCAAAAATTCCCCCACAAAAATCAAGTCATCGTATTTAACACGATTAACGGGGTAAAGCAAATCGAATATATATAGAAGATTGGAGATATTATAGGCCCTCAGAATATAATATTTGCATCAAGATTATCGAACAACAGATACTGTATATATCTCAAATCAAAGGAATTAGTAGATCAACTGATAGGTAAAAATGCATCTATAACAGTCAACGATAGCATTGTTCCCATTAGAAGGTTAGTTTCGGAAGCTAAACGCATAATTATCTCAAATGTATGCCCTAGTACACCCCATTCAGTACTTAGTGAGGCTCTTAACAATTTGAATATTATATGTGTGTCTCAGTTTCAATTCTTGAGTGCGGGCTTTCGGGAAGCAGGCTATGAATACATACTTAGCTCTCGTAGACAAGTTTACGTAACCCCTGAAACAGCTCATCTTTTACCTCAATCGTTAACTATAAACGACGAAGGTTTAAATTATAGAGTATTTTTAGCAGAAGACACAGGAGCTTGCTATCGATGTCAAAACACCGGACACCACACATCTGCTTGCCCAATGGTTAAATCTAAAGAAATAAAAGAAACAAATACTCCATCACCGGTTGTAATAAAAAAACAAAGACACCAATTCAGAAAAAGAACAACACTTAGGGCACAATCAAGATTTCCTTCCAGATGTAACAGAACCAACAGAAGAACCGAAGATAAGTTCCTCAGATAAGATGTTAACTTCTTCTGAGTTAAAGGAAATGTTAGTCCTCCCAGTTCAACATGAAGCAGGAAAACAAGGTACAACAGACAAGAAAACACAAGAACAAACACAAATCACCGAAACACCTCTCACTCCACAAAACCACACACTATACGAACAACTCTTACCCTTAAAAGAAATCATAGACAAAGATAAAGAAAGTTACATTCTAAATTTTTACCAATTGCACAGCTTTCTAGATGACTCCAAAACTACTAAAGACCCCGTAAGCAGTGCGCTAAGCATAACAAAGGACCTAACTAGATTGATAGCTATGCTAAAAGATTTATATGTCCATCTCAAATCCAAACCCCTTCGAAACCGTTTTACACGTAATGCTCATAGCCTAGAACAGTTCCTGAAAAATTCATCTACATAGATCTCATTTCAACTTCACTACAAACTCAATTACAAAACTAGATTACATAAACTCAATTACAAAGTCAAAATTTTAGTAAACACAATCTCATTTTTCATATATTTCACAAACAAAATATGATAATTCTTAATTAGAACTGTGATGGTGTTTATCAACACTACAATGACTTAAAACTACTATTATCAAACTATTGTCCCTCAATTATAGCACTACAAGAAACCCATCTAAAAGCCCATCAATCTGTCTTAAACTCATCTTATAACTGCATAAACAAGACATATTCTTCAAATACATATGCTAGCAGGGGGGTATTGTTGGCATTTAAAAAGGGAATAAGTTACACAGCATTAAACCTATCCTCAAAAATAGAAGCAGCCGCAGCAATTGTTCACCTCCCCGTTCAGTTCACCGTATGTACTATTTACCTCCATCCTTTAGAAATAATTACATACGAAGATTTAAAAGAACTTCTGCTCGAATTACCGCACCCTTTCATTGTATTCGGAGACACGAACGCCCATAGCCCGACGTGGGGTTTAAATAATCGCACCGATTCTAGGTGGAAAATAATTGAATCTTTAATAGATGAATTATCTCTTATTTAGTGCAGTCCCCACAAACCATCTTTTTATAGTCGTGCCCACAAAACGTGGACCACAATTGATATTTGTTTAGCTACAGCTGCATTTCCTGTAATCCCTCTATCTTATTTTCATTGCGATTTAGCAAGTAGTGATCACCTTCCGCTTTTGTTGTCTTTCCAAATCGAACCGTTTATTTCTGGAGAAATTAGAAAGTGGAAATTAGGTGCAGCTGATTGGAACAAATATAGACAATTATGTGAAGAACAGTTCCGAGATTTTGCCCTGTTGTCTTCCCATGAAGAAAATATCGAACATTTTACCTCAGCTGCAATAGAAATAGCAACCCTATCGGTCCCAAGAACAAAGGCAAAACAATCTTCCAGAAAAGTTCCTTGGTGGTCTCCAACATGCCGTGCCGCAATAACCAAACGACACAGAGCTCTAAAATTGTTGAAAACCCAACCCTCTTTGACCAATCACATAAATTATAATAAAGCGAAGGCCAAATGGATCATCAACCAGGCTAAGAGAACTTCTTGGTCTCAATTTCTAACATCCATTAATACTTGCACTCCATCCAAAGTAGTTTGGAACAAAATAAGGGCTATTAAAGGCAGGTCAGTTACCGAAATTCCGAGAACGATAAAATATAAAGCTACCATCTACACCGATCCAATTCAAATAGTTAATGCCTTTGGAGAATATTGGTTAGGTCTCTCAAAGAACTCTCTTGCAAATGATCAATTCTGTACTGCGTCGGAAGTTGTTTCAGATAACACAGAGCCATATAACTCGCGTCTCACGTTGGAAGAATTGCAGTTTAGTATAAATAGTACGCGATCCAAAGCTCCAGGTCTCGATCAACTTCATACTGAATTCATTAAACATGCACCTCCGTCTGTCCTATACTTACTCCTAACTCTTTTGAACAACATCTGGACTAATAGGGTTTTTCCTAAATGTTGGCTTTCTGCAACAGTATTACCGTTACTTAAATCTTATAAAGATCCGAAATTAAAAGAAAATTATAGACCAATATCTCTGACCTCTGTTATTTGTAAATTAATTGAAAAGATCATAAATAACCGCCTTATTTGGGAATTAGAAAAACGAAAACTTTTAAATAATGAGCAGTGTGGTTTCCGGAAATCAAGATCTACAGTTCGTCAAGTTTTTAAGTTTCATTCTTACCTAAAATCAGCGTTTGATAACAATCAACATGTATTAGCGCTTTGTTTAGATATAGAGAGTGCCTTTGACTCTTGCTGGAAATCAAACATTATCAATACATTAATAAATTGGAATTTCAAAGGTAATTTATTATGTTTTATTGAAAATTTTCTGACAGATAGGAATTTTCGCGTTCGTTTAGGCACCAACATGTCTAATACTTTTTTTTCCTGAATGTGGAGTACCACAAGGCTCGGTACTTAGTCCAACACTCTTCAACATAGCAATCAACGACATTAACAACGATTTGCCTGAGCCTGTCAAAATTTCACTTTTTGCAGACGATATCTTGATATATCTCAAAACTTCTGATATAGCTTTTGGTCAAGACGTTATGTCACACGCTTTGCAGAAATTAGAAACATGGGCAAACCTTTCTGGCTTTCGTTTCTCTGTACGAAAATCTTCAGCGACCCACTTTTGCAAAATTAAAAGTTGTACTCAAGCCTTTTCTATATCACTGGATAACCAAGTAGTAAACAAAATTATTCATTTTCGATACTTGGGCATAGTCTTTGACTCAAGACTCACATGGAAATTCCATATCAATAACATGATATCAAAAATCACGAAAAAAGAAAATATTATTAAAACTCTTTCAGGCCTGAATTTTGGCTGCGATAGAAACTCACTCTTAAGAATTTATCGGTGCCTAATTAGACCCATTTTAGATTTCGGATACGAAGTATATGGTTATGCAGCTAAAAATATCCTCAAGAAACTAGACTCCATTCACCACAAACTGATACGTAGAACAACAGGAGCGTTCAGAACCAGTCCCATATCAAGCTTGCTGTGTGATGCTGAAGAATGGCCTCTAGAGCTCCGTAGGCACTACTTACTATTAAAATTCTTAGGGCGCCTTAAGTCGAGCAAAGATTTTTTCGAATTAAGTAGATAAATACCTCCCCGATTTTCTACTTATCCACTTCTATCAGACCTATTCCAGATTCCAAATATCTACTTAGCTCATCCCTATTCTATGCCCCCATGGAAAACAATTAATGCCTCCTTCGACTTATCACTTTTCTCATACAATAAAATTACTTATCCGCAAGATTCCATACAAAACCTTTTTTATGAGTCTAAATCAAAATATAAAAATTTCCTTTTTGTTTATACTGATGCCTCCAAGGAAAACAAAGACACAGGTAACATTTTCCGGAACAACAGTTAGATATTGCCTTCCTGAACTATACTCGGTTTTCTCGAGTGAATTATTTGCTATCCAATTAGCGCTTGATATAGTTAAATTTTTAGATAGCAACAAAATAGTAATTTGTACAGACTCTTTTTCGGCTTTAAAAAACTTACAAAACTCACACCATTCTAACAATCCAATTTCACATACAATAATAAAGCAGCTACTCACAATTAATAAAGTAATACACTTTCTTTGGGTACCCAGTCATGTTGGAATACATGGAAATGAATTGGCTGATGCAGCTGCTAAAGAGGCGAGAAATATGTTTCCGGTACCCAACTTACCAATTGTCCTCAGCGACTATCAAATATATATTCAACAGAAGTGCAAGGCTGCGTGGATTTATTATTGGAACAGGATTCCGGATAGTAACAAACTTAAAATGATTTGCCCTAATGGTCAACCATGGCCACTGCTAAACGGCTCTAGGAGGGAACAAGTGGTGATGACTAGGCTGCGCATCGGGCACACAAGACTCACACACCAATACCTATATCAAGGTAATTCACAGCCCATGTGCTCAAGGTGCCAAGTCCCTCTATCAGTAGAGCACATATTTAGTAATTGCAGTCTACACCCTACAGCTGGAACGCCCATCTTCAACAAAGACCTTGGTACAATGTTCAAAAACTATCAACCAGATGTTCTGAAGTTCCTCAAGAATTGCAGAATCTTTAATACCATTTAGATAAACAAGAAATCAGAATTTGGTGCCTCTGGCCATGTTGCAGTACACGGCACCTTAAGATAAAATAAATAAATAAAATAAACTGTATATATACGATAGTGTTTTCAATGATTTCTTTCAATGATTTCTTTCAATGATTACTGTTTAAAAAATAAATTAAATTTTTAATAAATTAAAAAATGTTCTGTCAATATTAAAATCAAATGTATGCTTAGTATGTGATAAATTGCTTTAGTTCATAGTAAATTTTCTCAGCTATTATTATTAAAAATAGAGTTCCAAGGATTGATTCAACTTCAAGATAAACTGCACAAAAAGAATAGAGCCGGTTTCATTGACAGTGATAAACGAGCTACCGAGATCTAGATAGGATTTAAGTGATATGAGCATTTTTTTTTTTTTTTTTTTTTTTTTTTTTTTTTTTTTTAAGAGTTGCGCAAATCCAAAAATATTAAAACATAATTCATTAATAAATTATTTTACCTTTCGAAAACATATGTACCTTAAATCACAATCTCAGTAGAACCTCTTATCTGTAAAAAGGCAAGAATTGTTTTAAGGTTTCCACACTGTGTTATTGCAGTGACAACAAAAGATGAATAGATGAGCTCAGCACCGTGTAAATAAGTCTTGTGCAACTAATAAATCTTGGAGTAGCCAAAAACGAGTGGTTTCTTGTCTTTTAATTCTCGTATGTAGATTCCAAGTAAGACTTTTGGCGAGATGGAGTCCTAGATAACGGATCTCTTCAACGGGGATTAGTCAATTATTATTATGGTGGATGATACGTAAAATATTTATAGTTATCACGAACTAAAAAAGTTGATTTTTAACCTTCCGTTAGTCGCTCGGCACCTGTGGGGTATTTTCTTTCTTCGATAAAATACAACTCAAAATGTATTTCATTCCTGGTTTCAAGGGTTCAAAAAAAATATATTAATTTTCCAGTGGATCTATGCTGAATTCTAAAACCGTTGTAGCGTGTACCTCACAGATGTTTGTGAATTTATGAAGATTATTTGCAATATGTTTCATTAAAAAGGATTTTCGAAACTCTGTATCTAAGAACTAAAAAACATATAAAAGACAATAAGACAATAGCAAGCAAAAAAAAAAAAATTGTGTTTACAGTCGCTTTGAACCTCCCACGTGTTTGCCGTGGACCAGAAAAGTTCATGGCGGAATCGGATAAGTGCTAACACTTAAAGGAAACGCTGGTAAAGGCATATCTGGAGTATGCCCCCACTAGCTAACTACAGTCAAGAAACAGACAAACAAATTTCATCATGCACCTCACAGGACCACGCGACTAATGGAAGGTTAATAAAAATCATAACCGAAAAGTTTAAATTGCAATATATTTATTAATAAAAAATTATGAATAATATTGACGACCGTTATTAAATGGAAAATGTTTAAAGTTTAGCGACGCCCTCAGCACAGGTAAGTACATACAAACATCAATTCATATAGCTCAAGCATCAATGGGGGCTATTGTTTCAATATGATATATTCAATATGATCTATGATATAGATCTTGTTTCAGGAACAAGATCTATATCAATATAAGTAGAGATTTAAGATTGAATCAACCCCACGTCTTGAACAATTGAACAATATTATTATTATTATATGGGCACTACGGTCCTGCAAGACCTAAGCCTCCTCTACAACAGCCAACCTCTCTCTCCAGCCTTGAACTCCATACCATCTTAGATCTTCCTCCGCATCGTTCAGCCATCTGATCTGAGGACGTCCTCTCCTTCTACTGCCATCTGGTTTCCGTAAAACCTTTTGTATCCTTTGGTCGGTCATTCTTTCCACATGACCTATCCCCCTTATTCGCGCTTTTTAGTTAATACCACGATGTTGGATTCCCCATACTTTTTCAGGATTTCCCCATCCCACTTTTCATCTAATACCCGTTTTCGGAAATTCCTTTCCCAGGAGCTGAGCATATTTTTGAATTTTTTCTTTAATGGCCACTTTTCACCTCCATTAATTAGGATTGGTCCTATTATGGTTATGTAAATAAGTATTTTCATTCTTTTAGATAAAGGACTGAAGTTTCCTTTCCTTCTGCTAATCTCTTTGTAGTTCACTTTCTATTTTATTGTCGGCTGTCATAAGGAATACCAGGTATTTGGACTGGTTTGTTTGTTTGTTTGTTGGGGTTTATAGGCATAAAACCCTAGGGTCATCAATGCCTGTGTAGTTATATATATAGGTATATTTTCACAGATTAGGGTCAGGAAGGGTGCCACGAACAGAGGCGCACCCCCAAGGAGAGACGAGCCGCACCCGCCGAGCAGGAAATGCGCCACGGCTTGCTTATTTATATGAATCATATTTTCTTCTATTTAAATTATATACGAAGCTTATAAGTAGGATGTGGATAAAAACCATTTACATTTCTACATGGAAAAGTCCAAATCCTCACAAGGTTCGGAGCATAACTAGCCCAAGCAGCCATGTCGCATTTCCCACCAAGCGGGACCGATCCGCCCCAACCCCAGGAAGCGCCCCCCTCCCCCCAGCCCCTATCCGAACCCTAAGAAATTAAATAAATTTTCGAAAAGAAATAAAGAAGGAAATAAAATAAAAGTAAATAGGAAATAAATAAAAATAGAAATTTAATAATAATTATGAAAATCAATTAAAATTTGTTCAGTAGTTCATTTTCCTTTAGGAAATTTAAGACTGATTTAACTTTAGATTCGTCATTGCCAAGAACGTCCGAGATAATTGTTGTAAGCCCTAATTTAGTTAGTTTTGGTAGATAAAAGAAACATTCCTGAAATATGTGCTTAACTGTTAAAGAGCTATTGCAATGCTGACATTTAGGTGGTGGTTGTTTCATAATGATATGTAAATGTGTTAACTTTGTATGGCCTATTCTCAATCTGGTCATGACAACCTCCTCTCTGCGATTTAGACGACTTGATGTGACCCAAGGATTTACTGACTTTTTTATTGTTTTCAGCTTGTTTGGTGGGCTTTTGTTCCACGTGCATTGCCAATTTTCAATTATTTTAATTTTGAGGGGATGGCTCATTTCCTGAGGTGTTAGAATAGCAATGCCACGACCTGGGAGTGTAAGTGCTTGCTTCGCTGCTGTGTCTGCAAGTTCGTTGCCAATAATTCCAATGTGACTTGGTACCCAGATAAAGTCGACCGACTTTCCCAAATTTTGCAGTATACTGAGGAAGTAGTGGATTTTTAAGATGACTGGATGTTTGGGATACATGTTATTTAAACCTTTTAGTGAACTTAGTGAATCTGTTACTATTGCGATGTTGTTTTGTTTTATTGATATGGAGTAGTGAAGTGCTGATGCTATTGCATTAAGTTCTGCTGTATATATATTGCATAATTTGTGTAATTTTATTTTATGAGTGGAGTTGTGGGTAACAAAGGAAGATGCAGTTGAATCGTCAGATTTAGATCCGTCAGTATAGATTACGAAAGGTTCTGGTATATTTTTAAGTAGACGGGCAAATTCGGATTTGTATTCACAAGGAGAAGTATTATTTTTGGAAAGTCGGGTTAAATGAAGCAGTGTTTTGGGCGATTTGATTGTCCATGGAGGGGTATGAACTTCTTGTTTGTGCACAGGTAATTCTTTGAGGAATTTAATGGCCATATTTTCTCTTTCTGATAAAGGGAGTGTTGAGTTCGACATTTTTCCAAATGCTTTGGTGAATCTGGGTTTAAAAATGTATTTGTGTGCTGGGTGTTCGGGATAAGGTAGAAGTTTGGAGATATAGTTAATTGCTAACTTTTTCCTTCTGAATGACAAGGGTGGTATTCCTGCTTCACAACACAAACTAAGAATAGGACTTGTTCGAAACGCTCCTGTCGCTAAACGAATCCCAGTATGATGGACGATTTGGACTGGTTTATAGACCTAAAACAGAGAAATCTGATAGTTACTTCTTCATTTTATTAATTTTTCCATCTTGACCTTTGACATGTGGGACTGTATTATTTTTGCTACAGGGCCAAGTTTACTAGCTGCCTCTTCGAATTCTTGGAAGGTTCTGACAATCCTGTTTGGGTTCCAGGAATTATGGCCACGTGTATTTCAGAAATCCTTTGCTGTAGGAAGCAAACGAGTAAATAAATATAACGATTAATAAGTTAATTAAAACATTTAACATCTTACTGGGATAATATTAAATACTAGGATTGTATAGTTATGTAAAATAATAAATATAAAACCTATACATTTTCTCATTTTATAACTGATGATCCATATAATAAATATTGTTTGACTTAATATCTAAGCAATTTCAGTTAGGATACAAATAAATTATAGTTTCTCATCAAAATTTTACTAGCAGAGACAAGAATCGTTCACCTGTCGTAGCGATTGTATTTTATAGTTCTACTCATCTTCTACGTGCTCTATAAAGTTTAAGGTCATGTAATAAAGATACTTGTATAGTGTTCTAGTATATTATTGGAAGAAGAAGCCATATAATAATAATTGAATTAAAATATTTATGAGTCTTATATAACAAAATAATAAAGACATCAGTGCAATAAATAATGCGATAACACTTTATTGTTTATTTGATGTTGAGAAATGATAAACATCAATGGATTGTTATTAGTTTTGCGATGATAGGAAAAACCTTGAGGGATGATTTCTAACAGAGGATAGATTAGGGTAACACATTTATGATGATGGTTTATTGTGTCAATGCAAGCAAGCCAATGAAATTAATATTATTCTGTTGTTTTTTTTTAAACTGTGAGTGTAGTTAATAGTTAGGAAAAGCACTTTCAGGAAAGTAATTGTTCCTTGGCTGTACTATCATACTAGACTCTCAGTCAGGCAGTAATATTAATATTAATATAAACCCTTATTCTGGAAAAAAATTTTTAGATATTATTTAAATCAAGTTATCTAACCGGTTGATGGCCTTCCAACTGCCACACAACACTAACCATTTACTCAGAGTTCCCTAAGAAAGGGGGAAGAGGGTGAAATATGTGTACTAAGTCCACCAGATTTTAAAAAAAATTGTGCTAAAGCCAAGGCATTATGTGTGATTCTTTGCCACGATAAGGGTTAAGAGGAAATGAAAAATCATGACGATAAATATCTAATAAGTTAAAAGTAACAATGCAGGATACATAAAACAAAGTATGTAAGTTAAGTAATCTTAAATACAGCAATTGTTGCGCAGAATTCCAAAACCAGCCAAGACCAATTTAAACGTCTTCTTTTTTTTTTTTATGTTTTTGTACTACATTATCTTTTGGTGAAGGTTTTTCACAAAAGAAGTTACATCGCTTAGAAAACGGCCATAAAAAAAAAAAAAAAAATCCAGTAAGACTGGAATGGATTTTTTTTAAAAAATCCTTTGTCGCCAGCTGTGAAAAATTTTCAAAATAAACTTCGCTGGTTTTGAAATTCTACGCTTCATTTACACATTCGTGGTTTACGATATATTATCAAAACTCGCCACTGAAACTGAAGATCTTGGTCTCTGAAATTCTGAAAATAAGATCTTGCTTCTCTCTAAACAAAAAACGCTATAATCATATAAATGCTAGTTTGGCATTTATTTTGTTAATTTATTAAGCGGCCCATACACGCTTAATATTATTGCACAATAGTATTGGCCAATAAGAAGACTAAACAGTGATACCGAACTTTGTTGCATTTTAATTACCTTGAGCAAAAGTGTTTCAAAACCGAAGAAGAAGGCTCAAAAACGTCGAAAATGGGCGAAGCCGCGGTTTCTAAACCTACAGAAGTATATGGCTTGGTTAGGTGCAAACATTTGTTATTTATATATATATATTTAACTGTTCAGCTCTTGAAGAACCTTGGCCTCCTCCACAATTCTTAGCCACTCCTGGCGATCCTTGGCTTTGGTTTTACATCTTCTGATTCCCATTTTTTGGAGATCCCTTTCGACATTTTGTAGCCACGTCACCCTTGGCTTCCCTCTTAGTCGTAGTCCGTCAGGCCTGCCGTATAACATTCTCTTGGAAACTCTTTGTTCTGGCATTTTTTCAACGTGACTGAGCCACTTTAATATTCCTGTTTTGGCGTAAGTGACTATGTCGATATCTTCGTAGAGTGTATTCAGCTCTATATTAGTGTATTTATTTACTATTTAAAATTCTGTCTACAAAATTATATGTTGTAATTGTTATTACAGAAGACTAATTTTAGATTCCAAATAAAAACTACAACAGGCAACTGTGGAATGAGAGAAAGAGCTACTACGAGAATGAATGTCTATTCAAAATTCAAAAGGCAAGGTCCTGATTCTCTCACGGAATGAAGAAGAATTTTGTTGAAATATTATGTAACGGGGAGATCCTAGATGTAGTAAACGAATATAATTATTTAAGAACCATAATAAATAGAAGATAATAATGTTAAGGTTGACCAAAAAATAGCCAGTAGGAATTGAAAAGGAAACTGGATTTACTACCAGATCAATAATAGATTCAATGGACACAGTAAGGTAGGAACAAATGTTAGAATGCATATTTATAAGGCTATAAAACTTCTGATTCTTACATACGTTGGCGGGAGGTGGGTGATACTTGACAAGCATGTCAGATGTACCTGAGATAAAGTTTTTACGCGAAGCAGCAGGAAAAACTTGGCGAGACTGTATTATTCAATATTAAGAAAAGGCCTAAGAAACATCTGAAATTTTTTGCTCGCTGTTTAACGAATCTCGTAGAGTGCCATCACAGTACGATCACCAAAAAGATCCATTACACAGTGTGTATGAAGAGCGCAATCTGACGTATCTTATAACAGGATGCTGTTCTTCGTTTTCAATACGCTGTTTCCAAGCAAATTCCAAACGAATGAAAAATGTTCTGATCTTTGGGTGCTTAAATTCACTTTAATAATACTTCTCCTGATATTTTCTGCATTTATTGATACTTAACTAGTCGTACGAAAACCTTTTATATCAATTCAAAAATGATTGAAAGCCGAAATAAGTATATCAGGGAGAAAAGTTTCGGATTTTTTTATGGAGCATCATATTTCTTTATCTCGAATTCATAGAAAAAAAAATTGTTTGTCCAATAATTTATTAACTCAATAGAGCTTATCATTCGCTAACGAGCCTTTTGAGAAGTAGATTATTAATTCGTGCAACAAAATTTAGACTATATAAAACTCTTAAAAGGCCAGTTGCTGCGTGACTTGGAAGCTAACAAAGGCATCATCAGAACGTTTAGACTGTTTCGAAAGGAAAATATTTAGACGCTTAGTTAGGCCTAAATATGGAGAAGAATTGTCTCGCTTAAGAACGAACAAAGAAATTTACTCGATTTACGGCGACTGGTCAGTCTCCCGGTTCGCTCGAGTCCAAAGTACGCAATGGTTGGGGCACGTCCTGAGAACGGATGAGGAGGCGAGAACGGCAAGAAGAATTTATCATGGGAAGCCGGAAGAACTAAGGCCAACAGGAAGACCAAAAGCTATATGGATGGATAATGCGAAAAATGGAATATCCATCAGGTGCGCTCCCAAGAGGTACGATTGGGAAAAGGCAATTGAGCAGGGCAAGAACCGCTTCCTGCGTATGTCACTCCAATATTGAATGAATGAATCTATTAACAGTTTTTTATATCCTATCTGTTTTAAATTCATAGGTGCTTTGCACCATTCTAGAATAAGAATTCTAAGCATGGTTAATGTCATGTTTTGTAATGGTTTTTAATTCACATGATTCGTTGATATTGTTTTTTGGAGCTTAACATCCTTATGTACTCCAACTAGGGCAGGAAGGACGGGTTATCCTACAGGGTGCCAACCTATTCTAGCCAGGGAGGGAAGGTCAAGATTTATTTGCGGGTTCGCCACGAAATAAATTTTAATCCACCCAGATGAGATTCAAACTCATGACCTTCTGGTTACGAGCGCGCTGAGACCCAAGCCCCAAACCATTCGGCCATCGAGTCGCCTCATGAATCATATTTTTTAGGCCTAAGTATGCTGTATGTAAAATTGTGCTGTTTAATGTTATTTTAAATGTAATTAATTTTTTTAAAATTAGTATGCAAAGTTAATTAGTGTTGATTTGAGTTCTGTTAATTAGTTTGTCGAGCGAAGGAATCGATATATTTTCAATGTCCACTTTTTTTGTAACTAATTATCTAATTGCATATACATGCACAGATATTTTTTGGCACAGGAATCCAAGAAAACATTTTAATATATTTTTTATCGAAATATTTTTTTTTTTAACATAAATTGACAGCGTTGATAATGCTTTATAGGTACATAGGCATAGGAGAAAATCATCTGTAGCACTATGGCCTGGTATTTAAACTTCCAATGTTGATTTAATATCACTTTCCATTGTTTCATGTTGTTATAATCTCCTGTCTTTGTTTATTTAATTATTGGAGCAGTGGAGCAGTTTATTATTGCGCACAAGAACTCTGAAGTGATTTCCATTTAACCTTCAATGTTGCTGAGATAGTAGGTGCTAAAAACCCCTTTGCTGAGCAAAATGAAATTCCCAAAACTTGGCCTCTCTCTAGAGAAGCTACTATCTGCCGAAATCTGTTTGGCAAACAAGGGGCTGCCCAAGGTCCCTATAATGTCTGAAAGAGAATCGTTATTGAGCTAGAATTTTGCGGACCAACTAAATTCATCAGACTCCACCATCTAACAAGTATTTGTTAATGGTCATGACATTATTACTACTTGTCATCAGCAAAAAAAAAATGTTCAACCCGATATGTGTAATATTTGATTGAATTTTTAGCTTCATAGAAAACAAAAGAACCTTATTTTAAATAAGTCTATCTCAGTTGTAAAGTCTGTTAAAATACACTTACTGAAAACCTTTTGAGCATAGTCTGTGAAACTATGAAACAGAAAAAAAACACATACACAAAATAAAGTGAGTGGATGAGAGTAACTATTTATTGAGCTATGCTGTCCCTACCAAATTTTACTGGCGAGGCTATTGTAAAGAAGAATCATCATAACTGTCCATCTAAAAGACAGACACTTTGTAATAAATTTTAACAAAAACTTTTTTTTTTAATTAAATTTTTATTGAGTAATTCTTACAATCTGCCACAAATGTGGGCGAAGGGTAATATAGATGGCTTAATGATTACATTCACGCATTATTTACAGTAATAAAAATTAAAAAAACAAAATAGAAAAAAAAAGTAAGAACAGAAATATGCTATACATAAATAATATAAAATATGCAATATACATCTGCGTGAAATATATAAATTTAAAAAAAATTAAATAACAGTAAATAAAAAATAAGACAAAATTAAATTAAAGGTTAAAAATACAACTATACTTTATTTAAAATTTATATTTATTCTGGTAACATACTGTACATGTATTCTAATTTATATGTATAATGGTCTAAATATTTGGTTTAATAGATTTAATATAAAATTTGAACAAAAAACTGATAAAAAAAAAAGGTTGTTGTACTTAATACAATGTGCTACCGCTCGTCTAACCGAAAATGGTGCGGCCGGTGAAAGGTTAAATATTTTCAATAATATTGTGCAGTAATATTTTATCATTGCTAACAAACAAGACCCACATTATTGCTTTTAAAATTTAATGAAAATAATTGAGTATTTCACATTGTATGAGAATCGTCAAAAATATTGCTGTTGGAATGTGGACCTGCAGCTTTTCTCTAGAGAAGAAAACGAAAAAAAAAAATTTTCTGAATACGTTAGTTCAACTGAGGGGTTATGGCCTCTTTTGTTGGAAACTGGGGTCCTCTCAAGTACATTGATGGTTTTTTTTTTCTCCTTTTCTTGCCATTTGGACACTTTTTTATATCCTTTATGGAAGACACTTTATCACAGTAGAAACTCATATACTTGTTTCAATGTACCACGAAGTTCTATCCTTTGAATGAAGATTGGAGAAATATTAACACGATTTTAATTTTAAAAAATATTCTGGTGTTATTGCTTTAGCATGTTTCTCTGACCATTACCGATTTGAATTAAAATACAATACTCGATAAAACATTCTCACTCATCCTTCCTGGCAAAGGTAGCGCACTAGGGCAGGAAGAACGGGTTATCCTACAGGTTACCAACCTATTCTAGCCAGGGCGGTAAGGTCATGATTTATTCTTGGGTTCGCCAAGAAATAAATTTTAATCCGCCTAGGCGGAATTCAACTTCAGTACCAAGCGCGCTGAAACCTTCGCCCCAACTCATTCGGGCATCGAACCCCCACGCTTCGGGGGTATGGGAATAGAATGGGAAGTAGGTTGAGATACTAATGAATTCGATTGGTCATGATTTGCTATGAAAGGATAAGTATTTGGTGTGGGCTAAAGCATCAAAATAAAAAACATCGAGATCTTTTTGTTTTATCATGATATTTGTTTTACGACAAATAATGAATTTTTAGCGTTCGGATCTAGTTTTAAAATAAAACGAATTCCAATAGATAAAGCTAATAATTTATCTATATATTATAGACAGTATGTGTATTATATATATATATATATATATATATATATATATATATATATATATATATATATATATATATATTTAGATATGATATGGAGAAACAAAGAATTGGAAGATCTATTCGGGGAACCGAATATAGTGGCGGTCATCAAGGAAGAAAGGTTGCGGTGGCTGGAACATGTCCAACGGATGCCGGACGAGAGGCTGCCGAAGAGGATGATGAATGAAAGACCGGGTTAAATAGTTATGGAAAATAAAAACTTAAAAAAAAAGAATAAAAAGGGCTCAATCCGCAATGAGGTAGAGAACAACTGATTTTATTTGCTATGCGGCCTGCTTCATACAGGTTTATGGTAACAGATTAAGAGGAAGGCCTAGAATAAGGTGTCAGGATAATGTGGAGGTGGACCTGAAAAATCTAGGAATAAGAGGATGGTAAAGAAAAGCTATGGATAAACTCCAATGGTCATCTCTTCTGCCTGAGGCCAAGGCCCATCTAGGGCTGTAGAGCCAAGAAATAAATTAATATAAATTATATTATATATATATATATTATATATATATATATATATATATATATATATATTTTTATATTTATTTATTTCTTGGCTCTACAGCCCTAGATGGGCCTTGGGCCTCAGGCAGAAGAGATGACCATTGGAGTTTATCCATAGCTTTTCTTTACCATCCTCTTATTCCTAGATTTTTCAGGTCCACCTCCACATTATCCTGACACCTTATTCTAGGCCTTCCTCTTAATCTGTTACCATCCGGTCTTTCATTCATCATCCTCTTCGGCAGCCTCTCGTCCGGCATCCGTTGGACATGTTCCAGCCACCGCAACCTTTCTTCCTTGATGACCGCCACTATATTCGGTTCCCCGAATAGATCTTCCAATTCTTTGTTTCTCCATATCATATCTAAATATATATATATATATATATATATATATATATATATATATATATATATATACACATACTGTCTATAATATATAGATAAATTATTAGCTTTATCTATTGGAATTCGTTTTATTTTAAAACTAGATCCGAACGCTAAAAATTCATTATTTGTCGTAAAACATAAAAAAAAAATAAATAAAACCACAGCACTTTGCTACATAGATTTGCTATGTATCAAACCAAAAGGTTTTTACTTAACAAAATGCTGGCCCCTTCACAGCCTCTTGCGGGTGGTCCAGCAGTTCACACTCTTTGTTGGTGTGAGGGCCATATTTCTCTACGTGCCTATCCATTACCAGGTAATATTTGGGATAAACGCGATATTTTAGATCAGTCATGGAGAGAGTCTAGGAGATGTCTGGTCGAGCGAGTTCCTGGTTCCTTCGGAGCTTCAGAGCTCCCGGCTTACCACCATGTAGCCGATCCCACCCACAACATAGCATCGCCCTCATATTCAAGATAAGTTTAGGCTAAGTTCCTTATGTTAAATTTAAGATAATAGATTAAATAATGATTCTTATTTCTAACTGTAATTTTTATATGTCAACCCATAGTGGAATATATATTGTTTTAGTTCAACCGTCATTTATTCACCATTTGCATGCCACTCAATAATTAATATATTTGATTCCTCTCCTTTATAATTAACAAACCTTAATCATTGGCCCCACGATAACCTTCTGGAGAAGATATTAGATTAATATATTAGTACTTATTTAGTTAAAAATATCAATTATAAATTGTCAGGAGATTAAGTCCTGGCTGGCATCCCTGTTTGTAGATTAATGCATGATCCAGACTCACACAGAGGACATAGCAGATTGTGTAACAAGTCATAGGGAAAATCGAAAATTTTAACCTACCTATTTTCCTGGTGACCCTTTCGCCTGGTCTGATTCTGATATATTTCAGAATTTCTCTTAATTTTGCCTCCTTATTTAAGTACCAGCTTATTTAATTTCTTGTCTTACATTTTTAAAAGTTCATTATATGTATATAATCCAAGTAAAAAAGTTGTGACGTTTTGTAACTTTTGTATGTTTTTTAAAATGGTATTAATTCCATTACTCTGCATATAAAATTTAGATAATTTAATTAGATACATTTGTTTTATTTTTTACGTTCTGTTCCATTTTTCGTTCCAAGTCAGTTTGACTAACCTACTACCTATAAACCATGCATTTTCGTTCTATCCCTTTTTGTGATTTCGAGCAGACAACCTCCTCCTTCTATTTTAATAAGGGGGGAGGAAATCAGCAGCGGCAGGATCAATGCAACAAAGCAGTCGGAACGACCTAGGGTGGAACGAAATCAGAGATACAATCTAAAATCTACTACACCGAGCGAACAAAACCAAAGATCTTTTGGTGTTGGTTTTCATTCCAGGTGGATCAAAAACTTGAGCGATTGTTTTCGTTCCAAAGCGGTTCAAACCTGAAACCAATTCCAAGTTCCGTTCCACTCAGAACGACCCATCACTAACTCATAGACTGATGAATATAGCTAATAGGTATGCTAGCTTGATTATGGGTCTTTCTCACCGTCATTTATTCACTCCATCATAAGTGGTCGATGTATTTGTGTAATCTTGCTTATTATATTCCAAAAATCTGTTGATGACGTTGAGGTTTTGGTGGAATCAAATACAATTTCCAGGATTTGGTTTTGTAGTGGTTGAACGTATTCCGGCATAGTTCTTTGTAAGTTTTGTTTTGTTCAAGGTGTTCGGTTGTCAGGCATTTTTGAAATTATTCGTACATCGGCCTTTTTAATAGTCTTTTTACATGCATTGCGCTATAGAATCAAGCTCTTTTTGGTAAGACCTTATGTTTTTTTTTACGGAAGCCTCAGCTGCTTGAAGTATCGTATACCTGATATATCATCAGCATTATATATAATGTTTTTTACAAGCAATGTCACATTTAATACATCGATTCCGATTTAACTACATTATTTTCATTTTAAGAGTAGATTTTCCTTATGGAGAGGGGATTAGTTCAAAGATAATTTTGTGTAAAGGACTCGAGAAGAACTCATAAATATTCAAGGATGTTAATTTTATGGACATTTTCAATTTCACGTCATTTTAGGTTTACAAAGTAAAAGAGGAAATTGTCGTCACAAACGGAGGTGGGTTTTCAATGAAACTTGGGCCGACAGGGGATTACCTTTAAACTGGGCCGTATAATGAAAGCTATTTAATTTTCCAGTTAGTCAACAACGGATCCCGCTTCTGATTGCTATATTTTGAAATCCAACCAATCCATTTAAACTCTGGGTTATTGGATCCAAGTGGATGAATTCATTCGGTTCTGAATTAAATCAGATTCCAGGAACGACATATTAACTGTTATGATTTGCTATTCAAATTCACCTCTATGTACTTATATGATAATCAAACGGTGCAGATTTACACTGCGATAAAAAATTATATTTATCCTTATCATAGTTTTCAAATAGTAATAAATAGTGCTTAGATTGTAATTGGTGGGGATATTTAACTGCCCAAAACAGTAACATGTTTATTTTATTTGTTGAATAGAAAGGTTTCATTTAAGGAAAAAATTATATTTAAAATTATAAAATATTCCCAATTCTCTCACTTAATATTTTATTATTGTAATAATTAAAATTATTTAAAAGAGCAAAAAGTTTAGTAATATTTTATTTAGTTGAAGAAAACAAAATTTGCATTTAATTTTTAAATTAATAATAAAATTATTTAAACATCACTTGAATAGGCAGTAGGGTGGTTTTCAAATAAAATGGCAATTTGATGTCCCAGCACTTTGAATGGCTGAAAAAAAAAAATAAATAAATAAAATTACCACCAATATTTCACAGTTGTTAATTTTATCTTGTTGAGTTCATTTTTAAAAATTAATTTAGGCCTTGAAACTTAAATGAAATTAATTATTGAAAATTTTGACGTTTGTTACTGTCTACAAGTCAAGTTTTCAACTTCTAACCCTAACAAAGAGTAGAGAAATTTATTTTCATATTATTCTCTTTGTCATTTATTCTTAAATTATGTGTATATTAAACAAAATAGAACTTTTTTTAAAAAATATGAAATTGTGGGGGCATGAGAAAAGATTTTCTTTGTGTCCGAGAATTTCCGAATTTATTCATGTGATGTACGTGATCGGGTGTAGAAGAGTGGCTTGGGAAGTCGGGATAGTGTGTATAAACCGAAGTAAGACGACCTTGATTCTCAAAACATAGTGAGTGCCTTAATTCAATTTGACATACGTTACTATTGTCTTCTTACAATGTAATTCTCCGCTTCCAATAAAAGTTTTTACAATAAGTAGTTTTCAACATTACGAATGTTTCAAACCCATATATATTTGAAAAAAAATTGTAGTTAAATAATTTTTTTTTAAATTAAAGTTACTAAAATTTGACATACGTTACTTCTGGCATACATTACCATTGTGGTAACGTATGTTAGAACTTTGGTAACGCATTTTTAATTAGTGTTCCCATTTCTTAAATTTGTGGTAAAAAAAAAAAATATATATATATGCAAAAAACTCCTTTTTTTTTCTTATACATACACACACACTAGCATTTTGTAATGTTATTGATGTCGTTTAGACTAAAAGTCATTTTCATTTTGAATCATTAATTAATCTGGATGTTACAGAGGCTCACACTTATAAAAACGTAATAAATATTTTTAAGAATGGTTTTTAAAGACTTTTTGTTAAAATTCAGTTTTTCTACACGTTTCTCTGAGTCACCATTAAGTGTAAACATATTTTTGACATACGTTACCAGCAATTAAAAATAAATTAATTAATCAGTTAATAATATATTTTTTTTGGTTGGATTATTAAAAGGGTCTAGCAATTCTTGACAGATGTTAATAGTTTTTGGGGGGGGGGGGAGCAATAATAAAATTCAGGAACTTTTTAATAAAGTGAAAAAAAAATTTGGTACCGAACGTTAATTTTTTTGGAAAAAACAAACAAAAAAACTTATAATTCTGACAAGGTATAAACCCGTAAAGTACGTCAAATTATTAATGGTTTTATTTCTCTTAAAATTCACTACAAATCGAGGAAGCAAAAATTTAACGAACCAATTCAGGTATATATTCTCAAGTAGTGTGGTAACCTCCTAGTATGCCACAGAACATGAATAAGTAACTTTTTTTTTTAGGATTTTTGGGTTTTCTAGAAAGCTAAATTGCCATTTTATTTGAAAATGACCCAGTAGTATAGTTTAAATGTGTCCTTTTTAACATTTTGGTTTAATAACAAATGGTGTCTACATCATCCAAATAATTATGATATTTTATCATGCATAGATATTTAAATTTGAAGTAAAATCAAATTATGTAACTTTTTTATAATATATTGAATCTTTTTTCATGTATACTATTATTTTGATGTTTTAAATTCAATGTATAATAACATAATAGAGAAAAAAAAATTCTACACTGCATATACAAGTTTTTTTTTCAGATATTTCATATACCAACATAACAAAGATTTTTTTTCAGATATTCTATATATATTTATTTAATATATATTTCTTTGAATTTGTACTATTACAAATAATATATTTAAATTTACAAACTCTTTTAATAACCTTTTTTTCCTAAATTATTTGATTTTCAGAAAACCGCTACAGCTATAAGTGATCTTTCATGATCTATGGCTTCATTACTATTTATCAACATCTAAAATACATAGTTTAAACAACTTTTTCACAATTATCTGGCATCCTAAGATGAATAAACTCTCAACCTCAGAAGAAGAATCACGTTTTTGAAACTAGAATATATTGTAGCCCTTTTAAAATCATTTTATCTTTATCGTAATTTTCTGAAGCTAAATTGAAAAACTTCCTAACAACTTTCTGAAAGCGAGGCAACTCTCGAGGAATTTGCCTTTTTGTCATCCCAGCTCTTTTTAATTCGATTATTCTTCGTTTACCAAATTTCACTTAGCTGAGTAACCGCAGAGCATATTTTTACAAAATTAATCAAAACTGAAACTCTCCTACTTTATTAAGACAAAGTGAACTGAATAGTTTAATGTAAGTCTAACATTTTACTTCTTTGTAAATATATTGCACTTTACATATTTCCGGAACAACCTTTTCCCATCTTCAGGTAAATACAAAATATTGTAGTTTTACAGACGCTAACAATACACTAGACACAATACAGTTTAATTAAAACTAAACAATTTCATTATACTAATTTTCACATCGATATATATATATTTTTTTTTAATACATATATACATTAAGAATACAGTCACTGTTACAAATGTTGCATTTAAATCTGTTTTGTACTTCTGGTTCAAAGGTTTGTAGTCTATGTACTGTAATTGCTTTACTTATATTATTAAATTATACAGTTTTAAGGTTTTTTTTTGGTTTAGTTTTGAAATAATAAAAGTATGGCTCAAATTTTTTGTTTGCCAAATTTTTTTTTTTTTATTATATTATTAATAGAAGTTTACAACTGTATTACAAAACACATCTAGTAAACATGCGGTATATTTGAGATATAATGACATGAATACAAATTGTAGAGGAACTACCCATTGGTAGTATTCTAATGAATATTTACAAAAGAAGATCACGAGACCATCTTCTTTTCAGGCGCCTCAGAGGATTGCCAGGAATGGAATGGGAAGCAAGTTGTGCAACAAGTGGATTTGGATGAGCAGTGAGTTTATTATGAAAGGAGAGGTATCTGGTTCGTGCCAAATCAGCGACGTATGGGATATTAAGGTCATTGTGGATGATTTCATTTATGACAAAGTAGGGAGCATTAAGAATTTTTCGAAGGATTTTGGATTGGAGTGATTGGATGCGGGAAGAATTCGATGGTTTGGTGGATCCCCATAACTCTATTCCGTATGTCCAAATAGGTCTGATAATCGTCATATATATGAGTTTTGTATAGTGAATCGGGAGATTTGAACGTTTATCAAGTAGGTGTTGTAATAGTCGAAATCGACGTGCAGCTTCTTGTCTTTTCAATCTTGTCGCAATATTTGAATTTTTTTTTTTTTTTACTATTTTTTATTAATTTTTAGTATTTTACTATATCGTCATATTATTATTATTTATTATATTTTAATTCCTGTATCATCATAGCATAGTTTGTTTCTATTTTTTCAACCGACTTCTAAATAGAGGAGGTTCTCAAGCCGTTTGTATTTTTTTTTTTTTTGTATGTGTTTTATTACGCGATTACTGTCAATTCTAAACCGATTTTGATGATTCTTTTTTTTAATCAGCAGGGCATACTTCAGATGTGGTCACATTATTTAAAATCAACTCTTTCTAAATAATAAAGAATATTATTTATAACTGTATCCAATAAATTAATTAAGCAATGTGTGGAAAATGATAACATAACATCAATATTATTTTATTATCTTTATTCAAACTATAAATTCACAAAACGGACTGTTATTCAGAAAACATGTTGGATATGTAATTAAATAAGAAAATGCTGCTATTTAACACTTTATGAATGAAATATGGAATAAATATATGAAAAACACTTGAATTAAATATTACAATTTTTATATTTCTTTTTGTACACCTAATAATAAGGCTGGAAGAAGCATTTTGTTTCATATGTATACATTTTTTTGTTTGATTGGAATTTATGTCAAAGGAAAATTATTTTTACTATTTTTTTTTTTCTATTTTTGGAAATGTTTTCTACTGTGTTTAAAGTTATTTAGACATAACTTTTTTAAAAATTATTTAAGACCCACTTATATTCACCTTTATATGTTGAAAACGATGGTGGAGTGAACGTTTTTTTAGAAAGAGATTGAAGCTTGTGAAATTGTTTTCTGCCAGATTTAAAGCGTTTGGAAAATATATTTAATATATATTAATGCGGCAACTTGAGCTGGTGCGAAGGGAGGTGGAGGTAATGTCATATTCCTATTATCAAACTATCAAACTACGCGTAACGCTGCTTTTGACCAATTAGCTCAGAGTTAGCATGTTTCATGCTTAAAAAAAAAAAAAAAAATATATATATATATATATATATATATATATATATATATATATATATATATATATATATATATATATATATACATACATATCAAGGTATATAGATATACATTTCATTTCAACAGCGCAATCATTCTAAATTATGAAAATAAAACATATCACCAGAAAATCATGGAGGACATATATATAAACAAAATAACAGATGATACAATAAATTACAATATTGATACAGAAATTAGATTTAGTTACCATGGAGAAATATGTTTATAGTGGAAGGTTATAAAACAGTGATTTTTTACAAACATTTTTTTTTTTTTAATGTTATAATTATATTTATAATTTTTATTTTTTATTCTTATGATAATAACTGCTTTGAAAAGCATTGAAAATAAACAATTTTTTTGACAGTTCCATTGTATATTTAGTAAGTTTCATAATATTGAAGAATGGAGTCAGTATATAAGACTAACCAGTTAAAATATGAGAATTGAAGTTTACAAAAAAAAAAAAGATATATTATTGTTTATTTTTTATTTTTGTTATTTGGATTTTAGAGTTTTAATTGCAATATTAGATCTGTTATTATTTCTGGATAATTTAACTATTTTGTAGCTTTTCGATGCGGAGTATCAGATAAAATTTACATGCAATTCAATTTAATAAATAAAAATGCAATGCAATTTACCTTTGATTGATCTTTTTGGCTTAATTCAATGGGCTTAGTTCGATTAGGTTACAGCAGAATTTTTCACCGACCTACAAATAATTTTAAATAATTAAGCCAAGCTAAATAATTATATTAAAGGCCTTATAAGTGTCTATATTCTATATATCCTCCTAAAGGAGGACGGCTGTTGGGCCGTGACCGATGGAGAAAAATCAGAACTCTTTCAACTGTGTTTACACCACATACAAACTACAATATCATTGAACATGACAATCATATACACACAACTTTAGATGTACCTCTTTAACTGACATTACCTCCACCTCCCTTTACACCAGCTCAAGTTGCCGAGCAAATCAAAAAGTTACCGAAATAATATATATTAAATAAATTTTCCAAACGCTTTAAATCTGGCAGACAACAATTTCACAAGCTTCTATCTCTTTCTAAAAAAACTTTCACTCCACCATAGTTTTCAACATATAAAGGTGAATGTAAGTGGGTCTTAAATAATTTTTTAAAAAGTTATGTCTAAATAACTTTAATCACAGTAGAAAACATTTCCAAAAATAGAAAAAAAAATAATTTTCCTTTGACATAAATTCCAATCAAACAAACAAATGTATACATATGAAACAAAATGCTTCTTCCAGCCTTATTATTAGATGTACAAAAAGAAATATAAAACTGTAATATTTAATTGAAGTGTTTTTCATATATTTATTCCCTATTTCATTCATAAAGAGTTAAAAATCAGCATTTTCTTATTCAATTGCATATCCAACATGTTTTCTAATAACAGTCCATGTTGTGAATTTATAGTTTGAATAATGATAATAAAATAATATTGATGTTATGTAATCACTTTCCACACATTTCTTGATTAATTTATCGGATACAGTTATAAATAATATTCTTTATTATTTAGAAAGGGTTGATTTTAAATAATGTGACCACATCTGAAGTATGCCCTGCTGATTAAGAATAGAGTCATCAAAATCGGTTCAGAATTGACATAGTAATCGCGTAATAAAACACATAAAAAACAAAATACAGACGGCTTGAGAACCTCCTCTTTTTTGGAGTCGGTTGAAAAATAGAAACAAACTATGCTGCGATGATAGAGGAATTAAAAATATAATAAATAATAATTATATAACGATATAGTGAAATACTAAAAATTATGAAAAATAGTAAAAAAAAAAAATCAAATATTGCGAAAAAAAAATTTGAGCCATACTTTTATTTATTCAATTCAAAACCCAAAAAAAAAACTTAAAACTGTCTAATTTAATAATATAAGTAAAGCAATTACAGTATATAGACTACAAACCTTTGAACCAGAAGTACAAAAAAGATTTAAATGCAACATTTGTAACAGTGACTGTATTCTTAATGTATATATGTATTAAAAAAAATATATATATAAATATATATATATATATATATATATATATATATATATATATATATATATATATATATATATATATATATATATATCGATGTGAAAATTAGTATAATGAAATTGGTTAGTTTTAATTAAACTGTATTGTGTGTAGTGTATTGTTGATGTCTGTAAAACTACAATATTTTGTATTTACCTGAAGATGGGAAAAGGATTTTCCTGAAATATGTAAAGTGAAATATATTTACAAAGAAGCAAAATGTTAGGCATACATAAAACTGATATGTAAGTAAGTAAGTAAGTAAACGCTTCTTCTATCCCATATCATTGAGGTCACTAGGAAAGGATTACTAAAGGAAACTATGTTGGAAAAAATAATCGCATTTTAGATTTTTGTCCATTGGCGGCCGCACTGTGCGATGTGGACATTGTGCCTTTAACCTAATACAGTGTTCAAGACATCATAAAAAATGTATACGATATGCGTTTATATAAAACCTGATGACATAAAAATAGTATACGTGTTCTTAAGTTTGTATATTTTATTTAATACGAGCAAAAAAAAAAAAATGTTGAAGAAGTGCAACATTTAGACTGAGGGAGGTAGGACCCTGGCCCCTTCAATTTATCACCCTTAACCTCAGAGACCGCCGTTAGACGCAAGTATATAGCTTCTTATAGTAAACCGCTCGCGCACAAGGAGCGCTTGAGAATCCACAAAGAGAGGATAACTAAGCCTAATTTGTGGCTCATTTATTATCTCATCTCTGTTTTATTTAAAGAGAATAGCGGTTCTTTTTACCAAGTCCTTATTCGTCCCAATTGTTTTTTCTGCTAAAAGTACGACAACTATTATATATTAATAGACAAATATTAATAACAATAATTGGCATATACTTATTTTTTTAAATTTCATTTACATTAGTGAATATCTTTTGCAAGAAACTTTTTAATTCCTAATGAAATACTAACTAAAAATTATGCCAACCAAAATGAAAGAATATATATGAAATGGAGGTTAAAATAAAACATTGGAGTGTTCGGAAACTTTTGGACACCACTGTATATACAGGGTGTCCCGAATTTAAATGGCAAAACTTCAGGAACTTATAGGGGACCGAAAAACTAAGACAAAAAGTCCTTTAGAGATTTGCTTGTTTTTGCTTAGATTTAGAGAAAATCCCAAAAAAAGAAACAAAACAAAAATATTGCAGGTAGCGATTATCACATTTCAAAGTTCGTCAAGCTATTCATTGAGATATGTAAACACTTAATGTTGTCCTTTACATTCTTTTATTTGTTTACATTTTGGCTTCCTTCTAGGATTATAATTTCTAAATTAGTCTTCAGTGAGGTACTCAGATGTTTTGTGTGAATAGCATCACAATGCCGCATACATATTCTAATGTTGAATACGCTGATATGATTTTTGTGTATGGTTTCTTTAACGGTAATGCTTTAGAAGCGGTGCGGGAGTATGCACGCCGATTTCCAAATAGAAGAGTGCCTAATTGACGAGTCTTTTCGTTGACTTTTAATAGACTACGAGAGACTGGGTCATTCTTAATACGTAATGAAGGCGACCATTTCCAGGCAGCAATAAGAGCAGATTATCGGAGAAGAAATTGTGTCTAACTCCACTTCGATAACAATCCTGAGACTAGCATCCGAAGAGCATCTGCTGCATTAGCAATATCGTAGCAAGCAATATGACAAACTTTGAAAGGTAATATCGCTACCCATATCATCTTCGAAAAGTTCCAAATTTATTACCTCAAGATTATGTCAAGAGAATGAATTTTAGTAACTGGTTTCTTGACAAAATTCGAGATGATAATTTATTTCCATTAAAAATTATATGGACCGATGAAGCTACCTTTACAAGAGGAGAAATTGTTAATCAAAGAAATTATCATGTATGGGTTTCATTATGAATTGGCTATTAACGTTTGGCTTGGAACGGATTACTGGTGGGACCATATTTTTTACCTGGAAAATTGAATGGTATGACATTTACACATTTTTTGGAGAACGACTTTTCTAATTATTTAGATGACTCTCCCTTACAGCAGCGGATTGAAATATGTTACCAACTCGATGGATGTCCAGCTCATTATAGCTGAGCTGCTCGAGCTTGGCTGGATATAAAGTATCCACAACGATGGATTGGACGTGGAGGAGTAGTACCTTGGCCACCCAGATCACCTGATATGACACCCATGGATTTCTTCTTATGGGGAACCTTGAAGCAGAAAGTTTATTCGGTGTCAATCAACTCAAGAGAGCAATTAAGAGACCGAATCATAGATGCAGTGCACTAAATATCATTAGAACAATGTTTAGCTGCAATTTATCAAGTGAGTGCTAGATGTAATGCTTGCATTGGTGCAAGAGGACAACATTTTGAGCAATATTTACATTAAAAAGAACATAACATAAATATAAATGTACATAAATAAGTATAAAAACGAAAACTTGTTTTGTTTCTTTTTTTGCGATTTTCTCTAAAACGAAGCAAAAACGAGCAAATCTCTCAAATATTTAAGGACCTTTTGTCTTAATTTTTCGGTCCCCTAGAAGTTCCTGAAGTTTTTCCATTTAAATTCGGGACATCCTGTATAATTTAATTCCTCTGTTTTAAATTTTCTTATTTTTACATTTGACAAAACTCATCCTCAATGAATTGGTGTAAAATAAGAAAACTTTTGAAAGATCCAATTATTATTTTAATTTATTTTTATGTTTTAGAGAATTGAAATTCCCTAAAATAAATTTTACGTGACACACTGAATCTATGAAGAACGTATAGTGCTCTGAAATAAATTCATTTATATTCATCATTCATAGAACTATCGACTAGCCAATTTCACCGGGCCATTAGCTCCCAATGGGAATGGCTGATATGTGCCTCCCGGCAGTAACGTTGTTCCGCATTTTACTCGCGCGGTGAAAATGAATGGCTATATCGTGTCTTTCTATTTTTTATTTATGGAAATGTTTCTATTCCCGTCTCTCTAGTCCCATATTTTGCCTTCTTCCCTTTAATACTTTAAGAAGGATCAAAAATAATAGGTTATATTGTAGGCGAGACACATCTCTTGGATGGCACTTAACAAACCAACGAGGAAAATTTATATGGTACTATAATGATTCTATTTAATATAAAATTTAAAAATGCTAAATATTAAATGGTAAATTGTATTTAGTTTAAAAAAAAAGAAGAAACATTATATGTTATGTTGGTAACATAAATATCTGATGTATATTTTCGAACTATTACTTATATAGATGATAAATTAAAAAAAAAAAATTATATGCAGTGTAAAAAAAAAAAAAAAAAAAAAAAAAAAAAAAAAAAATTATATTTCAAAATTATTTTTTATATATACAAAAATAATGTATCTGCGCAGAAATTCAATGTATTGAAAAAAAAAAAATTAAAACTAATTTTAAAATAAAGATTTAACCCTTACATATTATTATTATATTTATGGGCAACACACGCATTTGATGATTGTTAGAACTCAATTTACTTCGTTCTTTTAATTCTTTTTCACACGAATCGGCTAGCAAGGACCACGCGAATATAATTTATTCTTCTTCACACTTTCCGCCTTCCTTCTACTCCAGTACTCTTTCATCCTCTGACTGTTCACTGAAGGACTGTTCCTCTCCCTCTTATCTACAAGAACCCCAAATTCATTTAGTTTTTTTTTCCCAAAAATATCTCTATCCAAGCAGTCTTTACCTATAATTTTTAGATTGCCTATTTCCTCTTTTGTTTGGTTTACATTTCCAGCCATACTTTTATAGCTGCTAACCTAGTCAAACATTTTCTTTTTTAACCTCGTATTGTTCAATCTAAACATATTTCCATAGAACCTCAGTCTCCTGATCCTCATACTGTTTCCAGATCCTCCAAATTCCTAGATATTTCTTCATTGGGTTTTCTCATATACCTTTCTTGCGTTATTTTAGGTTCGTAAGTCTTTAGAATTTTCCTCTCAATCTCTTAGTTTATCAGTTAATGAACGAGAAAAAAATATTGTGCAACCTTCAAATTTCTTCCTTTGAACAACGATACATTCGTCGCTCTGCCATAAATTTCACCTCGATATTAATTTACTTCATTATTTTCAAATAACTCCTTTTAAATGTTACCCCGGACCCAAGATGTGTTCTTTGGCTCGACCCTCAATTCCAATTCGATAAATAAACGTGTGTCATGACCGGACTCTAGACTACCAGTGCTTCCTCAAGCCAAAAACCCTCTCCTTCCTCCAATGCCTTCTTAATCAGCACCTTCTCGTTTGTTTAATCGTTATTTATATTTAGTCAACTATATATTATTTTGTATAAATATATTTTTCCTTTTTTATTACATATATTTTACTGCAAATTTAAATAATTGTATATAGAAACGTTTTCATAATTGCATGAAGGATGAGTACAGCAATTTTTATTAAAACAGTTTATCGAAATCATCAATTTTGATTTATTTTACAAATAAAAATTTAATTAATGTTATCACTCTTAAAAAAAAAACTAAATAAATTCTACTTATGCCTTCGGTATTAATAAAAAGAGACATATCAACATATAATCTGATTTATATGACCGGGCGCATGGTTGGCTTTGTTTACCAATGCTTAGTTTGTTTCAGATATTCAAACCCGAAAAACATTACACGTGCTCACTAGACTAAATTTGGAACATTAATTCAAAGGGAGAGTCAAGGAAGGAGTATTAGTGACTAGTAGCAAGTAGGTCCGAGACTGGGAAAATTGGAGAGGAAAACATTTGGCTGGTTGACAAAAGCAACCAGCACTATTAGTTGACAAACGTAACTAGCACGCTTGGTCTTAGATTATAGAAATACTTAGATTTCTGCTTAAATGATTTTTTTTTTATTCTGACCAATACTAGGAGGAGTTACTATTGAGTGCAACTCTCCCTCATGCTTATTATAACAACCAGATACAACATATGCTATCAGCTTATTTGCTTATCGTGGTAGTTATAAAATATGTGAATAGAGAGACGAAAGAAAAAAAAAAAGTTATATTCCAATTAAAAGTTTGTACTCGATAAAGGAATAGAATTTTTCCGACCCTCCAGATCATTCTATGGTTTGATGAATGCAATTCGCACTAGAGATAAACTTGAGAAATAAGAAAAATAAATTGCATTCCACAAATATAACAGACAAAACACAAAATTGTTTTTATAGTAAACAAGGATTATGGTCATTAGTACATTTTTTCACTCCTTCATGGACCATATATTACATTCACATGTCACATAGTTTGTATATTTCTATATTGAATTTTACTGCGTGTATAAAGAAAAATGTTTGAGTCGGTACCAAAATTGTCCGATTGTCGATACCAGTATCAAAAAATCGAATACTGGTTTTAGATCACAATTTGGCATAGATGAGAAGTTTACTGCAAACTGTAACCTACCATCAAGCCTGTGTTTGATAGATTCTATTCACAGAACTCATCCTCAGGTATTGGATTTTTATATTCCATCCCGTTTATTAAAATTGACATCTATTTTATCTAGCCTTCAGCTCCTATATATTTCTGTCAAATAACCACTGTATAAATCTATTTAATATTTGAGATCAGATTTCGATAAGAGGTATTGGTAGAATTATTCTACTGAGCCACAAATATCGGTAGATCCTGTCATCCTCAATCACATTTCTCATTCATTTCTGTTTTTATCAACCGTTCTTTAATTTCCGGTTCGCTGTCACCACAACGAAAATTGTGATTCAAAATAAACGACTCACTTATATTATTTTTCTTTTCTTTTTTTTTTTTTTTTTTTTATGCATTTTAGCTTTTCAATTTTGAGTAATAAAGATTAAAAAAAAAAATATTACCTTGTTACTAACTGACTTTATAAGTGCTTTTAAAAGTTTTCCTTCCATCCCTCTTAATATCACAAAACAGAAGCTATCCATTAAAAAAACTGAAAGGTAACAGCAGAGAGTTTTAGCAACGTTATAGAAATCATATTAAATATTGATCTAGGATATAATTTTCATAATATATGTTTATGTTTCATAATCAGAGCCCGGATTTTTATGCAATTGCATATTTTTTTTTGCGTACTCTTATTAATCATTGGACCAAATATCTTTACGAATTATGGTATTTAGATGAAGTCCGGTTTTATTCTGCATATTTGATTGTAAATGCATATTTTAGCATATTTTGATGATTATGAATATTATGAAATATAATTATGAAAAAATCCAAGTTTGAATTTTTTCATTTAAGTAAAAATAATCTCCGAAAAACTCGGAAAGGCCGGACGCATTCCAAAAGCACATTACGAAAATCCTATTTAAATGTTTGCTATAAAAACGTTATTGACAAAGTAAAATTGGCAATTTCTGACAACTATTTATATTTAATATGTAGTTGTCGAAACAACAGACCTTCGATGTTTGTATGTAGCAAATTTACTGGTCGGAGCATTAGATAAAATAAGATGAAATATCTGATTTCGTGTAAACAGCTTGATAAAATAAATCATGAGGCTATAAGTAGGTATATGAATAATAGAGTTAAAATATTATCGAATGAAGTTGTAAAAGAAAGCCGTGTATTTTTGTTGGTTACAGACGCAGCATCTTACAAGATTAAAGCAGCTAGATCGCTAAAATTGTTTTATGGTCATTATTCACGTCACTTGTCGGACATGGATGTAACCGTTTTGCTGAAAAGGTTCGAACACTTTTTCTTGATGTTAACAAGTTAATTAGCAATGGGAGAAAAATGTTCTTAAAAGCTTCTTCCAGAATAAATATAAAGAAATTATGAATGGGAAACGACTACCTTCCCAACCAGTGATTACAAGATGGGGCACCTGGATCGAAGCAGTTTTGTTTTATGCCGAGAATTGAGTTATATTTAAAACGTTCGTTATTGAAATAGATGGGGATAAGGCCCAACTTGTAGAAAACGTATATGATCTAATGATAAATAGTTCAACAGTCATCAGCAACAATCTAACTTTTTTCCTTTTTTGCAAATAAAACTAAAACAGCTTCAAGAAACGAATTCGTCGCTTGACGAAAGTTTCGAAATGGTCAGTTATGTAAAAGATATTGTGTAAAAGTGACTTTTCCCCGAGCCGTTGATTGTTAAGTATGTTGGTCTTGACGTCTTGGACGGCTTCAATGGCAGCGATTTAACAATATCTGCCAAAGTCTTGGGCTTATTCTTTGGCTTAGGTTTATTCTTCTTGGGTTTATTCTTTAAAATTCAAGGTATCATATTTGTTCTACGTTAATTAACGGTACACCATTAAAGGATACAGGAGGACAGGATGAGGTAGGTTTTCGACTGAGGGTAAAGGTTATTTTCTGTGATTTGCTAGGATTTATCTTGACTCTCCAGTTATGGCACCATTCTTCAAGAGAAGTAATATTTGACTGGAGTGTCTAAGATATTTTTAAATTAATTATTAAATACTATTTATATAGACAATAATCATTTAAGTAATTTTAATAATTATTATGCATAATAATTATGACTAGGCTAACTATTATCTCACCAAAAATGATCTTTTAAATTTATGACGCGTTTATATATATGTGTGTATATACCCAGAGATGATTCTATGATATAACATAAAAAAATCATTATTTGCCTCAGCCGGTCTTGAACCCTGGCTTGGAAGTAAGTTCACAAAAGCTTTTCCCACTCAACTACCGCAGAAACTACCGGTCCTTTAATTTTCATCCAAATAAACTTGATACGGAACTATATTATTTTGTAAAGAAATTGTCTCTATGTGAGACATTGTTTGAAATCTGCTCAAAAGAAATGAAGTTGATGTATTGAACTTAAGTGAATCACCATTACTGAACAGATTGATACGGGGAGCGGCTATTCAGAGCGACAGTCTGTTATTAATAGCAAAGGGATCAGGCAGCTTGCTTCTGAATGGCTACTAAACGTACCTTATAACAGACGGAATTTTCGAATTTAAAAGAAATTCAATCTTTTTTATTTTATTTTATTTATTTTTTTTAATAACAATTTATTGAAATTTACATCTGTACAAAATTTATTCATCAAGTAAATGTGCTTTTAACTATAAAAACGTAACAAAACCTGAAAAGAACTACTCATCAGTAGATATTTAATAAAAATTCTACAATAGAAGGTCTCTGGGCCATCTTCTTTTCAGACGCCTCAGAGGATTATCAGGAATGGTGAGGGAAGCAAGTTGAGAAATTAGGAGATTTGAGTGGTTGAATTGGATCTTTAAAAAATATTTTATTGAAACCCTTAAACATCTATTTTTTAACATCACACACACACACACACATATATATATATATATATATATATATATATATATATATATATATATATATATAACAGTCCCATTTTACTAAATTTTAAAAGTTAAAAAATGTTTTCAAAAGACCTTTGCTTTGATACATGTAAAAATATATTATATTTTAACATACAAACATATAATCGCAAATATAATATATTACTATTCCATCTATCTAAACGTATTACTTTATTTTAAATTATAGTAAGAAAAGAAAGGAATGCAACAAGATAGTATTATTATTTTTTATTTGATCCTTCAAAAGATATCTTAAGTGAGGAACAAGGATTGGAAAGATGAATAGATTTCCGTTTGAGTGAACAAGGAAAGTTTTATCAGACGATAGTGTTTGAGGGATTGAAGCAGTATTAACTCCAGGCTTTCTAAAGTAAACTTTAGTTTCAATGGAATTATCGACAACAGAAAAAATATGAGAAAGGAATTTTTTCGTATTGCTATAATGTTTTCTATGTAATTCTTCATACAGTATCTATTTCGATTTCTATTATCTTAATTTGACATAGTATAATACAAACATATAATCACGATGTTTATGAACGAATGGACGATTCACGATCCAAAAAGATCATTGTACCCATAGAAGTTGGTGAAGAATGAATAAGACGGTTTGGGAACTACACTATTTTTTTAATGCTCACATGCCAAGATTGCAGAACTGTAGTGCTTACATAAGACAGGTCGCGATGCATGTTTATCCCCTAGGAGATCTTCACTATGGATTTCTTGGCGCAAGAATAGTAGAAATACCGAACATGAGATAGACGGAAGCTGTGACCGAGGATGCATGCAGATAAGAGAAATTCTGCATAAGATACTAAAGGTGACTCGTAAGTTCTAGAAAAACAAGAAAACAACCATATTGGTTCAAGACCTTACCTAAATGCCTTTCCCTGTTGTCTTCTGCTTTTCCTCGAAAATAGTCCAAGTAATTTTACTAAATTCCAATGAAAAGGTAAGAGTAACTTTGATCATCACATTTCTTGGAATAATTAAACTTCCACCATGAAATCACCAGAAAACGTATTTTCTTAAGCAACTTCCACATTTCCTCAATTTGTTAACACTAAGTACTTGATAACTTTTGGTATCGTCTCTCATTTTTCCCTGCTTTGACTATGGATGCATAGTATATGGAGAACTGTCTGGTGAGTTTGAAATAAGGTCTAAAAGACTGATGAACTGTTTTACATATATTTTCGAAATCCCCAGACGTTCTCAAGTATCTCATAGGTATTCTAAAATTGAGTGGTTTCATCCCGATTTCCGAGGTCAATAATTGCTAGGTGCACTCATATTTCAGTCCAAAAAACCCTCATATATTCTTTATTTAATTTTGCGCTCCTCCATCCACCTCTTAAATACTAGACTCTAATCCACCATATTGTACTGTGTGGATCGAACTGCATCCTTTATCATCCGTAGTTCTTCATGGATGGGATTCATTGCCCTTCTCAATTCAAAAATGCTCCTCCCTAACTTTCTTTAAGAAAGTTTATCTATTTCTTTCCTCTAGAATTTTCAATCTTCCGAGCAAATGTTAAATATGAATATTTATTTAATAGATATTATAATAATACACATAAGTTGTTCATTTTTACAAAAATTATTCTTTTATTTTGAAAACAATTATGTGATCATTTATACAATTTTCATAGCCAGACGATTGCCCTATATTATTCTTTGGGGGCAAGTTGTCCCAAAAAAATGTTTATTTATTTTTTTAAATTATATATATATATATATATATATATATATATATATATATATATATATATATATATATATATATACATATAGTACTACACTACCAAGTCTATTGGAGGCAGCCCAGATTTGGTGAAAAGTCATCTCGCCAGTTAATAATAATAATCAATAAAAATAATTAGCTTATTAATTAATGGGAAGCGCGTCCTTCAGTTGTGGTTGGGAAAGCAACCTTCCCTCCTTCCACCAACTACTTCAAATTATTTTCTACCGTAAATTCGTTGACGGTCACCACGCTGAGTATTTTCCAAGAAAAGCCTCTCCTAACGCCTCATTCCTTTTCAGACAAATAGCATACGTTTGTTGTCAGTTATTGTCATACAAATTGCTCGCGGTGGTCGTTTTCCTCCCCCCCCCCTCCCTACCACTACCGTACTTGTGAATTGTGCTTTTTTATTTGGCGTATATCTTACGTTGTGTTGTATTATTTCGTTTTTATTAACTTTATTACCATGAAATAAAGCTAGGAAGGGTGTATTTCCTTAAACAATAATTCTTTGCACTTACAAAACCATATATTAAAATTACGGAGAACTCTAGGAGAAAATGAAAGTTATTCGAAAACAATTCGGAAAAAGAAGTCCTCAGACACCTCAAGAACTAAAAACTTCGAAAGAGAGAAAAGTATGCCAATTTTGTCAACAAAATATTTAACGCGAAAACACAAAACAATGTACAAACATGTACTTTGTCTAAATTGTTTTGGCACCTATATTCTTCCAAAGCTCTAGATAATGATAGTTCTGAAAATTAATGTAAATAAAAAAAAACTTTAACTTGAAAATTCTACTCGAGAAGAAAATTGCTTCTTTTAAAAATATATTTTGTAGAAAATTCTTTTCTTTAAAATGCATAAATATGGAATCAATTTCGAAAACATGTATTCAAGTAAATTCGAGTATTTATACCTAGCTCTAATAAATAAAAGAAAACATATTTTAAGTACCCGCGGCGAAATATGAGCGCCATAGCCAAGCTTCCGGACCTGAGTTCAATTCCGCCTAAAGACAGTAAATTTATAATGAGTTATTTCTGCTAAGGATCAGTTTCAACCTTTTTTTCATAATTAAAATTTTTCTAAAAAAAAAAACGAGTTTCTAAAAAAAATGCGTACAATAAGATTCTACTTACAACATAAAAGTAAATAAAAAAAATAGTGTCAGCTGCATATTAAATTGATTATATTTAAAGTATTGAAGATTTCTTCCCCTTTGTCTTAAAGAAAATGACTTTTCTCTTATCATTCGAGATTACAGCCCGTCCCTGCTGGTTCTACTAACTCTAGTTCTGCTGCAGAGAAATGAGGAGCTGAACTTGCCAGATGCTCACTACAAATTGATTGACAGGTTAGTTAGAGGCTACAAACTGCTTCCTAAATCCGTCTTTAATGGAGTTTTAGTAATAAGATAAGTCTTTTGCTAATTATTTCGAGTTCAAATTTGTTGTAATTTTTAAAATAATAATAACATCGCAAATATTTATTTCGTTTTTCTCAAATATTTATTGATATTTACAACTGTTATACTTTATACATCGTGTGAATTTGAGGAAAATGATTGCAACAGCATGCCAATAACAGGTAACCACTAGTAGCATTTCAATAAAACATTATATCTCTTGGCCATCTTCTTTCTAGACGCCTCGGAGGTTTATTAGGAATTCGAGTGAGAGGCAATTTGGGAGACAAGTGGATTCGAATGGAAATCGAGTTTATTATGAAATGATAGTTATCTGGTTGGAGCCAAATCAGCAACATATGAAACATTAAGATATTTATGGATAATATTGATTTAACGTGATAAAAAGAAAAAGGGACTCGATGACCGAGGGAGTTGGGGAGAGGGTCTCATGTTCGCTCGTAACCAGAAGGTTGTGGGTTCGAATCCCACCTGGGCGGGTTAAAATTTATTTCGTGGCGGACCCGGGGAATGAATCATGACCTTCCCACCCAGGCCAATATAGGACTTGGAATGGACGTCTTGGACTAAAAAAAAAAATGATAAATATAATTTAAGATTTTACAAAAGATTTCAGATTCAAGAGATTGGATACGAGAAGAAATGGAAGGTTTAGTCGAGCACCAAATCTCAACTCCGAAAGTTCGATTGTGGCTAATTACTGTCATGAAAATATGTCTTTTTTAATTTATATGGAGCTTTGAACGCTAGTCTAGTAAATGTTGGAATAGTCAGCAAATACGAGCAGTTTCTTGTCTTTTAAGTCTGTTAGTTGCCTTAAATATACCTCTCTAAATAGTGAACTACGTGAATATTAAAATAATTCGTAGGAATTTGTTATTATTAGGATTAGTTTCTTTTCTGTACGAAGAAGAGGAATGACGGATTATCCAATCGGTTAAAAACTTTTTCTAATCAGAGTTGGAAGGTCAAGATAAATTATGTGGTATCGCAATGAAATGGATTTCTACTCGCCCAGGTGGCATTTGAACCAGTGACTTTGTTATTTTCGGAATACTTAAGTTACTGACATTCCAACTCACCAAAAACCACAACACAAATGTTGACTTGTAATTCAGTTATCAATTATTATAAATTAGTTGAACAGATAAATGAAAGGAACAAAAGACAAATCAAACTGGAGAAAAAGTTCTCAAGAAAAAAAAAATCTTTATTAATTTATTTATGGTTGAGCTCTACAGTAATGAAAAAACAATAATATTTGCTAGTGTCCTCTTCCATTCTCGTTTGTCTGCCAGAAAGCACTTTCAGCGGTTAAAAGTGCCTTTAGGTCGTCCAACCAATTGAAACGGAGTTTTCCACAATTATTTTCTATAAAGAAATCTTCTTATGACTCTTGTCAAGTCCCACATTCTGTAAAAACCGCGATCTATTAAGCCTTATATCTATCACAATGTTCTTTCCATCAATAGGTCCTTCAACTGCAGGTAAGTATGAATGTGGAGATATGTAAGGAAACACCATCTGTCGGGATAACGCGTTTGACTACAGACACAGAATTTATCCATTTAAACTTAACAACTCATTTTTTTTTCTTTTCTTTATTCATGTGATCAATAATCGAGGAAAAAGAAATTAAAAAGCAGCTCAATAGATTTTTTATTGTTGAATTCTCTCCATTATTCAAATTTTAAAAATATTGCAGCAGAGAGAAGTGACGATCGTCCGTGTTTCAGTGCTGTATCCTTTTGTCCCAGAAACAAACTTAAGTCAATAAATAAACATATTGTAGAGTTCATGGAATATGCGGTAATTTTGACTTCATAGCTTCGTTAGGAATAGTTAGAAGGTAAACATATTAAAAGTCCCCGCCCCTAGGTGGGGGGGGGGTGAGCTAATGGTTGGAGGGAGGGAAAAAATTCAATTTTTTTGGTTTTTCAAATCTATCTCAAAAACGGTTGAATATGGTAAAATATGTTTCAAAAAACATTAAAGCTAAATACATTTTCTATAAAATTGATTCTATATAAATTTGTCGTCATTCTAATCGTTTACGAGATATTCGTTATTGAAAATCGGTGATTTTCGGGGAAAAAAACCAAATGTTGCCTCAGTTTTTGCCAAACTTTTGCTTCTAATACCATCCACAATCGTTTCTCAGAAAAAAAAAGAAAACGTCTGAATCAAAATTGTACAGCATTAAATTAACTTTAATATCATGTATACCTTTTTGGTATTTGAAGCAAATGTATACCAAAAAGTGAGGTAAACATTTTTTTATTTCTAAAATTATCTATTATTAATAACTTATATCTCAAAAACCGTTGGAATTTCGACGTATATGTATACAATTAAATTTATAGGGAATTTAGTTATCTTTAATTTTGATTCGTAGCATATTTTTCTAGAGTCCACCGTTTTCGATATATAATCGAAAAACATATAATTGGGACCTTCTCTTCTAACGAAGCTGTGAAGTCAAAAAATATCGCATATTCCATGCACTCTACACCCCCCATTTCAGCTCTCTTTAACTGGTGTCACACTTATCTGCGAAAAGAATCCCTTACTATTTTGAAATGATTTTTTTTTTTTTTTTTGGCGTAGTTTTCACTATAACTCCAAAACTATTTTTCAGATCTGAAATGTTTTTTTTTCAACTAAAATCTGGTTAAATTTAGTATCAGACCTTATATATGAAATTTTGATTATGTTACGTAATACACTCAAACCTGAAGACTAAATATGTATGTTTTGGCAAAGTATGACGATATTGACATATTTAGTGGGCTGGTTTGAATGTATAACGTGACATAATCAAAATTTCATATATAGGGCCTGATAGTAAATTTGAACAGATTTTAGTTGTAAAAAATAAATTTCAGATCTGACAAATAGTTTCAGAGTTTAAATAGTTTTGATTCGAATCATATTTTTCTAGAGTCAACCGTTTTCGAGATATAATCGAAAAACCAAAAAAAATTAACTTCTTCCCTCCCCCCACCGTTAGCTCACCCCCCAGGGGTGGGGACTTTTAGTATGGTTACCTTCTAACTACTCCTGACGATGCTGTGAAATCCTCTGGGACAAAAGGACACAGCACTGAAACACGGACGAATCTTCGGACGATCGGCACTTCTCTCTACTATAATATTTTTTAAATTTGAATAATGGAGTGAATTCAACAATGAAAATTTAATATAATTTAATATTTTTCAATTCAATTGTTTGTGGCAGCAACCTGTTTTTACTCAAGGGAAAGATATTAGGATTGAATTAGAATATGACTGTCACATAGACGAATCTGCAAAATATACTTCAAAATATGGAATTCACTTAAGTGGATTATTCATTTCAAATAAATTGTTTAACATTTTTCTTCTCTCCTTTTATCTTATGATCTATTTATTGATGTAGATTTGTCAAACAAGTTTCCTCATAGAGCGTGTTTTTTTTTTCTCGCTAAACTCTTGATTGCTTTATTGTAAATATAAATTTGAAATTTCTAATTCTTCAGTAATATATAGCTACTTAACAAGAAAGTTAAGAAGTTTTTTGATATAACGGAGCCGAATATACATATTTTCAGCAACCAGCAATTGAGCCTCAGATCTTCAGAAAAAATTGCAATCCAATAAAACTAAAATTCTAGACTATTCTCTAGGCTTCTAATGAAGAAGGCACAACAAAACGCAATGATGTCTAGAGAGCTGTTTGAATCAAATCAAAGTCCGTAATTTAAGATTTTTTACTTTGTGAGTTCTGGCGAAGTCTACAGAGCTCATATCCGTTGTAATCTTGTATAAAGTTAGACCCAAATGGTTGAGAAAACTTCATAACGACTACCTACTGCATGTTCTTTATTGATGAAGGCGTTCTGTTTTTCGGTTGTGATCCTGAGAGGGTTATCGGTGGTGGAACGCCTCTTGCGAAACCCACACTGTAAGCTGTCTTGTACTTGCATTTGATTGAGTAACCAAATGAGTCTTTTGTTCACCATTCTTTCTAGTATTTTACAAATGCAATTTGTGAGTGATATTGGGCGGTAACTGGAAACGTCGGTTTTAGGTTTGCCAGATTTTAATATTGGTATGATTATGGATTCTTTCCACTGATTTGGAAACACTCCGCTTGTCCATATTTAATTATATAGAAGAAGAACTTTGTCTAACGGTTCACTTGGTAAATTCTTCATCATTTCATAAGTAAGGTCGTCAGGGCCCGGCGATTTACCTTTCAGCCCAGAAAGGCAGCTTTTTAGTTCCCACTGATTAAAAGGAATATTATATATTTCATGATTATCTGACATGAAGTCAATTTGGGTCGTAGAAGGTTCATCGTCATTGAATCCTTCTGCTGCGAAAAACTTTGCTAATTCATTTGCCACAATTTCCTCGTCACAGATCATGTGTCTTCTAATATTTAAATAAATTGATTGGATAGTACGTTTACCTTCAATCGCTCTAACTTTCTTCCACACAATTGAAGATGGGGTATTTGTATTAATGGAAGAAACATACTGTTGCCAGGAAGTTGTTTTATTTAAGCATATTACTCTTTTACAAATTGCTTTGGCTTTTTTGTACTCAATGAAATTTATAGTACTCATGTTTCTTTTAAAATTATTGTAGACTTTTCGCTTATTTTTTACTGCTTCTTTACAGTCCGCATTGAATCATGGAACGGATTGTCGTTTGTGTCTAGACGATGCTTTAGGAATAGCCAATTCTGCAGCTTCTCTTATTTTTGATGTGATTTGTGTGTAAAATTCTTCTACATTTTCAGAGAGATTTGCAGGAACTTCTGCCAATCAGCTTTAGCATGTATCCAACTGGGTCATTTTTTGGAGGTTAATATAATTTGATTATGAATTTGTTATTGTCTAAATTTTGGGTATGGGCAATAATAACCATAGCAGTTTTTATCCCTTAAAAAACAATCAACAACAACGACTACCTACTTCACAAGAAATCAAATAAAGTTTCCAATATAAAAAATCAAAGACTAAAAAGGATTTGGGTGAAGCGTATGAAGGTATAAAATATTATTATTATTATTTTTATTTCTTTACATTCGCGGAAATGATCACTGAATCTAAATTATTACAAATTGTTTGTAGGACTTTAAAGGATAAATAATTTTATAACAATCCTGAATAACTTCAGATTACTTTAACTTTAAAACAAAGGTATCAAGTTTCTTCCAGGAAAAAGTATCAGAAAGGGAAAAGCAGGTGGGCAAAAAGAGAAAGGAGATAGGAGAGAAAGAGAGAGAGAGAGAGAGAGAGAGAGAGAGAGAGAGAGAGAGAGAGAGAGAGAGAGAGAGAGAGAGAGAGAGAGAGAGAGAGAGAAAAAAAGAATGATACGTTTCTGTAACGGTTTAAATGAATAATTAAAAATTACTGAGTAGTTCCTGGAATTGGTTAGACTCTGTTTGATCAGTTAACATCAAATGTAAGGGTTGTGTATAAAGCCAATATTGTGAGACATTATGTAAATACTCTTGGGACTAAATTAATTTAAACATAAATTTAATGGTGGATTCAAATGAAAATATATTTTTTTATTATTTATTTATTTTATTGCGTCGGTTTTAAATGTCAATTCTTGATACCACCGTTTCTTGAAAAAATAATTGAGCAAAGGATACGAAGTCGATTCTTATAAACCTCAATTCTAAAAATGAAAACATCGATCGATATCAATATGATACCTGATGAAGCCGTACATATACATATAAAAATAAAATTAATAATAAATAGGGGAGAGCCGGGTATTATGATGCCGTAGGGTAATATGACGCGTGTTGTCACCTAGCGACCAACATTACGATTCATGGACCAAAATATTTCTCCTCTGCACGTGAGCTGTCTCGCTCAGTTTTGAAAAGAAATTTAGTACATGAGTACCGTTGTTATTTTCACTCAAGGAAGTGATTGTGTTTTGACCACTTGAGGTTATAACTTGACGAATTAAAGTGATATTGTGGGTAATGCATTTGTTTTCCTACCTTCCTAATGCTATTTGCATGTACCTTAGCTTTTGACTTCCTTGGGGTATTCAAACCATTGTTCACCAAGTCAAATCGGCTAATATGACGCAGGGCCAATGGATTAATTAATACAGTGTCATATTTTAGACCACGCGTTTAAATGGTGATAAAGGAAATTAAACTTTCTTGATTTTTTTCTAAAGCCAAGCGTGTACTGAGCCGGGGCGGCACGGACGGAAGTTTTTAAAAAACGTTCGTATTGATTTTCCTAAAGATGTGCTCACTGAGCCTTCATATTACGTGCGTCATATTACCGGCGCCTTAGAGTAATATGACGCAAAGAGGTGCCCTCTGAAAATGACAATTTTTGGAAAAACAATTAATTTCAAATTCATAATTCTCAGATAGGATCTACAAATAATATTTCAAGCACTTTTAGTGAGTTTTTGAGTAAATAATTGAAAATTTTTAAAAGCTACAACCATTCTAACTTAGGTGGACATATTACCCTACTCTCCCCTATAAATTTCTTCATCTATAATTAAAGATAAATTTCCAGTATATCAACACTTCTTAGTATAGAACATAATAACTCCTTTCAAAAACAATCTAATAGAGATAAGCAACACTCCAGTACTATAATTAGGCCAGTGACCATGTAATTTTAAATCTGAATTGTGCACTTAAAGACTAAAGTGACAAGAAACTGCTCGTCGTTACAGACTACTTCAAGTCCCCTGTGGGCTCCTGGCTCCTTGACTTCATGCCTTCGGCTCAGTCGGGTTCTGCCCAGAAGTACCTTCAAATCATGATATAATATTTTTATACTTACTGAGCGTTGATGACCTAGATGTTTTACGCTCTAAAACTCTAAAGAACAACAACAACAGACTACTTCAACATTTACTAGACAAACGATAAAATCTCCCAATTCATTACAAGAGACTTATTTACATGACTGCGATTAGACCTATTTGGACGTACGGAGTTGAGTTTTGGGGCTCTCCTAAACCATCCAATTCATCTCGTATCCAATCCTTACAATCCAAAATCCTTCGAAAAATCCAAAATGCCCCTTACTTTGTCACCAATAAAGTTATCCATAAAGACCTTAATGTTCCATATGTTGCTGAGTTAGCCCAAACCTGATACCTATCCTTTCATAGTAAGCTCCATAACCACTCAAATCTATTAGTTTCCCAACTTATTTTCCACTCCATTCTCGATAATCCTCCGAGGCGTCTGAAAAGAAGATGGCCTAGAAATTTTCTAAATTTTTATCGACGTGCTACTGATGAGTAGTTCTTTTCAAGTTTTTACATGTCATTATAATCTTTATCAGCTCATTTACTTGATGTACATATTTGTATAGTTGTAAATTTCAATAAATTGATATATAAAAAAAAATAATATAAAATAATTGTGCACTTTAAAATAAATCTTTTTTAGAAGCTCAAATAGAGTTAATTAGATTTAAATGGCGCCTAATAACTTGAAACCTGTATATTTTGGTTACTTTAAGGGAGTTCTAAATCTAGTGTAATATTTTTTTGTGTATTTGTTTTTTATTTATTTGTTCTGATTCGAAATGTATTTGGTGTTTAAAAGTAATTCATGTTTTTTAAAATACTAAGAAATTGATTACAGTAATTAATGAAATGAATCTTTGCTATAAGATATTACGAATATTACCGATTATTTCCTAGACGATTAGAGAGATATAAGCTTTCCATTGTCTTTAGATTCAAACTGAATAGAAAGCACTTCGAACAATGTGGAGTCTAAATAAGTTCCAAATACCATTCGAAAGTTCCCAATGGCTTTCGGTATTTTGGATTCACTCGCTCGACAAACTTAGCCTAACTGGGTGGGTGTGGTTAGCACTCAGGCAGTAATAGCAACTGAAATTAGTGCCGCGAGAGCTCATTGTGCCGTTTCACTCAGAGTGGTCGGGTAAATGTTTCCTTTTCATACGTTACAGTTGAGACAGTTTCCCTCTGGTGGAAGCTATTCAGTTTGAGTTATTCTAATAAATACTTACATGACTATGTGTAGTTTAAGACTGCCTGTTTTGCATATATTTATAAATTCTATAATCATATGTATATTCTGTTTTGTTTGAATAAATCTCTTTTACCTTATTAATTTTATGTCTGTTTTTTATGGGTAATGATTCATTGTATTTAGAGATAGCACTTTGTAAAATTTTTCCTGAATAATTAAAATTTTTAAGCAATTACTTGAGGTACACAAGACGGTATAAAAGGATCTATACAATTAGGTTCGATGAATTAATTGCCACTTCCATTGTGATTATTTTATTTGAAAACTAGTTTCGAGTGTTAAACATTCATCATCAATTCTAAAACATATTAAAAAATTTCAGAACTGTAAAAACATTTAGTAACCTGGTGACACTGAGTGCCTCCTAAATCATTTATAATCTCCAATAAGTTCTTCTAATTATAGACATTTTTTTTTTTTTTTTTTTTTTTTTGTAATATTTTGTGATTAAAACTGGGAAAAAAATATTAATGACTTTTGAGTTCACTTATTCAGTGTCACAGTGTGGAAAAAGGTCTGTAGCGAATAAGAAAAGACTATTATTCATATTGTATTAACAAGTTTTAATTGTAAATATAGGGTAGTCCAGGCAAGATGGCCGCAACTACACTACACGTTTAGTTACGCTCTGTCTTTCTGTCTTTCTCTATTGCACATTAACTGAATTATCTTCATCCTAGTTAGTTAATAATGAGTAACATTATTGACATTCAAATACTCTGACATTTAATTTAAGTGAGGTGAGTGGAAACAATATTAAATTAAATTAACAGTGAAATAATACAGCCCCGCAGTATTATAATCCAGTGCTAGCTAACTGTATACAGCCGTTATATCCACCGTCAAGGCTGGCTTTATTTGTTTCTGAACCCTATCATAGCCTACATAGCTAGAGTTATTATTATTTTTTTATTTTTTTTTCTGGAACAATTTTTATTATTTTTTTTCTTCTCTATAATCTTAATTTTTATTTTTAAATAATGTCTACCCTTGATATAAATATTGTATCTAGTTTAGATATTTAAAAACTATTTCAAGTTTTTATTTTTGATCAAAGTTAGTTATATTACTTTACTTTATTTTTTTTTTTTTATATTATAATGGAAGTCGTTCACACATCTGGTGACGAATCGGAAGAGGTCCTTTATTAAAAAATAAGCGAGACCAATTCCCAACCAAGAAGAACGCTGCAAAAACACCTCAGAAACTCCGCTCCAGGATCAGCGGGAAATTCGTCTGATAAAAAAATAAATAAAACAGCCAAACCAAAGAAGCCACTCAGTAATTCTAACCATCGAACCCACAGTTAAACCTCTTTTACAACTAGTAATATTAATAATAACAATATAACTCAAATCCACAGCATACTACTGACCCAGACCCGCCACCTATCTATGTCACTAAAATCGAGAACTTCAATCCATTCTGCCAAGAAATTTCAGCATTAATTGGAGAGTCCAATTTAGATTCTTTTTCTCGCGTCAAAGACGTTAAAATAAAAATATCAACTAAAGAAAATTATAAAAAAACTGACAAACCACTTAGCCAGCTACAATTACGATTTTCACTGTTACCAAATAAAAGAAGAGAAAGCATATAGAGTGGTATTGCGGGGTCTCCATTCTTCTACCCCTACCAGCACCATCAAACACGACTTAGAGGCTACCCCTACAACGTGAGGCAAGTTTCGTGTGTGCTTCACCCAAAAGAAAAATACCCTCTACCACTATTCTTCGTAGATCTGGAGCCAGCTCGTAACAATGAGGGAATATTTGAAGTAACAAGTAAACCAATGCATACGGTTTGAAGAACCAAGAAGAAGGGCAACAATTGTACAATGTACTCGGTGCCAAAGTCTAGAACATACCAAAACTTACTGCCACCACCAGGAAAGGTGCGTAAAATGTGCTGGCCCACACGCTACGGAAACATACCAGAAAACAAGAGATACTTATCCATAATAATAAACTTATCCATAAAGATCTTAATGTCCCATATGTTGCTGATTTAGCCCAAACTAGATACATATCCTTCCATAGTAAGCTCTAAAAAACTCCAATCCTCTAGTCTCTAAACCTGCTTCCTATTCCATTCCTGATAATCCTCCGTGGTGCCTGAAAAGAAGATGCCTAAAGACCTTTTAGTGTAGAATTTATTTAAGTGCTACTAGTGAGTAGTTCTTCACATGTTATTTACATGCCACTGTATTCACTATCAACACATTTACTTCTTGCATATATTTTATACAGTTGTAAATTTTAATAAATAAAATTAAAAAAAAAAAGATAATATCTTTGTAATATAATATAAATACATTGTAGTATTTTATTTTTTATCTATATCCAGTAAATTTGATAATAACGTAAATAATAATATGACAATTGTTTGTGAAGCAGTTACCCACTATTCTAAAATAAAATAAAAGTTCTTTGTGAGAAAGTCCCCTGGCCATTTGCATGTCATCGGAGGTTTGTCAGGAATGAAACCGAAAGCAAGTTGAGAGACTATTGGATATGAATGGTTATAGAATGTATTATAAAAGGCTGGGTATATGTTTTGAACTAAATTAGCAACATATGGAACATAAAGGTCTTTAAGGTTGATTAAGGATTGTTCGAAGGATTCCGGATTGCAAGGATTATATACGGGATGAATTAAATTATTTAAATGAGCCGCAAATCTCAAATTCATATGTACAATAGGCCTCATAATAGTCATTTAAATGAGTATTTTGTAGTCAATCAGAATTTCAAAACGTTTCTCTAGTAAATGTTGAATAAGTCGAAAAATACGAGAACTTTCCCGTTGTTTCAGTCTTGTATGTGCATTGCAAGTTAAACATTTGCCCATTTGGAGTCCTAGATAGCGGATATGTTCAGGGATCAGTGGAATATTCTTCAATTTCAATACTTCTTGAAAGTAAAAAAAAAAGGTTAAATTGCGTTTTACTGTTTTGTTTTATATTTAATTGGTTAATTTAGTGTAGGAACTAATCTGTTTCGAGCTCGCTACGGGGTAGATAAGGCAAAACGCAAATTAGATATTCACAAAGACTAAGGGGTGCTTTTTGTTTCTTCAGAGTTTACTTTTTCAAGCAAACAGAATTTATAAATTTTCTAATACAATCCATTTTTCAACTCATCTTAATGAATTCTGTTTATGTACAAGTATTGGAGATAATACTTTTATCACTATTTATTTTGATATTTTTTCTTTATCTTTATGAATCTATATCGCTTAAAAATTCTCTTTTGTAAAAATATTTTTTATGCATTTGTTTTATAATTTTCTATTATTATATTAAAAAGGTATAACTCCCCATTTTCTTTTATTTATTCATACTACATGTTTCAGAGCTTGTTTGTTGCTCCATCTTCAGGTTTCAAGTCTATTATAATAGATTGTTTCACCTGCCAGTCAGTGGAAATTGTAGAATTCATCTCTAGGTTCATCCTCTTTTGATTTGTTCTAATATTTCCTTTTTCTTTTAAAAATGTGGTTATGGTTGCCATCCACCAATTTACTTTAAATGTTTCATTTAAGAAGATTAATATCAGTTATTATATTAAAAAGGCATAACTCCCCATTTGCTTTTATTCATTTATACTACATGTTTCAGAGCTTGTCTGTTGCTCCATCTTCAGGTTTCAAGTCTCTTATAATAGATTGTTCCACCTGCCAGTCAGTGGAAATTGTAGAATTCATCTTAGGTTCATCCTCTTTTGATTTGTTCTAATATTTCCTTTTTCTTTTAAAAATGTGGTTATGGTTGCCATCCACCAATTTACTTTAAATGTTTTATTTCATTCCACTGACTGGCAGGTGAAACAATCTATTATAAGAGACTTGAAACCTGAAGATGGAGCAACAGACAAGCTCTGAAACATGTAGTATAAATGAATAAAAGCAAATGGGGAGTTATGCCTTTTTAATATAATAACTGATATTAATTTCCTTAAATGAAACATTTAAAGTTTATAATTTTCCTTCTGGTTGACATATCCATTTATTAATTTTTTGTTTTTTTTAATTTTATGGTGTGAAAGTTTATTTAATAGTTCGTAAGAGATTTTCCATGGATAAATTCATAAATAAATTCAGCAAATGAAATCACAACTTTAAACACGAAATTGTGAAAATGTAGTTATGCGTATTGTAACCGAACTAACCCCAATCGTCTTTATGTATATATATATATATATATATATATATATATATATATATATATATATATATATATATATATAATAGGAAATAGCTATTCAAGATGAAAATAAATATGACTTAGGGGTCTTTCATGAAAGTGGTTGAGATGAGTTAAGAGAAAAAAATCAACATTTAAAAATATTATGCCTGCTGTAAGACATTAATGGTGCTTATTAACCACAACGGATCGTTAGTAACGGTTGTAGAATACACAATGAATAAGTATAATAAATATTACGATGAGGGTTTTTTATAACAGTGTGTAATTAATAAAAATAGTTATACTTTTTTTATACAACTGACATACCGACGCATCTTAGCACCATTCTCACACGTGTGCTGATTTCACTTGTGTGTTATCAGTAAACAATTATCCCTTCATTGCCTCCCAAACACTTCAATTCTACATCATAAACCTTCAAGAATGATGTAAAAATAGAGATTAAAAAAAAAAAAATCAAATAACCTTTACTCTTCGTCGTAAACCTATGAAATACTGTTCTACAGTATTCGTTAATACTTTTAATACCTGGTGATCAGATCCACTACCTTGGACTCCATCTGGACAAAGATCTAACTTGGCATTGACATAGAAGACTGTAACGACACGAAACTGCCCATAAATTTAAAAAACAAAACAATAAATATGTTCTGCAACATTTGAATCCCAGTGCAGATTAAAAATCGACCTAAGTGTGTCTAGCGCTATTCTGCAATTGAGTTGAAAATGGTACTAATTTTAACTACAATTTTATAATTCTTAGAAGGTTTACTATATTAATAATATAAATGTACAGTCTTGATTGGGAGAAACGAGAATTGCCAAACTAGCATATACTTGTATGGTTATTAATTAAAGAGCTATAATTTTACCTACAAATATCATGGGAAAAAATATATATACAAAAAAAAACCTCAATCAGCTAAAATTATCTAAAGTCTAATGAGAGTGGGCGAAGCCACGATGAGGAATCCTGGTGTGCATACATAGTTATACAGTTATATTTACTTAGTCACTTTTTATACTTATGGGAAATGACAACACACAATGAATTTTTGTCAAATTTGGAAAAAAATGCGCTTGGTGACTTTTACCTCCAAGCAAAAGATGGTCGCAAATTATTCCAAAAATTTTATTTACCAATCGAACAACAATAATAACATTTTGTTTAGATACTCCCTCTTCATCACTCTCTCTCTCTCTCTCTCTTAGTAGTATATAGTGGTGGAAAACCTAGAAGGGGCTGGATACCACTTCGAAATTGTAAAAAAAATTAAGTACCTAGGTAGCGCCATTACTTCAAGAAATGAAGTAGATGATGAAATAAAAGAAAGATTAAAGGCTGGTAATAGATGTTATTGGGCCCTCAGCAAAATAATAGGCAAAAAAAAGCTCCCTAAAAATTAGAAAATAAGGGTTTACCAAACCATCCTTAAACCAGTCGTATTGTATGGGAGTGAAACCTGGACGCTAACTGCAAAGAATGAAAGCATTATAAATAGATGGGAGAAAAAAAATTTGAAGAGGATATACGGCCCTACAAAAGATGGAAATATATGGAGAATAAAAAGCAACCAGGAACTAAGGGAACTGCACAAAGCTCCAGATTTGGTTGCTACAATAAAGCAAAGGAGATTAAGATGGCTGGGCCATGTTCAGAGAATTAGCCCCAACAGAATGCCAAAAATTATGCTGAATGGGCGTCCCGAAGGAGGCAAGAGAGAAAGAGGAAGGCCTAGATTTCGCTGGAGGGAAGATGTTGAGACAGACCTAAAGACACTTGGTATGAGGTATTGGAGGAGAGCAGCTGGTGGGTGACAGAAACAAATAGAGGGGAATCGTGGAAGAGGCCAAGGTTCTGCACGGACCGTAGCGCCATTGTTGTTGTTGTTGTTGTATATATATATATATATATCGTTTTTTTTTTAATTTTATTTTTAATTTGATTTAAAACAATCTTTAGGTAGATGATGTAATAAGGAGTAAGAAATGATATATATTCTTATATCATAAATATATTTTGATATTCTTCTTCTCCAGTTACTCTCTTTAAGACCTTGACTGCAAAGGTTACTTACCATATCTGAAAAATATTTCTCTTTAACAACATGCAACAAATATGTCTATAAAATCAAAATAATTTCATTGCTGGTCGGAGCACAAGTCAATAAGTAACAAATTGCTTTGAGTGGGTGTTGAGTCACAGCCTCAAAAAATTGCTACTAGGTGCTTGATTGTTTTTTAGAATCTAAAATTCAATCAACAGCGTTTTGAGAAACTAACTGTGTTTTTTTTTTTTTTTTTGTATTTCTTTTTTATAAACACTGTTATACTTAATGTTCTCATTTCCGAAAGTTCAGAGTTAAATTTTAATTAACATTAAATTATCCCAAAATATAAAATTTAGCAGTAATCAGATATTGCATCATTTATTTCACATCGCATTAGTTTAAATATGTTATAAGTTTATTTTTTGATTAATAAAAACTTCAAATAATAATTAGTGAAAGCTTTAGTTAAATTAAGAATATATAATATAAGTGAGGATATATACGAATACTGCTAATGTTTATATTACCATAAGCAATTAATGATTAAATTAAATTACCATTGGAGTAATCTCCATCCGACTAACAAATTCCTATATATAGGTCTTTCATTTATTCTTCCTTTCCACGGAATTTCCGATTTAATCCTCATTTGATCCCGGTGGTGTTTTTATTGCCACTCTTGTTATTTCAGCTAAGCCCCTTTGTGGGTCAGTAACTGTGGGTTTTTGTTAATAATTAGTGCCATGGCGACCATTATTGTGAATTCATTATTGTTGATCATTTTCTTTAATGAATCGATTTACTTATTTCAAATTTAGCTATTTGTTTGGAATAATTAAAGTCTGTAGCATTCAAGGAAATGGTGGGTTAAACAAATGCATCCTGCCTCATATATGAATCGTAGAATTCCAAAACCAGCTAAGTACAATTTTTTTTTTTTTTTCCACAGCTGGTCGATAAGGAAAAAGGTCAGACTAGATAAGGAATGCGAATTAATTTTTGTATGGCCGTGAAAAAGTTCACCTAAGGTAGTTTGATTGAAAAAAAAAAAAAAAATCTCGAAATTGAACATTTCTGATTTTGGAATTCCACGCCTCAAATAATCTTAATAATTAGTAAGATACGGAAAAACTTAAAAATGGGCAGCACTTCGGGATATCAGGATATCTGCACTATCAACACTGAACTACTTAATCCTTTGTCGGCAAAGTAAATAGATGGAGGGGGTATACCAATATTTAAGATGTTCTCTGAAGCTAAGAAGAGATATTTTTGGATTGAGAGGAGGACGATGTAATCTGGAGTGAGAAAGACCAGAGACTACGTAGAAAACGACATTGTAAAGACCTTAACTCTAAATAGAAGTAACATGTGTTCTAAAATGCTAGGACAGGTAAGGAATATAAACTTTGTACCGACCCGTGGATAGATCAAGTGTAATATAATCCATATCTATATGCTATTAAAATTAAAATATTAATACAGGGTGAGTATCTCTTATTGTAAAAAATTGGGTGAAACTAGATCAAAAATGTAGCAAAATGCCGCAAAAAAACTTCTCCTTTTTATTCCAATCCGTTGAAGACATACGATAAATCGAGGACTTTTTTGAGGAAACCACGTTTTTTTTCCATAAAAGCTGTAATACCTCCATTTTTTAAAAATATTTTTCAAATTTTGGCCACATTTTCGGATTTAGCATTAAATTTTCTATAATAGCTGAGTACCTGTAACCTTGAATTTTTCAAACTTGGTTTCTAAAGAACAGCTTGATCTTTACCTTATTTGGGAAAGTCACAATGTCTTATTTACATCAACGCTCACCGTTTTTCGAAAAAAAACTATCCACAAAACCTCAAATCTTACAAAAAAGTTGCAAATTTAATCAGCTTTCGAATGATATGTTAAACGTAATGGTTTTGTTTCAATTTGATGGAGATATTTACTTTTGAAACCGAAAAAACATGGTGCTCTGATTTGGCATACAAATCAGTTGCTTGTGTAAATAAAACATTATGATAACCCCTTAATCGAAATCTGCATTTTAAACATAATAAACTCTTCATTGGATTATAAAGCAAAGAAAAAAATATTGTTTAATAGCAAATAAAGGAAAACTGTCAATAAAGCGACACCAGATCAGAGGATTTTATGTTATTGCATTTATTTATTTATTACTATAATTTAGGATTTATTTTATTAAATTTTCAATGTAAGGTTTCAAACTGAATGATAATGAACATAGACCTCAATTTTGCTATTAGCTTCTGAATGCAGATAATATTAAAGAATTTCACTTTTTGTGGTGGATTTATAGCAAGATGAGTCTGTTTTTACAGGGGAAGGCATTTCTACAGTTCCAAGTGGAGTATCGTTGGTTATTTATTTTCTATTAAACTATATCTTTTTCTTTGCTTTATACTCCAATGAAGAGTTTATTATGTTTAAAATGCACATTTCCATTAAGGGGTTGTCATAATGTTTTATTTACACAAGTAACTGATTTGTATGCCAAATTAGAGCACCATGTTTTTTTCGGTTTCAAAAGTAAATATCTCCTTGAAATTTAAACAAAATCGTTACGTTCAACATATCATTCGAAAGATGATTAAATTTGCAAGTTTTTGTGAGATTTGACGTTTTGTGGATATTTTTTTCGAAAAACGGTGAGCGTTGATGTAAATAAGACATTGTGACTTCCCCAAATAAGGTGAAGATCAAGCTGTTCTTTAGAAACCAAGTTTGAAAAATTCAAGGTTACAGGTACTCAGCTATTATAGAAAATTTAATGCTAAATCCGAAAATGTGGCCTAAATTTGAAAAATATTTTTAAAAAATGGAGGTATTACAGCTTTTATGGAAAAAAAACGTGGTTTCCTCAAAAAAGTCTTTGCTTTATCGTATGTCTGCAACGGATTGGAATAAAAAGGAGGGGTTTGCGCCATTTTGCTACATTTTTGATCTAGTTTCACCCATTATTTTTTTTTCACACTAAGAGATACTCACCTTGTATATTTAATAATAAATACTTAATAATCATTATTAATATACAATCCCCTCCATGCCACTACCTATAATTGAATTACTTAACACGATGTATAGAATCAATTAGATCAGGAACTGATGGAGTGGGCAGCTGTTTCACTATGACTTTAATAGTTTTATATTATAAAAATCTATGATAGTAAAGGTAAACACTTTAATAAATCCCCCAAAATGTGTAATAACGTAGCATAGAGGGGCCAAAAATCCAATATCTCTTTAACTAATGATCCTACGGCTTACCATTAGTCTCATTCAATTCAGGATGGAAAACTACATTGGAATTCACCCGGAAAAATGTATCTCGGGAGAAGAGCAGGAAAAATTAGGATATCAAAAAAAAAAAAAATCTATCGGTAAATCACTGTGATATCATAATTTTATTGTTAATTCTATAATGCGTTTAGTTGTAGAGATTTTAGTCATGCATAAATATCTTTAAAAAATAAATAAATAAAAAAATTCTTAATAACGAAATTCACATTGAGTATAAATACAAACTATAGAACAAATAAATTTAAATAAAAAATTAATCGATACAATTATTTCACTTACGACAATATAGTCCAGTCATAAACACAATGTAGAGTGCATGAAATATGCGATAATTTTTGACTTCATAGCTTCGTTAGAAATAGTCGGAAGGTAAACATACTAAAAGTATGCTCCTGGGGGGTGAGCTAACGGTGGGGGGTAGGGGAGAAGTTTATTTTTTTTTTGTTTTATCGATAATATCTCGAAAACGGTTGACCATAGAAAAATATTATTCAAATAAACAGAAAAGATAATTAAATTTTATATAAAATTGATAATATATAAATTCGTTGTAATTCTAACCGTTTACGAGATATACGTTATAGAAAATCGGTAATTTTCGGGAAAAAACATATTTCACCTCACTTTTGGTCAAACTTTTGCTCCTATTACGTTCCACAATCGTTTCTCAGAAAATGCTTTACAATTTTGATTCTGACAAGCATTAAATTTAATTTAATCTCATATATACGTTTTTGGTATTTTCTTCATACGTCTAACAAAGAGTGAGGTAAACATTTTTTTTTATTTCTAAAATAATCGATTTTTAATAGCTTATATTTCAAAAACCGTTGAAATTTTGACGAATACGTATATAATAATTTTATAGGAAATTAATTGATCATTAATTTTTTTATTGAAAAACCAAAAAAATTGAAATTCTCCCCTCCCCCCACCGTTAGCTTACCCCCCTGAGGCAGCGACTTTTAGTATGCTTACCTTCCAACAATTCCTAACAAAGCTATGAATTTAAAAATTATCGCATATTCCATGTATTTTACACTCCTCATTTCAGTACTCATTGACAGGACTAAATAACTCTCTAATCTGCAGATGAACTTGTGGGCATATTTTCTCCGGGACATCCCGATATTAATGCTATAAACACTAACTTAAAGTTAACGCGTGTTTTATAATCTTGCTCTCACTTTTTTTCAGCTTATTAGGTTTCTGTTTTTAGTTGATTATACTTGGCGGATAATATGCTATGTTAACTAAACACGAATCATAAAAAGTAAGTTATAAAATATTATTCACTTAAATGTATAAGATCGAGTATACAATTATATTTTAAGAAAAGGTAGATTAAATTGACTAAGAATTATATCTACATTACAAGCTTTAAAAAAAAAAAATCTTTATAGTGAAGAAAATAGGTTTTAGTTCTTTGACTATTCCACTTTCAAACACAGTACAATGTAACACCCGTATCGAATGTTGGAAGTCTTTTCGCGTTTGCTCCACTGTTAATAGAGTGGTAAAATAATTGAAAATGAAGTTAAGAAATATATATATATATATATATATACTATGGCACAAAGTTTCTTTCTAATAATAAAGAAATTGCAATAGTTAAAAATTTCCTTAGAGAAACTTGCTAAATCCATAAAAAACTAATAACCTAGAGCAGCTAAATTAGTAGGATTAAAATTAAGCAAAAAAGATATTCACAAGAAAGATCAAGAACGAATATTTGAAGCATCAGGTAAGTAGTTGAGCTGAAAAATAAGTCAAATATTCAGACTGAAGGTAGAAATAATTATATGATGCTTTGAGGAAAACAAAGCAGTTATTTGAAGAAGAGTACAAAGGCTAAGATTCTGGTATTCATGTTAACAAAGGAACGTAAGATGAGGTGACGATTTTATGGTTGCCAGGAATTGGAAAAGGAAGCCACCAAGGAAACCTCTGTCGGAAAACTCGATAAAGTTATCATTTGTTTCGAATCAGAGTATAAATTGCATTTTTTATTTGAATTCAAATATATATCCTAGTGAACTTTGACACACTTTAGTAGGGTAAGTGATGTCAGTCCCTTTTGAATCTTTGAAGGTTATATTGGTGGAAGGAATGGCAAATAAAAAGACAATCAAATCAAGCTAAGTGCACAGGGGATGAATAAGTAATGAACCTTAAATCAAGCAAAGCACATTTATATTTAAAAGAGAATCTGGAATGAAATCAGGAGAAAGGAAAAACATGTCTAAGTGAAAAAAAAACAACTTTTTATTCAGTGCCGACACATCGAAAGTATCCCAAAGGATAGTTTTTTAAATCCAGGATTTAAGGATAGTAAAAAAATTTTTTGTTATAAAAGGCGTTATAACAAAATTATTGTATTTTTCAGCTATATGTATCATCGATCATGCTATGATATCTATAGCATTCTTAATTATGTGATTACCGCTTTTGATATCTATTTGTAATTAAGTTTATTAGTCAACTATTAATTATCATTTGGTCACCACTATTTTTTTTTTTTTTAACTTGATCTTTAAAGAAGACCTGCAAGGCAGGTCGAAAAGAACTCCATTGAATGCTTTTTAGTTTGGTGGTGAATTTCTGTTTCCAGACTGCATCTTTTTTCCATACGTATTTCATATAGCAAACCAAACTACTTCTGTTAATGTTCTCTTAAACTGTACCCTGTCATTCTAAAAATGTTTCGTGTTTATTGAACGCTGTAATATGCAAATTACTGTCCTTAAAGTATAATTATATTTTTATAATAAATTTCAATGACTTCATTTGGAATGCTTATAGTACCTTAATGTAGTTCTGTTCAGTTATACCAATAATTTTTATTATCAAACTGGTTTCAGTATTAATGGCTGTAACGTCAGTCAAGATTAGTAAATAAAAAGGCAGTGTAAAATGTCACATTATTTACCTCAAAGACTGTACTTCTGGAATTGGTTTAGATATGTCCCAGCTCTCCTGACGGAAAATAATATGTCTAAGGGACACGGGTGAATAATCAAGCAGTTAGGATATGGTAATAAAGTCTTGAGAGAAGTCATTGGTGCCAGACCTTGTCATATGCAGGGTGACTAGATACACTCCAATGTGATATAACTTTCGCTCTGGACTCAACGATATTCTGCGAATTCTGTTCAGTAGTTTGTGTAATAACAAGTTTGATTTTAGATATTGATGGCCAGGAACTTATGCGTCAACACTAAATATCGAATTTAATCGATTAAGTTCAATAATAATAAGACTCAAGAAGAATAACGGTTGCTTATATCTTCATAAATACCTAAAAAATTATTTTATTATTTTTCTGATCCTCCAACTTTATTCATACAGAAATAAACAAAACTACAATAACATTCGAGAAGGAAGGATCTGGTTTTACCTTCTTGGCATTTTAAGATTAGTTTCTCTCTTGATCCTGGTTTCTCAGTTGACTGCTCTTCCTTTTCATGTCAAGTGAGTAGGAATCACTCTGCTGGCGTAAATATTTAAGAGTATTTACTGTTTTTTGATGATTTTGAAGTAATTAATTTATTGTGAGCTAAAATGTATAAATAACTAAATTTGTTTAATTGAAATAATACAAATATTAATATTTCTCTTTATTAGAAAAGTGATACTTTTGCAAACATCTACACCATGTATACAGATACCTTCTTGCCGCTTTTAATTTTAATTTAGACAAATAATGCAAAGACAGAGACAAAATGGGATGTCTTAACTGCATGTCTATGAATTTGTTTGTAGAATTCCTATGAAGGATGAAATCCCAACGGGGACCATTTTATTGAACTTGATAACAGATCGGGTAGCATTATGTGATTAATTTAAGCTGATGAGAGCACTGCAGGAGCAGCTGTCCAAAATAATTTTCCTCACCGGCTCATCCTCTGTTCTGACTTGCTCAAATTCAAGATGGAACTCGAACTAAATAGGCTTTTCATTAAACTAACTAGCGCAGTTTTCTCAGAGTCGTGATGAATCTCTGGATTTTGTGGTCGACATGACCAATTAACATCTGATAAAGAGGATTCATCGAACTCAGTAATAGCCCAACCCAAACCTGGAAGATATTAAAACAAGTCTGCAATCAGGCAAAGGAGACAAGACCTTCAGAATTATTTTCAACTTACTACCACCTAAATAGATACAACAGGTGATAATGTGGTGATAGGACAGATCTTCCAGTTACGAAATTTCAAGAAATAGAAAATTGAAACAGCCACTTTGTGTGAATGTGAATCAGAGAACATGGTAACAGAAGACATCGTCATCCAATATAGTGGCCCAACAAACTCAACGGTTCCGAGACAAAGCTCTCCCAACATTGCCATTTCAAAGGAATGAACGAAGAAGAAGAAGAATCCTCACTGAAACAGAATTCACTATTAATATGGATTTTTTTTTCCAACATAAATCGAAAAGCGAATTTTTCTGTTGTGATGTACTGTGAAACTATATTCATGTGACTTTTTTTCCCAAAAGAAGTCGATTTTCAAGGGCTATTGAATCTTTTAGACATTTTATGAACTTATCTTATTGCTCCTTCTAATTCCTTTTATTTATTTATGTTATTTTATTCCTTTTTTTTCAAAACGGATACTAAATGATGGAATTCGAGACAAAGATCCTATCCACTATACCTTGAAGAGCATAACAATTTTTGTTATAGAAACCTTTACATGTATTCTAATTCTAATTATCATAGATCATATGATGGCGTCTAAAATAGATCTAATTAAAAGTGCTCTTGAAAAAATCAAATCATTAGAAGCTGCTAAAAATAAAAAAGACCGATCTTGCATTATTCAAGAAACAGTAACAATTCTAGAAGAATTGCAAATCACTACGGAAAATGAGGCAACCTCGAATAAAGATTTTAGGAAGATTGAAACAAACACTAACCTAACCTATTCTGCTGCAGTGAAAAAACGTAAGTAAGCCTATAATTACTTCTCCTTCACATGTTCTAATGGTCTCATTGAAGAATGACAATTCTAATTCTGAAGTTACTAAAAAGGCATTTAAATCCAAAATTAATCCAGTCTCTTTAGGACTGGGTATCAAAAACATTAAAAACATACGTGATGGGAAGATTTTGGTTGAAACTACAGATAGTAGAGACGTCGAAAAGATAGAAGAAGTTCTCAGAGGTGATGAAAGTCTCAAAGCTGACATCCCAAAAAAAATACAACCCCAAAATAATAATTAGAAGGCTTCCTGAAGAGGTTAGTAAAGATAATTTGATTCGTACTCTAATTACTCAAAATAGTGAGCTTCAAATCGCAGAAGAAAACTTCAAATTACTCACAATTATTGGTGGAAAAACATCAACGAGCCCCCGACATGCTCTGTTGGAAATAACCCCAAATTTGCGTGACCTTCTGTTGAATAATCGTCTCAAATTATTCCATACCATTTGTTCAGCAGCGGACTACATATCGGTGAGACAGTGTAAAAAATGCTGCAAGTTTAATCATCCTGAGAAGCATTGTAAGAGCAAGCTGACGTGCGCCATCTGTAGCGGGGAACATCACACCCAGGATTGCCCCAAGAAAGAAGAAGAAGAACAACAACAATGTATCAATTGTGTCAATTATAACAGACATTGCAAGCCACACTTTAGGGTAAATTCAAAACATCTAGCAACAAGTAAGTGTTGTCCATCTTATATAAATGCCATCCACCGTCTAATTAAAAATACAAACTACAGCGGTTCAACTAAATTACAATTACCACAATGGCAGTAAATACAAATATACAAACATTAAACATTCTACAGTTAAACACACAACATTCTTACAAATCAAAAATACTATTACAGGAATACATACAAAAACATAAAATACAAATTGCTTTAATACAAGAACCATATTTAGGAGAAAAAATTCGCTCAAGTTCAAGATATCGAGAGTTTTCTGTAAACCTAACCCATTGCAGATCTCTTGTCATTGTTAATTGTAAACAAATAGATGCTATGTTGCTGGGTGATCTTTCTAATCCAGATGTTACAGTGGTACAGGTTATGATTGATAAGACTCCGATTATTTTCATCTCCGCCTACTTTGATATCAATAGAGATGTTGTAGAAGACACTGATAACCTAAAACGCGTAATCGATAGATTTTCAGATCGAGGAATTGTAATCGGTGCGGATACAAACTGTCGATCTAGATTGTGGCATAATCTATTGACTAATAATCGTGGTAGGACTCTAGAAAATTTCATTATTGACAATAATATAAAAATATTCAATGTCAATAATGGCCTTCCTACTTTTTTCAGCAGGCGAGGACAAAGTAATATCGATTTAACCATTACAAACGTTCATTTAATTAATAATATTAACAGTTGGAGAATTGAAGATGAAGAAAATTTATCGGATCACAATTGTATTAGATTCTCTATAAAATTCGATCATTGGGCCAGCATAAGAAAGGAAGGAAAATTATACAAAACTAAGAATGCTGATTGGACCAAATTTATAAACAATCTTCAAAATATATTTTCAAAAGGTTTCAATATCAATAGTACTATCAATTTAGATGAACAATTAACCTCAAAACTAAATAGAACTCCTTTCGATCAATTCGTACACAGGTTTCATAAATTTTTAATCAAAACCTGCAATAAATCTTTCAAAATTATGAATATCAGTACTTCAAAAAAATATTCAGGCCAAAAATTAAACCCGTGGTGGGATGAAAAATTGGAAAATCTGCGGAAATCAACTAACCGAGCCCGCAGATTATACCAAAAAACAAAATTAAATGATTTATTAAGGACAAATAGGCATCATCATTACTTAAATCTTAAACGGGAATATTCGCGATGTATTAAAGGCAAAAAAAAAAATGGAATCTTGGAAAGAATACTGCCAGAGTATTCCTACCAGAAATCCATGGAAATGGCCATACAAATATGCAGCTGGGAAAATACCACAACCATTCATTTTACAAAATTTAAGAAAATCAGATGGTACCTACACGACCTCAATTAATGATACCTATGATTACATTGTTAATAACTTAATTAAATTGGACGATCCTACCACAGATTCAGACATACATGTCACCATGAGACAGTCTGCAAACAGTTTACCCGAAACAGTTGACGATCTCCCGGTTACGCAATTAGAGTTATCAGATATTATTAACAATCTCAATGATAACAAAACACCAGGCATAGATGGAGTAAACTCTTTAATATACAAAAAAGTATACGAAACATTTCCACAAACTATATATATATATATATCTCTAATGCTTCAGCCTTGGACGTTTTCCAGATTTTTGGAAAAAGTCTAAATTGGTGCTAATTAATAAACCGGGGAAAAAACCTGAAGATATTTCCTCTATCAGACCTATATGTATTATTCCAACAGGTGGGAAAATATTGGAAAAGTTAATACATAACAGGTTGTCGTATTATCTTTACAGTAATAAGCTCCTCAGTGAAAACCAATTTGGATTTACGCCACAAAAAAGCACGGTTCATGCGGTAATGAAAGCCATAAATATTATCCAAAATGCCTTGAATAATAACCAGCATACCGCTATTATATCGCTTGATATCACTGGAGCGTTTGACAATGCTTAGTGGCCGTCAATTTTTAGTACTCTAATTACATATCAATGTCCACGTAACATTTACAGGATTATTAAAGATTATCTTAGCAATAGGTCTGTATCTTTAGTGACAAACAACGTTGCATTACATAGAAATCAGTCTATTGGGACACCACAAGGCTCGTGCTGCTCTCCTCTTTTATGGAACCTAATTGTTGACTCACTGTTAAAAGAACGATTACCTTCAAACGCGACGATTTTGGCCTTTGCAGATGACATATTAGCAATTATAACATCAAAATATTTTAAACATTTACAGACAGTAGTCGATATAGTATTAGACAAAATAAATTCTTGGGCTTACTTAAACAAACTGACATTCAATACACAAAAATCTAATTATATGGTGATCACTAAAAAACGACTAAGTCCGGACTTAAATGTGAAAATACAAAATAAAAACCTGAATCGAATACGTACTTTGAAATATTTAGGCATAACCATTGACGAAAAATTAAAGTGGAACAGACATATTGACATACTACAAAACAAACTTTTAAAATTAATAAATTCACTTTCAATAGCAGCGCGAGCGACATGGGGTTTGAGAACGGAGGCTCTGGAGGTTTTGTATAAAGGCGCAATTTTGCCTATTCTTACTTATGGCATTGAAATATGGCATCCAGGACTTCAGATCAAATACAACAAGGCAAAGCTGGAAAGGGTCCAGAGGCTAATGGCACTCAAAATTGCCAAAGGATTCCGAACACTCTCTGATGAAGCTGCCTTTGTCTTGGCCAAAATGATCCCCATCAGTATATTAGCTACCAGTTACATAGGAAAATTCCATTTGTTATACATGAACACTGACTACGAAAATTTCAAATCTAACAACTTTGAACATACTACCGACTACAAGGATTGGTTACACCCAGCAGAATTTCCTTGTATTACTGAATGCTTAACTGACCCCACAGACTATGAGATATATACTGACGGAAGCAAGAATGGCGAATATGTAGGCTGTGCTAGTCTCATTTTTAAAAACAAAATTTTAGAAGATGTAATAAAGTATAAATTAGGCCCAGAATGTAGCAATAATCAAGCAGAACAATTCGCCATCCTTAAATCTCTAGAATACTTTCAAAATTTGAGGACAAAAGATAAAACTATTACAATACTAACGGACAGTCAGTGTACTCTATACATGATAAAAAACAGACATTGTCACAATCCCATCATTGAAAAAAAAAGATCATTTCTAAGACATCTACAAACTGACGATAACATTCAAATTTCCTTCAAGTGGGTAAAAGGGCATTCCGACATAGCGGAAAACGAACTGGCTGACAAGGCTGCAAAAGAGGCTTCAAAGGATACTACCCTTCCTATATCATATAATATGATATCCAAACAACACTTAAAACACATGCTAAAAACACAAGCAGTAGACCATGGCAGAACACTACACACAAGGGAAGACATCTACATAACTTCATTCCAGACTTACGGACCTACATTAAATCAAACTCATGGACTAACTTTTACATCACACAAGGAGTCACAGGACATGCGGCAGTAAACAGTTATTTCTATCGATTTAAAATAAAAGATTCTTTCCTATGTCCTTGTGATTTCACTCAAGAACAAAATATACACCACCTCATATATGAATGCAGACTACTCACTGACTACAGAACTATTCTACAGACAAAAACAGTACAGAAACTAGGACATTGGCCGGTGGATGGTCAATGTTTGATGAACAAATCATTTGAAAATTTCCAAATATATCTTAAAAATTCAATCATTAAAATAGAGGATATAAATATGAAATATCTCTAAACCTCTAAATATTCATAAACTTTTCTTTACATAACTTTGTTGCTGTTTTTATTGAATTTTAAATTATCTATGTTATATAACTTCTTATTCTTTGTTTTATTTTATTTTATTTTTCTTGTTTATTTTTATATTTTTATACTTTTCAACACATGTAAAATTATAATCAAATCGCAAATAATATTTACATGTACATTGTATACTTTGTACAAGTATGGTGTGTACAGAAAATAATAAAATCCCTTCCAACAGGGTTACTGCTGGAAGAAAAACACTAAAAAAAAAAAAAAAAAAAAAAAAAAATGTATTCTAATTTGTATATTATTCTTATTAAATAAAACATTATTTAATCCCTATTAAAACGGCTTCAGCCTATTCCAATGATAAAGTAAGTTAGCAATAAAAAGAATTGCCTAAAAGTAAAACCAACCTTTACATGCAGAAAAGACAATGAATAAAAGAAGTTATTTCAAGCAGTGCATTGACTGAAAAGTTTATTGTATTTAAAGGTTTTATTTCACATTACCTTAAAAAAAAGAAATTGTTCGATTGTTGAGAGATCTTTTGAGAGACCGATTCATTTGTTCACAAAGCTATTATATTAAAGTATAGAAGAATATATTAAAGTAAAGCAGACAAATAATTGTGATAATGGCTGACTTTAAATCCATCTTATATCAATTTGGCTTCATATTTGTCTACATAACTATATAAAAGGCCAAGCCATTTTTTGGTTTTTTGATCCCAAACCACGAAAACTATTCTGTGCCAACTTTTATCTACTTTAACTTTACTGTTCAAGGAAAGTTTAGCAATACCAAAATATAATGATTTTTTTTTATTTTTAATGCATATTTATTGATTCCAGAGAAGTTCAAAAATTGACAGATGGGCGGCATGCGCCAGGTTACAAGAGAGGTTACATTGGAGTTATAAATTGATATTAAAATTTACTTTTAATTCAATTGTTGTTAAAAAGAGTTAAATATTTAATGCGACGTGTAAAATATGAAAATAAGCCTTTATATTGGTAATAATAATATAATACGAATCAAATAGTTTGGAATAAACATTTATTCCTTATTAGTTCTAATTATACTTTTTTTTTTCTTTTTAAGGAGTTCTCAAAATATAGACATATTTTTTGTAAAGATCTATTAGTTAGGATTGAATTTACTTTAGCTCAAGTTGAGAAATCCTGACGAATTGACCGAAGGCTACCTAACGAACAAGACGCTCATTAAAAAGGTAGGTTGGGTTTCAAAATAATTGAAGGACCCCTCCTTTCCAGTTACATAAAGATTTATTTATTTTGTTTACGCTTTACAGTTCTTTAAATTACTTTTTTTAAACCTTAACTTTAACTTTACGATTCGATTCCATCAGAACGAATAATTGTTTTAAGGATACTTATAGGGAGCAAGGTCGACATTTTTCAAATAAAACATCCAACTGCTTAGTATTCCCTAACAACTCCTCGAACCCTCTTCAAGGCCCACTTCGTTTATTTTACTCCCGTTTCTCTCATGCCCTGACGTAACACCATTACTTTGAATGAGTGCATTAACCGATATTGGTAACTCATAAATAAAATGAATCCTTCAGGTGAACAATGCTAATAGCCAAAAAATTAATGGTGATAATTATTAACAACTGGTGATGGGTATCGTAAGAAAAATATTAATATTTTGTATCGAAGATATTTTGAGCTCTGAAAATCGTTACACTATCGATATCAGTGATCGAGAATATCGAAATTTTATTTTTTATTAAATGCCATTTTAAATATACAAATCACGTGAACACCAATGTAGTCCGGTCAAATGGTTTTAAAATAAGGCTTGAAGTGGAGAGTTGATGGTAAATTGCTTTTTATTGCTTAATTTATATTTGTTGTAGTGCAGAACACGAATCTGAAGTTTTCATATAAAATTTCCATCGGCTAATATGAGAAAAATTAAAAAAAATGCAAAAAAGCTTTAATTTTTTTCATTATTTTGTTTTTAACTTGCAAAGTAATCATTTAAAGCAAAATACCTTTCTATATTAAATTAAAGAGGAGAAAATGACCTACAATTTATGTCCTTATGTTTTTTTTTGTCAGACGCAAGGTATCCACAAAGGTATTTAGGCTAACTGGAGGCCAGTCCTACTTCTCCGCAAAAATATGTTTGTAGTACTTTTTTGTCAAAAGTAAATGATTAAATGTACTATTAGACTATTAAATATGAACTTTTAATAATGCCCCATAAAAGCACGCTAAAAAATCCGCACTTTTTTGAATTCTACATTTTTTTGCACATTTGTCACTATAACTCCGAAACTATTCGTCCAACTCAAAAAAAAAAAAAAATATATATATATATATATCTAAAACGTAGTCAGATTTGCTGTTGGACTCTTTATATAAAATTTTTATCGGTTTTTTTCTAAAATACACATGACAGAACGCTAAAGATCCCGTACTTTTATGAAATTCACGTTTTTTGGGCATTTTTCACTATAACTGTGAAACTATTTCTTCCATTTAAAATTTCATTTTGTCACCTCAAAGTGGGACTGGCCCCAGTTGGCCACAACCCTTTGTAGATACTTTACGTCTGACAAAAAAAACATATAGACATAAATTGTAGTTTATTTTCTCCTCTTTATTTTAATATATAAGAGTATTTTGCTTAAAATGATTACAAGCAAAGTAATGAAAAAAATTAAAGCTTTTTTCTTTTAATTTTTCTTATATTTGCCGATGGAAATTTTGTTGGAAAACTTCATATTCGTTTTCAGCACCCCCAAAAAATATAAAGTAAGCCATAAAAAACAATTACCCATAAACTTCCTAGTTCAAAATACCTTTTTACTGGACTAACGATATTCTTGTTTATTTAAACGTTTAAGCTAATTTAGGTAACGACATCGAACTGGTCTTCTCAAATTTAAGATGTAACAGAGGTTAACATCAGTTTCAGCGAGAATTTAGTGTTTTATACATTTATATTACATTTCCATTGTGATGTGTGAAATTTTAACTGTAAGAATTGTGTGTTGAATCTTGTGTTTCTATTTTATTATCATTGATTTAAGCCCATCTAGGAGCGCTTATGACTAACTCCTTTGGGTGATTTCTTTCGTTCCTGACATTTCCTGAGACCAACAAATAGTTTTTCCTTTTTCTCTTGCGTCACAGGTTTTTGACTGGTTTTAATTTTGGGTTGTGGGGACCAAGATTTCATCATATCACTAAATTTCGATCAATCCAATACATCAAGGTCAGAAACTCCAGCAGAATCTAGATCTTTCTGCACTTTATTAAAACATAGACTTCGAGTCGTATAGCTTTTAATTAGTGAGATCTTGGTAAACCTGTTGTCCGTAGTACTCCAGCCGCCTACGTCGCCTAATAGTGTTGGCTGTTTGCAAATGTCGGTACAATTAGGGATTCGCCTTCAGACTGTAGGATCTATCTGGGAGAACTCTGAATCCATGAATATTCCTGAGGATACGTCTTTCGACTTTTTCCGGATCGTCCAAGGGTCCTATCTTGTTCCTTAGTAGGATTTCTGCCGCTTATAAGAACTGGGGTCTTACTACAGTTTTGTAACGTTGGATTTTGGCGTTTGTGTTTCTCTATATTACTTATTCCCCAAATGTTTGGCAGATTGTAATATTAATCGAATAAGTTATATTTACTTCCATCTAAAGTAAGATGTGAGAATGCTTATCAGAAGTTCAATATCTTATTTTTTTCTATTTCCTAGTATGAGAAAGTTTACAAGAAGATAACAACATAACTTTCAAAATACATTTATTGTTTTAAATGTTGTTTTTATTTCCTAACGTGAGGAGGTTTATTAGAAGTTAGCAACATTACTTTCCAAGATTGATTTTGTGTTTTATATCTTGGTATGTAAAGGTATTTCGGTTGGGGGCAGAATTGGAGCAGTAGTTGGTGCAACGTTGCAAGCTTAATTTATTTTACAACATAATTATATTATTTATCAGACGCTACAGTCCATGAAGGACCTGGACCTCTACACACAGCTTTCTCCACTCCTCTCTGTCAGCGGCCACGCTCCTCCAATACTGGATATTTAGCCGCTCTATATCCCCTTCCACGTCATCAGTCCATCTTTTCTTGGGCCTGCCTCTTCTTCTTATTCCTTTTGATGTTCCCGTCCACAGTTTATTTGGCAGTTATTGAGGTTCCATCCTCTCTAATAAGCCATTGTTTTTTTTAATGATATTTTCACGCATAGCTTTAATTTTTAACATGGTACTATTAAGCTGATAAGGTGGCTGAAGATTACGTAAAAGTATAATTGGACATTTAATTTTTAATGTTAATACGTGTGTTGGAAATTCAGATAGAGATTATTAAGAAACTCTTGTGGATAATGGTCTGTATTACCAATTCTTACACCACCCCCATGTATCATATTTTTATACAAGGTATCAAAAAGCAAAATATCGACATTGTAATTAGGCGATTAGGCAGAAATAATTTTAATGATTTCATCTGGCTGGATTTTAATTTCTAACCTTGAAAGTCTGTCTGTAAAACAGTCTGTCACTTAATACTGTACATTGAAATTATTATTATAGTAAACTTCACTATTATAAATCTTCCTAGAACTATGAAGATGATGTAGTTAAAGTTTGGTTCAAATAGATTCAATAGTTTAAATAATACTCTGTCGCAGAATGGCGCTAGCTACACATCGTTCGATTTTTAAACTTCATTGGAATCCACAAGTCACACCACATATTTATAGCTTTTTTTATTACAATTTAATATAATTGAGAAAATTGTATTATAAATTTCTAGCTGTAAAGAACACTGTATCTTGAATGGCGCTCGCCACCTATCGGTCAATATTTAAACCTTACAGCGCACTACTTATTTATCGTTTTTTTTTTAAACAGACATTTAATGAAAAATACATAAATCTTATTATTGCTAAACGTTCCTTGAACTATGAAGATGACGTAGTCAGCATTTGGTACAGTTTGGTTCAGTAGTTTTCGCGGTTAGTAATCACAAACGAAAAATGGCTTGTCCTTTTATATAAAGGACAGATTTAACAGTTGGAAATAGGTACATATACTTAGACATCAATATAAAGAGATCAACAATTTCCACATATCGTAATCATTGAATTGTAAGTATAGTAGCTATCTCAGAATTTTCCAACTTAATTTACTCCTTTTTGGTTATGAGCGTCCTTCTTTAGAAAATAATTTCTATTGGCAACTTACATTGTTAGACAATTTACACGAAAGTGGAAAAGTTGTATTAAAAACATTAAAAATCAAAATCTTTTCCTAATTTAAACCATTTTTATGTGGTTTTGTTACGTTTTTAAAAATATATGTTAGTAGCTGTATGTTGTATTTTTTTAATATACAGAAAACGATAAATCATTAGGTACGTATTGATGTATATTAGGAATATATAACGATATGAAAATTCGAATTATCAGAGCAAAAAAATCTATTTTTCGATGTAACTTGTTTTCGTACCCATACTTATTAACAACCATAAAGAAATCATTAGACTCATAGGTATTCAAATTATTTATACTAACTAGAACAATAACAACAAATTTTATTTCTGTTCAAGACAATACTGAAGGTCACACAGACCGCGTTATTTCGTGGAGGTAAGCGATATCCTCGTCAACAATCAGGCTACGCCACACGTGTCTCTGAAGCTGCCGAAGAGATTCCACTTCAGGGAATTCCTTTCCTCAGTAAGATATCAAATATCAATTATCATCCTTAAGACGTAATACAATTGTTTTATTACGCCAATATATTTTATCTGATTACACAAAGCTTGCTTTTCTTTTCTTGAAACGGAACCTTATCATGTTATAATCCGAAAACCCTTCCACTACTGATTGTTCCCGGTAAATAAACCAGATATATTAAATAAAATATTTGATTTCTCAATAAGAAACCACTATTCAATATTTTATTTTGTTAATAATTCTATTCTAAGAAGGAATTATTATATTATTATATTTCACCTGTATTAAGGTGAAATATCTATATTATCAAACAATATTTTTTGCACATCAGAATCATTTTCTAATCATTCATGTATTTTTATACGATTTTTTTCTCAGTTCGAATAAAACAGATTTAACAAGGTTTGCTTGCTGTGTTGATACCAACGGATCCACTGCAGCCCAGTCAATGAAAGCAAGAAATTAGCCTTTGTCACAACTAATTAGGGGAAAGCTGAATTTTTGCAGGATGCTAGTACATGAAGTATACACTAAAAAAACACAAAGTCCCGACCCCCTACCCCTTCAGCAACATTACAAGTACGGAACTCAGGTTATATGCCGACAGCTCGAAACCTAATTATGCTATCGGAGTGTTCTTTTTTATTTTACTCCTAATAATATTACAAACAAACTATGTTAAATACACTTTTTATGTAGATAGCTTAGTTTCGCCGTAATACTTAATCATATACAGAAAACTCCTACTATAAAAAACAAGAAGTAACTTCAACAAATTATAGATTTTTATCATTACGTTTTGTGAAGAAAAGTGTTAGAAAAAATTTATAGATAATATAATTAGCTTTAAAATGATGTGTCTCATAACGCATAACATTAAAACGATGGTGTCATAGAGAGCGTTGAAAGTGTAGTTGACACCGCGCCGCACAGTGGAGCAAAACGGCCCAAAATGGGTAAAAACGTCATATTTTCTAAACGGTTCGTGCTGTAAGCTTGAAATTTTGGAATTATATATTTCATGAGGTGTTGAATTAAATGAAACCATAATCAGCTTCATCAGGTGATCAGATAGGGTCAAACTTTAAGAACAAAAAGTAAAAAAAAATTAATAAAGCAGGTTTGGAGTATATGTATATGCTATCTAAGCTTATACAAACTATAACCAGAGCAATCTGGTCATCAGCATTGGGCCATGTTTTTAGTTTGAAAATAAAAAAATAAAAAAATCAAGTTTGTTATTATTTTATATGTTTTTTAGGTGCTAAATTGAATGAAATTTACTATATAGCTCTATTAAAGATCCAAGATTCCTTGAATTAGGTTAAAATTCATTATTAAGTTATATTTGGAAATAAATTAAAAAATTTTTAATATAATTTGAAAAATGTTACGTAATAAGTTTTACAAAGTAATTTCAGTTGAGCTCTATTGAATGGACTGGACAGTTATTTACAATTATCAGTCTTATATTAACAAAGAAGTTTGATCTTCATATTTTTCAATATAATACATAATGAACTAATGATAAAAAAAAAAAAAAATCATATCAAAGATAAGAAAAAAGACTATATTCACTCGTTGTATCACATAAAATAATAAAAGGTATTGACTATAAAAGTAAATAAATAAAATATTTAGAATTGTTCCTTTTTTCTACAACAGTAAATGAGTATCTTTATCATTTAATGGGAACTTCTTCTTTTTTTTATAATCCGGTCTTAAATTACTTATCACGGGATCAGAAGTCACCATAACACGAAAAACATCTTCATTTGTTGCTGTAGAGAGAACTTTCTGGAATGATGTTCTCTGTAATGGTTATTATAGCTCACCGTCAGTTTTAAAGCCACAAGATCTTAGTGATGAATATGTTATTACTGTATTACTATTAAACTCATGTGCAATTTTCTATTAGTTCTGTGTTTTGATATACTAGTTTTATAGAAGTAATCAAAATCTTTTTTATCATAGTGGTATTTTTTCCGTTATTTTTTTATGTATTTTCATTATAAATGATTCTTGAATTGTTTTTAATAGATTTGTATTCATTAGAATCAGATAGTTTTAAAATGTTATAAATTTAAAATATATATATATATATATATATATATATATATATATATATATATATATATATATATATATATATATTAAAAAACACATTTTTAAAAACATTTTTTTATAATTTGATTTTAAATCTCTGAATTTAGTTATAAATATAAAGCGAAAATAATTCCAGAGGTAGAATATCCTAGCCATTGATATAAAAGAATAAAATAAATAAATATGATAATCTTCAGAAGAGAACTAAGGTATATAATAATTAGAACCCAGTGATACAAATAATAACCCCATAATAATAATTGATCATCCAAAGTCCAAAACTTTTATTTTCAATTGATTTTTTTTTTTTATTATTTGAAGAGCTATTTTTGAAAATTAATCTTTCTGCAATATTCCAGTTCTATGTCTCTCAAGAAGAGTTATGAGTCAGTTATTTGTGTATAGAAAACCAGAAATCATATCAGATCATTTTACAATGGATAAAAAAAAGAAAAAAAATATAAATATATATATATTAAAAAGGACCTACTAAAAAAAAACAAATATACATATATATTAAGCCAATTTTCACATCCTAGTAATAAAAAAAAAAAAATTATTTCTAAAAATTAGTTTCTGTATAATGAAAAATAGCACATAAACTCAACCCCTGAACAAATATGACCGAAGCCGGGATTTATATTTATAACACGGTTTCTCAGATACCTGTACTTCAATTTGAACCCCTACAGAAAGCCTAGTTCGGTGTAGCTTTTTTTGAAAGACCGAGTGAAATGAAGATAAGTTAGATTTATGAGACAGCTAACTTTGAAAATTCCTGGCAGTCAAGGTTGTGGCTACATTTAAAAAATAAAAATCGTCCATAAACCAGTAAGCATCAATAGTGAAGTTCAAAGGGTTTGCTAAAAACTCAGTCTCATAAAAAATTATTTTAACAGAGCTTCAAAACCGTGTTATTTTCTCAACTCCAGAAAAGGGGAACTTTAAGGACGTGCACAGATCCTGGTAATGAAATAATCGAAAAATCAGTTCTACAAACTTATGCTACATTTATTTAGTTATACAAAAATAATGAAAAAAACCATAAGATTTTAGGGTTTTTTCCACGTTTGCCCCACTGTGCGCCGCCGGTCCTAGCAGGGCCGTGTTGAGGTGCACAAACGCATACACTGCTGATCATGATCATAAATAGTCATTTAGTTGAAATGCAACAACAATGTAATAACGTTTATTTTTAGGTTATTACTTCCAAAGTGCATTTTTTTTTTTTTTTTTTTTTGCTATAATAGTTTATAGTTTACTTGTATCATTTATTTAGTACAAAATTTAGCATCGAAGATTCAACTCCAAAAACAAAATATCTGATAGCCTGGATATTGTTCACCACCCTTAGCTGTAAGTGTGATAAAAAGTCTTCCTCAAATTATCTTCTGGTTTCGGGGAGAGAGGGGGTGAAAGTCGTATGTTGTAAGCTGTTTGATCTCGGAACTCGGAAAACGTTACTTTTAGCACATATATACATAAAAAAGCAAAGCAAATTTGCAAAAGATGTCATTTTATTCCTCTCTTACCCATATCATAATTTTATAGCTATGGGAGAGGGTAAAATAGAAGTTTTTTTACTTGAGGTAAGTCGCAGTTCTCGGGAATAACACGTTTGTCGGTGTTTATTTGGCTATAACTCCGAAACTATTTGTCCGATTCAAATTTCTCTTTTTTCATATGAAAGCTGGTTAAATTTACTATAATAACTCAAATATTAAATTTTGATCTAGTCCCGTAAAACACCCACGGCATAATATTGAGAAATCCGTACTGTTGTGAAAAACTTTTATTTTTCGGCACATTTATCAAAATAACTCCAGAACTATTTCTCCGATTCAAAATCTATTTTTCCATCTGAAAGGTGGTTAAATTTACTATAAGACCGTTAATATTATTTTGATTGAATTTTGTGGAATACCCATGACAGCACGCTGAGTACACCGTACTATTTCGGGATTCACTTCTTTTTTTCGAAACATTTATCACTATAGCTCCCTAAACTATTTGTTTGGTTCGAAATTTATTTTTTCTTATATAAGCTGATTAAATTTACTATTAAACCTAATATACTTAATTCTGATTCCGTGAAATACCAACGCCAAAACGCAAAATGTGTATGTTTTGGATAAATGTGAAGAGTTTGACATGTTCAATGGGCTGCCATAGGTATTTTCCGAAAATCAATGAAAATACGCGGAGTGGTTCTTTCATGGATTTCAATTAAAATTTATTGATATATATAGGATCTGATAGTAAATTTAACCAGCTTTGAGATGAAAAAAAGAAATTCGGAATCAGACAAATAGTTTCGGGGTTATAGCCGAAAGAGTACCGAAAACGTGTTTTCTCGGAAAAAGAGCGACATGGTCAATTTTTTGTCCTTCATAATTCTAAAAATGTTGATCGAAGTTAAAAAATGAATAGAGCCAATTTTATTTCAAATTTTCTTTGCTTTGATAATGTATAGAACAAAAAATGTGCTGAAAGTAACGGTTCCCGATTTATTGTGTCATACTGCTCAAAACATACAATTTCCAACACTTTCCCCCCTCCCCTCCCCAAATCCGATGCTATTTCTAAGAAACCTTTTTACTACATTTAAAGCTAAGGTTAGTGAATAATTTACAGTAGTAAGACCTTTTTATTTTTGGTTAGATTGCAAGGTTCGAATGAGATTACCCTGTACTATATTAAACATTTTAGCTTTAACAACAAACATTTTATTTTTAGCAATAACTAAATAATAAAAATAATAATAAACTATTCATTCATAACAATAAACATTTCAATTTTAACAAAAAACAAATAATTTTTAACTATAAAAACATTTATTTATTTGTAAATTTTCTTATCGCCCCACCACATCTCTTTAAGCATTGATCCCAGCAAGAAAAATGTATAGAATATTTTTTTTAAAGAATTTTGTATTTATTAATGTAGTACATGAACACATTTTCGCTTAACGAAAAACTAAAACAAACGACCTTTAGAGCGCCTCCCCACTCTTAGCTCCACCCCCATCCTTAGTACTTATAGTATGTAGTTAAGGACACCTTTCCCTACAACTGTGTCAAAATTGGCTTCAACATGAATTAATTCCTCAAAATTTCCTTCGTTGCCTGGAAAAAAAGTTTATATGCAGCTGAAACACTAATTTTAGGAACAATAAAAGAAATTAAAGAAATCAGGAAAACGGAAAGAAAGATTGCGAGGAAGATATTATGAAAAATAACAGAGGGATAAACTTCTAAATTAAGAAGTAGCAAAGAACATACAAACATATCGAAAAAATAACAGATGCAATTAAGAAAAGGAGACTAATTTTCTATCGGCACATACAAAGGATGTGCCCAAGCAGACTGACATGAAAAATGGTTTTGAAAGATTAAAAGGCAAACCCAATTGGCTTCAGAAGGTACATGAAGATTTAAAAGAGATCGGCTTAAATAAAGATGAAATTAAAGACAGAACAAACTATAGAAACAGAATTAAAGAGTCGGGAGACTTTTAAGCCAAAGCAACTCCACAAAGCCAGGGGAGAAAATGTACGGTGAAAGCTAACAGGTAGCTAACAGGTAAAGATGAAGGAAAGCTAACAGAAACAGATAGCGCAAAGCGCAAAGCTAACTTGGTGGCTTAAACGTGGTCCTTAGCTGGCCGTTAACGAAAATAAAATATATGTATATATTAGTATTTTAAGAACTAAAGAAGAAATAGCAATTGTATTAAGAATAAATCATAATTAAAACTATACCTTACATTCCGTTAGTAACAATATATGAATATATACAATTTTGAGTGTTTACACATTGACCTGAATAACTGATTCCCCTTTTCCAGTCCTCCCTAATGCTATTTTAATGGCACAATGTAATAGAGATATAGAGGGTTGTTAGCAAGAAATTGGGGCAGCCATCGGGGACAAGATTTACATGTTTATTGAATATAAAATAGAAAATATGGTCTCCTTACTGATTTTTATAAACTAAATTATATAAATGAAACGTCTAATTACTATTTAAAATAGTTGCTTCATCATTATGAAAATATTTTACGTACATTTAGTATCAATAAATTGTATAAACGTACATTTAATATACAATAAATTGTATTATAAGTATAAATATGATTGAAAAACTATGAGCAAGACTGATCCACATACAGATGCATTTAATTTTTTTTTTTTTTTTTTTTTTTTTGAGAGAGAGAGAGAGAGAGAGAGAGAGAGAGAGAGAGAGAGAGAGAGAGAGAGAGAGAGAGAGAGAGAGAGAGAGAGGAGGGAGGGAGGGTGGGGGGAAGAAAGAGATTGAAAATCATTGCTCATGGTATTTCGGGACTCTGAATCAGTTAATTTACGAATGACGATAAGGCATCAAACACGTACACTTCCTCCCGACCTATATCGAACTTCATAAAAGAATATTTCTAATGCTTCTCAATAAACGAGTTGAGAGGTGTTACATGAACATCATGTATCAAATTTAAACAAAAAGCTTTTATGAGCTGCATTTTATGTGATATTTTGAAACTGAAATTTAGGTCAGTGTGGTAAAGGTTTCGGATAAGGATACAAAAAATAAAATGAATGTATTTGTATAATAAATATATTTATGAACCTATTATTTTCATTGAGTTTATATAGCTTGACTCCATATGGGTTGCTAATAAGTAACTGAATAAAAGAAAAATTAAAACATGCAGCTGTGCTCGAGCGCGTCGATGCGAGAGTCCTTTTAGTCTTCTGTTCATAATTGCCACCTAAGTCGAACTGAAATTTATTTCGTGATAATCCCTCCAAGTAAATATGAGCTTTCCACTCTTGCTAGAATAGGAAGATAGTCTGTTGGTTGAGTACATAAAAGTTATAAGATTGAACGACCAAAAAAAAAAAAAAAAACTACATTAAATACATTTCAAAAAACCAATTAGAATGCGATATATTACTTGAAAAACAACGATAGTGCACTTTTTTTGTTTGTTGTTTTTTACAAAATAAAAATGCAGTTAATGAGATGATAATGCTTGTGATGACATTTCAATTGCTAGTAAAGCAACTACCCATTGCTATCACTTCAATAAGTTCTATATTGAAAGGTCCAGAGGCCATCTTCTTTTCAGACGCCTCGTAGGTTCATCTGGAATAGAGTGGGAAGCGATTTGAGAAACTAGTGAATTTAAATGGTTATGGAGTTTACTACGAAAGGATAGATACCTGGTTTGAGCTAAGCTAGAAACGTAAGGTACTTCAAGATTTCATTGGATAAGTTTGTTTGTTACAAATTAAGGAGAATTGAGAATTTTTCGAAGGATTTTGGATGGATAAGATTGGATACGAGATAAATTGTCAGGTTTAGAGAAGCCCCAAAGCTTAACTCCATATGTCCAAATAGGCTTATTTAGTCTGATGAGATTGGTTTGGATTATATCAATTCTTCGATTTTGACACCATTCTTGAAAGTTTATGATATGGGATTGGAGGGTTTATGAGGTAAATTGTTCATTATCAGAACAAGCGACACCATTTTACGCCATAATTTATCTGTGTATGAATATAATCGATAATTTGCACAGCAGACATTTTCTAATTTTTAGCGACTCTTAATCCACCCTTCAGGCAATCCAAAAATTCCATTTATCTAAAAATCCTATCGTAATGAAAATAATGAAATCAGCCCTAAGCATGAATAAAATTATTAAATGAACTAGCAGACATAAGCGTAAATGAAGCAAGAACTATGTTTCCAGTCCAACGTCGCTCTCTACGACATTAATAAATCTATGCAGAGAAGCATGGTTCAATTTTTGGCCAAAAGTCCCTCAAACAAATAAAAAAAAGAAGATGTGAGAATTCTCTTCCATTATCAGCATTCCACCACGCCTAAAGATTGGGCACACCAAGTTTACCTACCGCCACCTTCTTGAAGGTAATCCTCTGCCAGAATGCAGCACCTTGCAACTGCCTGCTGACCACGGATCACCTTATGGATTCTTGCACCTAACTTTTACCATCCTACACTTTGCATCTTCAGGGATATTGCCAGGCTTTGAACCCCGAAAACTGGAATAAATTGTTTACCCTCCTCAAATTGTTTATATATTACAAAAGGTTTCGGGGCCATTGTCATTTTAACCTTGAGGGAGGGTTATAAGGATGGTTGTGACTGGATAGGTATTGAGCCAGAGGATTGGGATGATTGGATAGATTTTGGTGAAATTTCGAGAATTTTGAAGGAATGAGATCATGACAAAAGGTATTTTTAGGTCATTATGTAGGGTTTTATAAGTAATATAATGATATTACTTGATGACAATTGTTCGGAGTACTTTGGATTGGCAAGATTGAATCCGTTTAATATTGGATTATCTTGCTGTTCTCCACAGTTCAGGTTTTCAGGTCCAAATGTATAATATTGTTTTGTATATGAAGAAATTTTTATCAACTGAGAGATGAGAATTACTGCCTAGTAGTCTGTATAAAGTTGGCTGAATCTCCTATTTAGTTCTTGTCTTTTGAGTCTAGTATGAGGGCTACAGGTCAGTCAAGATGAAAGCCAAGGTAACGTACTATGACGGATAAGGGTATAGGAATATTATTGAAGTGGATGGGAGGACAACATTGTGGCGAAGAGTAACAGTTATATGACTGCATTTGTCTTCATTAACTTTTATTTTCTACTTGTTGCACCTAGCTTCAAAGTGCTGAGGATGTGTTGGAGGTTGAGGGAAGCAAGTTTAGAATCTAGATGGAATAATAGGATAGCAGTATCATCTGCAAATGTGGCTAAAAAGGTATATTAAGGTTGGTTGATATATCGGCACCCTCCTTAAAAAAAAAAAAAAGCAGCTTGTTTTAACTGATATAATATTATCTATCGCGGTGCATTTAGCCTGTGTAAACGGAATCTAAAATTGTAATCAAATAAAAAAATAAAATGAGTTATCATTCAAAGTGTCCATTAAAGTTAAATAAAGATTGATGAAATTGAAAATAAATATATGCCTTTTCAAACAAACCTAAATAAATTTACAGTATTATATCTTTGTATAAGTAATAGAATTGCTAACTTTGGGAACAGACCTCTACAATAACAAAGATATATATTTGCCTAGACTTTGAATGGACTTCAAACATTTAATGTTGAATAATACTTATTAGATCTTTCTAACTTACTTTAGCAATGAACTTACTCACTTTCAAACTTAAATTCAAAGTTAATCCATTCAATTGAAATGAAATTTAGGTAGTAATAGAAACCATTCCTAATAGATATAAATTAAGTTTTGTTGAAATTTCATTCATTGGCCAAGTTTAAGTAATGTTAGTACCTTTGAGAAATAACTTCATCTCTTCTTTATGTTCTCATGTTTAGCGATGGATGGAAATAACCGCTTTACCATAACTTTGTTCCGAGAAAGTTTCAGTAGCGGTATTTTACATGATTTTCCTCTTACCAAAGGTAACTGAATTGTAGAAGAGTCGGGGCTAATATCGAATATATAGCTGTATCGATTGGTTGCCCTCCTCTGGATGAATTTTTCAACAATTTGGAAAATTTTGTTGTAAAAAGTAGGTCGTAGCATATACCTTCTTAAAAGTAAATATATATATTTTTTTATATTTTATTGCTTTGAAATCGAAACCCGTTATGTCCATTTTTCAAAGTTTAAGGGACCAAAAATTACAAAATACTAATTTTTAGACAGAAGAAAAACTTGTTTCTACCTCAAACCTATATTCAATATTGCGTTCTAGGAATGGTCTTAAACTTTTGAATTTTCGATTTCAATGCTTGCTTACGTTGAAATTTTTTAATTTTACATAACGAATTTTGTTTTAAAGATCGTCCAAAAAATTAATAATTCCGTAATTATTTGCTCTGTATCGAGATTTCTAACTCTTTTATTTGTTATAAATTATTGATGTGAAACATGTTACAATTCATACACATAATCTATGTAACAAAGTGCTGATGTTTTGAAAATTTTGAATGTTTTAGTACTGACCATGAATGATTGACATTCGAAACTAGTTTTTAAATAAAGTAATTCCAATAGAAGTAGCAAATAATTCATCAATCCTAATTATATTGATCCTTCTAAACCATCAACCGTACTTAAAGTACGGTAATATAAAGGACTCATATAATATTATCCACTGAACACTGGAAATGGGTTCATAACCTAAACAGTTTGAAATTCAATTTTTGTTGAGATCTTGTGGTTTTTTTATCTATGACCTTTAAGCCATAGGTAAAGGTGCTTATGAACTTACTTGTCATATGTATGTATGTATATATATATGTATATATATATATATATATATATATATATATATATATATGTCCGCTCTGTGCAGAAGAACACGATCTCAAGCAATGTAAAGCTGAAGAGCGACGCTGCACCAACTGCCTGCGGTACAACAGCTCCCTGAAGGAGAAGGACCACCACAAGAAGAGGAACTGCAACCATTCGGCGCTGGACCTCACCTGCCCTTCCTACCTTCTCGAGCTCCAAAGACAAATCGACAGGACTGATTACGTAGTACAGACAGAGTAAGTTAACTGATCACATTATTTACCAACAAATACACTTTATATTTAATGCATATACTCGTAGATAATCAGGAAAAGGACAAGACAACTAAAATCTGTAAATTTATTTCATGTAGTTTTACTTCTTTAAATGACTCACTCTAACAACATAAATCTTAAATTACTACAAATTAATACAATGCACTCAAAACACTGCAAAAACGTAATGCAGCAAATAATTGCACAACAAAAATTAGATATAATTCTTCTTCAAGAACCGTACTCATATAACAAACTTATTACAGGTTATAAAGGTTATAAAGGTTATAAAGTATTTCAAACGTTCGATGATAACCCACGGGCAGGTATAGTGTTAATTAACCCTAACCTTGACGGCTGTATGATAACTCAATTTTCCAACAGAGATAGGGTCGTAATGGAGGTTATAATTGGGAAGGATAAATATATTATTGCAAGCTGTTATTTTGATATAAATAGAGATGTAAAGATCGATTTAGATAAACTCAACGAACTCGTCGATTACTTTAAAAATTATCATATCGTAGTTGGCATCGATACAAATTGTAGATCTAAAGTATGGTATGATAAAATCACTAATAAAAGGGGAACTTCTTTAGAGGAATTTCTCACTACCAATAATTTCTTAATAATGAATGTAAAATCAGATTTGACTACTTTTGAAGGACATCGAGGAAAAAGCAATATAGATTTGACAATAACAAATATAAAAGCCTCTGGACGTATCAAAAACTGGAAAATATCACATGAGACTAACCTTACCGACCACAATTTTATCTTCTTCGAAATCCAAAATTATATTAATTTGGCCAAATTGACAAAAACTATAAAATACATCACAGCAAATGCGGACTGGAATACTTTTGAAAGTAATTTAAATTATCAACTTACAAAACAATTTCTACTCTGCTCCAATGAATCCTACACCATCGATGAACTGCAAGAAAATATTATTAATGTAATTAATAATATGGACACTAATGTAATCTCTAGAAAGTTGACCTCAGCAATTATTAAAGCATCAAATATGTCATTCAGAATCTCAAACAGAAAATATAATAATAAACAGTACAAGCAGGTACCCTGGTGGAACGAAGAACTGACAAAGTTGCGTAAAACGACTAACAAACTTAGAAAAGAATATCAAAAAATTAAAGATAACCAAGAACTTAGAAATGCCGCCAAAAACAATTACTTGACCAGTAAACACACCTATCAAAACCACATTAAACAATCGAAACTAGATACTTGGAAAACATATTGTAACAATGCAAAACCATGGGATTGGACTTATAAATGGGCGGCTGGGAAAATTAGAAACCCTTTGCTCTTAAAAAAACTATTATAACAACTGATAACAATTACACGAATGACATACACGGAACATTAAAACATATCATGAATGATCTAATTAACGAGGATACTCCAGATTCAGACAATTACGAGCATAAAATAAAAAGATCAAACGTTTTAAAACCTCCTGAAACACCCGTTGACTTACCGATAGAAAATCAAGAAATTTGTAATGCAATAGAACTACTGAAAAACAAAAAATCTTCTGGATATGACGGAATCACACCAACAATTTTTCAAAAAATTTTTGAAATAATGCCAAAATTACTTCTAAACGTTTATAAATTATTTTATCAAAGAAAAGAAATTCCTGACAATTGGAAAATTGGACTCTTAGTTTTAATACCAAAACCATCAAGTGATAAGCTAAGACCTATCAGCATGCTTCCAATCATGAGCAAAATTATGGATAGCATTATCAAAAACAGACTTGTTTATTTTCTTCTTAAAAATAATATAATAAATAAGCAACAATTTGCCTTTTTACCAAGGACAGGTACACTAAATGCTTTGCAATTCCTAAATTTGCATATTACTGATGCTTTAGACAAAAAAGATCAACTGTTAGCTATTAGTCTAGATATCAAAGGAGCATTTGACAATGCTTGGTGGCCTGCTATCCTTTATAACTTGAAACAATATAACTGTCCTCAAGACTTATATTTATTAATTAAAAGTTTCCTCAATAACAGACGTATCCTACTAAAAACAAATACATTAACTTACTCAAAATCGTTGACAATAGGGACGCCACAAGGATCAGGAATTTCACCTATTTTATGGAATATTTTAATAAATACAATATTTGATCTAAATTTACCGAACGAAATTAAATTACTAAGTTATGCCGATGATATACTTCTTTTAATCAGAGGGCGATGTTTTAAAAACTTACCAGAACCCGCAAATTCAGCACTACAAAAAAAATATCAGATTGGACAAAAAATAACAAATTAGAACTAAACACATTGAAATGTAAATATATCATTTTTAGCAGAAAAAGAAATATACCGGACCTAAACCTACATATAGACAAAGAGAGAATCGAAAGAACGGAAACACTGACCTTTTTAGGCGTGCTATTCGACAAAAAACTAAAATGGACACAACATATTGAAAAAATATACAATAAAACTTTAAAAACCATCAACTCTCTCACTATTGCTGCACGGACAACTTGGGGCTTAAAGCTGATTCTCTGAAAATTATCTATGAGGCAGCATTGATTCCAAAGATGCTATATGCGGTACCAATTTGGCATAAAGCTATTCAGAAAAAAATGCAACCTTCAAAAATTACAGAAGTTACAACGGCTCATAGGAATCAAGATAGTAAAAGGATACAAAACTATATCACATGATGCAGCATGTGTTTTAGCCGGCATGTTACCTATAGATTTAAAAATAAACGAAATAGTGAAATTCACATCAATAAAATTAGATAGTTGTGACTACGGAACTATCTTAAAAGATTCAATAGATTACGAGACTAAACCTTCACACTGGCTACACCCTGCGATACACGCGAAAATTAATACACAGTTAACACAGATTGCAGAGAAACCTGCAGACGTTACTAATATATTCACAGACGGAAGTAAAGAAGGGGACAATGTAGGCTGTGCTTGGTTACTTTGGGACAAGAGAGAAAACATGATAAGTGCTAAATATAAGCTGGGTGCAACTTGTTCCAATAACCAAGCAGAAAAATATGCAGTCTTAAAAGCAACAGAATTCCTTCTTGATCTTCCTACTAACGTACACCACGACATTATAATATTGACAGATAACATGACTCTAATACAATCCATACTTAATCCTAATATTCATGACCAACTAACTGAAATCATTAGACAAAATATATACACACTTATTTTATCAAACGTCAATATCGACATAAAATGGGTTAAGGGGCATTCTGGCATTGACGGAAATGAAATGGCTGACACCTTAGCAAAAGAGGCAGCCAAAAGTCAACTATTTCCGTCATACAAGAAAACACCACTATCATTTCTCAAACATGATATTAAACAAAACATAATATCAATCTGGAATGATCGCTGGTTTAAATCTGAAAAATCCCCAAGCCTGCATAAATTCATTCCAAGAATAACAAAAAATAATTTCAACATACTCAAATCCACACATTACAAACTGACACAGGTCTTAACAGAACATGGACAAACTAAAGCATATCTAAAAAGGTTTAATTTAATAAACAGCAACATATGTACTTATGACGGACGAGAACATACATTTAAACACATAATTTACGACTGCTTATTATATGACAGACAAAGATCCAAACTAATTATGACGCTGTTTTTCAAAGGTGAAAATTGGCCTGTGGCAGAATATGACTTGTACAACAAATACAGAGCTGAATTTACAAAATTTATCTACAGCTTGGACTTTGACCAACTGACCAAGGACTGAGAAGGTGGAAGGACATTTCATGAAAAATCCTTTAAATAGTTAAAATTATGGGCTAAAATCAGCCATGGACCATATTTTTTTTTTATTTCTAATTTTCGTATTCAATTTGTAATGTTTTATTTGTTTCTTTTATATTATGTTCAATTGTTCAATGATCTGAATTATTTTAATAATATTATAGTAAAAGTTTCAATATAAATGTAATTATGACAATTAAGGTACGTAGTATACATTTGTATGGAACGTACACCTAAATAAACGGTCCTTTCAAAGGGTTACTTTGAAAGGAAAAAAAAAAAAAAAAAAAAAATATATATATATATATATATATATATATATATATATATATATATATATATATGTCTTATTATATATATATATATATATATATATATATATATATATTATCTTATTATATATATATATATATATATATATATATATATATATATGTCTTATTATATATATATATATATAGTCAAGGTCCGAAGCCATACAGTATTAGAGTTAATCCCAAATAGAATAAACAAACAATGTAAAACTGTATATAAGCAGCCGCATAAGAGCAATAAAATCAGTTGTTATCTAACAGTCATTGCGTGTCTTTATTGAGCCCTTTTTATTCTTTTTTTTTAAGTTTTATTTTCCATACTATTTAACTGGTGCCGAAACCCGGGACTACGAGGAGCAGAGGACCGAGGTAGGAGAATTTTTTCTTTTTCTTTCCTTTTCCGGTCAGAAGAGTGCGAATGGAAGAAAACAGCATCCTGAGGCCACCCATTCTACAGGTGAACAACGGATTGCCACCACTTCCAAGAGAGACGATGGCGGAGGCCCATGCCAACACACTCGCCTGGCTCAAGGTCAGAACAGTCACTGCTCAGGACCTCAGAAAAGCGGTCTCTGACATAGAGAGGTTCACCGGGGAAATAGGTGAGCTCAACCACTTTATTAAGAGTGTAGATAGAGTGTTGGCGAGGATAGAGGCCAAGAGGGCAGAAGACCTATTGGACGGCCACGACGCAGAATCGCTGCGGGCAGACCTTATCTGCAGGGTTAAAAGAAGCGTTCTAAATTTAATTCAGGCGGATGAAGAGACACCCTGGGAGGTGATAAAGGATCGGCTCAAGAAAGCGTATGGTGGCGGCCGATGGACTCCTGAAGAGGACTTGTTCCAGCTCTTCAGGGAGACGAAGCATCCACGCCAGAGCTGTGGTAGATATGCAGGGGAGCTGTTGGCCAAATTCAACAACAGGTCACCGATAAGTTACGGGAAACAGCAAGTGCAGCGGAAGTAGAGGCCAAGATGGCGTTCGTCGGCACGATTCTCAAGATACAGCTGGCCCGAGAAACGGGAAAAAAAGGAAAACTTCTCCCGAGAAAAGAACTTTGTCGAGTGTGCTCAGGAGCAAATGGACTTGAGCGCCCGAGAGGAGGAATTTCGGGCTGAGAAGGAAGACACAGGCGGATGGACCAAGGTAGAGTATAGGAGATCTGGTGGGGCGCCATGGAGAAGAAGGGAGATGGAGCCACGGTCAAGGGCGGCGGAGCAGAGAGGGGCGAGGTCCGAGGAGAGCAGCGCCTAACTCCAGCAAGAAAGAAGACCGGCGTTGCCATGGGTGTGGAAAAAACAGGACACCTCGTGGCAAATTGTCCCCGCACCAAATGCTTTGAGTGCGGGAACGAGGGGCACATAGCAAGGCAATGCCCCTACATACATCGAAGGTTTCCAAAGGGAGAGCCAATGGAAATAAACAGAGTATGGAGAGGACAGAGGAGGCCATCTGAGTCTCCCTCCAGCATAACGGAGGAGTCTGGATTATCAGAGACGGAGAGGGACGAACCAGGAGGTAGCGGAGAGGATGGAGCCGGAGCCGCTGGGAGCCGGAGGAGAGGCAGCGGACGGAGACGAGCAGGGACGACCGGACGTGTGGCAGCCTGAGGAGGGTGTCAGCAGAGAGGCGGCCGCATACTAGAGGTATATGGAGTGAGGGCGAGGAGCGGCGGCCCTGCCTATCATCAGGGTGGAGAGAGGAGTGAGGTGCCTTGTGGACACAGGGAGCTCCAGCACCATTCTGAGCCGGAGAGCGGCTGAGAGCTTGAGTTGCGGCAACGGGGCACTCCAGATCAAGGTATGTTCTTGTAATTTAATCACTCTGGGTGGCCCCTGTAAGATAGAGGGAGAGGTGGAAATTGGGTTGGACAGGTGGTCCGATAACGGAGGGGAATTAAAAGTACACATTATGGAGGGAATGTCGAAATCGTACGACGGGATCTTGGGATGTGATCTGCTAGAAAGAGTAGGGGGAAGAATCCGGAATAGTAAGGGGAACTGGACGTGCAAAATCGGGCGAAGAAAGTATAAGTGTCGCGCGATATAAAAAAGTGTGGCGATCAAATCGGGGTTGTGAACAGAGAGAAGGATTGGAGGGAGGTTATAATGGGAGAATTCCGGGATATATTCTTTAAAGAAGGAGATAAGTTAGGGGTTACCGGAAGAACGGTACATGAAATACCGTTGAGGGAGGAGCGCGTGTCTTACGTGAAGGAAAGGAGGTACCCGCAAGCGCTGAGGGCACATATCCGGGAGGAAATTAGGAACCTGCGGGAACAGGGGATAGTGGTAGATAGTACTTCTCCCTATAATAGTCCGCTATGGGCCGTGAAAAAGAAGAGTGTATCCGGGGAAGAAAAGTATAGAGTCGTTATTGATTACCGCAAGCTGAACGAGAATACGAGAGATGAAAAATACCCAATCCCAAGGTTTGAGGATATCTTGGATAGGCTAAGCGGGGCGGTGGTATTCAGTACCCTCGACCTTAAGGCGGGATATCATCAAATTAAAATGGACCCGAGGGATCAATGCAAAACTGCCTTCACATTCGAGCGTGGGCATTATGAGTTCACGAGAATGCCGTTCGGACTTAAAAATGCGCCCATCACGTTCCAGAAACTGATGGATGAACTTTTGAGGGGGGTCGACGAAAATTCATGCCAGATCTATATGGACGATCTCCTAGTATTCAGTAAGTCCGAGCAAGAACATGTCGAACACTTGAGGGCGGTGTTTAAAAGGGTACGACAATTCGGTCTAAAACTCTCGGTGGAAAAATCGCGGTTAGGGGAAAGTGAGATTAAATTTTTAGGGCACTCTATTTCTAAGGAGGGTGTGAAACCAGATAAAGGGAAGGTGGAAGCAATCGCGAAAATGGCGATCCCACGGGACGTGAAAGGAATCCGGCGGTTAATGGGGTCCCTTAATTATTATCGTCGCTTTGTACCCGAGATGGCGCGTTTTTTAGTACCCATTAATAACTTGTTGAAGAAGGGGCGGAAAATTTTTATTTCTCCAGAGATCGAAAATAACATTCGTAAATGCATGGAAGAGCTACAGAAGGAGCCAATACTCGCGTTTCCGGATTTTGAAAAGACGTTTACCATAACGACCGACGCCAGTGAATACGCGCTAGGGGCAGTTCTGTCACAAGAGGGCGAGAAGGGAGATAGGCCGGTGGCATACGGCAGCAGACGGTTGACCGACGCCGAATCAAGGTACAGCGCGTTGGAGCGTGAACTACTCGGAATTGTATGGGCTGTGGATCACTTCCGGCCGTACGTTTTCGGGAGGAGGTTTCGAGTACACACGGATCATAGACCCTTACAGTGGGTAGGTAAGCTGAAAGAAACCTCTGCGAGAGTGACGAGGTGGAAGGAGTTTCTCAGCCAGTACAATTTCGAGGTAGTTTATAAACCGGGCAAGGAGAACGTAGTGGCCGATTGGTTGTCGCGCGCGGTTATGGTGAATGCGGTAGAGGAAAATGAGCCGGGGCCGTCAGGGGATATCAGGCAATTTCTAAGAGAATGGACTCCGGAGGGTGAGGGTGGCGAGGACACACAGAGTGTAAATAATGAGCCCCATGAAGAACACGTTGAGCCCCAAGAAGAGGGAAATGAGTCCCAAGAAGACGGAAGTTCCGCGGACGAGAGACCCACAGATATGGAGGAAATAGATGACATAATCAATGACAAGAAGGAACAGATCATCTGGAAAACCAGGACTGAGGGTCTCCCGAAGGCGGACTTTTCAAAGTATGGGAGGTGTAATATTATAACCATATGGACAGAACCGGGGATCAGGGAAGAACCCATGGTGAAATTATTAAATGGGGTGACCAAGCCGAGAAAGACGTACCACCTATTTATTGGAAACGCGACCATATGGGATAGGGTGAGGCGACTGTGGAGAGAGGAGAAAATAGGGGTCGATCGGACTTTTGTCAAGTGCGCGAGGTCGGTGGAGGTGGTTCAAGATGGTGAGCGCCAGAAGGAGATAACCCTTTCATATCATCAGGGAAAGACCAATCACCGGGGGACACAAGAAACTCTCAGGGTGCTGAAACGGAGGTATTTCTGGTGGGGCATGAAGCGGACGATTCAAGAGGTCATTGGGTCGTGCGAGGTATGCCTCACCACGAAATACGACCGGCATCCCCCAGGGTGGATTCAAGAGGAGACGCCCACGGTAGCATTCCCACTAGCGGATCTTCAGGTGGACACATTTACGTGGAGGGGTTATCGGTGGGTCACTATCGTAGATACCTTCAGCAAGATCGCCCAAGCCTGTCTGGTGCAGAGCAAGTCCGCGGAGGCAGTATTAGGAGCTTTGCGGGCGTGGTTTAAAGTATACGGAGTCCCGGATCGAATCTCATCGGATGGGGGTCTCGAGTTTGACAACGCTCAGGTTAGGGCAGAGGCCAAGGAACTCGAGATCGTGTGGCACGTGAATACCCCAGGGCACCCCAAGGGCAGAGGGGGTATTGAGCGGTTGCATGGGACCCTGAGCGAGCATCTCCGGATTTATCAGGTAGATAAAGGGCTAGAACCGGATGTCGCGATGGAGAAGGCGATCGCGGCATATAATAATTCGATCCACACCGCGACAGGGTATTCGCCGGTGGAAATTGTGTTCGGGCTCCGGGAAAGACGCCGTGACTTTCGGGACACGGTAGTGGGGGAAGAATTGGTGAATGTGATGACCAACCGACATTGGGCTTTTGGAAAATTGTGGGAAAAGGCGCGGGGGCGCATAATGAAAGAAAAAAAGCAGCAGCGAGTGGAGAGGGAAAACGTCCGGGTGCGGGACGTCACGGGGAAGTTGAGAATCGGTATGGTGGTGTACCGTAAAAAGAGTAGCAACCGCGGCAAGGAGATCTGTCGCTACGAGGGGCCATTCCGAGTGATTGCTATTAGAGAGCACAACGTGCTCACGCTACAGAGTATTAAAGAACCGCGAAAGCGGAGGAATGTGCATATAGAGCAAATTAAGCTCCCGATGGAGGAGCAAATTAGTAGATAAGTTGGAGTGTTCCGTTGTGAGCAACGGGAAGGAAAATTGTTTTTTTTTTTTTTTTTTTTTTATTTCTGTGAAAAGATATTTTCTTTTTATTATAATTAATTGTTTTGTACTAGGGAAATGAAGAGGAATAATTTTGGTTTTGGTCAAAGAGTGTAATTGTTTATTTTTATTTTATTTTAGCGTGTATATAGGAGAAATAGTGTATATAGAGAATAGTAGTTTTATTTGTGTAAATATTAGTATAAGGATAATTTTATTTTTTTAAGTGTGTGCTATTTCATTGTAAAAAGAATTTTGTTTTATTTTTATGTGTATATATCTTAGTTGTAAGTTAGGTTTAAGATGTAGTATTAATTTTAGGTATTATTGTATAAAGGTCATTTTTATGTTAGTTGTAGGATTAGGAATTGGTGTAACAGTTTGTTTTTAATTTTATCAATTGTACTTCGTACCAAATAGGATTACAGTATTTATTAAGTGTTATCTGTGTGCTTCGGCCTTTGACCAAGTGGGAATTAGACTATGGACTCCTTAATACCCAATTGGTATTAGGCGACCATTGTATAAAGTTTATGAGAATTAGTCATAAACTGGGGAGGGGCAGTCAAGGTCCGAAGCCATACAGTATTAGAGTTAATCCCAAATAGAATAAACAAACAATGTAAAACTGTATATAAGCAGCCGCATAAGAGCAATAAAATCAGTTGTTATCTAACAGTCATTGCGTGTCTTTATTGAGCCCTTTTTATTCTTTTTTTTTTAAGTTTTATTTTCCATACTATTTAACTTATATATATATATATATATATATATATATATATATATATATATATATATATACTATCGCACCGAATAAATGATAATAATAATAATAATTATATATAATTATTATTATTATCATTTATTCGGTGCGATAGTCCTTAGAGCAGAACCAGGACCTCCTCAATAAGTCGCCACTAACCATCTCGATCCGCGGCCTTGCGGCGCCATCCTCAAACGCCTGCCTGACGGAGGTCTTGCTCCACATCATCTAACCATCTCAATCGTGGCCACCCTCGAGTTCTAAAACCTTCTGGTTTTTCTTTTAGCAGGAAATTCTCGGAAATCTTTCTGCAGGCATTCTTTCCCCGTGTCCCAGCCACCTTAATCACATTTTTTATTTGGGCCACCATATCTGGCTCACCATACAAAGTTAATGGCTTTCATCGTTTGTTCTTATCATCCATTCGCCATTTAGACATTTTGGGTCAAATATCTGTCTCAATATTTTTCTCTCCCAAACTCTTGTTTTGGATATTTTTTTCCCTTTATGTATTGCATAGTTTGAGGTTCTTTATGTATTATGTTTTTCTAAGTTTATTAATTGTATTATATATTATGTGGTTCTTTATTTAATTCATTTATTTCTTCGTTATATTTATTTCTTTTTGTGTGAATGGATCCATTAAGCTATCCATATTTCTTATTTACCCACTTTGAGACAGATTGTGATCTCTCAATATAAGATTGATTAGAACTAAAACAAAAGAAAAATTATAATTATGAAATAATTAATTGTTGTTGATTAATATATTTTTTATTTTGAAGAGAAAAGATTTGCCCAGTCGGGATTCGAACCCGAGTCCCCACTTTTCTAGCGTGGTGCCTTATCCACTAGGCCACCGGGCTCGTATCCGAACCAGGGAAATCTTTTCTCTTCACTGATCCATACCCTCGGGCACTCGCAGTTGCGATGTACAAATCGGGGATGAATGTTCATTGAACATTACTGTTAATAAATTAACCTTAGCCTTATGTGATAAATCTTTGAACCTAAGATCTTTTTGAACTCCAAATAGGCATCTATATATATATATATGTATATATATATATATATATATATATATATATATATATATATATATATATATATATATGTGTGTGTGTGTGTGTGTGTGTGTGTGTGTGTATATATATATATGTATATTTAAAAAAATTGTTCTTAACGGGTTTTGATCCTGAACGGCTCATTTAATTTCAAATAACTGATGAATATAATAAAATTATTTCAGAAATTTAAAAAACATACTACAATAAAAATTTAATTTGTTTTTTTTCCTATTATGTTGAAGGAGGTATAATTGATAATAATTTATTTTGGCCTTCTACTCTTGGAAGAATATATTAAACATTATTCTACATGTTTCGGAATCCTTTCTCATCTTCAAGATCGACGTCTAAAACAATTAAACTATTTACAGTGCTTTAACTTGTCACCATTAAAAAAAAAAAAAAAAAAAAAAAAAAAAAAAAAAAAAAAAAAAAAAGTATTCTATACAATTAAAAGGCCATTGTAAGTAACATGAACAAAGCAGATGCTGAGGATGGAAAACGATTTTTTCCAAAATATGTAAAATAGCAACAAGTTAACATATTGTTTAAGGAGTACAATGCCAAAATAAATTTGTTTTATCAATCTTAATATATAACTAAGTTTGTAGATACAATAAACATCTATAACAAGCATGATTATTTTTATATCGCAATGTATTGTCGAGAAATTACCTTCTGGGGAAAAGTCCAGGAATAATGTTTTATTTTTAAAGAAGAATATAAAAGGATAAGGAGTTTATAATTGCTAGTTGTTTCTAAGGTCTTCGTGAATATTCCATTTCTATTATAACAAGGAGTGTTATAGATTTTCCTATAAAACAAGGAATGAAAGGGTTCGGAATAAAAGAAAGTAGGAGAATTTTTAGAGTCCCTGAGCCCTATGTTCAAGTAGGCTTGATGTGGTGGGTCAAGGAAAGAAACCAGGTAAGTCAGCTGTTATCGAAATTGAGAAAAAGGTAATTTAAAGATTCCAACTATATAACACCATTGTATTATTTATAAAAAAAATAAATAAATATATAAATAAAATAAAACATTAGGTTGGATAGGAATTCAAGTTTTGTAAATGAAAAAGAGAAATTAGAGCTTACGGATTTCGAGAAAAAAATCTGATAAAATGTAACTTGACACCCTACTTGCCTGGTTCTTTCCCCATGAATTAAAACTTCATTGTACGTCACATGTATATAATAAACCTTCAAAAGCCACAAATGTGGGACCTCATGGTTGATGTTAATGTGACGGCATTACAAATATTTGCGACAATTAGAGTAAGTGACACTATATGATTAACAGTGTAACAATTATTTTTCAGTGTGAATAAGGTGCTTTTTAATGAATTTAACTAATTAAAGAAAGTATTTCATATGCTTTTAGCAACCAATCGTCATTTATAAAGGGTTTTTTTTTTTTTTCATTTTATCAGCTTTCTTCAATCTCTGATTAAATTTAGATTTTAAACAGGAAATTGCTACTTCGTGTCCTTTAACTGGTCACTAAAATAGTTCTATAGCTAAAAGATGTCTTAATTTTATCTAACTTTAGTTGAAAAATTGGGAGGTTTTGCTACTGTATTTTATCGTTCAGTGATTTCCGGGACACTCTTCTTACTCCTGAACCAATGGACACATATAAAAAAAATTGAAGATCCCGTTAAAAGAATTCTAATATTTTGTAATGTGCGGCTGATTTGAACATTATTATTTTACAGAACGTTCAATCTTTCTAAGAAATTAAAAATAACAGCAGGGACGTACCCTGAAGTACAACGAAAACACTAAAATATGCTATAATGTGATTGAAAATAAACGAAAAATACAGTATTTTACAAACAGCCGAAATGGCACTGATACATTAATTGATAAAATAATATCCTATTCAAAAGTATGTATGCTCACCTGTAGTTTCCAGATCAATGACTCCATTTATATGGAATATCACTAAACATAAGAAAACCCATTTAAACTGGAACGATTACACTTATAAAGCAGAGAGAGATCCGTTGGCCTGACTAGGTGGTGCAGTTTCGACTAGTCGTACGACTTAGGTATTGCAGGGAAGGAAGGAACAAGAGTGTCATGATGTCCTCTAGTTATCTAACATTTTAAATAGCTTGGTTTTATTAACCTTCTGTGTAATTTATTAAATCGACATTTTGCCGCCTAGATTAGCCAAATACCTTTATGTGCCCTGGTTGGGGGATCCCTTAAATGTGTGTACGTTGTAAATATAGTATGAATGTATTTTTAACTTTTTATATTATTTTTCCCTTTATGTATTGCATAGTTTGAGGTTCTTTAGTAGTTACCTAAGTACAAGGAGTGTAAAGATAAGAGGTAACTACTACGAGGTAGAGAGAGAAATAGAAAGAGGATGTCCACAGGGCTCGGTCCTCGGGCCGGCCCTGTGGAAGCTAGTCTTTGATGAGTTGCTGGGGGAGCTGCAGGAGAGAGGGTTCCTTGCCACGGCCTACGTCGACGACCTGGCAGTCATCGTGGCCGCAAATAGCAGAGCCAGAATTAAGACGGAAGCAGAGAGGTGCGCCAGTTTTGTAGAAGAATGGTGTGCGAGGAAGAAGTTGAGTATGGCGGCAGCCAAGACCCAGGCCATACTCGTTAAGGGCTCCACGGATAGGGCTCACCCTATCACCCTGAACATCGGGAACGAGAGAATAAGAACAGGTGAGGAGGTGACATACTTGGGAGTGAGATTTGGAAGGAAGTTCGACCCAACCCCTCACCTGGAGTACTTGAAGGATAGGGTGACCCTATCACTCAATGGACTGAGTAGAATAGGGGGTGCGTTCTGGGGCCTCAGGTACCCAGCAACTATGACCATTTATAAAGGTGTGGTCCTGGGTATACTGAGGTATGCATCCCCTGCGTGGAGCCGAAACCTCGCACAACCGCTGAGAAGAAAACTGGCCACCATACAGTGACTGGCTCTGGTGCGTGTCACGAAGGAAGGCATATAGAACGGTGTCGCATGAGGTGGTGCAGGTGCTGGCCGGAGCGATGCCCCTGGACCTAGTCCTGAGAGAGGACAGGATGAAATATGAAGTCAAGAGGCAGGGGCTGGAGGCGCTTCCGGAGGGACTCCGACAGCGTGTCGGCGAGACCCTAAATCTTTGGAAGAAGATACTGCGGGAGGACTCCATAGAGGAGTAGAATGGGCGGTGGGTAGCAAGTGAGAAAGGAGCCACACTAAGGAAGTTCTTCCCCACCGTCCAACGAAGGTTGGAAGCGAAATGGGTCCTACCGGACTACTGGGTCTCGCAGATGCTAACAGGACACGGCGGGTTCCGGGGAACATTACATGAACATGGAAAGGAAATCGATCCCCGGTGCCCGACTTGCGGAGTCCCAGAGAAAGCAGAACACGTGGTGTTATCCTGCACCGAAATGGAAGGACACCGTGCCAGGTTGTCGAGGAAAACCGGGATCTTCGCCCTCGTCGAAGCGGACTTCCCTCGACTCATGGAGGAAGATAATTACCCCTACTTTAGGGAATTTGTCTATGGATGGAGGGAAGTGGTGGGTCCTGCACATTTTACCCTAGGTAGGCCCAACCCCGCTGTCGGTGAGCCACCACCGGAAGAACTAGAAGAAGAGGAGGACGAGAGACTGTGAGGACGAGCAGTACCGGACGGATGCTGTGGACCAGGAGGGCTGGACCAGGCAGACCGGACGGATGCAGTCCTAGAGAGTGCTGACTGGAGTGGACCGGACGGATGCGGCGGACCAGGAGGGCTGGACCGGGCTACCGTCCGGAAATAAGGAAGAAAGGTGCGGTCGCTAAGGCGTGCAATGCATGGCCGGGCCGCACCACAGGAAACAAGGTGCGGTTGCTAAGGCGTGCAAAGCATGGCCGGGCCGCACCGCAGGAAAAGTAAGAAGGTGCGGTCTGAATGCGTGCTGAGCATGCCAGACCGCACCACAGGATTGTGCCCCTAAAATAAATATGTCCTCAGACAATTATGAAAAAAAAAAATTGTAAATAAAGATTTTAATTGGCGGCAGCGGCATACATAAACCCCATATGTTGAACCCGCTACCGCCAAAAACCCCGTATGCCTGAAAAGGTTGGAAGGGAAAAAAAAAAAAAAAAAAAAAAAAAAAAAAAAAAAAAAAAAAAAAAAAAAAAAAAAAAAAAAAAAAAAAAAAAAAAAAAAAAAAAGTTAGAGGTTCTTTATATATTAATTTTTTCTATGTTTATTAATTGTATTATATATTATATGGTTCTGTATTTAATTCATTTATTTCTTCGTTATATTTATTTCTTTTTGTGTCAATGGATCCACTAAGCTATCCATATTTCTTATTTACCCACTTTGAGGCAGATTGTGATCTCTCAATAATTAAAACTAGAAAAATAAGAAAAATTAATAAATAAAACTATATATTGCAAAACTTTTGCATACGTCCTACAAAGGCAAACGGAAGCTTGATCCTTGTGAGTCTACTGTAACTATTTATTTGAAAACTGTAGTTCTTAAAGATATCCTATAATTAATCTTAATAATGTTTGAATATGAAAATATAATGCGAGCAGGATATAATACTTTTCTGAAAAGTTGCCAAGAGAAGCCAGCAATGTATGAATATTAAACAGTTTCAAAGTGTTGTTTTATTTTCTTTTTTATAGTTGTGAGTGTCCATGTGTTTGAGTTAGCATATATGCATATATAATTTAGAATGTTGGAATACATTTTCAGGGATAGTATGAATACAAGGAGTAAATTCGGAATTCTATTGTAAATTTGTAGATTTCTTATTGGACCCCCGAACTTCTTACCGCCTGGCATTCAATGAATGCCATGTTAGCTTTAATCAAACTTAATTTGGTATTTATTATAAGCAGCTGCCCTGACAGACGTTGTCTAGCCTTACTTATTAATATTTAATACGAACAGGAATAAATACTAAAATAAAAAACTTTATTACCAAAGCATAATGTTTATTGTTATGTACATCAATATTTAATTTATTTTAGATCATTAAGTCTGACAGTTCAAGTTTTCAATTCCTATTAATTGAAGAGCATTTGGATAAAAAAATACTATTTGTTCTTCCTTCTGGTGCCTACACAAATAAACCAGAAGGTTTATCGACGCATCATGGATTTTCCAAATTCAGGATTGTCCTTGTACTTTTTTCATGGTCATTGCATTGAATCGCATCGGAAACTACAAACGTTTGAATTCAAATGGTATATCTGTTGGAATCATAGGGACGTCTGGCAACAGAACATCTTCGCCTTTAAATTTTCCGTTACGGCTTCATTACTACTGATGTATTGTTGTACTTGATAAATGATGATTACAACGATATATCCATTTGTATTGTCCACCAAAAAAACTGCCATACTCTTCCTTTATTGGTATATTTGTAAATGTACTTACGTATCGCAGAACTCGTCATTGATGTGTTCTTTGAACCTCTTCGAGAGTAACGGTGAATACGGAACAAACCTAACGATTATATGCTGTAGAAGTTTAAGCATATCTATTTTATAAAATAACTGCGCCTGAACGACTTGCGTGTTATCTATCAGAACGTAGTTTAACTAATTCTGAAACCTCGTTGCATGCGTCCAATCATTCCCCAAAGTTCCATCGAAATCGGATGAACGGCTTAGAAAGTCATAAGAGACATACAGATAAACGTTCATTTATATATATATATATATGAAGCTCTGGTTTTTACTACTCACTTCTTACAATTAAAATATTTTAACAATAGTACAAGCGATATTAGACTCTTACACGTTAGCTGGCAACTTTGCAAATAATCGTCAATTTAAGATTGTGTAGATGTTCAATTCAAGATGTATTTAAGTTCGGTAAAGATGTTTTGGTTAGTGATTTGATTATAGCTAACTATGAGGTGCAGCCATTTAAGACTGGTTTGTAATCAGGGTCTTATGTTCTGTTCCAAAGATTCGTGCTAGCTGTTCCTATGCTTGTTTAATGCCAGCATGTGTGCGTAGGTGAACAGTAGTCGGGTAGATGATGGGTATTGATACAGGGATGGTTTCGTGTACAGAAGCCTGCAGGGAAGTGATGTCTTCATCTATTTCAGGGACTGTGGGGTTCCAATGTAAGTAAAGGTAGAGTAAACATACAGTCACAATAATGTTTAGATAAGTACATAAATATATATATCTTAGCTGATTTATTATCTCAAATGGATCTGCCGAATTTTCCTTATAATAATTACGATAGATATTAAAACGTTTGCGTTATTAATATTTAAAAATGATGTTATTTCTTTAATTGCAAATCTGGTTATTATTATTGGTTTCCCGTAATAATTATGAATTTACTTAAATAATCAAGTGTATTATGGTAATAGTCTCATACATCTGACACATACTCAATTTTAACTAAATAACAGCTGGTTTTAGTTCTTAATCAGAATTAATTTGTAGAAATGTAAGGACGGAATGGTTGGAACTTATTAGTGCTATATAACTTGGAGAACTCCAACTGTTCCCTCTGTTACGCTTCATTCCTCAACCTCCAATATCAACCCTTAATGAGGAGTAAAGCTTTGGAATAAGCATTAGAATTACATTTAACAACAGCATTCAAATGTATTACCAACAAATTTTAATATTAGTAATTCGGGCACATATTATTAATGAAAATCCAAATTTGAAAAATTGATTCGTGGTCAGAGTTGATCAAAATTTAATCATGATTAATCCATGTGAATAAATTAGTTGTGAAAATGATTGACAACAATAATTCGCTTTAAATATTTTTTAGAAATTTCAATGAAATTTGATGATCAAGTCTCCGACATTCTTTCAACAAAAGGTTTGTTGATATGAATTGTATGTTTTTTCTGTCTTCAAAAATGTCAATATACCATTTATGTAATTGAAACAGAAGTAGTAAGCGTGGACAAGATATGACATTTTTAACATAAAATTTGGAATATTTGTGTTCAAGGTTTTTTCATTTGGTTTGAAGAATGCTACAATATTTTTTATTAGTTGGGGTTTAAAAATTCTATGAAACAATATACTATTAGTTCAGTAGAAATAGTTAAGACTACTTTGGTTTCAATTATATAAATAGTATATTGACATTTTTGAAGACAGAAAAAACATACAATTCATATCAACAAACCTTTTGTTGAAAGAATGTCGGAGACTTGATCATCAAATTTCATTGAAATTTCTAAAAAATATTTAAAGCGAATTATTGTTGTCAATCATTTTCACAACTGATTTATTCACATGGATTAATCATGATTAAATTTTGTTCAACTCTGACCACGAATCAATTTTTCAAATTTGGATTTTCATTAATAATATGTGCACGAATTACTAATATTAAAATTTGTTGGTAATACATTTGAATGCTGTGGTTAAATGTAATTCTAATGCTTATTCCAAAGCTTTACTCCTCATTAAGGGAGCATACTTCAATACAAAATTTTTATCAATTAATAAATAAAACTTTAATTATATTATTTAAAATTATCTGAATTCATCACTTATGAGAGCGGGCGAAGCCGGGACGGGATATGCTAGTATATTATAATAATATAAAGTGCTGTATGAATGCTAAGCTGTAACAAAAGTCTTTGTGCTTAAAGAAGTAAAGCTTTAATTGAGATTGTTTTAAACATTACTGAATAATTCTCTTCTAGGTGAGAACCTATATTGTTTTAGTAACTGGATTTGATTTCGATACCACTCCTTTGTTTTTGAGGCATAGAAATCTTCACATCAAATTCTTGCGTCATAATAATTATCGAACATGCGACCTTTTAAAAAAAGAGCGATTTATATAAACAGGCAATAATCTGATTGTGCGATATCTGGGTTATACGGCAGATGGGGCAACACGTTTACTCCATGATGGTTCTGATAAGCTTTTCTCGGTCAAACTAGAACGATGTGCCCATTGCTGTGTTACGAGATGGCTTTGCTCCTGTTGACAGGGGGTTAATTTGCACTCAAAACTTCATAAACTATGTCCAAATGTTCACTGTAATAGTTTATGTCCACTGCCCGACCATCAAGAGCAAGTTCAAAATGCAAAACGCTTTCGAAGTTCCACTAAACACTAAGCATTACTTCTCTCCCAGACGAACCAAATTGCGGTAGTATTCCAACGAATGACTGACTTAACTTCTGTGGCACTAATGCATTCGGATGCTTCCTTTGGGTTTTGAATTTTTATGTTCTGACATTGCAACTGCATTTTAAAAATGCGAATGATTCCATAAATCTAAGTCAAGTCAGATGAAATTAAAAAAAAAGAAGGATGTTCTTTTGAACAAGGATTTGGGCTTTTTACGGGTGAAATAGCAGGTAGAGAATGTACGAATATATGATATTCGAAGCATGTATTTAGGGATTAAAAGGATTCCTAAGGCAAAAAAAATTAATGCAAGAAAATGAACAATTTATTCATCATACACTGCTAATGTTGATAAATATTTTGCAACCAGAGCATTCGGAGTTATTATTAATATCGAAAAAATTGGTTACTTCCAATGAAATTATTGGTCGAAATAATAATTACTTCAGTCACAGCATATTTTAGGTTATCTTTCAGGTTTATAATTTACTCCAAATGGGATAGCAATTTCAGATTAGTTTATCGATCCAGAACTAAACACTTATGGGATTACTTACTTGTTCTATCACGTGAAATATTTAAACTTTATTATAACTAATGTTTTTATTTAATCGAAAAATCTTTTCTTTGTTAAAAATTGAACGGTTTGATTATGTTAATTAAAAATCTAGTTAATTGGATGTAGGATTTATGTCCAGAAGTGTTACGTAGCAACATCTGAGTATTTCAAAATAACCAGAAAAAGAGATATGAAGAAGATAAAGGGGCTATGTAACATTTTCTACTTAAGGAAAATGTAAAAACAAAAACAAAAAAAACTTTATAAATAAATTACTCAATACTATGTTCCTTTACATAACCACTTCATCCAATAAACCTACACATTAAATAATTAAAATCACACAATACTAAATAAAAAAAACAAAACAAAAAAAAACCTCTCTTGTTACCTTTTCATTTTAAATCCTGAAAAAAAAAAAACAGCCTTGTTTTGTCTAAAAAGGATGGGGGTATATCAAATCAGTGGCTGTTGTGATGAAGTCGATAAGTCAAAATTGTCCACTTTTTGATCGTTTCCAAAAATCCGTGATTAAAATTCTGTAATTATGTTTCCGATCCTTATAACAGTTTACTATTGTAAACGTTGATTAATAATTTGGCTTGTACATCATGGGTAATTAGTTTATTTACAAGGATTAGACAGGAAGTGACTTGAAATAACAGTTCACTTAATTAAAAGGGGAAGTTTAGAAACATTATTCTTAGAAAAGGCTTTGGCCGTTCAGTAGAAATTATTTAAGATGACCAATTTCAATACAAATATTTTGAATATGTTGTTGAATAAATTAAATTGCTCATTCTATCCTGCAATATTCACTATTATTCCTAATTATTTATTTAATAATGGTATCTCAAAATTTATTTCAGGGATCTTGCTTATATTAATTTCCAACGATAATCTAATTGACGTGGCATGTCTCTGGTTTATTTTAGCAGCATTATGAGATTTTTTAATTTTAAGATTATATAAATGGTAATAAATTCTAAAAACAACTTCCATCTCCGCTGTCTAAAAACTTTAGGATATGTGTTTGCTGAAAGTTATGTTGAAAGCTAAATAAAATTACTTATGACATGAAACCCTAATACAAAAATGTAAAGACAAGAAGCTGCTCATCGATTTCGAATTTTCCACTAATTACTTAAAAAAAGATTTTGACTTTAAAGATCTATCAACGTGACCAGTGTTAGCCCTGTTTGGACTAAAGGTATAGTCTTATGGGGTTCTAAGAACTATTTCCTTTAATAAATTTCCTATTTAATAAATTATATTCAGGAACTCTAAGAGCTTCAGATGGTTGAGACAAGTGAAGAGAATCTCTAATAGAATGGTAATGTCTAAAGAACGCTAAAGACCCCAAGAAATTTCATTACAGGAAGCCAGCTGATCTTTAGGAAACCTTTATACGTTAAAACGGGCAAATTCGACCGTATTCGGATAATGGGACGTATTTTCTCAATTAAAATAAAAACCTGTGAAGTCTACTTTTTAGGAGAATTTAGAGTTTTTCTTCAATACGCAATAATTTACTCAAAATAACCTGAAAGCTACTCCAAATATCATTGTTTATAAGATCCTAAATTATTTTAATAATAAAACCATCACTACTAATTTTTTCTTAGTTTGAATAGACTTGTATGAACTAGAAAGTAATTTATTATTTGAGATTATGAGATGTAATTATCAGTGAAAATAAAGAAAAAAAAAACACAAGAACAATCAAAATCACTAGAAACGATTTCATGAATTTTTATGTCAATATTCATTACTTTTTTTTTTAAATTTCAAACACAGTATTTTCGCAAGGTATTTCTAGAATATTTCCCCATTTTCTTATTCCTAAGAGGTTAAGAGGTTAGAAGATGTTGCAAAGTAGTCGGTGCTTGAAATAAAAAAAAAATTATTTTTCGTACAAGTTGGGGAATTTAGGCCGTTTGTCCTACTGTGCAGCGTTCGCCTCTCATTGGTCAATGTTTAAACTTCACTGTTAACTACATATTATCCCTTTTCTTATAACGAGTTAATTGAAAATAAATAAATAAATAAACCTTTCTGGAACTACAAAGATGGTGTGGACAAAATTTGGTACAGATTGGTTCAGTAGTTTTTGTGGTTAGTGCTCAGAAAAATGGCTCGTCATTTTATATAATAGTACAGATAGCCTCTGATAGTTTCTTTATTTGCTCTTGGTTTATGTATGGCATTATGCTAAGATACTTAGGGATATCATTGTTCTTTGTTCTTTTGACTTTGAACCTTGGCAACACGAAAGAAGAAAGGAGATGAGAAGCAATCTTCCTCTGACCTCTCGATGTGAATAGGTTCGAGAGGGGGGGGGGGGCAAACACAATATTCTTCTTTCTCAGTCTTATGCTCGTCGAGCTTTTCTTCTTGTCCTTTATCATTCTGTCTTCGGCATGAAATATTTTCAACTTAATATATGGAAAGTAAGACTTGTTTTTCATCCTTGTTTCAAATATGAAAATAATAATTTATTAATTATTTATTACTATTTTGTGGGTGAAGAGGAGTTAAATGATAAAATACTAGATTTTCAACTTTTAATAATTAAACTAAATAATTATTTATCTTTTATAATTCATTCACTATTATCTTCATCATTCATTCACTATTAATTTATGGAAAATATTAAAAAAAAAAAAAAAAAAAAAAAATACTATGCGAAATATACAATATGAAAGAATTTATAATTGTGATTGTGAAATTAATATTTTGACATCAAATCCTCTTAAAAAACATACATTATAGCTGAGCCTTTCAATTGATGGAATGACTAACTCTAAGTTCAACATTTTTCAATAAACCACTTTTAATTATATATTATCTATAGGAAATTCAAACTTTTTTCCTTTGCAAAACTGTAGCAGAGATATTCAAATATAACAGTTTCCTAAAATAGCCATTGTGCTCTTAACCATTTATAAAATACTGAATACTTATAAAATAAGTATTGAAAAGATAAAGACAGTAATTTTAGGAGTCACTTCCTAACTTTTACACAATTATGCCTAATTTACACAAGCTTAGTTCATGTGATTAGTACTTGTCACTTACACAATTTACCAGTGTGTAAACCTGATGATCAGTGCTAAGTACCAGTGAACGCGGAAAGTGCTATTGAATAAGTGCCTAGTTACACGAGCTTAGTACTTATTTTTATTATTTGTCATTTATACACAGGTACCTACGTGTAAACAAGATGATTAGTGACAAGTCATAGTAAACGAAGCAATTGCAAATGGATAGAAAGCGATTCTAATTCCTAAGCGACAAGTGAGTTTCCCCTTTACTACTACTCGACTGTCATTTGTCACCTCGTGTAAAAAGCCCGTATAAGTGATTAATGATAAGTGTGGTTGAGTTTGTTTAAGTTAAACTATTATGACGTCGGGAAAGTTGAATTCTGATACCACAATTAAATTCATTCAAGAATTCGAATCTGAAGAATTCTTGTGCAATAAAAATCTTCGTCATATTAAAATAAACTCGCAAGGGAGTCAGCATTCTAATTTTATTATTATTATTATTATTATTATTGTGTGTGTGTTTGTTAAAAAAATTATAGTTATATTAAACAAAAAACTAAAACATTTTTACATTATATATAATACACAACATTATCGCTTTCTTCAACTTCACTTTTTTTTTGGTATATCGTAATATTTATGGTGAATAGATGGAATATATGTCTTTTTTTCTTCGAGTTATATAGTTCGAGAAGTTGGTTATATTGAATCAGAGTCAACTTTAGCACTTCTAAAGACGAGTATATTTATGATGGAGCTGATATGCCTTCTACTACAAGTGTGTGGTCAGTCTGGTTAATATTCCCAAAATCTTAAAAACAAATTTTATATTTATTATCACATTAAATTGGGAATTTCTATGTTTTTTTGTTTTTTGCATAAATATTCTTGCTTATAAATAACCAAAATGCTCCGAGAAATGAATAGATTTAAATCTCGAGATGTTGCCTTCTAGGTAGAGATTAAATTTTCGAATAATTCTGCTGGAACCAGAAGCTCAGTACTTTTGCCGGAAAAAAACAAAGTATTTTGGGAAGTGGCTGTTATTCCTTAAATCTCTTTAAATATTTGTTTTTTCTTCCATTTTATTAGCCGCCACCCAAAAGTTTAGCTCACAGGCTTCACTTCATATTATTCTTATGATTGTGATGATAGGGTTGCGGCTTGACCGCTATTTCATTCTGGCTTCTTTCCTCCAAGCATTTGTGCGAAGGACACAGAGTAGGTGGCAAAATAACCTCTGTTCTTAATAGATTCTTCTTTCTGTGGCTCTAGAACCTATTACAGAGGTTTTCGTATGTTTGACATCCAATAGTTAGCTAGATGCTCTAGCTGGCATAGGGCACACTTAGCACTGTTAGATTTCGGACATTTTGAAGATTTGCAAAGTATCCCAGACATATCTCGGCATGTGGTAGCAGTAACTTTTTTTTCAAATCCAGGTATGGGTTCTGAATCAATGACAAAAATGTCTTTTGGAACATTTGTGACCTGCAAAGCATTAAGACCCATAGCTCTTCTTTGATTGTTTCGACTTGCCTATACCAACATTCAACCACCCTATGCGATCATTCTTCCTTAAGCCAATAGCTATGAAAAACAGCTTAGGTGTTTGACAAATATTTCACTGTGAGACGGTACGAATCGGATGAGTCTAGAATGATTTGAGTGGATTTTAGTGTTCACACATGTATATTTTCACAAATCGACTTTTCTGTTTAATTCATAACACATTAGGGAAAAATTGTTGATGATATTAATGAAAATAGGAGGCAGATTTAGCACATTGGGGATACAGATGACCACTCCATAGTTTCAGTAGGTGTGCTGAAAGGATTTGAAGGCAGTGACAGGAAAGGATTTGGTGTAAAGAAGAGTGATTCTTTGTTAATTTCTTATTTGAAGTTTCGTAGAGAGCGTCATTCATTGGTGGTGTAGTGAAGAGCGTTTTAATTTTTTTGAGCGATTTAGTTTATGTTTGGTGGGGTTCATACGAACTGTTTCAAGAGATCGGCTTCTTTAGATTGACTAGTTTTTGAGGACCTCACGATGTGGAAATATCTCATTTATAGGCGTCTTGTAATAAGGGAAATAAATAAAAAATAATTAATTTCATTTCATTTAAAAAAAGATATGTTTGTAATGCTTTGTCATGAGAGAAAGCAGTGCCTTCTAGAACAGAGAGCTGTTACGCACTAAATTCAAGGGATTTCTTTTCAAGATCCCGTGGCACACAAGAAGACACGTATCATTCAATGTTTAATGATTGTTCTCTCTCATTTTATCACTCAAGCACATTAACTAGTGTTTCTGAACGAAAATTTGGAAACAAAATCTGACTAAAAGGGGAAATATGAAATTAAAGAGGGATGAAAACGATAACTTTCTATAGTTGACGCAAGAGCAATACTTCATTCAATTTAATTATTTAAAGAAAAAAAGTAAAACCTTCCAACATTTTTATATTACTAAGCTGGATTGGTAAATATACTTAAATACCAGTTTTACACCAATTGATTTGTAATTCTCCTCTAGTTGAATTGCTTCCTTTGAAAAATTTATTATTATGCTGCCTAATTCAGGAATAGCTTATCCTTTTACAACAATAAAGTTTCTAACTCACTTTTTTTTAAAATCCAATTAGTTTTTCCACTTTACATTGTGTTAGGTATAACTAATAATATAACTAACTCTCATGAGTATAAATTTAATGACAGTATAAAAATAATGACTTAACTAAAACATAAATAGTGTACTCATTAAAATTAAAAACTGTCACATACGTTGCTGTATTGGTCCAAACCCATTTTCTCGAATGGTATCTTTATGGCTCCTTACGAATCAACAAATCTCCCAACTTACATCCCACACAAATCTCGATAATCCTCCGAGGAGTCCGAAAAGAAGATGATCTAGAAACCTTCAACTGAAAAATTTATTGAAATCCTATTAGGCTCTTTATAAGTTATTGTAATATTTTCCCTTATATTTATTTGATTTGTATATTTTATACGGTTTTATCAATGACAAACTAAGGTTTAATACCAATCAATGACTAAAAAAAAAAAAAAAAAAATAGAAAGAGATCTGGGAGTAAATAAACGATTTTATGAAAACCTGGTTCCATCAGGGAACAATTCGAAAATTTTAAAAATAATATAATCAGAACGCAAAACAAGAAAATGAGAAGAATTAACATAAAAACTGAACTTCTTAACAGATCCTACTAAATTAAAGCGAAATCTTAATGTTTTTTTTTTGTTTTTTTTTTTTTATTCATTTGTTTAATTTTTTATTGTTACATATAGGGAAAGGTCATATATTTATTTTCAATTATATTTATTAAATCAATTAAATTTTATATTGATTATAATCGTTTCTTGAATTGAACGAAATCATTTTAGAATGTGAACAATAACTGTAATGAGCTATGAGCTCTTACAAAGTACTTAAATACGTGACCTTTTAATGGATTATTGAATAAGGAAAACAGAACTATTTACGAAAACATACTTAATTTATACTGTTATATAAAAGGCTTACCTTTTATTTTTCGTTTGTTATCAATAACCAGGAAAACTACCGAACGAAATGTTAAACACGTCATCTTTATAGTTCCAAGGAGGTTTAACAATAACATTTACTTAATTGAATTAATTTAATATTAAAAAAAACAATAATATTTGAATGACAGTAAAGTTTATAAATTGACCTATAGGAGGCGTGCGCCATTCAACATGAGAGGCTACATGAAAGGTACAGTAAATACGGATTTAAATTTTTAAAAAATACTTATATTCAATGAAATTAATCAAAAATATTTAAATATGTGGTGCAACATTTGGATCCCAGTGAAGTTTGAAAATCGACCGATTGTCGTTGGCATCATTCCTCTCTAGAGTTTAGAATGGTAAAACTACATAACCCATCTGTACCAAACTTTAACTACTTTATATTGATAGTTTTAGGAAGGTTCAGCAGTCAAGAGATCTACAATAATAACAATTTAAATGTTCAAGTTTGATTGGCAGAAACGAAGTTTGTCAAACTGTCCAATACTTTTATGATCGGAAATTAAATTCATTCAGATGAAATCAATAACGCTATTTCTGTCGAACAAAAATTATTACCAAATCAAAACGTTGATTCTTAACGTTTAACTCATTTATTAAAATTAAAAAATTGATGGTCTAATCATGTTTTTACGTAATCTTCAAAATCCTAATCCTAATCCTAAGCCTTTTATATAACAGTATAAATTAAATATGTTTTCGTAAATAGTTCTGTTTTCCTTATTCAATAATCCATTAAAAGGTCACGTATTTAAGTACTTTGTAAGAGCTCATAGCTCATTACAGTTATTGTTCACATTCTAAAATGATTTCGTTCAATTCAAGAAACGATTATAATCAATATAAAATTTAATTGATTTAATAAATATTATTGAAAATAAATATATGACCTTTCCCTATATGTAACAATAAAAAATTAAACAAATGAATAAAAAACAAAACAAAAAAAAAACATTAAGATTTCGCTTTAATTTAGTAGGATCTGTTAAGAAGTTCAGTTTTTATGTTAATTCTTCTCATTTTCTTGTTTTGCGTTCTGATTATATTATTTTTAAAATTTTCGAATTGTTCCCTGATGGAACCAGGTTTTCATAAAATCGTTTATTTACTCCCAGATCTCTTTCTATTTTATTTTTTTTTTTTTAGTCATTGATTGGTATTAAACCTTAGTTTGTCATTGATAAAACCGTATAAAATATACAAATCAAATAAATATAAGGGAAAATATTACAATAACTTATAAAGAGCCTAATAGGATTTCAATAAATTTTTCAGTTGAAGGTTTCTAGATCATCTTCTTTTCGGACTCCTCGGAGGATTATCGAGATTTGTGTGGGATGTAAGTTGGGAGATTTGTTGATTCGTAAGGAGCCATAAAGATACCATTCGAGAAAATGGGTTTGGACCAATACAGCAACGTATGTGACAGTTTTTAATTTTAATGAGTACACTATTTATGTTTTAGTTAAGTCATTATTTTTATACTGTCATTAAATTTATACTCATGAGAGTTAGTTATATTATTAGTTATACCTAACACAATGTAAAGTGGAAAAACTAATTGGATTTTAAAAAAAAAAAATGTGAGTTAGAAACTTTATTGTTGTAAAAGGATAAGCTATTCCTGAATTAGGCAGCATAATAATAAATTTTTCAAAGGAAGCAATTCAACTAGAGGAGAATTACAAATCAATTGGTGTAAAACTGGTATTTAAGTATATTTACCAATCCAGCTTAGTAATATAAAAATGTTGGAAGGTTTTACTTTTTTCTTTAAATAATTAAATTGAATGAAGTATTGCTCTTGCGTCAACTATAGAAAGTTATCGTTTTCATCCCTCTTTAATTTCATATTTCCCCTTTTAGTCAGATTTTGTTTCCAAATTTTCGTTCAGAAACACTAGTTAATGTGCTTGAGTGATAAAATGAGAGAGAACAATCATTAAACATTGAATGATACGTGTCTTCTTGTGTGCCACGGGATCTTGAAAAGAAATCCCTTGAATTTAGTGCGTAACAGCTCTCTGTTCTAGAAGGCACTGCTTTCTCTCATGACAAAGCATTACAAACATATCTTTTTTTAAATGAAATGAAATTAATTATTTTTTTATTTATTTCCCTTATTACAAGACGCCTATAAATGAGATATTTCCACATCGTGAGGTCCTCAAAAACTAGTCAATCTAAAGAAGCCGATCTCTTGAAACAGTTCGTATGAACCCCACCAAACATAAACTAAATCGCTCAAAAATTAAAACGCTCTTCACTACACCACCAATGAATGACGCTCTCTACGAAACTTCAAATAAGAAATTAACAAAGAATCACTCTTCTTTACACCAAATCCTTTCCTGTCACTGCCTTCAAATCCTTTCAGCACACCTACTGAAACTATGGAGTGGTCATCTGTATCCCAATGTGCTAAATCTGCCTCCTATTTTCATTAATATCATCAACAATTTTTCCCTAATGTGTTATGAATTAAACAGAAAAGTCGATTTGTGAAAATATACATGTGTGAACACTAAAATCCACTCAAATCATTCTAGACTCATCCGATTCGTACCGTCTCACAGTGAAATATTTGTCAAACACCTAAGCTGTTTTTCATAGCTATTGGCTTAAGGAAGAATGATCGCATAGGGTGGTTGAATGTTGGTATAGGCAAGTCGAAACAATCAAAGAAGAGCTATGGGTCTTAATGCTTTGCAGGTCACAAATGTTCCAAAAGACATTTTTGTCATTGATTCAGAACCCATACCTGGATTTGAAAAAAAAGTTACTGCTACCACATGCCGAGATATGTCTGGGATACTATGCAAATCTTCAAAATGTCCGAAATCTAACAGTGCTAAGTGTGCCCTATGCCAGCTAGAGCATCTAGCTAACTATTGGATGTCAAACATACGAAAACATCCGTAATAGGTTCTAGAGCCACAGAAAGAAGAATCTCTTAAGACCAGAGGTTATTTTGCCACCTACTCTGTGTCCTTCGCACAAATGCTTGGAGGAAAGAGGACAGAATGAAATAGCGGTAAAGCCGCAACCCCATCAACACTCTCAACCTCATAATCATCTTTCAATATTCCGATCACAATATCCCGCAAATGCACACTCTCATTTAAAGTTTGACCATCTATAATTAGCCTAACTATTCACTACTTTCATTACTCATTTGAATAATAATAATAATCACTACATTCATTAGTTATATTTCTTGTAAACCAATAAAATAAGTACAAGCATCAATAAGTACAATTCTCGGAGCTAGAAGTAAGGACCTATACTTACCAACTTATTCCCTCCACCAATACCAATGGCAGTATATAGCAACGACATTTATAAAGATGATAGCAAGGGAATTCTGTAAAACTTTAAAGGTAGTGTGTTCATTGAGCGAACTATGTAAGGAATCTCCAACGAGGAATGGCTTAGGTTAATTAATATTTCTTTAGCAAGGCAGCGACCCTTGAGCTTACTAAGAATAATATGAAGTGAAGCCTGTGAGCTATACTTTTGGGTGGGGCTAAGAAAATGGAAGAAAAAACAAATAGTTTAAAATATTAAAAGAGATTTTAGGAATAACAGCCATTTCCCGATATACTTTTTTCCGACAAAAGTACTGAGCTTCTGGTTCCAGCTGAAATATTTGGAAATTTATTCTCCACCTAGAAGGCAACATCTCGAGATTTAAATCTATTCATTCCTCGGAGCATTATGGTTATTTATAAGGTTGGATATTTATGCAAAAAACAAAAAAACATAGAAATTACCAATTTAATGTGGTAATAGATATAAAAATTTGTTTTTAAGATTTTGGGAATATTAACCAGACTGACCACACACTTGTAGGCATATCAGCGCCATCATAAATATACTCGTCTTTAGAAGTGCTAAAGTTGACTCTGATTCAATATAACCAACTTCTCGAACTATATAACTCGAAGAAAAAAAGACATATATTCCATCTATTCACCATAAATATTACGATATACCAAAAAAAAAGTGAAGTTGAAGAAAACAATGCTGTTGTGTATTATATATAATGTAAAAATATTTTAGTTTATTTTATTTTTTATTTAATAAATTAATGTTTGTCTAATATACCTTGTTATTTTTTTAACAATCTCACATGCAACAAAAATAATAATAATAATAATAATAAAATTGGAATGCTGACTCCCTTGCGAGTTTATTTTAATATGACGAAGATTTTTATTCTACAAACATTCTTCAGGTTTGAATTTTTGAATGAATTTAATTGTTGTATCAGAATTCAACTTTCCCGACGTCATAACAGTTTAACTTAAACAAACTCAACCACACTTATCATTAATCACTTATACGGGCGTTTTACACGAGGTGACAAATGACAGTCGCGTAGTAGTAAAGGGGAAACTCGAGGTTACAATGGCTGTTTTAGGAAACTGTTATATTTGAATATCTCTGCTACAGTTTTGCAAAGGAAAAAAGTTTGAATTTCCTAGAGGTAATATATAATTAAAAGTGGTTTATTGAAAAATGTTGAACTTAGAGTTAGTCATTCCCTCAATTGAAAGGCTCAGCTGTAATGTATGCTTTGTAAGAGGATTTGATGTCAAAATATCGATTTCACAACCACAATTATGAATTCTTTCATATTGTATATTTCGCATAGTATTTTTTTTTTTTTTTTTTTTTTTTTTAATATTTTCCATAAATTAATAGTGAATGAATGATGAAGATAATAGTGAATGAATTATAAAAGATAAATAATTATTTAGTTTAATTATTAAAAGTTGAAAATCTAGTATTTCATCATTTAACTCCTCTTCACCCACAAAATAGTAATAAATAATTAATAAATTATTATTTTCATATTTGACACTAGGATGAAAAACAAGTCTTACTTTCCATATATTAAGTTGAAAATATTTCATGTCGAAGACAGAATGATAAAGACAAGAAGAAAAGCTCGACGAGCATAAGACTGAGAAACCCCCCCCTCGAACCTATTCACATCGAGAGGCCAGAGGAAGATTGCTTCTCATCTCCTTTCTTCTTTCGTGTTGCCAAGGTTCAAAGTCAAAAGAACAATATAATACCCCTAAGTATCTTAGCATAATGTCATACATAAACCAGAAGCAAATAAAGAAGCTATCTGTACTATTACATAAAATGGCAAGCTATTTTTCTGATCACTAACCACAAAAACTAATGAACCAATCTGTACCAAATTTTGACCACATCATCTTTGTAGTTCCAGAAAGGTTTAGCAATAATAAAATTTAATAATTTTCAATCAATTCGTTATAAGAAAAGCGATAATATGTAGTTAGCAGTGAAGTTTAAACATTTACCAATGAGAGGCGAACGCTGCACAGTGGGACGAATGGCCTTAATTCCCCAACTTGTACGAAAAATAATCTTTTTTTTTATTTTAATCCCCGACTACTTTGCAACATCTTCTAACCTCTTAGTAATAAGAAAAAGTGGAAATGTTCCCTGAAATACGTAGCCCTGCGAGGCTTACTAGACAAATAGTTGAATTCTACAAACAAAGGAGTAAATCTAAAACAGACCCAATGAAGTGGATTAGTGAAATCAAAACTGATCTTAAACTAGCCGGAATCGCACCAAAGGATATTCCAAACCGGGTAGTTTTCAGGTCTAAAATTTACACGTGACAAGTTAACCAGTACGAGAAACCTAAGAAGACTGGAACAACATAGTCTCAAGATAGAAAAGAAGCCCACAGCAGAAGAATGAAGGAAGTGTGGACACGAAGAAAGGAAAAGCATGCCTTTTCGGTCTATGCGTAGTCTCAATAGGCACATTCGCAAATAATAATAATAAATAAAGGTACCAAAAATTTCTGTACATGCAAGGTAAAATTTGCGATATTTTTTTTTTGTTTTTCCTTTTGATTCTCAGAGGTAATAGAGTTTAAACATAAATTATTTTTCATTCGTTCGTTGGTTGGACTGACACTACAATCCATTTATGATATTAGTCTCCAACAGCTTTTTACATTCGGCCCCACATTTCGGCTATCCTTGGCATATCGTCTCCAGCGGTGTACACCTAAAGCCCTCAGGTCTGCCACAACATCAAGCCATCAAGTAGAGGTTTCCTAAAGATCACCTGACTTCCTGTAAAGAAGTTTCTTGGGGTCTTTAGCGTTCTTTAGACATTACCATTCTATTAGAGATTCTCTTCACTTGTCTCAACCATCTGAAGCCCTTAGAGTTCCTGAATATATTTTATTCACCGGGAAATAGTTCTTAGGACTCCATAAAACTATACCTTAAGTCCAAACAGGGTTAATACTGGTCACATTGATAAGTCTTTAAAGTTTAAATCTTTTTTTAAGTAATTAGTGGAGAATTCGAAATCGGTGAGCAGCTTCTTGTCTTTTTGTATAAGGGTTTTATGTCATAAATAATTTTATTTATATTACTTTCAGCTAACACATATCCTAACGTTTTTTGAAAGCGGGGATGGAAGTTGTTTTTAAAATTTATTATCATTAATATAATCTTAAAATTGAAAAATCTCATAATGCTGTTAAAATAAATCAGAGACATGCCATGCAGACCCCATCCTTTTTAGACAAAACTAGGCTATGTTTTATTTTTTTTTTTTTTCAGGGATTAAAATGAAAAGAAGAGAACAAAGAAGAGAAATAAAGTCCAGCCATTCTTCAATTCTTCGCCAGTTTTCATAAAATGAAATGGAAGGCAGGTAGCTTCTAATCAACGTATTTACTTATGCTTTAACCCCTCACGGCTTGATAATTCTCACGGTCGAGTAAATTTCATATTCAATATGTCCAGCTTAGTAATAAAATTTAGTTTCCTAATTTTTTTTTAGTATCCTAATTTTTTTTATTTTTTAAAATAAATTTTCCCCTTCCGTCTCGACCCCTCCGTTTTTTTTTTGTTTTTTTTTTTTCATTTAGTATTGTGTGATATTAATTATTTAATTTGTAGGTTTATTGGATGAAGTGGTTATGTAAAGGAACACAGTATTGAGTAATTTATTTATAAAGTTTTTTTTGTTTTTGTTTTTACATTTTCCTTCAGTAAAAAATGTTACATAGCCCTTTTATCTTCTTCATATCTCTTTTTCTGGTTATTTTGAAATACTCAGATGTTGCTACGTAACACTTCTGGACATAAATCCTACATCCAATTAACTAGATTTTTAATTAACATAATAAAACCGTTCAATTTTTTAACGAAGAAAAGATTTTTCGATTAAATAAAAACATTAGTTATAATAAAGTTTAAATATTTCACGTGATAGAACAAGTAAGTAATCCTATAAGTTTTTAGTTCTGGATCGATAAACTAATCTGAAATTGCTATCCCATTTGGAGTAAATTATAAACCTGAAAGATAACCTAAAATATGCTGTGACTGAAGTAATTATTATTTCGACCAATAATTTCATTGGAAGTAACCAATTATTTCGATATTAACAATAACTCCGAATGCTCTGGTTGCAAAATATTTATCAACATTAGCAGTATCTGATGAATAAATTGTTCATTTTCTTCCATTAATTTTTGTTGCCTTAGGAATCCTTTTAATCCCTAAATACATACTTCGAATAACATATATTCGTACATTCTCTACCTGCTATTTCACGCGTAAAAAGCCCAAATCCTTGTTCAAAAGAATATCCTTCCTTTTTACATTTTTTTTTAATTTCATCTGACTTGACTTAGATTTATGGAATCATTCGCATTTTTAAAATGCAGTTGCAATGTCAGAAGATAAAAATTCAAAGCCCAAAGGAAGCATCCGAATGCATTAGTGTCACAGAAGTTAAGTCAGTCATTCGTTGGAATACTGCCGCAATTTGGTTCGTCTGGGAGAGAAGTAATGCTTAGTGTTTAGTGAAACTTCGAAAGCGTTTTGCATTTTGAGCTTGCTCTTGATGGTCGGGCAGTGGACATAAACTATTACAGTGAACAGTTTGACATAGTTTATGAAGTTTTGAGTGCAAATTAACCCCCCGTCAACAGGAGCAAAGCCATCTCGTAACACAGCAATGGGCACATCGTTCTAGTTTGACCGAGAAAAGCTAATCAGAACCATCATGGAGTAAACTTGTTGCCCCATCTGCCGTATAACCCAGATATCGCACAATCAGATTATTGTCTGTTTATATTAATCGCTCTTTTTTTTAAAAGGTCGCATGTTCGATAATTATTATGACGCAAGAATTTGATGTGAAGATTTCTATGCCTCAAAAACAAAGGAGTGGTATCGAAATCAAATCCAGTTACTAAAACAATATGGGTTCTCACCTAGAAGAGAATTATTCAGTAATGTTTAAAACAATCTCAAATAAAGCTTTACTTCTTTAAGCACAAAGACTTTTGTTACAGCTTAGCATTCATACAGCACTTTATATTACTATAATATACTAGCATATCCCGTCCCGGCTTCGCCCCCTCTCATAAGTGATGAATTCAGATAATTTTAAATAATATAATTGAAGTTTTATTTGATAATCGATAAAAATTTTGTATTGAAGTATGCAATTGAGTACAATTTCTTCAATGATATTTAAAGCATAGCTATAATTTTTGACCTGTTACCATAGCACATATCAATTTCAATCTATGAGTTGGTTATCCAGAGGGATAGAAACTATAAAGCAACTCTTGCGGATAATAGACTGCATTAACAGTGCTTACAACTAAAGGTCCATGAATCATATTTCTACAAAAAATATCAAAAAGCAAAGAGTTAAAATTTTGAATTGGTAATAATTTTCGCTCAGCAGAAATATTTGAAACATAAAAACATATGAAATTTTGGCAAACCTCGTTTCTGCCACTCAACAGTGTTCATTTAAATTTGTACCATTATAAATTTTATTATTGCTAAACCTTCCTAAAACTATGGAAATGATTTAGTTAAAATTTTGTGCAGATGGGTGCAACAGTTTAGCGGAACGGTGCTAACCAAATATCGGTTAATTTTCAAATTTCATTGGTATCCACAAGTCGCCCCACATATTTATATTTTTTTTAAAATAACAATTTAATATAAAATAAGTATATTTTATCATTAATTAGTAGTTCTATATAACACCGTACGTTTGTAACCTCTCTTTAATGGTGCTCGCCACCTATCGCTTGATTATCAAACTTCATTGCGCACCACATATTTATCGCTTTTTTTTATGGCAATTTTAATGTAAATCCGTAAATTTTATTATTGCTAAACCCTGCTTTAACTATGAAGATGATGTAATAAAAATTTGGTACAGATTGGTTCAGTAGTTTTCGTGTTTAGAGATCACAAAGGAAAAATAGCTTGTCCTTTTATATATTAGAATAGATTTCCGTTTGTTTTATACAGTTTCTTTCCCATCCTTCATATTATACATATGTATGTTAATTCTAAATTGTATTGTTATTCTTATAATCAAAATGGATAAAATAAGTTTAAATATAAGAGCAATAATAACCCCTAGTTTTAAAAATGTTCTGAGTTTAACCATCCGACGCTCGTGGTCGCATTATTACAAGGGTCGCGTTGTATCTATGAGATACACTATTGTATTTTTATCCTTAACATAGAATATTCCCCAAAATTTTTAATGTTTTTGTACATACATTACTTACCGTCTATTGCTCTTGGAATAAATATATATTCTGAAAACGAACAAAATAATTTTATTTTATGATAAAAGGAATAAAATAACCGAGAAAAGGAAAAATGAAATTCTAAGGAAATGACAAGGCCTTTCAAAAGACAAACGCATTATAATTAAAAAATAATTGTACTATGTATACTAAAAATCTTTAGTTTATCTACAAATTCATTTTGTAGTAATAAATGCAATAATTAAACATTAAAACATTAACAATTACTCATCAAAAATTATTTTTAGAGGAGCTTATGAAAAAAATAAATAAATAAATAAAAAATTTAAATTTAAAAAATTCGCCTGCGACAAAAATAAATATTTAAGAGGATAGTCGCGGTATTTCTGAGACAAAATTCAATGTTTACACAAAAGTAAAACTGTCGTTTAATTTTATAAAGAAAGTCACTGTGAAGAAGAATAAGATAACAATCGATTAATCGAAAACAAACTAGAGCGTTAATGTTACTTACACGATTGCTCGCGGTGTATCCTTAATAATCATGTGTAATGGCTCAGCTGTAACGTGATCGGGCAGGTTTGACAAACGAGAAGGAACTAGACTAGAAGGAACACATGAAAGTAGAGCGCCGGTCTTCCGTTTTTTTTAAACATAATCGCCGTCTTAAATGTATTATGTATCTGAGATATACCCGCAGGCGTCGCACAGTGGGACGAAACGGTGTTTTTTCTAGACATCGCAATTTAAGCCTTAAAAAATGTTTTCATCGACTTCAAATTTCATATGGGTATGTTTTCCAGGGTGTAGAATTTGAATCTGAAGTCTGTTTTTGCCTATCATTTCAAGATTTTGCTCTGTTAACCAATAGTGTGTCCAAAAAAATCCACCCGCGATAATTAAGTAAGTGATGATTTAAAAAAAAAAAAGTTGACTATGGTTCCAAGCTATCAAAACATGTATCTGGATACAGACTGATGGGTCAGTTGCTGCCTGTATGTTTTTATAGCTATTGTTGTCATTTGTCAACAACAAACGACTATACAATAACTAAGACTATTTGTGGATCACGTTGAGATCATGGAGTGCAACGGATTTACTGTAGGTAAATTTAATTTTACCTACTCCTAATAATATATACTTTTTTCTTCTTCTATTTTTTCTCTTTTTTATTCATTTATATACATTTTTTTCAATTATTTTTTTTCTCCAATCTTTATTTTATTCATCAATTAGCGTATAAATTCATTTGATAATTATTGCTTAAATTTCATCTTAACTCAATTCTTTTAAATTATAGTTAAATTATTACAGTATTATTCTAAAAATATCTTATGTATTATTATAAAAATAGTTTGTATAATTATTTATTTAAGTATGCGTTATGTCGAGATATAAATGCATGAGAACGCGTAGAAATATATGCACCTATTGCTGGGCGCCTATTACCATTACTGCAATGTGGAAAAACGTAAGAAAAGAAAATAACTAAGACTAAACATTTTGAAATTAACAAAATACATTTCTAAACTAAAAATTACAAATATTGTTTTGTTTTTCATAACTGGGAAAGGTACAAATAAAAATAAAGGTTGATGGTTTAATTAGGTCGAATTACAGCATTAGAAATATATAAACTATGCTTAACCACGGGTTAATTCGGCCATATTCGGAAAATAATAGAACGTATTTATCTCATTAAATACCTAAGGTAAAAGTCTATGAAGTCAATTTTTTGGACAAATTTGGACGTTTTCTTCAACACGCAATAATGTCCTCGAAACACCCTGAAAGTTACTCCACATGTCATTGTTTTATAAAATCCTAATTCTTTCTAATGATAAAATCATCACTACTAATTTTTTTTTTAGTTTGAATAGACTAGTACGAAATAGAAAGTAATTTTTTATTTGAGATTTTGAGGTATAATTATCAGTAAAATTTAAAAAGTTACAGGAACTTCGTGTACTAGAATTTCGTGAATTTTTTTGTCAATTTTCATTACATTTTTATTTTTACAAAAGCATTTTCACAATGTATTTCTAAAAAATTTCCACATTTTCTTATTCCTAAGATGTTAGAAGATGGTGCAAAGTGGTCGGAGATTGCAATAAAATAGTTTCAATTTTTAGTGCATGTCTGGAAATTAGGGCCATTCGTCCAGCTGTGCGTCGGGGGGGGGGGGGGGGGTTAAAAGCCTTCTTCGTACTTGATAAAGAGAACAGTGTAATTATTATAAATTTCCAATTGCATAATCACCTGCGCTTGCCCATGGTGTGGAGGACCACACCTCATCGAGGAATGCCCCAAGAAAGCCTCAGCTGATCCAGTCTGCACCAACTGTCGGGGACCTCATGCCGCTTTCTCCAAAGAATGCAGTTACCGACAGGGGCTCATTCGACAGAGGAGGGCCAAGACCAGCAACGCCCCGGCCAATGTACCAGCTCCAGCACCGGCCCCGACGATGGACGAGAGGAATTTCCCTCAGCCCAAGCCTGCACGAGGAAGCCGCTCCTTCGCGGAGGCATCTGGAATGGACAAGCAGCAGCAGCAGCAGCCGTCGACCTCTTCGAAGAAGCCAGCCAAGCAGCCCCGGGTCATCATCGAGGAACCAACTGAGGTGACAACATACGCTGTTCCAGTAGTGGATAACACCCTGTTATACAGAGTCATCGGTCGCACGGACCAGATGATGGATGCCATGACCAACCTGATGGGTCTCGTGTCAAGACTTCTTCAAAAACAAGATGGGTGAAGAAATCATCTTGAACTTTAACATCAGAGGCTTCGGCAAAGGACATGCAGAACTAGAGGTACTCCTGCTACAATACAGACCGGCGATGGTGGCCCTGACCGACACCATGCTCTCCCCAGCGACCAGACTGCACATCACAGGATACAGCGTCTACAGGGAGACCGTCAGGGATGGTGAACAGCAGGGAGTCGCCATCTTGGTGAGGAAGGACCTGTCATCGCGACTCGTCCAGAACCCGGTGGATTGCTGTGATGGCGTACACATGATCACGGTGGATGTGCGGCTCAAGCACAGGTACACGTTTGCCTGTGTCTACAGGAGACCCCGGGCGGCAAATACACCTGTTCGCGACCTGTTGCTTCACGCACAGTCACGTAGCAGGTTTGTCGTCCTGGGCGACCTCAACGCCAAGCATCCGGCGTGGCTGTGTCGCAGCAGCAATCCGCTGGGAAACATCATCACCGGGATGCGACTCCAGGTCTACCACACCCTGGCGTTCACACTTTCCGCGCGGACATGGACCCGACTAGGACATCGACTCTGGACCTACTGCTCACCAGGGACATGCACAGCGTCACCGAATGCCGAGCACTGCCGTTCAGCACCTCCGATCATCGCCCTGTACTCTACATCTTCGAGGGTACTTCAGCCACACCACCGGCCACGAAGTACAAGCTGCAACAAGCTGACTGGAAAGGGTACAGGGCCTCGATCGAGGAGTGTCTCCCTAAGGTGACGCCTTGCCTGGCCCCTGGTGAGATCGATGCAGCAGTGGAGACCATCACAATCACTATCCTCGATGCAGCCGACCTCAACATCCCGAAGTTTGCTCCTCAACCGAACTACCTCCGACCTCCACCCCAGCACATCCTGGAGTTGATAAAGCAGAGGAACAACCTCCGAAACATCTTCCACCGCACAAGGGACTACGGTCTGAAGCCGTCTATCAACGCCATGACCCGGCAAATCGCCAGGCTCATGAGTGATTGGAAGACGGCCTTGTGGCACGACCAACTGCTACGGACTCACAACGACTATGCACAGTTTTGGAGGTTGGTCCGAACCTTTGTCAGCAAAAGGAGCGGGGTTTTCCTGACCGATGGGGACCGGTTGCTGACACCTGCTGAACAGGCTGAACATCTAGCCCACGCATATGCTGACATGGATGCTGAGAGGACGAGTGATGCCCCGCAGCCACCTCCTGGACCTCTACCCAGCTCCAATGAGACGCCCATCTTCTCAACCTACAAGGAGCTGGAATCAGTCCTGCGCCGCATCAAAGGGAAAAAGGCACCCGGACTGGATGGCATACCCACCACGCTGCTGACGATGTTACCCAGGAGGGCCAAGGCCTTCCTGCTTAACATCTCCATTTCATGCCTCCGGACTGCCTACTTCCCTGTGGCCTGGAAGGAAGCTGTGGTCGTCCCACTCCTGAAACCCAAGAGGTCCGGGAACGTTGCGGAGCATTATCGTCCGATCAGCCTCCTCTCGCACATCAGCAAGGTGTTCGAGCGACTGATCCACCACCACATCCTCGACCACTGCCGCCGTGAAGATGTTATTCCACCAGAACAAACAGGCTTCCAGCGAGGTGTCGCGTGTGTGAACATCATCTGGCCAAACTCCAGGCTCACACCATCGAGCAGATGCACCGGAACAAGGCCACGGCGCTCATCTCGCTGGATTGCACTCAAGCCTTCGATTGCATCTCGCACCCCCTGTTGCTGCACCGACTGGAGGAGTACCGGTTTCCCGTCGCCCTGTGCCGACTGATCGGAAGCTACCTCAGCGGAAGATCATTTGTTGTGCGGGTCGGCGGGAGCCTGTCTTCGCCAGTCCCCACCACCTGTGGTGTTCCTCAGGGATCAGTGCTGGGACCAATCTTGTTCAACATCTTTACGGCGCCAGTGGTATCCATCAAGCACCCTGAGGCGGTAGTGGCTGCATACGCTGACGACGTCGCAGTCTACGCGTCCAGCCAGAACCCCGGCCGGGCCCTCAAGATGGCTGAGAGGGCGACCTCCACCATCGCTGATGCGCTAAAGACATGCGGCATTAAGGTGAACCCTAGGAAGACTGACGCCATAGTGATGTCCTTCTGTAAGCGTGGGAAGTCTCAAAAACTTCCCAAGAGCTTTACAGTAGACGGCATCGAGCAGTCCATCTCCAGCTCCATCTTATACTTAGGCGTCAGTCTCGATAGGCACCTCACCTTTTCGACGCATGTCAAAAGCAGAATCAAGTTGGCCCGGGCGCGGACATACCGCCTCCATCACCTCCTAACCTCTCCTCAGATATCCCTCAGGCTCAAAATCCAGATCTACAAATCCATCATCCGTCCCACCCTCCTCCACGGTGCTCCACTGCTGCATCACATGTACGCAACGACACTTCGCGCCCTCCAGACTTTCCAGAACTCCGTCCTTCGGCGAATCGTCCGCGGTACCAGCCTCCAGAGAGCCAAAAACAGCCGGATCCTCGAGGAGTTGAGGATTCCAACGATACCGGCCTTTATCAGTCGCCGGCACGTCAAATTCTTTGACGGGCTAAGCTTCTGTGCAAACACTCTCTTCAGGGACATAGCCCGACCTCCCAGGCCTGGGAGGTGGCAAGGCGAAATCCCCTTAGCGGACGTACTCGCCGAGGGAAGGGGTTCAGACCATACAGACTGACCCGATACCCACCATCGCCGGCAGAGTGTTTCCTCCGCACTCGACTTGTAGACGGAGTGCCTCCAGCAGACCGAGACCCACCAGAGATGGCATAGCTTTAAATAAAGTCTTAAAATGCCGAAAGGCAATAAAAGATCCTTTTTTTTTTCGTTTCGTTGCATGAAAATAAAATAAAATCGGAGGCTAGGAAAAAAAAAAAAAAAAAAAAAAAAAAAAAAAAAAAAAAAAAAAAAAAAACACAATGGCTTTGACCCCCTATTTTTCTATTATTGTGTTTGATTTCTTCATTAAATCACTTTTATATCTGAATATTCTTCATTTTGTAAAGAAGTAACAATATCGTCGGAAAGAAATTAGTATTTTTTATTTTATTTCCAGATCAAAGTGGTAAGCCTTAGATGGACGATTTAACAATATTAATAATATTTTTACAGTAGAAGAATTACTTCTACGAAAGAAGTACTGGTCACGAAAGAAAACCAATAACAGATGTTGTCTAATAATTTATAAGAATTGTAACTGTAGAATAAAATAACAACAATTCAATAACAATAATTATAAAATAACAATAAATTCAAAGTTCGAAAATTGAGCAAATAAATAAAATTATAATACCATATAAAATACATAGCGAAATATTTTTTTTTAAACTTTTTTATTGCTATTTATTGAAATTCACAACTGTATACAATATATTTAAAATACAACAAGTAAATGTGATGATAATTATAAAAATGTAATGTCAATTGCTTGAAAGCAAAAAACCCATGGAGAGCACTTATAAATGTTCTATATAATAAATTACTATATCAGCAGGTCCCGAGACCATCTTCTTTTCAGGCACCTAGGAGGGTTATCTGGGATACAGTGGAAAACGAGTAGTGATACTAATGGATTTAAACAATTATAAAGTTTGTTAAGAAAGGATAGGTATCTGATTTAGGCTAAGTCAAAGACATAAGGAATATTAAGATCTTTGTGAATAAGTTTGTTTGTGACAAAGTACGGAGCATTGCGGATTTTCCTAAGAATTTTGGATTGAAAGGATCGGATACGAGATGAACTGGATGGTTTAGTGGGGCCACAAAGCTCAACTCCATACTTCCAAATAGGTCTAATGTATGTAAATGACTATTTTGTAAGTAATCGGAAGGTTAGAACGTTTGTCAAGTAAATGTTGAAGGAATCTAACAAAATACTTAAATATGAAAAAAAAAATAAATCAAAGATATAACAAAAATTATATAATAATTAAAAATACTATGAATAAATAATAGAAAAATAAATATAGCTAAAGCAAATACTTTGAGAATGTTAAGGTACTATAACCTTAACAAGTTCCTGGATCATGAACTTTGGTTGTTATTTTCAAAAGAAAGGAGAGGGACTAATAGATGAGAGAAAAATATGTATATTTTATAAAATTTAATTATACAAATTTGATATTATTTTAATCTTTTTTTTTTCTTTCAGATTTTTATTCACACCTTTTATTGGAATAAAAATAAGTCAGTTTTCTCAAATTGTAATTATACAGGCCTTATATGCTAGTGGCAGACTACCACTCAACAGTATCTCCTCCTAGCACGGATTAAAAAGAAAAAAAAAAGATTTATTTCAACGAATCTCTCATCCAGATTTTAATTAAGCCTTCTGATAGTATTTCCTGGTATGTCAGTCGTGGCCATGTTGTTAATGAGTATGTTATTGTGTCCATGAATTATGTTGTGAAATCTTTTTTTAAAGGTTATGTATATTTTCCTTTAGTGTGGGTATTTATAAATCAGAATGAAGTGTGTGGTTTGAAATGTACCAAGGTGATTTCGTGATTAGTCTGAGTATTTTTTTTTGGAATATTTGTATTTTTTTTAAGGTTCTTATTTTTTTTCAGTTCCGTATATTTGTGTGGCGTATGTCCATATGGTTTTAAGTAAGTAAGCTTAAGAGCATACTACCACAAACCCTCTACCTCATCCTACATTCCTACCTTACAAATCGCTCCTTCCGAGTTCGATGTGGCTCTGAATTTTCTGACTGCTATCCTATCCGAGCCGGAGTTCGTCAAGGCAGCGTTCCTGTCCTTTACATCCTCTTCACTGCTGATATTCCTACCACTCCCGACACGTTCCTTGCAACCTTCGCTGACGCTACAGCGATACTATCTTCCCATAATGATCCCAAAACAGCCTCTTCTAACCTACAACATCACCTTTCAAAAATTGAACTATGGTGCAACAAATGGAGAATAAAAGTTAATGAATCTAAATACACCCACATGACTTTTGATCTACGCCGTAGTTCCTGCCCAACTGTCCTATTCAATAAGATCCCATTACCCAAATCTGATACAGTGCGATATCTTGGTTTCACCTTAGACAAAAGACTCACTTGGAACCCACATACTAGACTTAAAAGACAAGAACTTAACAGAAGATTCGGCCAACTGTACCCCATACTATGCAAAACTTTCAATAGACAACAAGCTTTTAATTTACAAGACTATCCTAAAGCCTATCTGGACCTACGGACTAGAAATTTGGGGATCAGCAAAACACTCGAACATCAAACGTATCCAATCCTTCCAATCCAAATTCCTGAGAACCCTAACTAATGCCTCCTACTATGTCTCCAACAAAACCTTACATAACGATCTTAATATACCTTTTGTCCTACCATCCATACCTGTCAAATTTTCAAAATTCCATCAAAAACTTTCCCATCATCCTAATCCACTAGCACGATCCCTATCAAGCTCCACTCACCCCTATAATCCTCCTCGCAGGTTAAAAAGGCAGTGGCCTCGAGATCTATTATAAAATTCGACATGGAGTCCTGGCAATGGCCAGCTTCTCCACTCATGCTTAGAGCGACTGTGCTATAGCGCTCTCACTCAGCCTATATTGGTACTATCTACACCAGTAACGCAGCTGAGAGAGAAGCGCTGGGGTCTCTCAGGACCTGGCTTGTCCCTCCATAAGTGGAGGAACAAGTCTCGTTGGGGGATCCCTCGGATTTGTATATATTGTAAATAAAGTACAAATGTATTTTTAAGGTTTAATTTAATTTAATTTTTTTTTTTTTAATTTTTTTTTTATAATTATTTTTTTTTTCTATTGTATTATATATTATATGGAGATTATTTACTTATTTTATTTTATTATATTTTATTTTGTATCTTTTCTTTGTATTTATTTCTTGTAAATATTGTGTGAATGGATCGTAAGCCATCCATATTACTTATTGCCCACATCGAGGCAGATTGTAATACTTTCTTTAAATAAATGTTTAAAAAAAAAAAAAAAAAAGTAAGTAAGTGTATGTATGTTTTCGTTGTCAGAGTATTGGATACAATAGCTTTAGCTTCTTGTTTCGACTGAGACGTTGTTGTTTTACATGTTGGCCCCATATCATTCTTCTATCAAATATAGGTCCTAATTAATGAATTTCGTTTGCTTGTGGTATGGGTTGATTGTCGATGAAGACAGGTGGGCAAGAGTTATGTCTGAGCGTAAAAATGAGGTGCTGTGATTTGGTGTAATTTAGTTTTTTTTTCCATGATTTGAACCAGTCTTGTAGTATTTTTAATCATTGATCTAAATAAACATCGGCAAAAAACTTCTTTTTTTTATTTACGCAAATGTTATCTTATTTATATCACCGAATATTATTTTTCTTATCGCTGATAAATAAGATAAGATTGAATGTTATTTTCGTGTACTAACGCTGTGTTTTTTTTATTCTAAATTAAAACCCGGAAAACTAGCGAAGAGTAAAAATATTGCGTCGTTATTGATTAATAATAATGAAAACAAATATTTTTTCCATGCTATCACTGGCTAATACAAAATAGTTAATAATAAATTTCTTATAAAAATCACATGTTTAACGATTAACTTTAACATAGAGTAGTCAATAGTGGCAGTCGTGTTCCTTTTTTTTCTTTTTTTCTTTTTCAGAGAAAAGGTTATATTAGTTGCGAACATGTACTTCTCCAATCCCGCTTATAGACACATTAGACCGAAAATCGATACTGGAAGATTGTATGAAGGTACATGTAAGGTATGAAACGGTTATAAATAAATTTAAAACTATAAGTGAAGGTTAACTTATCAAATCTTGGGGAGAGGAGTGACTCAATCTGTACATTAGTAATATTCTCAGAACAGACTGAAAAAGCGACTAAGAGCCGAAGTATTTGCTAAAAATCAAGAACTGATTTTTAATTTTTTTGTTTTATTAAGTGAGTGATACTGTACCGGAATTATGACTTCATTGAGAAAATCTAATTCATCCGATTGAGACACAAAAAAGTTTCCATTCATAAGGCATTACTTACTTCTAGTCACCGAAAAAAAAAAAAAAAAAGATTTTAGAAGAGTGCATCTGATATCAAATCTCAAAAAATTTTGTATAAATGTCTAATTTTTAGTTGGAAGATCAACTTTACATTTTAAACAAAAAATCAACACTTACAATTACAAACTGAAATTAAAATGGACATACGTCTGGCAGATATACCGAACATACTAACAGACTCCAAATTTTTCTCACAAAAACTTTCAGGATTATCAAATACGCACTCTTGTATGTAACATACTGACATACTGACCTTCGCATTACAACAGTTAATGTACATATACGGACCCACTACAACTAGTCCACGAAAAATTACATGGACATCCCAAAGCATCGATAATTGACATGGCCAAAACGCAAATACCAGAAAACACCCTAAGATGGATAAAAAGGAGCTGAACGAGGGACCTTTTCCTCATGAAATTCTGATGACTGCTCAATAGTGTGACCTAATTAGGGAGGTACTAATCCTGGGTTGGATATATCATGTCACTCTCCCGTACTTAACTTAAAATAATTATTAACAATTATTAATAATAAATCTAATCTGTCCCAAATTTTAATTGCAGAATCTTTTTAGTTTAAGGAAGGTTCAGCAATAATAAAATTTACATTTTTTCAATTAAATTGTAGTTAAAAAAGCGATAAATACGTGTTGCCCTGTGAAGTTGGAAAATTGACCGATAAGTGGCGACCACTATTCAAGAGAGGTTACAAAGATAAGGTATTATATATTTGTTATTTGTTTAAACAATCCTTAAAGCAGAACCTTTCTCGATAAGTTTTGCTCGATTTTCTTAAACTTTCTCTATAAGTTTTCTCCAACCATCTCGGTCCGTACCCTTGCGGCGCCATCCTCTCACACCTGCCTAAAGGATGTCTTGCTCCACGTCTTCTAGTCATCTCAATCGAGGACGTCCTCGAATTCTAAAATCTTCTGGCTTTTTTAAAAGTAGTTTTCGAGGTAATCTGTTAGCAGGCATCCCCTCCACGTGTCCCAACCATCTCAATCTTGCTTTCTTTATTTAGGAGACAACATCTGTCTCTCCAAACAATCCCATTAATTCCTCATTTTTTCTTATTCTCCATTCGCCATATAGAGACATTGGGCCAAATATCTTTCTAAATATTTTCCTCTCCCAAACCCCGTGTAGCTTTTTACATCTTTTTGTAAGCACCCATGTTTGCGGAAGTAACGACGGGTTTAATAATGGTTTTATAGACTGTTGTTTTTGCCTTACGCGATAAATATTTAAATCTAAAAACTTTTTGAACTGCAAACTGGTATCTGTTGCCTTCCGCTATTCGTCCCTTGAATTCTGCTATAACATCATTATTTACAAACGACCCTTATATTTTGGGGTTACAAGTGCTATATACAGTTAGAAATTAATAATAATATTTGCTTAGTTCGATTAAATTGTTATGATTAAATATGTGATATGAGTTATGGATCCAAGTGAAGTTTGAAAAACGAAAAAAAAAAAAAAAAAAAAAAAAAAAAAAAAAAAAAAAAAGTGTTATGGCAAAACAATTGAATCCATCGGTACTAAATTTTGCGATCCGTGCGGCGAAGCCGTGACGGGTGTTGGTTGCTAGTTGTATTAAACTTATATTATGAGGTTTTCTGTTGTTTTTTTTTTTCAATTATTTTTATTGATTTCGTATTGCACATATTGTGTGAATGGGCCCGTTAAGCCATCCATATTCCTTGTTGCCCTCTTTGAGGCAGACTGTAATACTTTCTCATAAAATGATTGATTAAAAATAAATAAATAAATAAAATATTTTATTCTAATATAAATTCTTTGAGGTGTCCGGGAACTTGCCGTATTTTTGAATTTCTTGAGGGAATACCCGACGTGAATGGATTGTCTGCAGGCCGGCATCTCAAGAAGATAGTCCCCAAAGGGTATTGGACTAGAGATGGCCGGTTATCGTATCGAGGCTGGTGCTGCTTCTTTTGGAAATAGAATCAATACTAGGGGTCGAACATCAAATGAGTCTCAACCACTTTCATCGTAAAAGTTGTTTCGTAGGACTTCCATGAATTATGTAATTTCGTAGCAACACTCGATACTCTCATACTGCAGTGGTTTAACACAGCCAGCGTTTAAGCGCTTGGAAGGAAGGCGTTAGCATCATTATAACAATAAACCATTTCAATAATGCAATGTCCGTCATCCGCTCTGTCTCGTTCGGATCAGCATTAATGAACAAACTTACCTTACCAAATACAAATATAAATATTATTAAAATAATTAATTAACATGATCTCCAAAGGTTTGATACGTAGAGCCAAATTATCTAGGTAATTTAATTATAAAAGAAAAAGTAATATAGGGAATTAATTGGGTGACTGACATGGAAATAGTAAATGAATTCTACTGCTGTTAAATTAAAAACAATGTATATTCAATTAAGGGTTGACATAAAAAATTACACTAACAAGGCTCGGTCTCTCACGGATATTGTTGGCCAATTTTTTGAGGTTCCTTAAAAAAAAAAAAAAGAAATATTAGAAACGTATTTTGCCGTTCCGACTAACGAGGCCCTAGAAGCCGAGAAAAAACAAATGAAATAGCATTAAACTAATTTAATTTATATCTCGCGTTTAAAAAATGATATTTACATGATTTTTGCCCTCAAATTTGTGTTTATAAGAGCAAATTGAAAAAAATAAAAAAATACATCCGCTTCATTAATCTTGGTTTATGTTGATTAAATTTAAAAAAAAAAATGATTAGATCTTCAAGTAAACTACCTTCACAGAGTTTTTACACAAAAATGACGACAAATTCTAATTCTGCATCCTCAATACATTTAAAAACGTTTATTCAATAAAATCAAAAAATATAATTTCTCACCCTCTTCAAGGGGAATGAAATTTTTTAAACACTCATTGACAACTCTTCTTTAATTGCGATGCTACGCAATTCAATTCGATTGGTATCGCAGGGATAATTAGATCTTTGGCTTTCCTTTGATTTATAGAAACGCAAAATTCGGTGTACGAAAACCTATTCGAAAAGTTGAAAAATCCAAAATACAACTTGATTTTTAATTTTGAGTTTCAAATTAGATAGGAAGAAAGACATCTTAAGTATATCACCATCCTATATTTTGGGTAAAAATTTTAAAATCGATACGTTTAAATGTCTAATCATAATCCAAGTTTTTGTCAATTTAAAAAAAAAAAAAATTACCATTTGGTCAGGCAAATTTTGAAGGTTACGATTTTTCTATTTGAATGAAATTTCGTATTGAAGGGTTCTTTTGAATTCTTAATTAGAATCTGGATACCGATATGAATAGTTCGCTTGCAATACTTAAATTATTATTAATTAATCATTCATCATTTTTGGTAATATTTGTCAATATTACATTTATCAACCAATGATTATTAGTTATATTAAATATATTACAGCTTTTCTTCTGGTTGCTTATCTAAAAGTAACAACATGGACTGTAATAAAAAACTATTCCACTAAAAATTTATAGCAAAGCACTCTAATTTATTTACCTACAGCAAAGACCATGCCCTCATTACTCATAGAAAAACTAACGAAGGGTTCTATCATTTTTTAGGGTTTTATATCAATAAAACTTTGACAAATAGTTTTTTAATCATTTCATCACATTGCTCTACACTAATAATTAAAATCTTTGTGAAAGAGAGAAATGGATTTTTTGTTAATTTCAATTTTATTAGTTTTGGAGTATTCTTTTGTTTTTTTCTAGTTTTTCATTCACTAACAGTAAGTATCTAAATAATAAAATAAAATATTTATTTAAAAGATATTTTTTCATGTGACCATAACTAGTCTTCACTGTGATCATAATCAGTTTATCAAGCTCATGAATGGATTTTGTATGAATATAAAAAAAAAATGTATAATATTTCATGTGAAAGAAAACTTGTAAAAGTGCATTTGTTAATTTAATATCTAAATATAAACAATCATAAAAAATATAAACAATTATAAATATAAATATAAATCCAAAGTCATATCGCACCTGTATTTCAAAAGTGAGACAACTCAAAAATCTGCATTAACAAATTGTAAAATCGCAGTGTTGTATAAAACATTGAAAGTGTGTCTGAATTATCTTTTAATCCCAACCCCAAGTTAGATTTATCAGGTGTGATTTGAAGTTAATCCAACACTTCTTTCGACATATCATAGAAGGCTATTGAACTTAACCTTGATGATAACTCAAAAAAACCGATTTTTGATTTGTATCACTTTTGAAATACATGTGAGATATGTACCAAGTTCAAGCATATCAAAATAAAATACAATTGTCATACAACTTACAAAGTAATAACAAATTGAAAATTAAATCTAAATGAGAAATTTTAACCTAGAGAAAACAATATATATTAAATCCTATGATAAAACAATAATTATAGAATATTTTCAACAGTTATAGGACATAGGGTTTCTATAATGATTAATTTGTGCTGTGTTTAATATTGTTTAATTTTAACAAATCTAATTAAGAAATGATACTATTTTATAAATTTATTTATTTATTTAATTACTTATTTATGATTATTTTATTAAGAACAGATAGAGTAAAGCATCGGCTTCTATTGATGAGCTAATTAAAAATGAAAACTCTGAGTAGGAAAGTAGTGAGCATTGCCAATTCAATAAACTAATCGAACATTAAGTTATATTAGGGTAAACCAGACAGTTATTGACACAGTTAAGGCAATATCATATAGTATAAATTCAAGAAAAAATAGTTAAATCAACTTTAAATCTATTGAGAATATTCTTTAATTACCTTACTGTGTGCTGCAAACAAAAGTTTTTATCAAAAATATTTTTGGAGAGAGTTTTCAATGAATTAAGAATAATTAGTTCAAATTACAGTTATTGACACGCTAGGTATCAGTAATTGACACCACAGTTATTTACACCCAATTATTTTTCATTACAATTTATTTAAAGGAAACAATAAGCAAGTTATCTAACAAAACAGACCTGTAAGGATGTGTATTCCTGATCAGGACAATATAATCTTAAATCATGTCGTGTTTTCTCTATTGGTTTTACATTTAAAGCATTGCATTTACTCATGAAAGGAATGTACGTATCCAGATTTTGCTCAATCTTCAGTGTTTTCTAGTATCGTTTAATTATATGGAAATGAAAGAATGTAAATAGGCAGATAAATCATACAAGAAATAAAATAGTTCACTTGCTAAAACCAAAATTTATTAAAAAAATCCAAAACACATTTATAAACTAAGTATATTGTTTTGATGTTCTATATTGTTCTATTTTACAACATCTAGGAGGATATAAAATGTATCGCTCAAAAAGATATAAACAAAAACAACGAAACTAAATTGTAACAAATTTCACTCCTATTCACTAAAATCTTTGGCATATTTGATATGTTTAAAAAATGAAAAAACAACAATGAATTAATAATGAAATAAATGAATTTCAACCCTACAACAAAATCTTGACAGTGTCAATAGCTAGTCATTATACACACGATTCAGTTATTGTCACTCCATGTCAATAACTAGAAATAAGAAAAATAAAATTGTTACAACTACTTCAGCATTATTATATCATAAAATGGTTTTGATTTATTGATGAAATTGATTAATTTGATGAAAAGCCGCTATTCAGTTATTGACAGGGGATGTCAGTAATACATTCATGCAAGATTTGATGACCAGTAATTGACACCCTCATTAAAAAATGTTAGGATTGGTAATTTCAATTTGAAATGTGCATTAAAATGATTAATAATAAATCATGATTATAATAAATGACTTACCTTAACTTATTATAACTTTTTTTAAGGAAAGTAGAAGAAAACCTCCGCTGAATCATTGACATGATCACTGAATTAGTAGTCTTCAGTATTAAGATTACATTACCTTTTTCTGTGTTTATATATTAAAAATATTTTAACACAGCTGATTTCTATGATTTACAAGAAACATTTTCCCCATTAATTTGAGACTGAAAATTAGCACAAAGCATATTTTTTTAAATTAAAAATTAGAGTGTCAATAGTATCTGAGATCTCAATAATTGTCTGGTTTACCCTATTTATAAAATATAAAAATTCATACGATAAAATTTTATAATGTTGCTGTATGTATTTTAGTGGCTTTTATTTATATTTTGAATGATGTTATAAATATTAGTAACATTATTAAAACAAAGCTATAATATACTATAATTTAGTTATAGTTAGAACTTTTTAGATACTGATCAATTTAGAAATAGAACCATCTTTTAAAAAATAAAATAAATTAAAGCTGTTTTTTTTATCGATTATTGACTCAAAAAAATATTAATGTTGAATATTCTTCAATCTTCTTCAATCTCCTTATAAAATATTATTTTTAAAATGAGTTCATCCTTCTCAGTAATTTATGAAATAACTTTGACCTTATCTAGTTTTCGCTTGGCAAACGTCGACAGCTGCCACTCTATGGAACTTGGGCCCGCCCTCCAGAACCTTGTAACACTCGTCAAAGAAGACACTTTTCTGTGCAAAATATGCCAAAAAAAGTAGATTTCTTTGTAAAGGAACCTAAAGTCGTACATTTAGAACACCTCAAGCATAAGAAACCATTCCCTAAGCAAAGAAATGTCTCTCAGATAGGTAACATGTATTGAATGAATTCTAATAAATCATAAAAACACGAATATTTTTATTATTAAATTAAAAATGAAAATGTTATTTTCCTTTAATTCATAAAGGAATGATGTGGTAACTAAAGAAACATTTTATGATCAATTTTAAAAACTATTATTCCTGTCAAATCTTACAAATACATAGCCTCAATCTTATGTAATTTGTGATGTACATATGTATAGATTTCACTCTCTTTTTCTGTCCCCAGAATAGAGAAAATAAAATGAGCTAGTAATTATATGGCTTATGGTTTTTTTCAATGTACCTTTCAAACCACCTTGTGTCTCACAGATCCCACACAAGTTTATCACATGAGGACTTAACCCAAATGTTACCAACATTTCATGCATACTTTTTTCTACTTACTTACTAAAACAATAAGAGAAGAGTGAATATTGAAACATTTTGATATATTGCAAATGTATTTCAAAAGTGACACAATTCAAAAATTTGTATTTTTGATTTATCTTTAAGTCCAATAGTCTTCAATGGAGTGACAAAAATGTATCGAATTAACTTCAACTGATACATCTTTGAGGTTGGGATTAATAGATAATTCAGGTATGCTTTTATGCTATCGAAGTTTCGTAAAAGACAAAAATTTTTACATTTTTTAATACATGTTTTTCACTTGTGTCACTATAGAAATACAAATGCGATATGTTTTAAGTATGTTTGAATGTTATTTCCAAGGAGTTCTGCCGACAATTCTAATAAGGGTCATTTGACCTATCATTGTAGTTTCAGTGTTAAAGTATTTTTAATGTTTTTTATCTTAATTGCAATTTGTCCCATTCTTTTTATATATATATATTCCATTTGGAATATATATAAATAATCCAAATGGCTTACCGAAGTACTGAACCTCACAGAAAATGATATACATGATCGACAAAATTTGGAACCACAATTAGAAATCATACTTTTGAACAAGAACTCTCAGTGAAAAGAGGAAGCAAGTGGACGGAAGAACAGAAAAGAAAAAATAGTGAACCTATGAAGAGAGTTTGGGAGGAGCGTAGGAACAACCAAAGGACTCAGAAGTCATGAAGGCATTCAAGTTCATTCACTCCCTTAAAAAGGGAATAATTGACAATAATAATAATAATAATAATAATATATATATTTTAGAGATAAAGTATTTAAGTTTAATACTAAAAAATCTATAGTAAAACAAATATATTAGTTTTAGTGTTAATGTATTTTTAATGTTTTATTTGAGTAGTCTTTATTGCAGTTTGTGCCATTCTTATATATATGATCTCTTCTAAACGGTTTTTTGTCATGTTATTATACTCACAATATAGCAGACTTACTTGATCTATATCACTTTACAGTCGTAAATTAAGTGAAAAAAAAAATGTGTTTTTTAGTAGTATTTGCTGAATACTATTTAATAATTTGAATTACATCACCACTTTTTACATGAATCTCATAGATATAATGGAAATGAAATAAAAGGAAACTTCATTCTGCAGCCATACATTTATTTGTATTTATGTTATTCCTTTATTATAAAATAAATGATCATAAAAATTAAAAGAGGGAATCGCTGATTCGAGTAGTACAGTGGTGATGGACACTAAAGTTAAGCCCAGTCAAGCCTTGGTTGTCACTTGAATTGATGACAGCCTAGAGTTAGGTGAGTAACTCATAATGAGAGTAGATCTTGTTTAATTTTAATGCATTCCAGGCTCAAGTAGATAAGTGCTGAAAGATTACTTGAAGCAGCATGAGATTTCAAGCCTTTACTGCAATTATGAAAACAACATATATAATTTGATGGATATTGTTTCATAAATGTAGTTTTATAAAAAGTGCAAAATTGATCATTATCTCTCTAATACAAAAGTTACACCTACATAGCACTGATATGAATAATATAATGTTACTCCCTTATAAAAAGTAAACTATCAACAAGGTTATTAGTTATGAGGTAGAGGTTAGAAAATATTTAATTTTAATGTATTTACTAGATGAAAATAATGTAATATTTATCTAGCTCATAATATTCAATATAAATATTACAAATAGAAAATTATTAATGGGTACGAATACTAAAATGCTTGATTCTCATAAGACAATCTACAAACAGCAGGAGAATTTTTCTAATGTCAGAAGATATTCCCTTGATAAAAAATAGAATAAATTGAAAATTAACAGTTATAATAATATCTACAAAAACCTTGAAATAATTGATGTTTTAAATGGATTCTCACAATAAGGAAAACTAAATGACTAATGCATGCATTAAGAATAATATTTAATAAATTAAAATAACAGTTTCTTGATTTTTAGCAAAAAATGAAACAGATGTAGTGCTGCTGCCTTTGAAGATCAATGTCCCAAACAACAGCATTAAGTTGAATAAATGAGTGGATGTGATGGTCAGCTGGTCCTAGAGTATTTTGTGGAACCAGGTTTCCTCCTTCTTGTGGGTTGGGTTCACTGCCTTTTTAGGAAAAATAGTTTATTTCAACAATTTATAAGATGATAGTTAATACAGTTGTTATCCCTCTGGTCAGGTGTTGTGATTCAGCTCCTGTCAACGTTTTTAATGCAGAAGAGAAAATAATAAATGTTTGAATACCTCATCCCATTCATTCAATTAACTTTTCACTAGTATTTTGTACAACACCCACCTTATTTTTCTTCTCTCTCGCATCAGTGTGAGCTTTTCAGAAAATTGGTAAGAGCTGTTCCTTGAGACCCTCCTCTATTACTTCCCACCCATGCTGGGAGGAATATGTTTCAGAATGGGAACTATTTATTGCGATTGTCTTCTGTGTTTCACGGAGTACAACAAACGACCACTCTCGTTCTGATTCGTTGTATTTTTATTGCTGGAGTCCAATTTTCAAGTATTATATGCTGAAGGGATATGAAAAGCCTCTTTAGCACTAAAATTTTTAAAAACATTATACCTGGAGATTATGAAGGAAAACATGGTTACCATTAGCAAAATAAGCAGCCTCCCACTTGACATTAAGGAATTTTTAACAACTGTAATATCCAGAACCATAAACTTCAAACTCAACTTCTACATATCCTTTGTGCAATCACTATGGGAGGTCAACGAGTACCATCGCGAATATGATGTTCACTATTTGTGGACAATTTATTTGTAAAAGCCACACTTAAAAAAATTGTTTGAAATAAAGGTACATTAAAAAAAAACCATTCTGGACTTTAAGTAATTGTATTTGACTGTATTATTGTTAATAATAATTTATCTAGTTTAATTATTTTTTTAAAATTATTTTCAATCAGAAACATATTTTAATTTACGTTCAAAATATTGTTCTCTCAGGTAACATGTGAAATGAAATGAAAATAGATTTTATCAAACAACTAAATAATATAAATAATTAAACAATAAATAAATACACAATATCTTCTTGCCCTAGCCTTCCTCTAGAGGAGTAATGGTCTTACACTTCCCAAGACGAAAAGTCCTACTGGGAAGCGGGGTTCGGGATCTGATTCCACCTCTCCCACTATGAATTTTTATTCTTTGCTCTTCTCCACCATGTTGGGCCAGACTTTTATTAAAGAATCGCTCCATGTATTCTATTTTAAATATAGAATGGCCGAATGTACAGTAAAGCTCCTAGTAGAGATGAAAATGGAGGGAAAAGCGTGAGGCTCCCCGCAATTCTTCAAGAAGTTAGTCGTGCACGTGACGTTGTGAGGTGACCTTGACAATCTTGCTCTACTACTGCGAAATACATAATAAAGGTAAGAAAACGGTTCAACGTGAGTAAATATTACTCACGCTACCAATATATGTTAAGCTGTTGAGGAGTCAAATTTACTCACGCTGCCAAAATAAGTGCTATTTTTTTTTCTTTCATTTCACCAAGAGCCCTTCAAAGTTTTCGTTTTTCTGTAAATATTTAAATACACGTAAATATTTAAATGTGAAAAACATTTAATATTATGGACAGTTCTGATTTTGAAAAAGTTTTAGGCATGATCACCGAATAAGATTTACGAAGCTGAAGATAACAGTGATAATGAAACAGAAATTTATGATGAAGGAGAATTAGAAGAAGATTATCATGACATATAACGAAACCAAATCCAGAGTGGATTTATGGACTGTTTTGACCAAATGGCACGAGGTATGGACACCAGTAGAAAAACCCAAAAATGGCGACTATAACATGCTAAATATTGCTGGAATCAACAGTTACATAATTTATGTGCATAACTTTTTTCACTGCCAGCATTCGAACTTGAGACCTCTTAGACGAATCGATTTCTGGTTAAAGCTTGGGAAACAGGTGACAGAAAGATGGTAAAGAAGACGACTGCTCTTACCCAATATTAGTCTAGAGCTGAGAAGCATAATTTCCTCAACTGTTGGACAGGAGAATATTGGAGTTGAGGCATATGAAATTATTAAAAAGAGGGCCAGAAAATACTGTGCTGTTTGCGACTGGCGAAAAAAAAGGTACACAACTATGTATTGTGTAAAATGTGTCAAACCGTTATGCCGCGAACATCAACTGTACCAATAGATTTTCTGATATTAAAAATAAAATAAAAATATATTGTCATTTCAATAGATGTTTATTACTATCTCACTTTCTCGAAAATGAATTGAAACAATAACTTTTTAGTTATTAAGAGTTACTCACGCTACTAATCCCGCTACAAAAGTTAACGCTACTAATCTAGGGTTAATATTTAAATAATATGTGTATAAAATGTGGACAAAAACGGATGAAAAAATTAGTATTGCGTTAATGTTTTATTGATTGTTTCATAATCTGAAATGATAAGGAGTTAGAAGTTATTATTACTTTCATATTAACAAACGAAAACACGTGGAGCCATTTAAAGAGGAAATTGGATAAAAAAGGCTGGTGTAATTAGTTTTTAAGGACGGTTCATTGGTTTCTACGTCTAAATATGATAACGTAGTGATAACGCATAAATAATTAATATTATCAGCTTATTTTAATCAAAGACCGAAAGTGTAGAAAATAGTCGCGACTAGGGACAGTTAGTTTATTGGAATCGAGACAATCTTTACTTCTATTAAAAAAGTGACCTCAAGGTCATCCTAATGAACTCTTTCAAAGCATGTCCACAACAATGATGCCCAACAATGACGATTGAATAGGAAAGATATCTCCTGAATAAAATGAAATATTAATAATAAGCGAGACGGAAGTTGGCAATTCTCCTCATTATGCCTCCGCGCCTTAACCTTATCTCTTATTTTTATAGCCATCACATTTGCTGGCTGTCATTTTTACACGTTGAAAGTAGCAAATAAATGAAAAAAAAAAACCTTTAAAAAAGTACACAAACCTTTGTGAAGTTTATAAAATTGATCTTCCTTCTTAATCTTTATTCTTGTCTCAACACCTTATCGCACATCTCTTTTATACAGCCTTGACCGACCTAAACTTTTATGCATGTGCTGTAATTTATTCATGACTTACCATCGATGAAAATATAAATATTTATAGTGGTATTTTACTTTAGTAGCTCTTGCTGATAAGACGAACCCGTAACATTGAAGCGCCTTCCACAGGGCGAGATATATGATATTTTCCTTCCATAACCTTACCAATTCTAATCGTTATTGTTTCTTCTTATATCTATACTACTATATAAAATGGCAAGCCATATTTAAAAAGCCATAATATGTGGATAAGTATGAAAATTGACCGATAGGTGGCGAGCGCCATTCTTCATGTGAGGTTAAAAAGGTGAGGTGTTATATACAGCTTGAATTTGATAATGAAATTTACTTATATTCACTCGTTTTATTAAAAACGATATATATATATATATATATATATATATATATATATATATATATATATATATATATATATATAAAAATCGACCGATATGTGTTTAGCACCATTTCGCAATTGATTTTACAATAGTAAAACTACTGAACTTATCTGTGACTAAGCTTAACTAGATCATTTTAATAGTTCTAGAAGGGTTTAGCAATAATACAATTTAAAACGATAATAACCTAAAAGTACAATGTTGAGTCGTAGAAACAAGATTTGCCACATTATCATATAATTTTATGGTTAGAAATTAAAATCCAACCCAGATGAAATCAATAAAAATATTGATAAATAATTATCGATTTTCAATAAAAATATAAGTGTACAACAAAATCTCGATTAAATGGTATAAGATGATTAAAAAAAAGATTTTACTTTTTGTTTCGCCGATATGTTGCTTTACATTAAACCTTAATTTAGTCATCTATATACCCAGGCCCAGATCTATGGTCCCCGCCGCGCGCCGCCATGGCTAGTAATGGGTCGTTCTGGGTGGAACGGAACTTCCACACAAGTCCCAGCTTTGAACCGGTTTGGAACGAAACGAATCCAATTCCACCTGGAACGAAAACCAACTCCAAAAGATATCTCGTGTCGTTCCAAATCGGTTCAAAGCTGGAAACAGTTCCAAGTTCCGTCTCCCGGTGTAGTAGAGTTTAGATTGCATCTCTGGTTTCGTTCCACTCAAGGTCGTTCCAACTGCTTTGTTGCGTTGATCCTGCCTCTCTTGAACTCCCCCTTCCATTGCCCCACTACACCACACATGGGCATCTTCAAAATAAAACGCTTACTTTGAAATTTTCTATTCTACCGACAGAGCTCGGCTTCTTCTCTCTGATTCAGAGAAATTAACCACACAAGGTTTTACTGCATATGTAATTAAATATTTTTTTCGTTATTTGCTCAAATCTATACTTTCCTGGAGGAAAGTGCGACGATGTATATGAATGCTACGTACCCCAGGGATGATCCGTCCCAGGATAATGAGGAGGATGAGTTTGTAAGAAGGGCCACGGTATACCCACCAGGTACCGACCTATGCCCACCATGGGATAAGTGGGACCTTCGTCTAGCCGTGGATAGACAGAGGACCGGTAGAGCTCCAGGACTCGACGGGATAGATGCGGCAATCCTCAAAAACAGTGCCCCTTATATTGAGGATGAGTTGCTTAGCATCCTCAACAGATGCTTGAATGAGGGGTACTTCCCAAGCAAATGGAGGGTTGCCGATCTGAGACTCCTCTACAAGGGAGGAGGAAAAGATAAGGAGACGGCCAAAGCATACAGGCCAATATGCCTCCTCCCAGTAGTCAGCAAGGTCCTGGAGCACCTGATAGTAACCAGCCTCAGACCGGTCCTGAATGCAGCGAGTCATCCACGGCAGTTCGGCTCGACCCGTGGCAAGGGAACCACTGATGCGTTGCTGAGAGTACGCCAGGATGCGGAGGAGAGGGCGGAGAGGTATGTGATGCTATTGTTGTTTGACATATCCTCCGCCTTTGACAGTGTGTGGTGGCCGGGCGTGCTCCAGCAATTGCAAAGGTTCGACGCCCCCAGCAACCTGTACTCCCTCGTTAGTAGTTACCTAAGTACAAGGAGTGTAAAGATAAGAGTTAGCTACTACGAGGTAGAGAGAGAAATAGAAAGAGGATGCCCACAGGGTTCGGTCCTCGGGCCGGCCTTGTAGAAGCTAGTCTTTGATGAGTTGCTGGGGGAGCTGCAGGAGAGAGGTTTCCTTGCCACGGCCTACGTCGACGACCTGGCAGTCATCGTGGCCGCAAACAGCAGAGCCAGAATCAAGACAGAAGCAGAGAGGTGCGCCAGCTTTGTGGAAGAATGGTGTGCGAGGAAGAAGTTGAGTATGGCGGCAGCCAAGACTCAGGCCATACTCGTTAAGGGCTCCACGGATAGGGCTCACCCTATCACCCTGAACATCGGGAACGAAAGAATAAGACCAGGTGAGGAGGTTACATACCTAGGAGTTAGGTTCAGGAAGAAGTTCGACGCAACCCCTCACCTGGAGTACCTGAAGGATAGGGTGACACTATCACTAAATGGACTTAGCAGAATAGGGGGTGCGTTCTGGGGCCTCAGGTACCCAGCAACGATGACCATTTATAAAGGTGTGGTCCTGGGTATACTGAGGTATGCATCCCCTGCGTGGAGCCGAAAACTCGCACAGCCGCAGAGAAGAAAAAGCTGGCCACCATACAGCGACTGGCTCTGGTGCGTGTCACGAAGGCATATAGAACGGTGTCGCATGAGGCGGTGCAGGTGCTGGCCGTAGCGATGCCCCTGGACCTCGTCCTGAAAGAGGATAGGATAAAATATGAAGTTAAGAGGCAGGGGCTGGAGGCGCTACCGGAGGGACTCCAACAGCGTGTCGGCGAGACCCCAAATCTGTGGAAGAAGATACTGCGGGAGGACTCCATAGAGGAATGGAATGGGCGGTGGGTGGCAAGTGAGAAAGGAGCCACATTAAGGAAGTTTTTCCCCACCGTCCAAAGAAGACTAGAAGCGAAATGGGTCCTCCCGGACTACTGGGTCTCGCAGATGTTAACAGGACACGGCGGGTTCCGGGGAAAATTGCAAGAACACGGAAAAGATATCGACCCCCGGTGCCCGACTTGTGGAGTCCCAGAGACAGCAGAACATGTAGTGCTGTCCTGCACCGAGATGGAAGGACACCGTGCCAGGTTGTCGAGGAAAACAGGAATCTTCGCCCTCGTCGAAGTGGACTTTCCCCGACTAGCAGAAGAGGACAACTATCCACACTTCAGGGAATTTGTCTACGGGTGGAAGGAAGTGGTGGGTCCTACACATTTCACCTTGGGTAGGCCCATCCCCGCTGTCGGCGAGCCACCGGAAGAGCAGGATGAAGAGGAGGATGGCTAGAGACTGTGAGGACGTGCAGGACTGGACGGATGCTGTGGACCAGGAGGGCTGGACCGGGCGGACCGGACGGATGCAGTCCTCGGGAGAACCGGAGTGGACCGGACGGATGCGGCGGACCAGAAGGGCTGGACCGGGCTACCGTCCGGAAGCAAGGTGCGGTCGCTAAGGCGTGCAAAGCATTGCCGGGCCGCACCACAGGAAATAAGGTGCGGTCGCTAAGGCGTGCTATGCATGGCCGGGCCGCACCACAGGAAAAGTAAGAAGGTGCGGTCTGAATGCGTGCTGAGCATGCCAGGCCGCACCACAGAATTGTGCCCCTAAATATAAAGGCCTCACACAATAATGTAAATTGTAAATAAAGATTTTAATTGGCGGCAGCGGCATACATAAATCCCATATGTTGAACCCGCTGCCACCAAAAACCCCGTATGCCTGAAAAGGCTTGGTAGGGAAAAAAAAAAAAAAAAAAAAAAAAAAAAAAAAAAAAAAAAAAAAAAAAAAAAAAAAGTAGGTAGTAGGTTAGTCTAACTGACGTCTTTACACAAGAGGTGATTACTCCTTTTTTTCGGAACCAATGTAATTGAAAAATTTTCTTTTCCATTTAACCAGACTGTGAATATCACAACACATTGCAGAGGTTGCATCTGGATGAAATGTGTATATACAGGATTTAGTTAATGACAAAAACAAACCTATTTATTAGCCAACGTTTCGACCAAAATTAATGGCCGTTTTCTTTTGTTTTCTCTTTTCATTTTCTTCTTTTTTATTTTATCTATTCATGTATTTGACTTATTTTCTGTTTTATTCCTGATGATGACCATCAAACTGGGCTAAAACTTTGGATAGTAAATATGTTTGTTATTTTTCAAACATTGCTATAAACATTTCATCCAGTCAACCTACATGGATGGCTCGAATTATGTTCTATACAGCCTATTTCGAACGACTGGGCTATTTCATAACAAACCATTAAATAAACCGAAAACCACATTTTTTTGTATATTCTCGAAAGTTACCAATTTTTCAAAATTGTGGTTTCAATAAAAAATGAAAATATAATGTCTGCAAAATGTAATAGTCCAATTTGATTTTTTAACAAGAGATTACAGCAATACGTTTTGAAATACAAATCAGGCATACTACACTGAATAAAAAAATACATTTTTTAGGTTTTTGGAATGCTGAATCCCCGATCCCAAGTTTTTTGTAAATCTGGAAAAAAAGGTGCAAAAAACCCATCGCCCGCACTTCCTCTGTCCTGTCAGTCAGTTTCCAGCCTTGAAGGAAACTCCCCATTTTTACAATGTACAAACTCTAGTACCTCGTGGTTATTAAATTATTTTGTAAAGAGGGTCTTACTTCTGCAAACATTAAAGAGCGTTGGATTGTGTATACGGGCAGTTCTCCCCCTCTTATTCCACAGTGAAAGAATGGGAAATACGAATGTTCTATATTTCAACAAAATTTTTAAACCGCAAGCCAACAGTGCTCTCCAATCTTTGAAAATGGGTATTTTAAATGTGAAAAATGAAGTGTTAGTAATTTATCTACCAATGAAGAAGGTAAAAACTTAAAATGGGTACATCCACGGAAATTACCAGACCAGCTTTTGAATAAAAATAAGACCCACAAAAAATCATTCTTTATTTATTTTTTAATGAGATAATAAAACACAGTATTTTTGGATAGCTGTGTGATAAGAAAAAAATTACCCCATTGTTGAAGCGCCAGTACGAATAAGGTATAAAACTTGTCTGTTATATGAGAATCACCCTTACTTAAGTCTGACTGTATTTATGTCTTTAGATTATAATTATAATAGTTTTTATATTTCCAATGTCGAATACAAATTTTCAGTTGTAAAATCTTATAAAGGATGGTGTAGTGTTGGTTATACATTGTTTTTTATGACCTAAATTGTTATGATTTAATTCTTACGATTAGTGATAAGAAAAGAATTGTTTTAAGTGCTCTCTTGCTATTATTTTGCTTCCCATTAAATCTGTTTATATAACTCACCTGTCGGTCTAATGACCTTTTCTAGAAACTCTGTTAATTGGAAGGAAAAGGGAATTTTATAATTTTTCAGAACGTTGTCAATTCACTCGTTTTTCTTTCCAGTGTTAATTATTTAATTCGTATTACTTTCTGAAGTGATCCTTTAAGGTATATTTATATAGCATAAAAATTTATAGTGGAAATCGAAGAAACATAATATACCTCGGCTTAACGTAAACAGCTGTCCTTTTAGACAAACAAAAACAAACTTTATTTAAATTTCGGTTCAACAATAAATGTTATCCATGAATTGTTTGAAGAAAGGAAAATGTTATAATCCAAGTAAATCTTGGTAAGCCCTAGGCTTTAATCTTCTTGATATGAAGTTTCCAAGGTTAAACTCCACAGCTCCAGATCCTACGTGGAGAACCTCATGGTGTTGCCTTGTGAGCCTGTTAAAGACCTCTTCGAGTCGATCAACTCTCAGTTCCCGGTGAAGCTGGGAATTCCTTATAAACCAGGGTGCGTTAACCGCCATACACAGTATTCTGTTTTGGAATGTCTGTAGTCTCTTTTTGGTTGATTTTGAAGTGTTGTACCAGACAGGACAGGAGTATGTCAGTCGAGGCCGCAACATGGTTTTGTATACTAAGATAGCAGTTCCGTGTCGAAGTAATGATTTTCTGTTTAAAAGAGTGTACAAAAGTTTAAGTCTTGCGTTAGCTTGTTGTAAGATGTAGTTAGTGTGTAATCTCCAAGTCAGTCTGGTGTCAAGGTGTACTCCTAGATAATGTACTGCCTGGTCTTTAGGATTCCAGGGAACTGGGAGGTTTTCGAGTCGAATTGTAATCAGGCCAGTGATGTTGAAATGACGTAAGGTGGAGATTTTCGCTTCTGTCTTCGATGGGTTTAGCTGAAGTTTCCACTTCCGGAACCATATCGATACACCGTTGAGGCCACTCTGTCCTTTTAGAACGTTATGAAATACTTAATACCGCTCATCTGGTCGAACAACGACTTAACTCCGAAACTGCGTAAAAAAATATTATTACTAAGGTTAATACGTCAGAAGTGCTCCCAAAAGCTTAATCCATCGGTAGAAACATTGACTGAATGTAGTCAGGCCATTCCACAACTTTATATGATTAATAGTTTTACCTATAATGTTGGTTGGAAGTATTTCATTTCAGTTCCTCGGTTCCCCTGCAAAATTATGTCTTTTACAGTTGCATCTTTGTTTCACCGTATGAGCTATATTATGTAAAATGATTAGCTCGATGTTTTGTATTACCTCACTAGAAAAACACGTATTTGGAAATTAGTCTTTCGCTATCCACAGGAGGTGTTATGATCACACTAGTAGTCTTAAACTTCCATTCAATTGATTTTTTATATTTCTCGGCTAAAAGTTTCCTTCTAATTTAGAGTTTTACGTCCCCAAATACTTCAACTAAGGCATCTGAAATATACTAGGAGTATTAAAAAATTAACTGGGTAACTCGAGGGCCGAGTGAGTTGGAGCAAGTGATTTGGTTGTGGGTTAGAATCCCGTCAAATTCATTTCGTATTGGAGCCACCACCAAATAAATCTTGACCTTCCCAGTCTGGCTTGGAAACGTAGGAAATCCCGTCCTTCCTATCCTAGTCGGAACACATAAGGTAGGGTTGGGCGATAGTCGATTGTTACTATCGATATATCGATAGGTCATGCCTATCGATGGTCACTATCGATAGTGCCGACTATTGATAGATCTTTTTTACTAATTTCAAGTTTTGAAACTCTCGGAATTATGCTGATCTGTCTCTGTGCAGTGTCGAGTTCTTTTGAAGTTTAATTTGGAATTCCTAAAGCTCAAGGGTTCTCTCAAAGATTAAGCCAAAGGAAAGCAGAAATGCTAGTTTTTTTTTTCGGGAAATATGTGGCTCAAGGAGTACACTTGACTCTTGAAATTAACTATTTAGTTATTTTTTTTTTTCTAAAGATTTGATTTGTTCATTATTATTGTAATCATATAAATTGTAAATACCTTTTTTAAAATTCAAGTAAATCAGTTTTTTTCTCTCATCTTTATGATATAATCTTATAATTTATGATCCTGCTAATTTCAAATAGTAACTAGATAATTGAATTTAATTAAATTAGTTGAAATTCTTTATTGAATAGCTTTGGAAAAAAAAGAAGAAACTATCGAAACACTATCGATAGCAATCGCTAGTTCTCAACCGATAGTATCGGCCTATCGATAGTTCTAACTATCGACTATCGCCCAACCCTAACATAAGGAAATTAAGGCCCAATATACAACAAAAAATTAATTAAATAATTACAAGCAGTATCTACAATAAAAATACCAAGCAATTTTTATCGTACCATATTATTACATGGATATGTCTTCTAGCTGGGGTCCACAGTATTCTTGTGTAACTTTTTTTCATACTCAAATATATAATACTTTGACATGCTCTAACTTTTTCTGGTGTTGCACCTATTGAAAATTTGAACAGATTTCAAATCAGGAATTTAATGGAAATAAGTTTTGTTACGTATTATCTGATGCAATGACCTAATGGTTAGGATCTATGTTGGTTTTAAAGAAAAAAGTCACGTTTTTTTTCTATTGATTTTAAGTGTCTTAACCCTAGATTAGTAGCGTTAACTTTTGTAGCGGGATTAGTAGCATGAGTAACTCTTACTCACCATAAAATTATTGTTTCAATTTATTTTCGAGAAAGTGAGATAGTAATAAAAACCTATTCAAATATCAATGTATTTTTATTTTATTTTGAATATCAGAATCGATTGGTACACCGATCGTAATATTTTATAAAAGAAGAAACAAATTTAATGAAATTCAAGTTATTGCAGAAACAATTTTACTAAAGATTTCATATTCTAAGTATTATAATTCTATTTCGCCTCATTAATTTGACATAACGGTTTGACACATTTTACACAATATATAGCTGTGTATCTTCTTAGTCGTAAACAGCACAGTATTTTCTGGCCCCCTTTTTAATAATTTCAGGTGCTTCAACTCCAATAGTTCCGTGTCCAACAGTTGAGGAAATTATGTTTCTCAGCTCTAGACTAATATTGGGTAAGAGCAGTTGTCTTCTTGCCATCTTTCTGTGAGCTGTTTCCCAAGCTTAATCAGAAATCGATTCGTCTAAGAGGTCTCAAGTTCGAATTCTGCTGGCAGTGAAAAAAGTTATGCACATAAGTTATGTAACTATTGATTCCAGCAATATTTAGCATGTTGTAAAACGAACTTGGTCGCCATTTTTGGGGTTCTACTTGTGTCCATACCTCGTGCCATTTGGTCAAAACAGTCCACAAATCCACTCTGGATTTCATGATCACTGTTATCTTCAGCTTCGGAAATCGTCTCCTCCACTTTTTCGGTGGTCATGCCTTCTTCAAGGTCAGAACTGTCCATAATATTAAATATATTTTTCTCTATAACGTTTATTTAAATATTTCCAAGAAAACGAGCACTTTGAAGGGCTCTTGGTGTAATGGAAGAAAAAAAAATAGCACTTATTTTAGTAGCGTGAGTAAATTTGACTCCTTAACAGCTTAACATATATTGGTAGCGTGAGTCATATTTACTCACGTTGAACTATCTTCTTACCTTTATTATGTGATTCACAGTAAAGGTGAGGCGCCACCAAAACATGACTTGACTTGACTGGAGTACAAGCCGGACCAACACTATGATTTTAAGGCTTGTTTTATATTATCCGACACGACAAGTAGCGGATCAGACAAATACACGTTGTATTTATATTATCAGACAAAGCGGGTTCCACTACGGACCGGGAGCACAGCCGAAGCGAAGATTTTTTTTTTAATGATTTTTTGATTATAGAATAATTATTTGTTAATAATAATAATTTGTTGATTCTTTATTTTCCAAAATCGAATACCTTTAACAATTTCGACTTTGATTTGTAGTAGCGATGATTAAAAAGGTTTTTTTTCACTCTGTACTGAGCCGTGGTGATCACCGAAATCGCTATTGAACACTTCCTAGAATCGATGCATTTATAGTAAACACAAAAATTGACCAAGTCACTTTCAGATATACATTTAGTCACCTAAATTTAAGAATAATTCAGCTTTTCTTTATTCTTCTTTTATTTCATAATTTATTATATTTTTATATTCTTCTGTATTCTTTATTTAATTATTCTTTGGTCTGTCTCTTACAAATTTTGTGTGCATAATATAGACACCAATTTTAATGATCATGTGCATGCACTCACAGACGGACGTTAATCGAGTTTTAAATTAACAATTATATTAATAACATTAATATTTATGTTATAGTGATATTAATAGAAGTCCTTTACATTAATATTTACATAAGCCGTCCTAATCACACTTATTGTCCACATTAGTGGCAAATTGCAATAATTACTCTATAAATTATTTATAAAAATATATATGCATTAACGTTATGAGGAAAATTGTTGAAATCTTCAACCAAAATATCGCAATTATTTGTAAAGTATAAGAAAATATAAATGTAATTTCGTGTTCATAAAATTTAAAAACCTAATATATATTTAATCAAATAAAAAAAAAATAATTTTACTTTATTTTGAATTCGTATACATATATCATTAATCGGCGAGGTCAATAAACCGGTGATTACTATTAAATAAATTTGTAACAATAGTTAAAAATAAATATGTTTTCGTTAATATTTACGCTATCAATTTAATAGTAACGATAGTTATTTCGGCACCTATCATAACAGAGTGTTTCGTAAACAATGTATTTTAAGATTAAAAAACTGAAATTTTCAACATATAGTGGACCCTTCAAATTTTGATAAGATACGGAAAAATAATAATATGCGATTAATGTTAGTAATTTGTATTTTATAACGATATATTTTACTAACCATTTTCGTAAATAAAATAAATATGTTTTTCTATAACTTTTTTTTTTTGAATCAGTGGCAATATTTTAATTATTTATTTCTAAACTTTACATAAATATTTATATAATTTTAATTATGTAAAGCTATAAAAGGGGAAAATGATCTGCGGTTAAACTCTCATAAGTGTTTATAAAATATTCATTTTTTTTTTTATCTGTCATATGACAAGAAAAATCCCTTTCTTTCCTCCTCGATCAAACTGAAGCTATATCAACATTAAAGCTACCATGGACAGGTCAAATTATCCTTTTCGGACTTTTCAGCAGATGTTCTTGGAAACAACATTCATTACTTAGCTTTTTGACTTCACTAGTTTTATTAAAAAATTTACTAAGAGTGTTTTTTTTTTAATATGCACCTTTCTCTTATTATTATTTTTTATAGGGCAAATGTGGTAGAAATATGCTCACATCAAATGAAGGTAGATTTACTGTTAATCTTCAATTCAAATTCACATTATTTAATATTATATTTTACTGCACGTAACGATTGTCTACATAACATGAATTAAATTAATCAAAATTGAGTTTGAAAAATAATTATAGCACTAAAACAAAATCAGCTACGATAACATGCTGAAAATCCAACAGCGGCCAAGACAGACTTCGTATTTTTCGTGCAGGAAAACCTGTGACTTTGTATAGTAAAGTTGTAAGATCTATGAAGTCATGTGCTATAGTTATAGTACAGTATTTTAGTAACATATTTATTATTTATTGTAATTTCTCTTCAGTTGTAATTATTTTGGTAATACTTTATGTATGCTCTTCTGAATATATCATAAATTTCTAATAATAATACTGTTGTAAAAACAGTCAAATTTTATTTAAATTATAGCAATGTAATATACTGAATTGCTATAACAATATATTATTAATATATTACTTAAACAATAATATATGTAACTTCATTAATAGAAAGAGAAAATTGAATTTGTTAACGGTCGGGTTAAGAGGAGGCAGCAAACTGGCTTGACCCGCGCTACACCGACCTGTTCGATGCTTCCGCTTCACTTCGAGTTTACATTTATGGATAGCTCTTTCCTATAACCTCACATGTAAACAATAACTTCTACAGTTTCAACTTGGATTGTGTTGTTTAGTGTCTTATATTGATATTTAGTCTTCTTAAATGAAAATAAGTGAAACAGAAGTCAACAAAATGAATTTTATAAAGGATTAAGTGTTTTATCAATTCATGTTTTCTTATTCCCTCTTATCTAATGTGTAAAAGTATTACAAAACTTAAGAACATTAATTTGTACACGGATTTGGTGTTTTATATATTTTTATTTGTTGTATCAATTTAATTTAAGTTGTTTAATTATTTCAATAAAACATATCGATCTATAAATCAATATGAGAAAGTATATCATAGGTTTCATATTTTCCTATTTCCACTTCCCTTGAGAAAACATAGCAGAAATTAACATCATAACTTTCAACAAGAATTCTGTCTTGTATTATATAATCCCTAGTAACATGGAGAATGGACAATGTGAAAATAATCACTGATTAAGAGGTAAATGACATATTATATAACTGTAAAACTATTGGTGTAATGTTATAGATAAATATATTCTTAAACATTTTTAGAAGCCTGATGATGGAGCATTTTCTCCGAAACATGTAGCTACAAATGTTAAATAAATAGGAGTTATGTGAAATAAATACTTAAGGATTCTGTCTTTTAAATATTTATAATTTGTTATTTACACTTCCCTCACATCACAAAGTTTATCAAGAATTAACATAACTGGTGGTTTAGTATTATATTAATTTTCATTTAATATAAAATTAATTCAAAATTGATTTAGTGTCTTATATCTTGACATTTTCTTACTTCCACTTTATTATTTTCTTATTTCACATTTTAATATCATAAGGTAAACAGAAGTTAATATTACTTTGAACAGGGATTTAAAGTTTCTCCGTAAATAAATGAGAATAACCTTTCCCCACGAAAAGTAGCGACAAAAACACCGAAATAAATCGGAAGGAGATAAGAATCGATAAAAGGTATTCTCGGCGCGCGTAGGAGCTGCCTCCTCTTAACCCGACTGTTACCTTGAATTATTTTAAAATTATATATAATATATATAGCGTTAGTTATTATATAATAACACTTATATTAGCAGAACCGGTCCACTTAAGCGATTATCTTTTAACTATTTCTTGAAAAATGATTTTAGCTGTTTACAGTTTTGTAACAAAATTAATAAGGAAATAGTAGATAAAATAAAAATAACAAAATGATAAAATGTCAGTTTAAAAGCAGATTAAAACTGAAACTACAAGAAACTGCTCGTCGTTACAGACTACTTCAACATTTACTAGACAGACGATCAAAGCTTCCAATTCATTACAAAAGACTTATTTACATGACTGTGATTAGATCTATTTGGACGTACGGAGTTGAGCTTTGGGGCTCTACTAAACCATCCAATCCATCTCGTATCCAATCCTTGCGATCCAAAATCCTTCGAAAAATCCTGAATGCCCCTTACTTTGTCATCAATGAACTTATCCATAAAGACCTTAATGTTCCAAATGTTGCTGAGTTAAGCCAAACCAGAAACCTATCCTTACATAGTAAGCTCCATAACCACTCTAATCCATTAGTTTCTCAACTTCCTTCTCACTCGATTCTCGATAATCCTCCGAGGCGTCTGAAAAGAAGATGGCCTAGAGATTTTCTAGTGTAAAATTTTTACTTAAGTGCTACTGATGAGTAGTTCTTTTAAAGTTTTGACATGTTATTGTAATCGTTATCAGCTCATATACTTGATGTATATATTTGTACAGTTGTAGGTTTCAATAAATTGATATAAAAAAAAAAAAAAAATTATAAAAAACATAAAAACTATATCAGTGACATTTTCTGGTCACCAAATTGTTAATGGTAGTCATTGAACATTTTAAGTAGATTTCATTGATGTTTTTGAAAATTTATTACATAGTTTAGTAATATTAAAATAAGAAAAAAAATACAGTTGACTAGAATCTATTTTTTTTTTTTTTTTTTTTTTTTTTTTTAATGTAAATATATCAGACTGTTTTAAAAGTCCAGTCGTATTTTTATTAACTAAGATTTGTTTGGTCTGTACCCTGTTTATTCTAATATTATTTTTAATTCCACCTTTTCTAATGTAGACAATATTATTATTTTTTTCATACGAATTTGTATTTAATTTTACCTATGTTGTTTTATTTTTAACACCCTCTCGGCCAGTTATGATCTTACTTTGTATTATTTAAAGTTATTCTTAAGGGACTTTGTCCCAGGATAAAGTTTTCTTTCTATTCTATTCCATTCTATTCTATTATCCACTGTCTTTGGAATTGGGAAGACCTTTTTATCCAGTCACTGCTAAACGTTTAAAGAAATATATTAAAATGGTGAAAGTTGAAATTTAAATTCGGTCTATTTTATATATGAATTGAAACTTGGCTTGAAGGAAACCTCTGTTTGATGAGAAGGTACTATATGAGTGCAAAGCACAATTTTGGTTTTCCAAATTTCATCAACGCAATGAAACACTGGAAAATAGTGCTCGTTCCGGATTCTTTAGTAGCCAACTAACAGGAAATTCGAGCTGTGTGAGCTAACGGTGGGAGGAGAGGAGGAGGTCCCATTTTTGGATTTTTCGATTATATCTCGAAAACAGAAGACACTAGAAAAATATGTTACAGATCAAAACTAAAGCTAATTAAATTTCCTATTAAGTTATTCCTATACCTATTTGTTGAACTTCCAACCGTTTTCGGGATAAACGTTGAAAATCCATAATTTTCGCAAAATAATAATTTTTACCTCAATTTTGTCAAACATTTGCTTATAGCGCCTTCCATGATCATTTCTCAGAAAAAATGTCTTATCTAAAGTTGTAGAGCATTAATTGATCTCTAATTTCATATATACGTTTATGGCACTTGGAGCAAATGTTTGACATTTGAGGTAAACATTTTTATTTTTGAAAATAATCGGTTTTTAATAACGCATATCTCGAAGACTGTTGAAAGTTCGACAAATATGTATAAATAAAATTTTATAGGAAATTTAATTAGCTTTAGTTTTGATGTGTAGTATATTTTCTTAGAGTCCACTGTTTTCGAGATATAATCGAAAACCCAAAAATGGGACCTAACCACCCCTCTTCCCTACCGTAAGTTCACTCCCAGGGGCGGGGTCTTTTACTCGTATGTTTACCTTCTGAATACTAATAAAGTTGTGAAGTCAAAAATTATTGCATATTTAAAAAAAAAAAAGACAGAAGTTTTGAAACGAACTGATAATAAAAACCAATTTAGAGATCATTCAATTAATAAATTTTAAATATCCATTTCAAGACTTTCTTTTTCATTTAAAATGAATATTAATAATTATAGATAATAGAAAGAAGAATAAGAAGGTTCCCTTGTATAAAAAGTATAATTTAATACCACTCCTCGCATCCTTAGCGGAGATCAGTTAACAGAAACGCGGTGGTGGGGAAGTGTTTCAGTCATGTTCGAGGCATTGTACGCTGTGGTTGTCATCTTCCTTGTAGGGTTAATCTTGAAGAGATGGATATTTCAGAATATCCCTGGGCCCAGAGGTCTACCGATATTGGGAACAGCTTTGGAGTTGGCTTTGCTACCTCCGAAAGGTGAGCGTTTATATATGACAAAATAATATATATAATATTTGTAATGGCTAGAATCGATAAGTGAAGATACAGTATGCAATATATCTGGTAAATTTGAGATATAATGAATTTAATCATATGCCATTGACTTATATATAGACAAAAACTGTCTATATTAGAAGATCCTAGGGCCATTTTCTTTTCAGAATTATCAGGAATAAAGTTGAGAAATTAGTGGGTATGAAGTTCATTATAAAAGGATATTTATTTGATTTGGGACACCTAAGATCATTTGGATATGTTTATTTGTAAAACAGTAATGAGCAGTTCGAATTTTTTTGAATAATTTTATATAAATGATGGTTTGGTAGAGCCTCTGAATAATCCGTTGAGAAAAATCAAAAAGTTTACTGTAGAAACTTTTCCTGGGAATTTAAAAATCATATTAGTTTTTGTTGTTTGAAAAAAATAATTTGTGACTATTTGAGAAATTCATTAGCATTAATAAATATTGTTATTTAATGCTGAATTTTCTCTTAAGAAGATTCATTTTTTTGTAGTAATAAGATAGGTCGAAATCGAGAACTCACTTGTTTGTCGTGGGATTCTTAAAGATGTATGAAAACGTCTTTGAAGTAGCTTAAAATACCTTGACAAAGTTCTAATATGCAGTAAAAAATTTATTTGTTGTTAAAAAAAAAACAGGAATAATAAATAAAAGATAGTGTATATATGAGGAGTTAGTTTTCAAAACTGAACGTGTCAACTTTGGTTTTTTTTCTGATAACGCCTTGCGAGATTAACGCATTCCTATACTGTATTTTATTAATAGACATCTATCGAAAAGTTAGTTTGTGATTTAACAGCTAGGGGAGGACAGGTGTAGGTTTTTCGATCTTTTTCAATATTTTCTGACGTGGACATACAAGTTTTAAAAGATAACTCCTGATATATATGTAAAAAAATATATATATATTATTGTTAATTTGGTAATAAAAAATTGGAGGGATATGTTTCTCGATCTAATTACTTATATAAACAATAAAAATAAATTATATTTATCGTAAACAAATAAAATATTTCTAACGTTGTTAATATTTAAATGAATTTAGGTTAAAAATAGATATTTGATTTTCTCATCTCTCAATCGATTATACATTCATTTATATAGCTATAAAACTGAAGTATCAATTGATGGTCATAACTCCAGTGTACTTAATGCCTTACTTCCATAGGGCGGTTTCATCACCTACGCCCTAAAGTATTTATGACGGATCTAACGCATTTAAAGTACATAAAATCAGAAATATAATTAACTAACAGTTATAATAATAATAATAATACAGAAATAAAATCATTGTTAAGATAAATACCCACTAAAATTTACAAAACAATTACTAACATGGAATAATATTTTATACTAAAATATTTAATTTGATCTTATGTTTAAAAATAAAATAAATAAACGATTATCTTTTAATGCTGTCTTTACTTTATGAGTTCAAACTTAAAAAAAAAAATGATTGCACAACCTTATTTCTGTCCTTTTCTTCTTCTAATTAATTAATTATTTGCACCCAGCTATAAATTAAATATCAACATGTTTAACTACCTCATTTTTTTTTCAGTCCTCTAATCTTCGATTTGTTTCATTCTTCGATATAAAAATGTAGAAACTTTCTTAAATGAAGCTTCTTCCTCCGAATAAAACTCCTCTCTTCACTGCCTTCTTGATTACCTCCATGTTTCTCTTTTCGCCAGTTTGATATGTAAATTGAATTAATTACATATTTTTTCAGAATATATGAATCAATTCTTGTATTATCTATTTATTAATACTTGTTAATCAAAAACTTTTATATAACATAAACAGTATCACAGACTTCTTAAGTAAGGTTTAAACAATTTAAATCTTTAATGAAGCTTCTTCCTCCTAATAAAACTCCTTCTCTCTTCACTGCCGTCTTGATTAACACCATGATTCTCTTTTCGCCAGTTTGATATGTATATTGAATTAATTACATATTTTTTCAGAATATATGAATTAATTCTTGTATTATCTATTTATTAATACTTGTTGATCAAAAACTTTTATATAACATAAACAGTATCACAGACTTCTTAAGTAAGGTTTAAACAATTGAAATCTTAAATGAAGCTTCTTCCTCCTAATAAAACTCCTTCTCTCTTCACTGCCGTCTTGATTAACACCATGATTCTCTTTTCACCTGGTTGATATTTATATTGATTTAATTACTTAATATTTTAAAATATATTTTGATTATTTTATTATCTATTTATTCATACTTGTTGATCGAAAACATTGATGTAATATAAACAGTATCACAGCCTCCTTAAGTGAAGTTTAAATAATTAAAATATTTATTTCAAAATTCTAATACAATTTTTTTTTCTTGCGATATAAAATATTAACAGTGTTTTTGTTTGTTTTTTTCTTTTAAATTATCCTTCTAAATTATTAATATATAAAATTTGTGGAAAATAAACATTCAACTGCTATGATCAGCTAAATGAAACAAATATATTTTTTTAATATGCATAATCATGAAACACGAACTTTTGAATAAATGAACCAATTATTTTAGTTGAATACAATTCATTAAAAAAAAATATAGTCATTCTTAAACTATTTATTTTGTACTAGAATATCACTCACAAACTATTCTTTAACTATATTTATTACAAAAATTATTATAATTTTTTTTTTTTAAGGTATCTGAATATACTATAAAAAGAAAAACACAAATGTACGATTTGTATTTCTATTTTTTTCTTTTTTCAATTTGCCTTAAGGATTGAAGAATATGTATTTAAAAAAAAAAAAAAAAAAAAATAACATAACTGTATTCTTAGTCATTGTTTATTTAATATATTTTTTACAGGAATTATATTATTCAAGGCTTGAGAGTGGAAAACAACTTCAGCTCAAGATGAGAATTTCAACTCAATTTATTTGCACATCAATTGAAATAAACTTAAACAAGTTTTGAATGATTAGGTATCTATTCATGGAAATTGAAAAGAAGAAAAAAATCTAGTTTTTTATATGTATAAACATTTTAAAGTTTTAAATTTTTCTTCTGAAAAGTAAACGAGACGAACGTTAATAGGTATTTTATCCTTGAATTAAAAAAATAAAAGCTTAAATTATGTATTTTATATTGAGGAAAACATCCAATTTATATGAATATACAATAATAAATTTACAACTATTTGAATGATTGTCATTTTTGTCTACCATCAAGCATAGTAATTCTCTTAATGTAACAGATGAAATTCCTAAACATAAATTTAGCCATCGAACATGTTACAAAGTATAATCAAAACATTCAATTTAAAGCTGAATCAATACCGACGTGAATATTAATTTTTTTTTTTATGTTCCTTTTAGGTTTATTTATGGTATATTCGAGAATTAATGGATGATAAAGAATGAATAATTATTGATGGGTCCTTTCATGGCTTTGCAATCCTTAGTTTTGGCCAACATAAATGGTCTGGCTGGGTCATTTATTTTTTTAAATCAAAGGAAAGATAAATTTTTATTCGTTATTCGTTTTCCCGTTATTTTTTTTCTTTAATGCAGTCGTTATTCGAATACAAAATTCGTTAATCGATTATTCGTCATTCATTCAATATATTGTAATTACTCAAATCAAAAATGACATTAAACATAAGGTTTAGCTAGAAAATTGGTTTAGAACAGCTATTTGTGCATTATTTGAGTAACATTTTCTTATTTATTTAATAAGTTATTAATCAAATAAATTTCTATCTGTGGAATAAAGAATCGTTTGAATAAATAATTGTTCGCCGAATGAAAATATCGAATATTTTTGTAATTTACTCCTCACTAACAGAAATTAAAATAAATATACCTAACCTATGAAGAAACTACTTATAAGATGAAATTAACAAATGTGTCATCATCCGTTATCTGCAGAAGCAAAAAAAAAAAAATATATATTTTTCCCAGCTCTGCCCAGTGGTATATATATTTTTTTTTCAGCTATTAATTGTATGTTTGAAGAAATAAAACTAATAAGATGTATTGAAGAACGATTATAAATTATTTTTTTTTAAGTAAAAAAATACAACATACAATAGTAATTAATTAAAGAGATAGGATTAATTAAATAATAAAAGAATTAATTAATTGATGAGATTGGACCGTCCTCTATATCTGAATAGGAATAATCTAAAGAACATCTACCATACCTTCACTCTTTCAAGTGAATTCCATTGGGAATCTATAGAATAAATAATTATATGAGATTCATACTGACAAGGGGGCACACTCAGTCTCTCACAGATCTTGTTGGCAATTGTTTTGGAGGTTCCTGTCAAAAAATTTTAGACGTGTTTTGCCGTTCCACCAAGAAGCCGAGAAAAAAAAAATAGCATTAAACTAATTTATTCTATATCTCGAGTTTAAAAAATGATATCGGCATGATTCTCGCCACAAGATTTTTAAGTTTGATTGCAAACTTAAGGAAAAATACAGCCTCTCTATAGATTTTGGTTTAGATTAATTAAATTCTAAAAAAAAATTATCAGATTTTCAAGCAAACTACCTCTATAGATTTTTCACACAAAAATTGACGTCAGATTCTAATCAAGCACCCCCAAAAAACATTAAAAAACGCTTATTCAACAAAATCAAAAAATATCTTTTTTTTCACCCTCTTCCGGGAAAATGAAATTTTTAAACCGATTATTGGTTGCATACCTTTAAATCGCCATTACTGTGTCACACAATTCACTGGTTGGTATCGCGGGAAAGAGGAGAGTCTCAGCTTTCTTTTGATATATATAAATGTAAAATTCGATGAACAAAAACCTATTAAAAAAATTGGAAAATCCGAAATACATTTTGATTTATAACTTGAGTTTGAAACTAGATAGGAAGATGAAACAAAAAACATTTCAAGCGTATAACCACCCTATATTTTGGATAAAAATATGAAATTGAAACGTTTAACCGTCTAACCGACATTCATGTTTTTGTCAATTATAACAAAAATTTCCAGGCAAATTTTAAAGCTTACGAATTTTTATTTTTCTATTTGTATGAAATTTCGTATTTAAGGTTTCTTTTGAATGCTGAGTTCGAATCCGATGTCGGTTCTTGTGGAAAAAAAAATACATTGAACGTACTTCCTTTGAAAAAAATTAGCTTTTAGACCGCAAAATGCAATAGAAATATTTTTTAGCCTAAGAATTCCACTTCAGCACCCTCAAAAACTTAGGAAACGTATGTATACCTATATATATATATATATATATACTAATTAAGAGAAAATATAATTTATTACAAATTAATACTTACATAATGTAGAAACTGAACGACATATTAGATTTAGAAAAAATGTTGGTAGCTGAGATTAGTCACTATCATTTATGTCTAGTAGTTAAGGCACGAGATTGTCACTTCTTTAGCCCCCATTATCAACGCGGAAGAGGGTTCAGTGTAAAAAATAAAATAACATAAGATGGTGGGTCAAAAGTGTGTTAGAAAACGATAAAAATATCATGCTACGTCTGATTTAAAATGAAAGATAGCGGCAGAATCAAATATTTCATATGGATTTCTCAGTTGACAGTTGCACTAGAAAAAAAAATCAAGGCCTATTTTAATCAATGCATTTTTTTAAATGTTATTCGAACCTTTGATCGTTGCACACGATAGAAACTAGGATTCTTAGTATCTTTTAATTACGTCAATGATATTTTTTTCAAACCGTTAAGATTACCTAATTATATATTTATTAAGATGATATCTTTGACATAATTAAATAGTTATATTTTTAATTATAGTTCGAAATTTATAACCAATTATTGTTAATATTTTATTGAAAAAATATTAGGATTACTCTTCATTGTAGTAAGGAACTATTTGGATTCCCCAACCACGAAATATACAATTTAGATGATCAACAATATAAATTATCTGGTAAAGAAAAAAAATATTTAAAAATAAATAAACGAAATAAATAATAATAATTTAAACTATTAGTAATAACAATATAACTTCATTTATAATTAAATATATATTAATTAATAATATTTTCATTTTTATATTATCAATAGATGGCCCCGAGACCATTTTAATAAAATATATTACGGGAGTTCTGGTAATGGCCTGCTTCTCAACCCAAACACAAGTCCTAAGTTACTGTGGCTCTCCCTCTTAGCCTCCACTGGATTTTGACTCCAGTAACGCAACTGAGAGAACAGCGTTGGGATTACTGAGGGCCTCGCTTGCTTTCCCACTACTGGGAGGACAGGCAACCTTGGGGTTTCCCTGGGATGTTTGTGTACATTGTGTATATAGTTTGATTGTGCTTTTTAAATTTATTCACTCATTTTTTGTTTATTATTATTTTTTTTTATGTTTATTTTATTTTTTTGTCATTTTATTATTACACTTTTTCTCTAATTTACTTTATATTAATATTTACTATTTTTTTTATTTTGTATAGTTCCAGGATTTTTTGATTACTTTTTTTCTTTTTAATTTAATTTAATTTTACATATTTATGAGTGGATTCTTCGTCATCCATATTATTCACTGCCGTTTAGAGAGGCAACTTGTAATATGTTTTGAATAAAACATTGTAAAAAAAAAAAAAAAAATAGTAAACAGAAAAAAAATGCGGACCCGCCGAACTTTGTACCACCTAACAATTAATGAATGTCGTGACATAGATAACTCATTAACTTTGGCGGGTACGAATCCAACCATACTGCAAAGTTTCGTCGCAACCGGATGAACAGTTCAGGAAGTTAAAGTAGAAATATAGACAAACATTGAATTTAACTTTTATAGACACATATTTTTAAAATTATAGTATTATTAATGTTTCAATAATTCATATGATGACAACAGTTTAACTGAGGGTTTAGTCAAAAGAAGAGATGGGGTCAGCAGTGATTTTTTTTTTTTTTTAATTATTGCCGACATAAGATGGAACATCCATTTTATTATTGGTTCTTTATTATACTTCTCAGCTTATATTTCTGCATTTATATAGTACAAATATAGCATTATTTTGAAGATAATTGTGTTAACAGATTCTAGAACAAAAATTGAGTGATTAAACGAAAAATAGGCTGGCGTGTATTAGGAAGTGCATCTCTCTATTTTTAACTATCCAATCATAATATGTGATACCCTTTAAAAGGTCGCTGACCCTTGGTAATGATTAGAATGGGTGAAGGAGATCAACAAGATGCCGATAATTATATATGTGCGTGCGTGCGTGTATGTTTTCTTCTGTACTGGGAGTAGGGAAATATTGCATAAGACGAAGTGAACCAAAGTCCACAACAGTGTGATATTCTTACTCACTAAAAACCACCTCCCTATTCTTCTTCACCACCCCGCGAAACTGCTGTCAAGCATTACTTCACGGGGGGCGGACTTGCTGCCTACATTATATTTTCTGCTGCTAATTATTAAGCCACTAGGAGGCCTCGTCTTTTCCGCTCCTGTTTACGGAGCTTTCTGCAGATGCTAGCTGCATAATTTGCAACAGCATTCCAGTTTTCATCGGCAGAAGTCATCAGGCTAACCAGGTTTTCTGGCACCAACTGATGGTCCACAGTTCTGGCTAGATCTCTCTCTTTTGCAAATTTAGGGCAACAGAAGAATACTTGTTCTACTGTTTCCACTAGGTTTGTACGATTGGGGCAAGATGATTCATTGTCAAGTTTGAACAGAAACAGATAGGCCCTGAAACACCCATGTACAGTAAGCAATTGGATGAGGTAAAATCAGCCTCCTCATGTTTCCGGTCTCTCTATGTCGCAATGTGTGGTATCAAACGGTGGGTTCATATTCCCGAAGATGATTTATCCTAGCGTCTTTGCCATCTTTGTAGAGTATCATTTCTCTCCTCCTTGGTGATTGAGGGCCAATAAGCACCCGGTTCGCCTCCGGTTGCGTTCATCCGCCAGAACGTCAATTGGCGGCATGTCAGCTCACCTATAAAACACACTGCTTCATAAGAAACAGTGCGAAATGCTCTAGTGACAAGAATGGTCCTTCTTTGGTACACACTATTGACCTTTTGGGCGTATTACTGCACTAGGAATGCGTTTTGTGTGTGTGTGTGTAAATTAAGTATCCAAAACAAACTTATATGATACAAAGCACTTATTCGAGCTTAGATGGTGTATATCATACCAGTGTGGAGCTCATCTTGTGCAACCAATTAATTAAATGTGCAATCAATTAAACCTTCAAAGACTTCTTTAAAAAAAATTGTGAAATATATTCATACTTTGTTGATCTATTGATTGTTGAAGGAAGAAAATTGTGGATCTCTTCTATTTTGTATAGGAATAGGGGTATTTTCACATTTGGATAAAATTTTCCCAGGAGTCTAAAATGAAATCAATAGTCATAAGCTAAAATAGAATACAATTTGGCAGGAGCAAACTTAGTCACCAAGACCTCTATATACCCACCATTTCCGAATATTTATTTTGATAATCTCTTCTATGTAAAAAATCCTTTTTTTACAGATTTATTTTCAAAAATGGATTTTCTTGGAGAAACGTATTCAGGAATTTTTGAAATGAAATTGTTGTCATTTCCTTATGTAGTTCTAAGTGAACCAGAAACAGTTGAGGTAAGTCTTATCTTCAGTAGAAAAAAATATTAGATTTTTTTTTTTTTTTTTTTTTTTTTTTTAAATTTCAGATAAGGGATAATATATGGTTTTCCATGACAATGAAACAAATTAGTTAATTTTAAATGCATAACTTAACATTAAAAATTCCAATTGTCTTTTCTTAATACTCATCATTTATCTTGGTTGTATTTTCTACTATGAAGATTACTATGAAACTAAAATAACAAAAATAGAATTCCCAATATCAATTCCTAGATTAGAAAATATTAGAAATCTTTTCCTTTGACCTCTCAATAAAAAAAAAATGTTTTTAAATATTTTTTGACTTCATGGTGTTATTTTTATTTTTCTTAATTTGACAATGATTTAACAATTATTTTGACTCCAGCTATATAGTACTAAATAAAAAATTTTTAAATGAATAATTACATAATTATATTCTAATTTCAAATGTGAGCTTTTTGACAATAATAATTTTAATATCACAAAAAAAAAAATAATAAAAAATAAATAAAAAAATAACAATAAAAAGTTATTTTAATTTAAAAACCAGATATAATGTAAAGAAATCATAATTTCAATGGTTTAACGTTGAACTAACATGTTATCCATAACAATTCACAGAAAAGGCAGAAAAAAAATTATAAGTAATGAAATATTTGGTTAAGTAATATGAGTAAACAAATAAAAATATTCAGTATTGAATAAACATTATCTAAATATTCTTCAAGACCATGAAATATGCATTCTGGATTATGATCAAACTCCTGAAAATATGTATTTCATTATTAGTTAGGTGAAAACAAAACACAGGACTACAGCTTTTTTATATGGAATACAAATTTATGTACATGTCGAGAAGTGTACTATTAAGTGATTCGAGAAATTTGTATACTTAAGACTGCAGACCGTTTTCCAAAATGGCAGTCCAGAAAATTAAGTATGAGAAACTAACAAGCCTGTTTCACACATGTGCTGATGAATGCTGGATACTCATATAGAATAGTTTAATAGCAGGTTGATGCTCAGTTGACAGAGCTATATTGATTGTACATGAAGTAATCTCCATTAAGGTATGCTGCCTTAGATTGGCTGGACACATGCATATTTTTTAGCCAATACTTACCAGCTTGAAGACCAAATCGGAAAGAAAATAATTCTAAAAAAGATCCATCACAAACAAATACATGACTCACAAACGTTGCCATGGCCACACTGTATGGATGAAGACGTCCAGACTTGGAATCCAGTTAGTTCAACAACAGCAGCATAGGTATGAGTTCATACACGAGAGAAAAATTGATACGATTAAGCAATTAGGTAGAGAAATAATCCCTTTGTTTAGAATAAAAAAATATTTTCATTATCTACAAATATAATTAAAAACACGGAAAGAAATAAAAGAAAGGAATCAACAACTTTTATTTTATTGTTATCCATGAAATTATGTAGCATTTAAAGTATTTAACATAATAAATTTTACTTGTTTGTATGAATTGTTTCTCATTTAACGAATGGACTCACAATCAAGATGGAAGGCATCTTAAGAAAACAGAAAATATCAATATATACAAATGAAAAAAAAAAAAAAGAGATATATCAATATTAAGATAACAAAAATAAAAAATATTTGTTTGGCCACAATCTTTTTTCATAAAAAATGTAAACATTATTATACAATAACTGGGTATTATCAACAAATCAATATTTTATCTCTTAAATTTTTGTCATTCTTATTTTTGTACTACAATAATTTTAAGATTCTTCTTTTCATACTAATGTTAAAATTATGAAATGTCAAACATTAAAATGTTTAATATATAATTACATTTGTTATATACATCTATTAATTAAAAAATTATATTTTCAAATATTTTTTAGCCAATACTCACCAGCTCCAAACATATCAAAAAGGGTGTATATGATTATGGATTTTATAGACCCTTCCTAGGGGATGGACTTCTACTGAGCTATGGTGAGAATTATATTTGACTATTTATCAATTTTTCAGTCACATTTTTTTTCCCCTAAGGCTGGTTTCACACCTGACTGTTAAGGCATGAGAGACTTTAGCAATAAAAGTCTGACTCTGTCCTTAGAATGTGTGCCTGGTCGTTAATCACTTAATTAAAAGCCAAATTGATTTTAAGGCTGCCTAAGAAATGATAAAAGAAATAAAAGAAAGAAAGAAACTCTCTGGAAGGTTGCACATAAAATAATATTTATTAACGTAAAAAGAAAACCAACGATATACACATATAAATCAGAAAAAAGAAAACAAATACATTTCCCTCGCAGCTGTGGAATATATGGTGAACAAATAAATTATTGACAAAGATAAAGTAAACTAATTCTATTGAGAAAATCAATTAAACGTAATAAAGTAAAATAAAACTCAAATGAAATTATTTACAGGGCACTTTGTAACAATTATAACAATTATGACAATTATGGTGATTGTTTCTTGTAATAATATTCGTGTTTATAGTATATCGCTGACTGACCTGATCAGTTGTGATATGGGGTACCTTGGGTACGTGAATGATTTCATCTTCCGGGAGAGACACCCTGGGTGAATCCAGATGATAGAGGAAGGTGAGAGAATGAACAAATACTGCGGCGAAGATGTTCGCCGAAGACAGCACTCCTTCTTGGTAGGCAGTCAGGAAGGCAATTCTTCTCCCTCAGTAGTCAGGAAGGCACTGGGCTTATCTCGTGAGAGTCTTGGGCAGTAAAACAGTTGTTGTCCCAGCCCTATTGTTTACACTAGTGCTACTAACAATAACAATCACGGTCTCCGTGCTTATTGATGTGAGAAGTAATATATTAAGGGAAAATATTTTTTTTAATATCACATCTGTTCATTATTTTTCATAATTTTAAATAATAATTTTAAATCTAACAATACAGTTTTAAAATTAAACCCTTTTTATAAGTATTTACAAAAACAAAAATAATGATTTACTTTGCTTAAATCAAACTTATCCTGTTTAATTTAATTTAAAATATAAAATGAAAATAATATTGTTTCTGAAACACTGACTGTCATTTAAATGACACCATGTAAACTGTAAACTACTTTAGGGATAAAGAGTATACAAGAGAGTACTCACTTGACCGACAGATGTCGGGGTCAGTTAAACAACACCAGACTGTCGTGATATTGGTGAGGGCAAACCGACACCCCCTGCTTGAAAGGATAACCACAGTCTATTGATAAACAATACCCTACTCTACTACCAGAGTTGGGTAAAATTTAATCATATCTATTTGACGACTAATTTCCAGGAATCAATCAATCAATTTCTCAGAATGTTCATATTTTATAAAAAAAGATTCATTAAATGCTTAATGTTAATTTCTTTTTCTAAAACTTTTTTTGTTGTAAAATATGTATTATTTTTCAAATGACAAAATGTAATTTTTTTTTAAACAATTAAAAAATAAATGTCTTTAAATATTTTTTGATTTGCTCAACTGGTTGTTACTGCCAACATCTGAATAGGCTACATTTTCTAAATGATGTGTTGTGACGTTGTAATGATTCTTTGAATCTTACATGTAGATCATCATAAGTTTTTATAATCATCCTAAAATTGTTAAAAAACTTGTTCCCATCATTTCTCAAATCTTCAAAAAGTAAAAAGAATGCCCCAATTTTGTCTCTTTTACATGTAATATTGATTTGATGAACCCAGCGCATCCTACGTTTTCTAGTCTTGTTTAAATGCCTGCACAGGATCTTCTATTAGTTTCTTGTGATCCATCGTTCAACAACATGAAAGTGAACATGTACCCAATAAAGGTCTGATATCAGTTACCTGACAACCAGGAAAATGTGAAAAGATCCAACTACCGTGTCAGTGTCATCCAGATGCCGTTTGAACGACAGTCGGACAGCCTCAAACTGATATGAAACTCTATTTTAAATTGATTTTATTGATTACTTAATTAAACACATAATAAATAACTCAAACCCATATGAGGAGAAAATTATATGGAACTTAGAAAAAAAAAAAAATTCTAATAAAAATTACTAATTACTAAATACAAAAGCACCCTTTTTAATCATAAAACACTAACTACACTCAGATTTTCATATATCCACAATTGACAAATATATTCAAGCACTTTATAGTCAATTTCATGACAGACTTCAATGTTATATTGACATGCATATACAAGAAATGGCTATGACTGATATACCCAGAAATACTCTTAGAAGGCTGAAAAAAAGGTGAATGAGAGATATGCTCAAACAATTTTTGTTTATATGAATATATTTTTTTCCATCATTGTTAATATTATCATGCTAGCAATAAGTCCTGTTAAGTACTACTCTATACCTATCAGTACAGGTTTAACAGATATTGACAAAGAATTCACTTACTGTCACCATTTGGGACCCATATGAATAGAAAATCAACTCAAATAATTTTATTATTTTTATTTTTATTTTATTAAATTAAAGTGTTAAAATTAATTCGATTTTGATCACTTTTATTAAATTACATTACAGAACAATTTATTTTAATTTGTTTTCAATTGTCAACAATTAATTTTCAGGAAGTAAGTGGCACCAGAGAAGAAAACTACTTACTCCCACATTTCACTTCAAAATTCTTGAGGATGCTATGACCAGTTTTTTAAATAATGCACAATCTCTCACAGAACAATTACTGGCTACAGGAGGCAAGCCTGCTGATATAGAGGATATAATCAGATCAAGTACCCTCAAAGTTATATGTGGTAAATGTGATATTATAAAACTAGTTTAAAAATTGAATAACTTGCTACAAACAGACAAGAGAGTCAGTCCCATCTTATGATTTACATGATAAATAACAATTAGAGCTAAGTCATCTAACAAAACATAAATTTATATATTTTTTTTTTATCACAAGATTTTACATATGCTCCAATATCCGGAAGAATAGAGCTATTTCTTTTTTGCAGAAAACCCTTCAATTAATACTTCACAATTTGTTTTGTTTAAAATTTAATCTCATTTTATTTACAACTACTGATTAAATATAAAGCAATATTAATGATATGAAAATAACAGGAGATTCCTTATCTATTGTCTTTTTAATTTTCATGTTGGTATCATGGAGTGTGAAAGGGAATTGATGAATGGTTTATGCCAATTTTAAGTATAATGAGTATAATGTTTAGGATTTATTCTGAATGATAGCTTTCACAAAACATTTATTCATTTCATAGTGTATGAATGATTTAAAAGGTAAGGTGGTATTAATGATTATGCACATGATTAGACATTAAAAGGTTTGAATTTTATTTATGTTCAAGTGTTTTGCTGAACCTTAAAGTTCTGTTCTGTATGTCAAGGATAGGTTTCTGTACTGAGATATAGATGTATTTTTTAATAGAAAATTTTTCCTTCAGAAGATGAGACAGCTAATAGTAAATCATGCCAGTTCTTGTCTTTTTAATGTTTTAATGTATTTTACACAGGCCAGTCTTTAATTAATAATAAAACAAAAATAATACATAAATAATAGTGTAATTTGGTTGACTATAAATGATGCACAATATGTTTGGGGTTACATTCAGTAGAAATAGTATAATAATTTATTTATTTATCTTGTGAACATTTGAGTTTATTGTACAAGCATTCGATAAAATGAATAGAAATAATTATTTAATTAAAATAACAAATATCAATTCTTCAAACTTAAATTTGTTCAGGAAATATAACATATAATATGTGATCCTAATAATTTGGATTTGTTTTAGAGACAGCAATGGGCGTAAAACTAAATACAGAAGATAAAACACAAAATAGTTATGTAGAAGCAGTTAAAAGGTAAGTTTATCTAATGTGATATCCATCCATACAAAAAAATCAAAGCTAAAACAATCTGAACTGACAATATAATACAATATACTTACGATATAATAATGTATTTTATCAGAGAGTAATGTTAGTTTTTAGTTATAAGATTAAACAGATATTTTTTATAATTATAAAATAATTAACTTATTCATAATGATAAAAGTATAGGTGACTGGTATGATGAATGGAGAAGATGATCAGGGATGCAGTCAAAGTAACACCACTTCTAAGAAGGAATTCTTTAATACGTGCCAATGTTTCGACCTGCGTTGCAGGTCTTCTTCAGGACCTCACACTTGTGAGGAGAAAGACGATGACTGATGTGAAACGGTATTTTTTTTTGAGGGAGGTGGCTAACTTTAGACTGGGGAGTAACAAAGTTGGGACCTAAACTGAGAATATTAGACAAAGTAGCCGGAATTTCAAAAGAAGAAATATTTTAAACCCAACTATCACCCCCTTTAGGATAAACTTTATGGCGAAGGGAAATATCATAAAGTTGATTAAATTTATTGCTCAGTTGGAGCTTTTTTAGGGCTTTAACAGAATGGGAAATATTGGTTATAAACTTATTTAAACTGATCATTATATGATTATCAATATCAGAACTTAAAATGTGAGTAAGGGATGATATTTTTTTATTGATATTGTGTATATCAAGAATGATTTCGCATATTTTAAGGTTCAATAAAGATTTTTTTAATTTAAAGGCAGAATACGCCAGCTTTGAGGAGAGAGGTTTGGAAATAGTGAAGGTGTAAAATGAGTTATCTATAAATTTAGGAAAGAGAGAATGGGAGCGGCATTGGAGAAGAAAGATCCTTTGTTCAATTTTCACAACAAGAGCTTTTTGAAGACGACAAAGGAGGTAGAAATGGGTAATATGATGGGGAAATGTAGATATTAAATGGGAGAAGGATATGTAAGGAAATTCAGTAGAAGGAGGATGTAAATGCGGAGAAGGTTGGGTAGTTACAATATTAGGTTGAATAAAAGTAGAAGAAAAATAAGTAGTTGAAGAGCTTGAAACCGTAAGCGCAGTCCGAGAAGTAGCAGGAGCAGGAAAAGGATTTCTCTCTTGATGATGACCCGTTCTGGATAACTTTTGAAGCCTGGCGCTGCGGCGGATCCTTAGAGAAGTCATGCTAGATTCTTGTTCTTGGCCCAGAAGATTACGATCCATAATGATAAAAGTATAGTTGACTGGTATGATGAATGAAGAAGAAGATGATCAGAGATGCAGTCAAAGTAACACCACGTCTAAGAAGGAATTCTTTAATACGTGCCAACGTTTCGACCTGCAACGCATTCCTTCATGTTTTGAAATTATATACATAACTGTGTACATAAACATACTTATAACATGCAAGCATATAAACATACTTTTGTTGCTTATTGTCATTTAATTTTTATATACTTTATTATTTTTAGAACATTAAATGTTTGTATATTTACCTTAGTAAAAGAGAGCATGATTCAGATAAAAGATATTTTTATCTTTAGAATAACTTTGTTTTTTATACAATTTTTTTTTTTTTTTTTTATTATTTGTGTTAAATGTTTTTAATATTTCTTTAATTTAAATATTTTAGAGCTTTTATTATTTTTTAAATTGTGACAAGTTCAGCAAGAATTTTTTTTTTTTTTTTTTTTTTTTTTTTTTTTAATTTGTAAAAAGGCATTATGGCCCTTTGATTTATAAACGCAAATACATATTCATAATTTATTTTATTCATTCAGAATATTTTTCACAGGTTGTTCTTTTAAAAATAGGGTATTACTAGCAAACACGGTACTGGCCCCTGCTCCCGCGCAGAATACACTTGTCACCTAATTCTAACCTTGCTCCGATCTTATGACGTCAGTTATCGCAGCTTTAGGAGGGGAAGTTTCTCTTCCCCTCCTTCCCCCACCATACCTACCTTCCTAAGGTGGAGAAATCTGTACTTTAAAGTTCTCAGTAGTTTAAAATCCACCACCGCTCTTCACGAACTCGTCTCAGAATGTTGATTTTTTATTCTTAATCACTTTTTAACATAAAATCAATATGTTATATATTATTTATCCAGCTACCGTCATTAACTACACTTGTGGTTTCTGCTACTATTAACAACATAATATTATTCTAATATTAATAACGTCGTGTTATTAGTTTACAATTATATTATTCTCACACCTTGCAACTTATTTATTACTTCCTTCTCAGACTTTTTAGTTTTCATCTTATTATAAATTTCTCGTTGTTTTATGTAGAGACTCTTCATAAAAAATACTAAATTTTAACATTTTTATTCATTTCTTTTCTTGCTATTGGACACATGAAATAAAATTATAAATGAATTGAAGTACAATTTCCAAAAGTATGAAGTGAGATTTCCCTTAACATCTACAACAGCATCAAAAATGATTACACTATTTTTAAAGTAAACTGCTTTAAACTATTTAATTTTTCAATATCGTGTAAAAAGTCTTTCTGTTAGTATCAAAAGACAAAAGCTAAATTCACTACCATTTCTTCCTCTTTTAACTTATTTTTTTCTGTTTGAACTTTGTTTGAACAAAATTAACATATTAGTAGAGGAAAATAACAAACATTTACAGTATTTCCTGACCTTAGTCAGAATTGGTAGTGTATCAAAAATATTCTGATAAATAAATGTATTATACAAAGCATTTACTCCTCTTTATTAATAGTAAAAACATCTGACATGTTTCAGGAAACAAGGTCTCATCATCAGACTTTAAAACAATCTCTTGGTGTTAACACACCGTGTCACACTGACATGATGTGTTAACACCAAGAGATTGTTTTAAAGTCTGATGATGGGACCTTGTTTCCTAAAACATGTCAGATGTTCTTACTATTAATAAAGAGGAGTAAATGCTTTGTATAATACATTTATTTATCAACATATGTGACTCCTTCATTAGAGAAATATTCTGATAATAAAATAAACAAATAAAGAATGTCAATCTGATGCATTCAATAATATACCTATGTAAGACTCCAACTGGAATAATCATTATGGGCTAGTTTTTTATTATATTACATTATTAATATAAAGAAAACTTACAAGAGGGTAAAATATATTGCAACACTAACCAGATGAATAATAAGCAAATTAAATAATGAAAATTTTAAAATTATGTCCTATATAATAATTATAAAATCAAATACATAATAAAACACTCAGACAACACAGATAAATAGAGCAAAAAGACTTAATTTATAAAATAAATTGCAAAAACTGTAATATGCACTATATTGGGGAAACCAAACAAAATTTATTTAAATTTTATTTATTTATTTAAATTTAAACATGAGTTTGATTTTGAACACACAAGGATCTTAAATCATGAAAATAAAGCAATTAACAGAAAATTAATAGAAACAATCTACATAAATAAAACAATAAACCAAGCAGTAAATTATAAAACAGATATACATAAAATTGGTACTTGTTATGCGAACATAATTATTAAATTGGAAATATAATTAAATGAAAAAATTCATTAATATTAATAGTAATTAATAAAAAAAAAAAAATGTAAAAATGGGTAACAACACAGAAATAGATAATATTGAAGTTTATATAAGCACCAAGCCAAATTGTCTTTAAGAATAATATTAAAATAAACAATTATAAGATGAACATTGCCCAGCTGTATGTCAGTAAGACAGAATAAGTGACCATGTGAAATCAATCACAGTTCTAAGTAGAATTTTGGCATAATAAAATAAGATGAAATTGTATAATTGATAAGATTTTGTAAAAAGATATATTTAAAGGTTTTTAGATCCTGAAGATGGAGCCTGACTCTGAAACATGTTGATCACATTTTAATAAATAAATAGGAGTTATGCTTAAAATTGAAGATTAATTACATCTCCTTCAACTAAAAGACTTTTAATAATTTCTACCTTTGTGCCAATACTTTATGTTCAGACTGTACGTTACACAACCATTACATCAATGAAAGTACTAAACCAAAGATCCTTCCTTCATTGGTTTTATTGATACATTTTTTATAATACTTCGATAGAAAAGCTTTTTGCCATAACTTAAGATTTGAAATTAAGAAGAATTAAAATTACAGTTCATTTATTTTGAAAAACTAGCCCATAATAATTATTCCAGTTGGAGTCTTACATGGGTTTATTATTGAATGCATTAGATCGACATTATTTATTTGTTTATTTTATTATAAGAATATTCTTGATGCACTACCAATTTTGACTAAGGTTAGGATATACTGTAAATGTTTGATATTTTCCTTTAAATTTATATGTAATCCTACATACAATCCTTTAAATTCCTATGTAACACTCCAACTGGAATAATCATTACGGGCTAGTTTTTCAAAATAAATGAACTGTAATTTGAATTTTTGATTTAATTATATTTCCAATTGATTTATTATGTTCTCATAAAAAGTACCAATTTTATGTATATCTGTTTTATAATTTACTGCTTGGTTTATTGTTTTATTTATGTAGATTGTTTCCATTAATTTTCTGTTAATTACTTTATTTTCATGATTTAAGATCCTTGTGTGTTCAAAATCAAACTCATGTTTAAATTTATATGCATGTTCACTTAGTGCAGTATTGTTGTTTTTTACTTTTTTATTGCAATCATATTTGTGCTGGTTTACTCTTTTTATTAAGTTTTGTTTAGTTTCCCCAATATAGTGCATATTACAGTTTTTGCAATTTATTTTATAAATTAAGTCTTTTTTGCTCCATTTATCTGTGTTTTCTGTGTGTTTGATTTTATTATTGTTATATAGGGCACCATTAATTTAAAATTTTCATTATTTAATTTACTTATTATTTGTCTCGTGTTGGAATATATTTGACCCTATTGTAGTTTTTCTTTATATTTATATTAGGTAATTTCGGCGTTACTCCTATTGTGTTTTTTTTTTTTTTTTTTTTTTTTTTTTTTTTTTTTTTACTAATAGTCAATACTTCATCTATAATTCCTTATTCTGGTAAAAATCTGTAATTTTCTTTTATTCCTTTGTCTTGACTTTTAATCCACATGGATAAGACAGAAGATTAATAGAATTAATGAGTTAAATTAAAAAATTGAAGAATGAATATTATGGATAGGACAGGGTATTATTAGAGTTGTGTTTAAATTATAAAAATTAAAAAATGAAAGACTGGAAAATATAAAATTGGTTATAATTGAACTAGATCCGATAAACTAGACAATTCATATTAAAATTAAATACAATGTTGTGATTATTAAAATGAAATAAAATGTATAAGGAATATTGCGATGATGAAAACTGTTACTAGAGCGAAGGAATAAACAAGCGATGTATACAACTCAGCGATATACGTTGAAGTGAGAAAAAACGGTTATTAATTTCCTAATAAATTTAAAGGGATGTGGTTGTGGTGGGGGTGACAAGAAATTGGTATTCCTGGAAGGCTGAGAAAGGTTAGGGATGCGAGTATCTCGGGCTGAAGGGCGGGAAAAGAGCTAATGTGTTGCGGGCTCTCAACTGAGGCCAGTACCGTGTTTGCTAGTAATACCAAAAAATAGTTTTTAAATATCCTGTACTTTGCAACACAATTAATGCAGCATAGCTAGTGGTATTTAAAACTATTGATGTGGTAGTTCTAATGTGGGATATTGTTATATTTGTTTTAGAATCCCAGTGACAATAATGAACAGGTACCTTAAGTTTTGGTTGCGCAGTGATTTTATTTTTTATCTAACAAAGGAAGGAAAAACCTTCAAAAAAGATCTTGACCTAGTCCATTCATTCACAAAGAAGGTATCATTTTACACAATTCATAAGAATAATAATAAGGCTTTATTGACATATTTACAGTTACAAAACACTTAGTATACATTTGCTAGTCTAAAGTCCTCTACATGATTAACATAGTTATTATACTTTAGTAAATAGTTTTACTCCGTAAATAGTCTTACTAGTTTTAATACTTTTTACTTAAACACTTTCTGTTTCCATCTCCGGCAATATTTATTAATTTTATTGTAATTTTGTTGCATCCAATTTACAATTTTGTCGATGATGTAAGAAGCTATGTATAGTGCAGTGTCATCTGTGTACATGGATATTGTTATGTAAGGGTGTTTTGGAAAGTCTGATAGGAACAGGTTGAACAGAGTTGGGGATAGGCAGGAACCTTGTGGAAGACCAGCGGGAAGGGTAAGTACTTTGGAGGAGAAAGAGTTTATTTATGTATAAAATCTGAAGCTTTTTCGGTTACTAGGTTTCTATTGACTTTTCCAGTTTCTTTCAGGGAAATGGAAGAAAAATTGCCATCAAAAGGAACACTTAAATAATCACACACTGATTTTAGGATTTTTCTATTCTGGTGGTGTGAGCCAAAATTTGATTTACACTGTTTAGTTTTCTTTAAGATCCCATGTTTTTATAAATTAAGTTTCTCATCATCAACCAATTCTTATGGCTTAGATGATACTCATTTCTATCCCAGGTAATCTTTATAGAAGTGTTTTAAGCTTTATTATATGCAGTGTCATCTCAGACATTATTATAGCCAGTGTCATAGTTTGATTAATTTTGTAATAAATATTTTCTTCCAAATGAATGTTTGATCAATTTTAGGAGTACTGAGACCAGTATTAGTATAGGAAATCAACAATGCAACAAGGAAAAATACTAGCAACAAAAACAAAGAAAAGAAATGGAGCACCCACATTGAGGAGTAAAGAGTGTTAGGGTTATATAATAAAAAGAGTTCAATTGGTTGATAACTTTATATTATCACATGAATAGAACAAACTTGACATGACGGAGGGCCAGGCGCTAACAGACTGTTTACTTATAAAGAATCTCCTATCGATATACAATGTTATGTCCAAAGAGGTTATTCCTGACAAAGAGACTATCAAATGATCCTTCCTTTTTTTTATTTCTACAGTTGCTATGCTCCACTGTGAGTTAAGGCTAAGATAGTCAAAACAAGATATTTGTTTGTAACTGGAGTACATAGTTCAAAATTATTTTACTATAAAAAAAAAATGTTGAGCTTCCATATATAAGTATACATTTTTTTTTTGTGCCTTCAACTTTATTTAAAACCAAACAAAAAATATCGGAATAAAGGGTCTTATTTTGCCTTCCAGCATTTGAAGATTTGCTGAAAGCATTTGAAGGTCATTCCAGGAGGGTCTATGTTGACTAAAGGTGCTCCTTCTAACTGACAAGTGTAGAGGAAACACTCTGCCAAAGGTTCCATATGTAATTGGATTGTTATTTACAAATGCATGACAAAGCAGTTTCTATGAGAGCTTTATCTCTAATTATCTGTTAAAATACTACTCAACAATATTTGCCATAACATTTGGAAACCACCTATTACATAAACATATGTGTCCATGAAAAACTGAATATCTGAAGTATTGTTGTCTGTAGTAATTAGAAGTTGATTTAATGCATTAAAGATATTTAGTGTTAGCGTTATATGATTCATTTAGGCCATATAATCTTTTTACTGTAATCAATCCCAACGGTTCTTATTTTTTTATTTATTTTCCTATATTTATGTATTTACATTTTTTCTATCATATATTTTTAATTTTTTTTTTAAATCCTCGTATTTTCCTATTAATATTGATTAATAAGGTGTAATCGAACTTAAGCAGCCACTTTAAGTATTCAATTTAAAGTTTAAATCTCATACATTTAATTAATAATTTTATCAATAAAAATGTATTTAATTTTTTTTTTTTTTAATAATAAAAACCACCCTAAGCTAATGGTCATTAATATATATTAAATTATTTTGGGAATTTTCTAGATTAGCTGAAATGAGTGCTACTGACAATCATCTAATTTAATAATATTACTGAATTTTCTACTACATAATTATTAAATACAACTACTTTGTATGGTACCTTTTAAATGTTTTAAAGCCTATAGTATATAGACTATATACTGCTATAAATATATAAGATATTATAATAATAAAAAAGAGTTTTATTTAAAGCAATTTAACAATTTACAATTCTGTAACATGATTGTATAAATACATGTTTTGCTAATTATATAAGATATTTATGTGCTTAGTAATACAGCTTTAATTCAAAATTCTCAAAATATAAATATAAAACTGCTTATATACATAATAATGAAAATATTAAAAATTTCTTAATCAAGCCAACTTTTTTAAGGATTTATGTTTAATCATTGTAAACAATCAAATGTTAAAATGATAATTTATCGAACTGTATGAAAATGAATTAGACTTAAAAATATTGTTTCCTTTATGTCAACTCATGCCTGTATGTATATAATATTATTTGCTGATTATAATACTGTATTTGAGGTGCAAACAAAAGTTTTGAAGTCAAAAATAAAAAAAAATTATTTATGGACTGAAAAAATTGTTGGTGAGGTAAGAAACCTAGCATAATCTGGTGTATGAATATGACAGTCATCAACTACATATATTGAGAATACACTGAAACTTTTAAAGGTTCATTAGAATAATAGTATTAAATTACGAAGAAAATATTTAAAATTGAATGATATTTACTGCTCCATTATTAGTAAAAAAAAAAAAGTAAAGCACTAAAATTTAGAAAAAGATCTATCAATAAAAAATGTTTTTTGTCTAATACAACTTTTTTTTTTTTAGATTATAAGTGAAAGAAAAATGATGTATAAGAATCAGAAAACCGACAATTCAGAAAACAAAAGTAAGATTGATACATATTTATTAAATTTTTTAATGATAATTTAATACATAAATATTTGTATAAAAGAAGGAAAGGGGATCTGTTATAATTATCTCGACCAATTTAATGCTAGCACGATTTAATCTGAAGTAATTATGTTTATGGGAATCTAATGTTTGAATCAATATAGATACTGTTTACTGCTTTAAGAAACTTCCAAAGCTTCATGATTATTTCAATTTGCATGTGCTTTCCCATTGTTTTCCCGTTCTCCAAGTCCCATCATCATTGTCTGAAGATCCCTCAAAATAATTAATCTCCCAAATATAAGAAACCCATTGTCCAAGTTTAAGTCTCACTTTGTCTGTTTGGTGGGGATGATTTTAAAATGTTTAAAAATCAATTTCATGTGGACATTTCAGAATACATGGAATTAATTTTTTATATATATATTTCAGATAAAAGAAAAGCTTTCTTGGATTGCCTTTTGGAGATGGACAATGCTTTTACTGAAGATGACATTTGTGAAGAAGTGGATACGTTTATGTTTGAGGTTTGTTTCTTTCAAGTTTATAATAGCATTTTAATCTCATTGAAACATTTTAAAAGAAGCTAATAATGCAACTATATTGACCTTGCTGCTATAGTCAATGATATATATAATTAAAAATATATTTCATTTTAAGAATATATAATTAGAATTCAATAACTATGTTTCTTTTTAAAACTGCTTTCAGGTCTTAAAGCAAAGAACATGAAAAAAAATAATTTTTTCAAGCTGTTCAAACAGTATTTTACCCTTAAGGCAAAATTAAACATTTTTAAACATAACAGGAAAATCTAAATAGACGAATGCAATTAATGAACTAACATGTAGTTCATATAATGATTTTCTTATTAACAGATTTGGACTAAAAAACCAATGACACTGTTAAACATTATTAACTATAGTAGAACCTTATTTGTTAAATTATATAATGCCATTGGTATTGTACACATTAAATTAGAGTTATTATGATCATAATTTAGTTATTAACTAAAGTTATTTCTGTAGGGACATGACACAACTTCTGCCAGCTTGGCTTTTTCTATATTTCTTCTGGCCAATCATCCGGAGGAACAGGTATATTAAATTGATATTTATGTTATTGTTAATATTTTTAAAGGAATGTAATAATATTAAAAAACATGGCAGCTAATATCTTCACAGAAGCATGCAACACTCTTGAACTACCCCTGTTTTTTTAGTGTGGAGAAAACCAATCATTAATCCATCCATACCAGCTATTTAACAATGGTCTCATCTCCTCTTTTCCACCATCATTGATTTTACCACTCAAATTGCTGTCCTCTGTTCTTTTGTTGTGGAGATGATCCCTCTCTTGTCAATTGGTAGTTTTGCAAACATTCAGTGATTTTTTTTTTCTTGCCTAATATTTAATAAAAAAATAACACTATGATGTTACCATGAATGATGTATGTGTAACGATGTATGATTTAATACTCAGATTAATATTATTGATTTAATATATAATATATCATAGTAAGAACCATTTATCCATTTAAATAATAGTACAGCAAACAATATTTCTGTCTGCCTATAAATCCTGGGAATATTCATAGATCTGGATAAACCCACGTAACCCTCATCCCTCACCTTTTTTCCAAATGTTTCCAGTCCAGTTGTTAACTAGAGTTGTTATAGTTTGTTAGGCTCTACATATCTATGTGGTAACTTATAGCAATATCCTCCAGCAACATTGTAATTAGATTCGTACTCCTCCATATTTTTGAATTACATAAAGTTGAAGGATGTTAGGCTTGAAGGAGGACTGTCCACAAAACTCTCATTAAAGGTGGTATTTTCATATGTTTTGGAGTTTATTATCTGGTTCCCAATGAGAAATAATACAGACTTGGTAATTTACTTTTGCAAATTACTCAGAACTAAAGTTATCATAAATCCCCCCTCCCTTTTGGCCTACTAACACCCTTCACTTACATGTTCTAACTTATGTATTTTATATATTTATTGTTTAAATTGACTTATTAAATTTAATTTTTTTTTTTTTTTTTTTTTTTTTTTTTTTTTTTTTTTCACTGCAGAGCATAATTATGAGAACAATATAGTTTTAAAACATCACCATAATACAATTGTAGCTTTTTTGACATTCAAGAAAAAAATTGTTTTTATTAGCTTTATTTTGAAAAAAAATATTACTTTTACAAAAATTGAATATTCGGCTAAAGAACCCTATTTAAATATGTACTTCCAAACTAGTTTTGCTTATTTACTAACATTAAATAATGAGACTATTAGTAGCTGGTCCAAAATGATCAATAACAAGATATATAATTTACAATACAATCTTTACAAAGTTGAAGAAATGTTTTTAATATTTAATACCAACTATTTTAATTCAAAATTTAATTAAAAATGAACTAATGTATGTATTTTTTTTAATATTTTAATATTTTGCATTTTAGCAAAAGGTTGTTGAGGAACTCTTAGAAATATTTAGTGAAGACAATAGACCACCCACTACAGCTGATTTGGCCAAAATGAATTATCTGGAAATGGTTATCAAAGAATCTTTACGGTTATATCCAAGTGTGCCTCTTATTTCTAGGACTTTAACTGAGCAGTTGGAACTGGGTAAAAATTATATGATAATTAATTCTTTCATTAAGAAAAAAGGCTTATTTTGACATAAAATTTAATTTATTAAAATATAGTGTACAATCTGAATCATTGACACTCCAGTAGTCGATAAGGGGCATAGGTAATTGTGTGCCAACTGTGAGATGCCCGTTCCATTTTTTGGAATTATATACGCACAATGTATCTTAATTATTATAAAAAATAGGTATAATGATTGAAATATTTAAATCTCTAGTCATGGTGTTATAATGCTATATTCATTATTATGAGTTGCAAATAAATATTTTTTGAAGTAAGAAATAAAATAATTTATCAGTCTTTTTGCCCTTACTACCAGAAGCGAAAATAAATTAGCAGTGTGCACCTGAGCATAAATACTGTCCAAAGTGCTGATATTTGTACATTGTGTACTTTTTTCCTTTATTTTCGACACAGAGCACACAATTGTAAAAGTTAGTTTTTGTTACAGCCAACCCATCTTTCTTTACTTCAACAGCATAGTTAGCTGGTGTAATTGCCTGCAATCTGATACACATTGCCAGAGAAATGTTGAATATTTTTCCTCTCTTCTGAAGCTGTACCTCCAGCAATTCTATTCCCAGGTATTGAAGAAAAAGTCACCAAAATGGTACTTTGTTTCCATTGTTTAAGAATATAACAGCTAACTACAGCATTGATTGATAATGAAATTCCTTTTTATTAATATATATTAATAAGTATCCTGAAAATAGAAAATAAAGCTAATATCCGGCTTAAAAAAAGTAAAAGTAAATTACTTAATACTTAGAATAGTAATAGCTTAAGATCTCAGAGCTGATAACTAGATGCCTCTTGACAAGAAAAAACACTGGCATGTGACTGTCATTAAGTTGGGAGAATAGCAGGAGGTGAAGATCTGTAAGATTAAACAGGTAATACACTAGATAACACACAAATGTTTTTTTCAAGTCTCTAAGATAATATGTGACTACTGGAGTGTTATATAAATTATGAAATAAATAAATTATTTATACATTTTTGTTAGAAAATAATAAGTGAATGGTAATTGCTCAACAGTTTATGATTTATTTTCATAGGCAAAGGTAAGATTCTTCCCACTGGCCATTCAATTGTTATATCTCCTTTCTTAGTTCATCGCTCAAAATCTCACTGGGAAAATCCGGAAGAATTTATACCAGAGCGATTTATGCCTGGTACCGCTCGACATCCCTTTGCATTCATTCCTTTTTCTGCAGGTCCAAGGAATTGTATAGGTGATAACTCAAAAATTTTATTCAAACTGCTCAGAGATAAAAAAAAAACAGATGATTATAAAAATAATTCTTTTTTTTTTTTTTTTTTTTTTTTTATTACAGGACAAAAGTTTGCAATGATGGAATTAAAAACAATGTTGTCTACATTGTTGAGGCAATGTAAGTTAGAACCGATAACGAAGGAAGTAACAATCTTACCTGCCGGAATCATCAAGAGTGCAGAAACAATATTAATAAGGGTGCATAAAAGAAATAATGAAAATATCAATAAAACATTAATTTAGAATTTAGAATTATGATTACTATTATGTACAAAAGACTAGTCAAATATATTTTAGGCTAATAAAATAATTCTGTATTGATAGCAGAGTTGAATCGGTCTCTGCAAGGGCTTCAGTCCATTCTTTTCATAGAATGAATTAGGACTAAAAACAATTATTTTAAAGGTATAGTCACCTTTACATGCAGAAAAGACTTTAGCCAATGAAAAAAATCATTTCAAGCAATGCATTCAACTGAAGTCTTTTCTGCATGTAAAGGTGAGTTTACTTTCTAACTCATTTTATAAAAAGAATGGACTGAAGCCCCTTTTTACAGAGACTGATTCAGTTATGGATACTATTTGGCTTTTGACCTATCAAATTATTCATTTCTTTAAATGTTATTATAAATTATATTATATTGTTATTAAATAAATATTTTAATTAAAAAACTTTATATCTGTCCAAATCTTGAAGTAATAAAATATTTTATTTCCTCATACTTACCTTTAACTAAAAGTGGATATAAAACATTATCCTGATGCAAACTGGACTTTATTTAGTTATCAAAGCCACATCTAAACATTAAAATATTAAAGAATGAAACAGAAACAAATTAAAGGTTTGACAGCAAGAATGTATGAAGCAACATTGCTACTATGGAATGGATAGCAGTTCATAATTCTGGTGCCTATTCCTTAATTTATGTTTAATATTTGATTTGTATATTCTAGGATCTTTAAAGGCAATATTTTATACTAAATCATGTTTAAATATTTAATACACATGTATTACTATTATTTTCAATAGTAAATGTTGATATTTACTGAGCATGTTAAACAATGAGTTTCTTTCTTTTATTATTAACAGAGCGCTTGTTCAGCTAATGTAATTTTAATAATATATATACTATATGCTATAAGCAAACTGAGTAACACTTAGTCCATGTTCCTGCCCAACATAACTTCTTGACAGTGATGGACCTTTCCAGGTGGAACGGTTTTCGGAATGGTTTTTTGTTTGGAACTGAACAAGAGTCATGATTTTCTCGGTCCACCTACTGGAACAAAAACAAATTCTGGTTTAACATTCGGTCTTCCGTCTACTAGACTGATTGGAACTAAAAAGAACGGAATATATTTCAGGTTTTGTTTCTCTTATTTAATCAACAAAAAAATTAAATTTTAAATTTTATATGTTTTCATGAATTGTATTGCATTTACTAATACTCCATATTCTTTCTTGGTCTTTAAAGAGGCAGCTTGTAATAATTATTCAATAAAACAATTTAAAAAACAAAAACATTACTACTGTTAAAAAAAAAAAAAAAATGTGACAAGTTTCATGAAAAAAAATCCTTAAATTGCTTTTAAGATTAAGAAATTTTTAACCAATGAATTAGCTTTCACAAGCTAACTACTCGGTTAATTGTTTCTTTATAAAAGAACAAAAAGCTTATATATAAACAAATAAAAAAATTAACAGTAAACTGAATAATATAATTCATCTTTCTTTGACTGACGTTTAAAATTCGATGTTTAAAATTTAATCTCATGTTTATACAATTTCAAATTTTAATTTGTTTGAAGATAAAATAACACAATAAGTAATCTTTTTTTTTTTTTAATTTACTACATGATGTATGCTATAGCTTAATGTAGGTACTATACTGAAAGAAAAGTGAATCAAAAGAACAAGAATGGAAGGGAATGAAAAACGAAACAGTTTTCAGTTGGAACAGAAAGATGGATCCGCTTCCTTTCTAAAGGTGAAACAACCCACTCCTACTTCTCAATAGTTACCTTCCCATGATTAATTTTTCCTTACAGGTACATTGTAACAAAATGGAGAATACTAAAAATGCATTAAATCAAATAAAATACGAAAAATACAAAACATTTAATCTCCATTATAACAAAATAAACCTGTACCACTAACAACCCATGAGGGGTTGTTACTTAATTTCCATTAAATAACATACAAATTTTGTTGGTAATAAATTAAGCAAAAACAAATTTATAAACATCAGAATATCATTTCGTCTTCATTTATGTAATCAGCATTGTTTGGATAACTGTCTGTCTCCTTTTTGTTATTCCGAACTATTTTCAATGTAACACATCTAGAAAAAAATAAATATAATCAAAGGAGGCACAATATAACACATTACATTACACTGTCCCACACCCTACTGTTTAAAACAAAAATTTGTTAAAATTACATATTTTAGAAATAGTTATAATCATTGTTTAATGTTACAACAGCAACCAATTGAAGATTAAAGGAAACATACGCTTATACCCCAGAAATCATCAGTTTTCCAGCAAGAACAAAATTTCACTTGCCAAATTGATCACCAATTTTTTACAAAAACGTGAATTTGATTATTTTTCCATTTATCCTAATTTGACGCCCAATGAAAGTTTTTTAAGATGGAGGCACATGAGATTGACTAAAAAATTGACACCATCCTCAAATTAAAAAAGACAGAGCTAATCATTACATCACAGTGTGCTTCTTGTTACAATGTACCCCACTTGGCCCTATTGTTAACTTCTAATGGTTATAACTTTCATGAATTATATCCATACATGAAGTAAACAATAAACCATCATCATATTTATTACTCGCATTTCTTATTTATCCAATAACCTCTTTCAATATCTTCTTATAGATTATACTATCATTTGAAGAAAATAAGAATTTCTTTCTACTTATCATCTCTTAATATGCTAAGTGAACCGAGTAGTTTTAATAATGCAGCTATCTAAAACTATATTTAGGCCCGATCCTAAGACAAACAAAATCTTAATAATATTATCAAAAGGCCATGGTTGAAAATAAATAGGTATCAGCTAAAGGTTATCAAACAAAGCCTCACTAAAACATTCTTCTTGTATCTGTTGTGAAACTAAGTTTTATAATTGAATGTTTATCTCCAAAACATAGTGAGTTGTGGAGGATAAAGCAAAAGGATATGTATGAAACTTCTTTAATATTATCACATTCACATCACAAAACAAGAAGATAGCAATAGTTGATAAAACAGGACAACAAAAAAAATGTTTTTGAAAACTTGGTAACGGTCGGGTTAAGAGGAGGCAGCAAACTGGCTTGACCCGCCCTACACCGACCAGTTCGATGCTTACGCTTCACTTTGAGTTTACATTTATGGATAGCTCTTTCCTATAACCTCACATGTAAACAATCACTTCTACAGTTTAACTTGGATTGTGTGTTGTTTTTCTGTGTTATATGATATTTAGTCTTCTTAAATGAAAATAAGTGAAACAGAAGTTAACAAAATGAATTTCTTAAAGGATTAAGTGTTTTATCAATTCATGTTTTCTTATTCCCTCTTATCTAATGTGTAAAAGTATTACAAAACTTAAGAACATTAATTTGTACATGGATTTGGTGTTATATATATTTTTATTTGTTGTATCAATTGAAGTGATAAAATTTCAGTATGCATATTTTGTGAATGGATTCTTTGTCATCCATAATACTTATTGTCCTTCATATCCACACATGTCCATAATACTTATTGGTTCAAGTTTGTATAATGTAAATAAGTGAAACAGAAGTTAAAAGAATGAATTTCATAAAGGATTAAGTGTTTTATCAATTCATGTTTTCTTATTCCCTCTTATCTAATGTGTAAAAGTGTTACAAAACTTAAGAACATTAATTTGTACATGGATTTGGTGTTATATATATTTTTATTTGTTGTATCAATTGAACTGATAAAATTTCAGTATGCATATTTTGTGAATGGATTCTTTGTCATCCATAATACTTATTGTCCTTCATATCCATACATGTCCATAATACTTATTGGTTCAAGATTGTATAATGTAAATAAGTGAAACAGAAGTTAACAGAATGAATTTCATAAAGGATTAAGTGTTTTATCAATTCATGTTTTCTTATTCCCTCTTATCTAATGTGTAAAAGTGTTACAAAACTTAAGAACATTAATTTGTACATGGATTTGGTGTTATATTTTGTTATATTTTTTATTTGTTGTATCAATTGAAGTGATAAAATTTCAGTATGCATATTTTGTGAATGGATTCTTTGTCATCCATAATACTTATTGTCCTTCATATCCACACATGTCCATAATAATTATTGGTTCAAGATTGTATAATGTAAATAAGAGAAACAGAAGTTAACAAAATGAGTTTTATAAAGGATTAAGTGTTTTATCAATTCATGTTTTCTTATTTTCTCTTATCTAATGTGTAAAAGTGTTACAAAATTTAAGAACATTAATTTGTACATGGAATGGTGTTTTATATATTTTTATTTGTTGCATCAATTTAATTTAAGTTGTATAATTATTTCAACAAAACATATCGATCTAAAAATAAATATGAGAAAGTATATCATAGGTTTCATATTTTCTTATTTCCACTTCCCTTGAGAAAACATAGCAGAAATTAACATCATAACTTTTGTCATAATAATCATATTATTATTTATTAACCTTCATATGTGAAACTATCTCACATGCTCAATCCATGTATTGTTAGTATGTTCTAATTAAGTTTAATAAAGCCTTATTTCAGAAGGTATTCTTATTACAATTTATTAAACTTAATTAGCAGAAAACTAATGGATCACTTGCTGACACCGGAACGCTTGGACCTAGACCCTAACTCAAAGGAAGCTCCTCAGAAATTCAATCATTGGTTGAAGACATTTCAAAATTTTGTGCTCGCATCAAAAGCCACAGAACTCGAACATCTGAAGTTATTAGTCAATTTCGTGTCTTATTCGGTGTATCAATATATCAGTAACAGCGCTACGTACGCCGCGGCTGTTGAAGCACTCACGAAACTTTATATTCGGCAACGACTCCTCGAAAATTCGACTCTAACGTTAACAGACACTTACGAAAAAGCTCGCTCGCTAGAACTAGCTCAACAACAATCAGAGTCGTATTTTCCATCGTCGAATTTAAATGCACTGGAGTCAAGGTCCAGCTCAAAACTATACCAACAAAGTGAGCAGTGCAACTCTTCGGGATCATCTACATTTAGCACTCCCGAGGCAATCTGTGCCATAAACCAGAAATGTTTCTTTTGTGGTAAAAAGAGGCACCCAAGATCCAAATGTCCTGCTAGAGAAAGGCTGCAAGAAAAAGGGGCATTTTCTAAAGGTTTGCAGGTCCTCTCCAAGCTCCAAGAGTGGTAACAAGGTAATTGATCACAAAGCTCAAACATCTGCTATATATTCATTCACTTTTTCTACCTCTCCCCATCCGTCGAGTTTGTCTAAAGCTATCGTGCAAGCGACAGTTAATGGTAGAAACATCCATATAGCTTTGATTGACACTGGAAGTACGGGGAGTTTCATCAGTGAACGCTTGGTCGGCTGTCTGGAGTTGTCTGTAATGCGTTATACTGGCGAAGTACTCATGGCTTCCACAACTCTAACATCTCCGATTCGTGGACGGTGCGTTGTCGATCTCGAAATTCCCGGACATAAATACAAAAGAGTTTCACTCGATATTCTATCGTGCCTGTTTTCCGACGTCATCATTGGACACAACCTTTTACGTCATCATTCATCTATAGAACTATCGTTCGGAGGAAGTAGAGCTCCGCTAGTTATATGTGGCGTTGCATCAGCTAAAATAGAACCAGTCTCTTTATTTTCTAATCTTACACCCGACTGCAAACCGATTGCCATCAAATCCCGTAGACATTCATCATCAGACTCCGAGTTCATTGCGAAAGAGATCGAACGTTTGCAGAAAGAAGATATCGTATGCTCGAGTATCTCCCCGTGGCGAGCCCAAGTGTTGGTTTTAAATAACGAGAATAGAAAGAGGCGAATGTGCATCGATTACTCCAGGACGATTAATAAATTTACGGAATTTGACGCGTATCCATTTCCTAGAATCGATGAAATAGTTAACTTAATCGCAAACTATAAATGGTATTCGAAAATTGACCTCCAATCAGCATATCACCAGGTTCCTATAAGAACAGATGAACAGCAGTATACCGCCTTTGAAGCTTGTGGCCAACTTTGGGAATTCAAAAGAATACCTTTTGGAGTCACCAACGGTGTAGCAGCTTTTCAACGCACAATCGATAGGATCATTAAAAATGAAAACTTGAAAGGAACTGTTGCACTTTTAGACGATGTTACGATTGGAGGTAAAACCAAAGAGGAACACGATTTTAACCTAAAATCTTTCATGGAAACCATTGATAAATATAACCTTACCATTGTTAAGTATTTAAAGACTAAGAGGTAACTTAACAATGCGTGTTCTAAATTTTTTTTTATTTTAATAAAGTTGGGACAAAAACAAACAAAACAATAACTTACAGGAATTCTTTACTGTTAAAAATAATACTTGTAAAGTTTGAGAAACACTAGCTAACACACAACAACACTCGTTCACTTTTTTACACACACTAGAAGGTTAGTCAAGGTTATCTTTTTAAGTAATCAGTGTTGCCATGTTCATGGTTATCTTTTTAAGTACTCAGTGTTGCCATGTTACCGTTACACCATCAATAAAAACAAAAGTGTATTTTCCCTCGATACTATAAACATCCTTGGATATCTGGTATCGTACAAAACAATTAAACCGGATCCTGAACGTTTGAAGCCGTTAAGGGATTTACCTCCTCCAAAAGATAAATCCGCTCTCCGCCGAGCTCTAGGAATGTTCGCTCACTACTCACCATTTATTTCAAAATTTTCCGATAAAATCAAACCTCTAATTGATTCTAAATTACCATTATCTAGAGAAGACCTACTGCTGTTCAGGGAACTGAAATTAGATGTCCAAAATGCGGTAATCTCATCAATAGACCCAAACTTCCCGTTTACTGTTGAAACCGATGCATCTGACGGAGCCATCGGTGCGACTATCTCAGAATCACCGGCCTGTCGCATTTTTCTCGAGGACCCTGACTAAATCAAAACAAAGACATTCATCAATTGAAAAAGAAGCATATGCAATCGTGGAAGCTCTACGATAGTGGAGGCACTATCTCATTGGAAATCATTTTCGTCTTATAACTGACCAAAGATCGGTGGCCTTCATGTTCGATAATAAAACAACAGGAAAAATCAAAAATGAGAAAATAATGAGATGGAGGCTGGAGCTATCGTGTTTTAAATATGACATTGTGTATCGACCAGGGAAGGAAAACGCTGCTGCTGACGCGTTTTCACGAGTGTGCTCTGTCATTTGCTAAGAAGGTGAAAACGAACTGATGAAAATTCATGAGTCCTTGTGTCATCCCGGGGTTACACGACTATATCATTGGGTGAGGGTAAAGAATCTTTCATTTTCATTGGAAACCATACGTCGAGTTTTGTCAAGATGTCGTGCTTGTGCCCACCTTAAACCAAGGTTCCACAAGAATCAAGGAACTCTTATTAAGGCCACCGCCCCCTTTGAAAGGCTAAATGTGGATTTCAAGGGACCTCTCCCATCCAACAGTAGGAACAAATACATGCTCACCATCATTAAAATCCAAATTAAATGGTTATAAATTAAAATTTATATATAAATTAAAATGGCTATTCCCTTCCTTCCGTCGACAGTACTTTCTTGGTTCGTTCCTTTACAAATCTCTTTCCTCACAGTCTCCTTCCTATATCCTGAAAGCTTTAACATTAAAATCGTCAGTGAGTTCCCGCAAAACCAGAGCCCGTTCCTCAGACCTCTACCTAACTCCTTTCAATACAACATCCTTCAAACGGTCCTTTATATCCAGAGCTTCCAACTTCTGGAATTCCCTCCCTTCCATCATTCGCCATTCCTCCTCTCATAACAGCTTCAAATCCCGACTTTTCAGTTACCTGTTAGATATTCAGTCTAATAGTCATATAGATGTAGAGAATATCTCTTAAAATGAGATATGAACATTCAGAATGTAATATTGATTTTTACAGTATTAGTCTAGTGCTATTGCACTGAATTGGTTTTGGCATAATTTATATTATTTATCAGATGAGACACATTATCTTTCCAGATAATTTATATTTGCTTTGATTATTGTATTTGATTTCATTAAGTTTTGTTTAATTTTCTCTATTTTTGTTTTGGTAACTTATCTTAGATTCTAACCTCAAGATATAATTTGTTTTTTTGTGTGATATTTGAAAATATGTAACAATACTTTTATATTGTAATTTGAATTTCGTTTAAATTCCTAATTTAATTTTATTATATTTTCTTGGCTTTTATCATATTTCTTAATATATATACGGTATGCTAGGTAGCCATTAATTGTTCATTGTAATTATTCTTAAGGGGCAAAGGCCCCAGAATAAAATTTATTTTCATTCATTCATTCATTCATTCATTCATTCATTCATTGATGAATACACTCGTTTTCCGTTTGTCTTCCCTTGTCTGGATGTAAGCACGGCTACGGTTATCAAACATTTCGAGACACTGTTCACAACATTTGGAACACCTTGCTACATTCACACTGACCAAGGAGCCAGTTTCATGTCTCGAGAGCTCAAAACGTACTTGACCTCCCTTGGTGTCGCTACGAGTAGGACCACACCTTACAATGCTCCCGGCAATGGTCAAGTGGAACGATACAACGACATTATTTGGAATACCGTTCAGCTCTCTCTGAAATCCAGGAAGCTAGAAACATCACACTGGGAGACTGTTCTCAATGAAGCTCTTCACTCAATTAGATCTCTTTTATCCACGGCTACAAATGAAACTCCACACGAGCGATTCTTCAAACATCCACGGAGATCTGGTAAGGGAAGTTCGACGCCGACCTGGCTCACAACTCCTGGACCAGTCCTACTGAAACGACACATCCGTCTGTCAAAGTACGACCCAAGAGTCGATGAAGTAATCTTGATCGAAAGTAACCCAGACTACGCCCTCGTACGCTTGCCGAATGGCAAGGAGACACGGGTATCTACACGGCATCTGGCGCCTACTGGAGACCTCCCTTCGGAACATCATGAAGATGTGGAAGAGAGATGCCAACAGGTGACACAAATCAAGCAACTCTTAATCAAATCAAACCTGGCATGACTATACAGCCCTCGTATGAAGAAGAATCTGAAGAAGAGCTAATAGAAGGAAGACCGCAAGAAGAAGTAGGGGTAGGAAGTCCGATCTTAAGAAGAACTACAAGGACCAGTTGCTTGCCCCGTAAATATGAAGATTATGATCTTTACTAGGCAGGGAGTGAATGTCATAATAATCATATTATTATTTATTAACCTTCATATGTGATACTATCTCACATGCTCAATCCATGTATTGTTAGTATATTCTAATTAAGTTTAATAAAGCCTTATTTCAGAAGGTATTCTTATTACAACTTTCAACAAGGATTCTGTCTTATATTGTATAATCCCTTATAACATGGAGAATGGACAATTTGAAAATAATCACTGATTAAGAGGTAAATGACATATTATATAATTGTTAAACTATTGGTGTAAGATTAATGTATTTTTAAACATTTTTATAAGCCTGATGATAGCATTTTCTCCGAAACATGTAGCTACAAATGTTAAATAAATAGGAGTTATATGAAATAAATACTTAAGGATTCTGTCTTTTAAATATATATAATTTGTTATTTACACTTCCCTCACATCACAAAGTTTATCAAGAATTAACATTACTGGTGGTTTAGCATTATATTAATTTTCATTTAATATAAAATTAATTCAAAACTGATTTAGTGTCTTAAATTTTGACATTTTCTTATTTCCACTTCATTATTTTCTTATTTCACATTTCAATATCATAAGGCAAAACAGAAGTTAATGTTACTTTGAACAGGGACTTAAAGTTTCTCCGTAAATAAATGAGAATAACCTTTCCCCTCGAAAAGTAGCCACTAAAACACCGAAATAAATCGGAAGAAGGTAAGAATCGATAAAAGGTATTCTCGGCGGGCATAGGAGCTGCCTCCTCTTAACCCGACCGTTACCGAAAACTTTGTTTACTTTAATAGCTGATTTTATAGATTTTTGTGTGCTGAATCCAAATCTGGTCTTAGTTTTTTGTATCACCCATAGTTTTAGAGAAATTTACTTTTTTTATATAATTTAAAAAAGCGGTAATTGTTCGGATCAGCGACACCAAACCCTACACGCGCCCAGAATACCTTTTATCGATTCTAACCTTATTCCGATGTATTTCGATGTTCTAGTCGCTGCTTTTAGAGGGGAAAGGTTATTATCCTACATTTACTTTGATACTCTAAATCTCTGTTCAAAGTAATATTAACTTATGTTTACTTTCTAATATTAAAATGAGAAATAAGGAAATAGTGAAGTTGAAATAAGAAAATATCGAAATATAAGACACTTAATCAATTTTGAATTAATATTAATTTAATCAACAATTAATATACTACTGAACCACCAGTAAAGTTAGTTCCTGATGAACTTTCTGTCAGAGAAGTGAAAATAACAAATTATAAATATAAAAAGGACAGAATCCTTAAGTATTTATTTGGCATAACTCCTATTTATTTAACATTTGTAGCTACATGTTTTGGAGATAATGTTCCATCATCAGGCTTCTAATTTTTTTAAAAACATATTAATCTATAACATTATACCAATAGTTCTACAATTGTATAGTAATGTGTCATTTACCTCTTAATCTGTGATTATTTTCACATTGTCAATTCTGCATGTTATAAGCCATTGTATAATGTAAGACAGAATCCTAGTTGAAAGTGGTGATGTTAATTTTTGCTATATTTTCTCAAGGCAAGTAGAAATAAGAAAACATGAATCCTGTGATATACTTTCTCACATTTATTTATCAACTGATATGTTTTATTTAATTAATCATACACTCTGTCTCTCTTTAGGACAAAAAGTAATATGGATGACAAAGAATACATTCACAAAATATTTATACTGAAATTTTATCACTGAAATTGAAACAACAAATAAAAATATATAAAACACCAAATCCATGTACAAATTAATCTTCTTAAGTTTTGTAACACTTTTACACATAAGATAAGATTAAATAAAAAAACATGAATTGATAAAACACTTAATCTTCGTGTTGTTAACTTCTGTTTCACCTATTTACATTTAAGAAGTCTAAATATTAATATAACAAACTAAACAACACAATCCAAGTTGAAACTGTAGAAGTGATTGGTTACATGTGAGGTTATAGGAATGAACTTTTAAAAAATGTAAACATGAAGTGAAGCGAAAGGATCGAACTGGTGAGTGTAGCGCGGGTCAAGCCAGTTTGGTTGTGTCGCCGATCCGAACAAATACCAAAAAAGAATATATAACTGTTTCAGATAAATATAAAGCATTATATATCTGTTTCATGAGTCCTAACTTTATATATAGAGGTGGTATGAGAATGTTTCTAGGATCTACAAGGTTTTTGCAGAGATGTTCCTCTCGCCGGGTTTTAAAGACTCCCTGACAGGCCAGTTCAGAATTGGTGGAATTCTGAACCAATTTTCCCTAGCTCGACTGACCCATTCACACAAAAAACGGAAATTTGGTAAAACCGCCTTGCTGACTAATGTTACTTTCAAGGCACCACATATCATCCAACCATGAGCCGACTAGCCAATTTCATTCAACACTATTTCTAAGTTTTCATAGCTCTCTTTCATATGTACAGAATGGACAAAAGGTATAGATGCATAAGTGTTACTATTGTGTAATAAAACAGCTTTTAGAATAGTTTTGGAAGAATCAATAAACAGCCTCCAGTCTTATTTTCTGTATTCAACACCAAACTCTTTGATCTGACCTGGAATGTCTGAGCAGTACACTAAATCACCTTCTTGTTCAAAAAATTTCGAAAACTGCTGCTCTCTCTTCCTATACACATATATGCTAGTTCCAACTGCCAACAAGTTCTTTTCTTTTAGTGTAGAACCAAGCAATTCAGCTTTTTCTTTTGTTAACCCAAGATCCCTAAAAAAGTCGTAAAGCTCAATCTGAGTAAACAGTTTAGGCTCTATATTTGCTGTAGCACAGTGGAATTCTTCATCATCATGCCCATCTATATCTATATCTGTTTCAGCAGTACTGCCAACTCTTCTACATCCAGCAAAAATTATTTTACAATTTTATTTGTAGTATATAAAAGCTGTTAAATTCTGTAATAAATAAAAAAAAATAATATATTGATGTGCAAAGGTGAAAAAATGGTAGGTGATAGCACCCTAAAAAACAGAATAATAAGGTGTTTTAAGTAAAAAAGTTTTTTCATCGTTGGCCTGTGTAATTTGAAATAATTGGGACTTTATCACCCCCCCCCCAATTATAGCAAGTGTCAAGAGATATTGTTGCCCTCCTTATCAACCTCCCCCCCTAAACTAACAATACAAAACCTTATAAAAATAGAATAAAATATTGATAACAGTTTCTCTAGGATGATAACAAAACAAGCAAAATAAAATTAATTATATCTCACTATTGGAAAGTTCGCATTATTTCTAACTCAATGAACTTTTTCAAACAATATAAAACAACAAGTTTCATGATTCTGAGGAAAGTCAAAACATATTGCCAAAACAAACTTCTGAATCAATCTGTAACCAAAGTTTAACTGCACCATCTTCTAGGAATGTTTAACAATAGCAAAATTTAAAAAAATTCAATTAAATTGTCATTATGAATGCGATACATATGTGAAGTCCAGTGAAGTTTGAAAATCGACCGATATGTGGCGAGCGCCATTCTGCAAGAGAGGTTACTTAGTTAATGTGCTATAGCTTGAAATTTATAATAAAATTTACTTATTTTGTATAAAATGTTTATACAAAAAGCAATGAATATGTACCGTAAAATGGGGTCACATTAGTGCGGTGGGGTGAAATTGGAACACAATTGTTTCTGTAGTGAATCCTTTCTGGCAGGTTGTTGTGTCGACTTTTACCAAATGAGAGCACATGAATGAGTCGTTTCGTGGGATCTCATTTGGTAGAAGTCGACACAACAACCTGCCAGAAAGGATTCACCACAGAAACAATTGTGTACCAATTTCACCCCACCATACTAATGTGACCCCATACGGTAGTGCGGCATGTGGATCCTAATATGTGTTGCTAATTATATTGTCTGTCCATCTGGATTACCAACTTATTCATCAAAATTAAAAACTGGTTATCCAATTATACTTTTACGTACTCTTCAACCATCTAATCTGTGCAATGGTACAAATTACATTTGTAAAAATTTACAAAAAGGTCAAAAATTACATGAAAATATAATTGAGGCTATATTTCTCATTCGACCAGCGACTGGAGAAATCGCATTTATTTCTAGAATCCTAAAAATTTCTGCTCATCTACCATTTCACTTCAAACAAATAAAGTTTCTTTTGCTATTGCAATTAAAAATAGCAAGGCCAAACCGACAAAAACGTTGTATCTTCGACAGTTTCTTTCCCGCTAAATAATATGTAAGGGCTCTCATCAACAGAAAATCCTAGCAATCCACGGGTTCCATGAGAGTCTCTCGTCTAGATAACATGATCTTAAAATAGATTTATTTAATTTGAAATATTCTGTAATTCTTATGGTTAAAAAAAAGAAAAGAAAAATTGGCAGTGTTTACAAGATAATACCGTCGCGACTATGTGAAGCTAACGAATGTGGAAAAATGTATTTTTTTTATTTTGTTTGTTTACCGTTGTATTCTACAAGACCTACCTTGTGGTAAAATGCCAGAAATTCGTAAAACTACATTACTGATTTCGGTCTTCTTATTGCCGATCAGATTCGAAATTTTACCATAAGTCCTTGTAGAATACAATGGTAAAAGAACGAAATAAATTAAAAACAAAATCGATTTTTCACATTCGTTATTTTTACATAGTGCCGACGATATGTAGAATAGCTTTCCATGTGTATACCAGAGGTTGAAAGTTTTTGAGATAGTAAATTAGATATTTGTGACCTCAATGCTCGTGTTGATTCACTCTATAAGTATTAATTATTTAAAGCATCTATTTCTGACCGCCTCTCATTGTTATACCCTAAGCTGTAAGAAATGCTTGTACACCAATAAAAAAATGTACATGTCAAACAACTAATTATTTAATTGAATTAATTTTAAGAGATTTTTTTTTTTCTAACCTGTCCTAACCTTACCGCACTTGGGATCAAGGCAGATTCCTTCAATGGAGTAATTACTCCCGTTAAGTACACACGTGTTAACAAAATTTCAAGACAGTCCCACAGTCGAACAACAAGATATTGAATTTGTAATGCCTTGGTCAGGCTCATCGAAAATATTATGCCGAAGAGAGCTGTTTCTTGCATGTGCACTTGTGATAACGGAATAGACAGTGGCGAGGATGGACGTCGTAAAAAAAGAATCAGAGTTAGATCGAACACTAGGACACCCCCAGAGCGAGATCTTCGAAGGCAGCCAAGACACCATTCGCCAAGACGGTGAGTAGAAGTAACAAGTTTTGAGAAGGTTCACATTTAATATTTACTGAAATCTACAGTTTTTACATAGAGGTTAGCACAGAATTTTTGAGTTATCTGAGTAAAGTCTAAATTCGAAAGACTTGTTTTCTCCCTGACTGGGAAATACGTTAGATAATGGATGTGTCTATCAATTATGTACAACTTTTACTATTTACATTATAGAACTAAAAGGATCAAATTACTCGAATTAATAATTTAATTAAATTAATGATAAATGATTTATTGAAATAAACAAAGTTGAGTGAAAATAGCGATTTGTTGTATAAAATAACTTGTTTGTTTCTTGCGGTTTATAGGCATAAAACTCTAGGATCATCAAACGTATTTTTTTTTTCTGACCAGTTTAGCTCCTAAACACTAATGCTATATGACAAATAATCAAATAATTTTCTATTTAATTGAAAAAAAAATGTTTTCCATTAAATTTATGATAAGAAAACTATCGTCAAATGTTCGATCCAAGCAGCACCAACAGAGTTTGAGCTTGTCAAAAAGCCACAACACTTAAAAAATGTTGAGAAAACTTTTTTCATTCAACCAATGAATGAAAAAAAAAAAAAAAAAATCCTAAACGGTAGACCCTACCGCCAAATGTTATATAACAAATAATATTCTTTAAATTTCTGATTAGGAAATCGTCGTCAAATTTTCGATTCGAACAACACCTACAGATTAGCTATAGTGTGTGATGATAAATTTGAAAAACAACTAAAAGATTTATCCATGTCAAGTGGACCGTGTTTACGAATTTATCAGGAAAATCCAAATTTAGGCAACTTAAATTAACCCTTTTGTGGTCGCGTAAGGCTCAGTTACAAGAAAAGTCGCACGGATGACAATAGTCATCCACTAAGTTTTCTGGTGTTTTAGCAATAGGCATATTTTTCAATCCCTCTATTTTCAATAGCACTTTACAAAGGATAAGAGAAATAAATTATTTACTTAATATAATGAAATATAAAGAAATTACGCAGATCATTATCAACATATATCAAGTTGAAAATAATAATTATAGGGAAGGTCGCGTGGATGACGAACAAAATAATTCACCCAAACAGCACAGTACTTCAAAAAAATTGGTAGAGGACATTCAGTGTACTTATAACAAACTATCATTGTATTAATTTTGCTAATGTAGACAAAATTAAAAATAAGTAATTGAAAGGTCAGGTGGAGGAGAATTGTTACCCAACCAAAACAAATGGGAATTACAGGTTGGGAATATCAAATAACAACTAACAGAAGTACTGAGACTATTCACCTAGCCTCCCTTTGCAGACTCTAGGCTCGTCATATTCATCCATGCCAAAACAAATACACAGTAGCGATGTTAAGAGCAGTGGAGGACTATTGTCATCCACGCGATTACTCGAGGGTTAAACGGTAGTAGATTTTTTTCAATTAACTTAGTAACTCTTTGTACATAGTTTTTCCCACATTTTTCGAAAATTATTTAGGTGAACCTATGAGGAAACATTGGTTTCCATGTTTGCCTTTCTCAAAAGCTGATGCGTTTTTGTAGTACACGAAAAACCAATGGACTAAATATAATCTAAAATACATAAGATTCCAAAGAATGAAAGAAATAAGAGACTAACACACCTAGTAAGTTAAAATACGTAAATATAGTTAGTAAAATGGCATTTACAAATGTAGGTAAAAGACAACTTAAAATTAATGTGGTGACAAGTTCGTAATATAAAATAAAAAATAATTTGTAGGAAATTATATTAGCTATAAACTGTTAATTATATTGAATTCTGATTCTAGTGAAAAGGAAAATCAAGAAATGAAAGTGAAAAGGATGAAAAAGAAAATAAATTGTAGAGCAATCAACAAACGAGTAGGACCTACGAATGCTGAGGACGCACATTATGATACACCTCGGAAGCGTGCTAGAGAAAATAAAAGAGCTATTCCACAGGAAATTCTGAAGAGCAAAAAGGATTTTGAAAATTTAAAGCGGAATTATTTCGAGGAAGATTCGTTCATGATAAGATGGGTAGAGAATGATTGATATATAGAACCGAAGAACTTTATGTATTATTCGTGTAACAGATATGTTTTATAATTGCTAAACTTTTTAACATATATTTCGTAAACAATCAGTCGATAAATACATATTTTAACTGGCAATTGTTTTAATAAGTCTAGTTCCATTAATGATTTCAATTCTTCAATTCCATTAGATTTTAATATTATCCAATGGGTTTATGTTAATATCTTGTAAATGGGCAGTTACTAAACAATATGTTATGTTTTTTAAAGTATCACTTACTCGCATACTTTTTAAATGCCTTTATTGAAAATAAATTAGAAAAAGTCAAACAGTCCATTAATAATATAGTTATCTATATGGATACAATTCCATGTCGTAACACACGTGATCTGTAAGCAAAGACGAATTAGGAAAACACCCCACATGATCTAATAAACAATACTAGTAATAATAATAATATGTTCTAGTGACATTTAAATAAAAGCCAGATAGTACAAATATTAATATAAAAATTTTATACTAAAGTACGTAATAATGAAAATAAAACTATTTTGGATTAAAATGGTTTAAAATAAAAATCTTCATTTAAATGGTGGCAATGAAATATTTACAGTTTAATGTTCTGTCAGTTTCTTTAAGTTTCAAGTCAGATTTGAAAGACTGAATAATATAAAATATACGATGTTTAATAAAGGCAATATTAGCAATTGAAATTTTGAATACAAATTTGACAAATAAAGCACTTGTCGAAAATAATAAGATCAGTCAATGATCACTAATCACTAAGAGTAGGGTTAAGTGGGGAACAGTGTTACAAAAAGTCATTTTTATTTCTAGAAAAAAAAAGAAAATTAGGCTAAACGTAATGAAATTATATATATATATATATATTAAAAAAACAAAAACAAAAAAAACATGAAACCTCAATTATGTTCCATAATAAATCTTTGGTTACCAAAACTAAGCGTAAACAAATTTTTAATAAGAGAATACTATCGTTTCTTTATTAATGCCATTAACATTGTGTAGAATAATGCCCGTTTTCATTTTTCTATTCTGCACTATATTTGATGTAATACATCTAGAAAAAAAAAAAAAAAATTGATCAAAGGAAGAACAGTAGTTCAACTGGGACACAGTGAAACAAAAAGTTATTTTTATTTTTAGAAAAAAAAGTTTATTATATTGTTTAATTATTTACTATAAAATCAACAGTCTTTAAAATTCATATTAGGCTTAAAATTATATCAAAACTATACTTAGAAGCTACTTATTTTTGTAGTTATCTGAAATCAAAAATCTGTTGCTGTGTGCCCCAGGAGTAGGGTACTGTGTAACAGCCATAAGATTATATTATAACGACTTGGGGAGCGCTAAATATACATTAAAAAAAAATAAAATATGAAAATAAAATATTTTAACCTCCATTATATACCACGACAATATTTTGGTAATCAAAATTAAGCAAAAGCAAATTTAAATATGAGAATATTAACTTTTCCTCGTTAATATCATTAGCTTTGGATAGCTATGCAAGGAGGCACAATATAACGTACCGTCTTATTCGTCACACTGCGCCACAGATATTATAAGTCTATGAAACAAAAATTAATTGTTAATTTTAAAAATTATGTTCTTTAGAAATTGCAGACTTTTCACCAGAAATCATTAAAAAAAATCGATTATTCATCCGTTCATCCTGCGATCTAACGAGAGCTGTTTAAGATGGGGCACACAAGATTGACAAACCAACAAATATATCACTTTAGTTAAATTAAAGAATGAATTAGTTAATCACAAGGTTACGCTGTGTCCCTCTTGAACTAATTTGAAATAATATTCACATACTTTATTATTTTATGACATAAATGGTTTTTTAATTATTTAAAAAACAATATCACTAAATAAACTACAGATATTCAGTATGACAGCAATATAATCAAAAAATAATTAAGCAATTTCTTACTTATATTCAGGCAAAGCACCTACATTTAATTGGCTCTTTGAGAAAAGTACATTAGGACCTGGATCTATTCCAAATGTAGGAACTTCTGTACGAATCATAATAGTACAGGAGCTGAAGACACTAAACCTGTCATGATAGGTCTTTCAAAAAATCAATGGTTATTTGAAAGATCATCAATTTTTGTTTAAGAAAAACTACTGCTGCCGTTTCCAAGTACAGTCAAGATGTCGGCAGCAAGCAAATAAAAGTTTCAGAAGGCCGTTTTCAGGAAAAAACTGCTGAACTTTATTTCTCAAGGAATCATAATATTTTTGGGGGTGCTAAATCGGAATATGAAATTTGTTACCACGCCAGCCGTTGGCTTTATTCCCAAAATTTACAAAAAAAACAAAAAAAAAAAAACAGCCCATAACAGTCGGTTGTTTTCGGATTTTTCGAAAAATTTCATTATATAATAAATAGTAGCAGGATTTAGTACGTACAAAAAAAACAAACAAAAAAACAACGAAAACCCCCACCAAAATCGGATCATTTTTCGCAAAGCTATGGCCTTAGGAACATTCAGTTCAGTTAGTCCGAAAACACATTTATCCGTACTCTTTTGCCTATGAATCTGAATCTATTTGTCCGACCCAAAATTTCTTTTTTATTATCTTAAATCTGGTTAAATTTACTATTAGACTCTGTATATGAAGTTTTAATCGCGTTCCTTAAAATACACATGCTAGTATGCTAAAACCCCATACTGTTGTTAAATCCATTTTTTTTTAAAATACATTTTTCACTATAAATCCGCATATATTTGTCCAATCCCAAATTTCATTTTTCCATCTTAAAGCTGCTTAAATTTATCATTAGGTTCCATATATAGAACTGCGACTTAATCTTGTAGAATACCCACGCCAGCACACTTAATGGGTGTGTTTCGGGAAAATATGACAATTTTGACATGCTCAGTGAGCTAGAGTGGTTATTTCACGGGATTTAATTTGAATTACATTTACTAAATTTAGTCAGCTTTAAGATGGAAGATAGAAATTTTGAGTCGAACAAATAGATTCGGAGTTATAGAAAAAAGGGTACCGATAAACGTGTTTTCGTAGGTAACTGGGACTGACTACAAGTTAGCAAACCTCTACAACGTTCCCAAGGCCATAAATTCGCGAAAAATGGTCCAATTTCCGTATTGTTTTTTTTTTTTAATTTCGAACTTACTAAATCCTGCTACAATTTACTACATAAAGAGATTTTTCGAAAAATCCTTGGATTCTAGTCTACAAGGGACAAATGTGGTTTATATAGTCGAGTTGGAATTGAAGTAAGCAATACAAGTAAATAACAACCAGCGAATAGCTACTTCAAGTGAGTGAAATGCCTGCGGGATCAAAAATGATGGGTGTTACAACATAACCGAAAGCAAAACGTTGCATCAGGAAACGTAAAAACAGTTGAGTGTGGTCAGCTTGATTCTTAGCCCCACTGGAACCACGTTACATCATATCTAACGTGTCCTTTCATCATCTGAGAACTACCTGCGACCTAGAACTAACCTCGCTATTAATAGTATGCTGTTCATTATTAAACATTATAACAAAGCCAAAATTATCAATTTTAATATAAGTGAAATTGAGCTTTCTTTTTAAAAAAAAAAAATTAGTGTACACCATAACTTAGGTGCAGCTACCTACTTTGTCTAAGTAATAAAAAATATAAATTTATACTATTATATAAAAGGACAAGCCATTTTTGTTTGTGATCACTAACTACGAAAACTACTGAGCCAATCTATACTAAATTTTAACCACACCACATTCATAGTTCAAGGAAGGTATAGCAATAATAAAATTAGAAGATTTTCAATTCTTTTGCCTGAAAAAAAAGTGATAAATATGTGATACACAGTAAAGTTCGATAATCGACAGACAGGAATTACAAAATTAGGTTGTTACTGATTGTATACAGCGTCATTGATGTGTAGAACTAGAAATTTATGATAAAATTTACTTATTTTCAATTCAATTGTTATTAAAAAAGCTATTTAAAGCAGTTTAAAAATCTACCGATATGTGGCCATTCTACAACAGAGTTTGTCATGGTAAAACTATTAAATCCAAATGTACCAAATTTTTACTACAACATCTTCATAGCTCTAGGAAGGTTTATAATAATAAATATCACTATAATAATAATAAAAATGTTTAGTCTGGATTGCTCGAAACGAGTTTTGCCAAACTGTCATTTACTTTTATGGTTAAGTCTACAGCGACAATAAACTGCTCGTCGTTACAGACTACTTCAACATCTACTAGACAAACGATCAAAGCTCCCAATTCATTACAAAAGACTTGTTTACATGACTGTGATTAGACCTCTTTGGACTACGGAGTTGAGCTTTGGGGCTCTACTAAACTATCTAATTCATCTCGTATCCAATCCTTACAATCCAAAATTCTTCGGAAAATCCTAAATGCTCCTTACTTTGTCACTAATAAACTTATCCATAAAGACCTTAATGTTCCATATGTTTCTGAGTTAGCCCGAACCAGATAGCTGTCCTTTCATCGTAAGCTCCATCACCACTCAAATCCATTAGTTTCTCAACTTGCTTTCCACTTTATTCCCGATAATCTTCCGGGGCGTCTGAAAAAAAGATGGCCTAGAGATCTTCTAGTGTAGAATGTTTATTGAAGTGCTCCTGATGAGTAGTTCTATTTAAGTTTTGACATGTTATTGTAATCTTTATCATCTACTTAATGTATATATTTGTACATTTGTAAATATCATTAAATTGATATATATATATATATATATATATATATATATATATATATATATATATATATATAATTTGAGATCTGGTTGTGAACTAAATGACTGTAGACCGATTGATCCTTAAAAAGAAAAATCTTTATTTAACACAAAGTATAAATATAATAAACACATTATATACAAATAAATACAATAGGTATTGTTACCTTAAAAAGAAAAATCGGTTTTTAAAGCCTTTAGCTTATATAAAACAAAACATAACTGAACAACAGTAAACTGTAAACAAAACATGGAAAACCTATACACATCCTATAACCTTCCAATAACAACAGCTACCAACCAACAGGGCTGTAAAACATAAAAAGTGAATCAAGGTTATAGGATGTGTATAGATTTTCCATGTTTTGTTTACAGTTTACTGTTGTTCAGTTATGTTTTGTTTTATATAAGCTAAAGGCTTTAAAAACCGATTTTTCTTTTTAAGGTAACAATACCTATTGTATTTATTTGTATATAATGTTTATTATATTTATACTTTGTGTTAAATAAAGATTTTTCTTTTTAAAGATCAATCGGTCTACAGTCATTTAGTTCACAACCAGATCTCAACATTATAAATCGGTTTTTAAAGCCTTTATCTTATATAAAACAAAACATAACTGAACAACGGTAAACTGTAAACAAAACATGGATTTTTTTTTTTTTTTTTTTTTTTTTTTTTTTTCCAAGCCCCTAATGGATGAATCTGAAGTTGGATGGGATTTCTGGGATGTTTGGCCTTTTTCTGTACTAGGTACACTGTAAGGCCAACAGGAAGTTATTGAAATCTTGGGGTGTGGGTTTCAGAAAGCTTATACTATTTAGGTGATGGGGCTCACCTAAATCTTGTTTTTTTTTTTTTTTTTTTTTTTTTTTTAAATACTTACTATCTACTGTTTAATTTTCTAGAAGAGTTAAATGTCCTTGTGGTCACATTTCTGACCAGTGGCCAGTGGGATCTGATTGGCCCGTTGCTTCAGTGGGCTCTCATTGGTTCGTTGGTGTTTGTTGCCAGCGCACCGGTGGTGGCGCCGGTGTCAATGTTCTGAACAGGGGGTTCGTTAAGAACTGCAGAGAGTCCAGAAACTTGACATGCCGGCGTTGGATGAACTCCGGGATGGTCGGAAGATCGAAGATCTCGTGAAGGTCTTCTGGCTTCTTCTTCTTCAGCGAGGTAGGTTTTACTATCTTCTTCAGCATGGAGTCCTGGAACCGCTGCAGGTGCCGTCTGGTTCCTTCTGAAAGGCGGGTTAGAAGAGGGGCACCGTACAGGAGGGCAGGTCTTAACATGCTTTTATAGATGCAAATTTTGAGACGGAGGGAAAGTGCTGGTGAGGATAGGAGGTGATGGAGGCGGTAGGATCTTCTTTTCACTTTGCGGTGTACCCTGTAGCAGTGAACTGAAAATTTTAGCCCTCTATCGATAGTGACGCCCAAGTAAACTATGGAGTGGAGGGGGCAATGGTGGTGTTTGCTACTCGCAGGGTCTTCGGCAGTGTTGACCTTTTCCCACGCTGGTGTGAGAACACTACGCAGTCCGTTTTGGCTGGATTTACTTGGATGTTAAGTGAATCCAACCGTCGAATTATCTCGCCGCAGACCGTTTCGGCCTGACGTAGTGCTCTAGTGGGGTTCATGCTGCTGCTAGTGATGGCAATATCGTCGGCAAAAGCGGCTACTGTCGCTCTACCGTAGTTTTTGCCAACCACTTCAGCAGTGTAGATGTTAAACAACACTGGGGATAGTACTGCTCCTTGTGGCACACCGCAAGTGAGAGGTATTGAATGTGAATGGACGTCACGAACCCGTACAGCGAGACTTCTCTCACTGAGAAAGGAGACAATGACTCCATTGAGCTGCTCAGAGCATTCTAGGTCTTCAAGTTTTCTGCATAGGATCCCGTGAGATACGGAATCAAATGCTTTCGTGCAGTCTATGGAGATCAGCGCTGTTGCAGTATTCCTATTGATGTTTGAGCACGCCTCAGTTTGCAGCTTCATCAGGTGGTGTTCAGTGCTGAGACGTGCTTGGCAACCCGTTTGTTCAAATGGAATAACTGAGTTCTCCTCGCAAAAGTCTCATAGGTAATTGAGAACAATTTTCTCGTAGACTTTTCCGAGGTGAGGCAACAGGCTGATTGGCCGGTAGTGTTCTGGCTTGTCTCCTGTCTTAGCCGGCTTGAGGAGTGGAAACAGTATTGCATGCTTCCACTGAACGGGGAAGTATCTTAACCTCAAGCAGGAGTTGTACAGGTTCGTAGGTGCATTATTCCTTTTCTAGGGAGCTGCTTGAGCAGGACTGTCTGAATCCCGTCATGTCCAGGAGCTCTGTTCCCTTTCGTTCTTCTTAATATGGCTTTCAGCTGTATAGGGCTGATGAACATGAAGTTGTTCTCCTGGTCCATGGACGGGAGAGGTTCAACATCGGTGGTCCTGTTGGTGATGTCCTCTCTGTAGTGCTCAGCAAGCAGCTCCGCTTGGTCGGAAGGGGAGAGGAGTCGGTCCCCATCGTGCAGGCGGATCGTAGAAGTTTTCTTTACCGCAGATCTGGTTAATTTCCAGAATCTGCGGTAATCATCATGTGTTGCCCTCAGCTTGTCCTGCCAAGTGGAGGTTTTCCATTGGCGGAGCAAATTTTTGATCTGGGTGGTGAGGGCGTTGAGGGCTACCTTGATGTCTGGGTCCCGGTTTCTATACCACTTGTTTTTTAGATTCCGCCTGCTCAATATGAGAGCCATTATATGAGGAGGGGGTTTTTGGAGATGGGGTGGGGAAGGACGGAAAGTAGGAATTGAGGAATGGGCAGCTCCTAGGATGGTGTCGTTGAAGGTGTCGACGAATTCGTCAATTTCCTCCAGAGAACGCAGCGGTTGCACCGATGGAAGTCTATGGCTAATTTCGGCTTTATATTTGCCCGAGTCAGCTTCTTGATATAGGAATTTTTCTGGGGCTGGCTCGTCCCTCCTTCCTTCGAGTTCGTAGATCACTGAGGTGATGAAGTCAGTTACCGTGCAGCCAGTGATTCGATGGGATTGCCGTGTTAGAAGGAGGTCGATGGTTGATGGGTAACCATTCGAGTAGCAGCGGAAGGTATGGGTGTCAGGGTGGACCACCGTGAAGGGGATTTTGGCTAGCACCCTGCCCGCTGCATTTGTCCGTGTATTGTGCCATAGACTATGTCGGGCGTTGAGGTCTCCGATCACCCAGTGATTGGACTTTGCCCCGCAGGCTCGTAGAAGGCTCTTCAACTCCACAAGAGATCCCTGTGGGCGCCGATATACCCCTGTGATGAGGGTTGGCTGCCTCATCGACACTTGAACAGTCAAGTGGCTAATACGTTTGTCCGTAATAGCCAAGGATTCGGGCATCTTCTTCCATGGTATTCCGTGGCGGATAGCTATGAGGACACCTCCATGAGGGTCTTTAGAGTTATCAGTGGCCACGGTATATCCTTGGAGAAACGGTGGTGGTCCGAGCACTCTGGTGTCCGTGAGTACTCCCACTGTGGGTCGTGCTTACAGGAGGTGCTGGGAGGGGGTTCTGCTGAGGTGGTAGTGGGGGATAGGATTCGGGTGGTGGGGGTAGGGTGGCTGGTTGAAGGGGGAACTCGCTGTGGCACTGCAACAGTGGTGGTCATTTGTTGAACTTGTCCAGCCTGTCGAGCTCCCTGATTGGTCCGCTGGGCTGGAGTGGTGGATGGCTGCTTTTTGGCTGCAATGCGTTTTGCCGCTTCTTCTTCTAGCTTTTTCCTATGTAGGCAATTTCTAAAAGATGCCACGTGGTTTCCACCACACTTGACACATCTTAGTTGTCCCACAATTGGACACTGTTTGATGTTATGAATTTCGCCGCAGCGGACACATTTAGGTTCATAGCCGCAGTGCACTTGTATATGGCCAAATTGTTGGCATTTATAGCACTGGGGGGAAGGTAGTCTTTTTGAGCCTTGTAGGACTCGGCTGTGAATAGTACTCTATTCACTTGGCGGACCTTTTTGATGTCATCTAGAGTGACACCCAGAGGGAAGGTTATTATAATGGGCGTTAAGTCGACTTTTGACCCATCTGGCATGGTCCTTCTGAGCCTCCTTACATTGGTGATTTTGAGTTCCTTAAAGGCCTCCTTTACATCTTCTGTGGTGAATGTGATTGTTAAACCTTTTAAGGTATAATTTACCAGTTTGGGTCTTGAACTTTTTGGAGTATAGGAGTGGTGGCCTATTTCAAATAAAGTCAGGCCGCGGAGGACCTGGGGCTGATCACTAATTGACTCCAGGAAAATTTTTACGTTTTTCCCCGTTTCCCTCAACAGATATTTGGTAACCTTAATTTTAGATAAGTAAGTAATTACCTCGCTAATTTTCCTGATTGCCACTATTATGGGTGGTACTCTGCATGTTGTTCCTGAAGCGGCGGCGGCTGTATCTTGAGGTATGTTTTGAAGAGCAGCGAAAGCGTTCTGGGTGTGGGTTGGCGTCGGCGGCTTGTGGGTGATTTTTCTCCCTGTTTTTCGGGGCGCCTTGAATTCTTCCTCATTGTCCGTCTCCGGCAAGTCTGCTTTTTGATAAGCACTGAGGTTCCTTGTGTTAACCATTGTTTGAATTAACACAACACTCACTTAATTAAACAGCACTGAGCACAATAACTGCACACGTGGTAACGCGTTCCCGGGAACAAAGGCCCGAAAACAAAGAGCTTTTGAACACAAAAGACTTGTGAACAAAGAACTGATAAAACTGATAACAGAACTAAACTGACGTGAACACTATGACGGGTGAACATGGAAACCTTATAAACATCCTATATATAACCTTCCAATAACAACAGCTACCAACCAACAGGGTTGTAAAACATAAAAAGTGAATCAATCACTTTTATATATATATATATATATATATATATATATATATATATATATATATATATATATATATATTTTTTTTTTTTTTTTTTGAAGCTGTCCTTGGCCTGCTCCACAGCCCTCCTCCAGTCGTCCCGATCAGCTGCTCGCCTTAAATATATTTTAGAAACTTTTAAGTCCTCGGATACGCCATCGAACCATCTTCTCTTCGGTCTTCCACGAGGTCTCACTCCATCCGGTCTATCCCAGAACAATTTTCGGCATGTTCTGTTCTCACCCATCCGGTATACATGCCCCATCCATTTTAGCCGTTGAACTCTTATGTATATCGTCAATGGCAAGTCACCATACAAATCGTATAGCTCCCGGTTCTTCCTTCGCCGCCACATACCGTTATCCTTTATCGGACCAAATATACGCCTCAGTACTTTCCTTTCGAAACAGTCCAGTTTTGTCGATACTGATTTATTAATAGTCAATGTTTCGCAGGCATACGAGGCTACCGGTCGCACTAGTCTTGTACAGTCTTATCTTGGTTGCGAGGCTGGTGAGTCTTCTCTTGATAATGCTTTGTATGGAGAAGAAGGCTCTGTTGGCTGATATTATCCGACTTTTAATTTCCACATTTTCATCGAGGTGTTCGTTAATCCAGGCGCCTAAATATTGGAAACTTGTAACGGTTTCGAAGGTGTAGCCTTCCATATAATAAAAATGTTGTGGACGAGGAAGTTTTTTTCTTCTAAATACCATTATTTTGGATTTATCCTCGTTCATATGCAATCCCATTCTTTTAGCTTCTCTATTCATTATGTGCAAAACTTCCCTTAAGTATTGCATAGAGTGAGCTGCAATAACTACGTCATCCGCATACGCCAATATCTGAATGGGGCTGTTAAAAATTGTGCCTCTGGTGTCAAACCCCGCTCTTTTTACAGTTGCATGTAAAACTATATTGAAAAGGAGAGGTGCTAACGAGTCTCCTTGTCTGAGTCCGACATCTATGGGAAAAGGCTCGAAAACTTATATATATATATACATACAGAAGAACTTTTGTCGTTAGAAATTAAAATCCAACAAGTTAGATTTACGTACTCTTCAAACACCTAATCAATGCAATTTCAACCAGGTTAAAAATTACTGCCATGCGTGAAAATATCATTGAAGAAATATTGCTAAATTCCATACTTCAATACAAAATTGTTATCAATAAACAAATGAAGTAAAATTATTAGCTAAAATTATCTAATTTCTTTATTTATAAGAGCGGACGAAGCCGCGACAGGGTATGCTTAGTTTAGTAATATAATTATTACAAGAAGATGCATAACCTTACCGTAATCATATACAAAGAAACCAGTAAAGTATCAAATTACCAAGTCCTCTACTTGCTTCCATTAAAAATTTTGTTAATACTTTTTACTCCTTTTTGGAGTACAACACTCCTAAGTGAAGCTATTGTTTCGTTATTTATTTACATTCCTATTTATTTCATGTTTTATTTTATAAATATGATATATCTATTTTTTTATTATTTATAATTTGCCAGTAACCCTTTTTTTTTTTTTAATCGTATTGGTAAAAAAAAACAAATTTAAAAATTTTTATTTTGCAATCAGTACATTTCGAGTTTTTACTGCACATCTAATAGTTTTAACTGCATGAAAATCGATTCTTTACTCATGAGCAATAAATGTAATATTGCATGACAAGCAATAAATCCAATATTCTATTGACAAAATCCTCAACGAAAAAGTAATTAATCGTAACACTTGTGAAGAGAGCGGTTGAGTCATTAGTAAACTTCCACAGGTCGCGCCAATTTCCGTAACACAGTCATAAACAGTACAACAGTGTTTTTTTTATCCGTTTTGGCCCAAATTTTGTATTGAATCTGTTAAACAAAATGTTTTAACTCCTTTACATTTAAAGTAGAATATATGCACAGTATATTACCTGAGAGAATAACATCTTGAACGTAAATAAAAATATTTGCCCGGTCGGGATTTAAAATAATCCCGACCGGGCAAATTAAAATATATTTATCAACAACAAATAATTATTTCATAATTGTAAATAAAAATAGTTTTATGATTGAAAATAATAGAAACAGATTTATATCTAGGTAAATTTTTACTATCAATATTACAGTCAAATGTAGTTTTTTTAACACATTTAATGGTTGTTAAAAAAGAAAAAAAAAATTTGAGGCATAATTTAAGAAAATAAAATGTAGATATCCCCCCCCCCTCCCCCCGAGTCATATCCATCACTACCTTTTTTCTATTATTTTAATTTTACTTAAATTTAAAATGCACAATACTCTTCATCACTCAATAGCATGGTAAAGATGGAATCTATTCATACAAAAAGTACTTAACAATAAATAAAAAACATTTCAATATACAAGATCAAAAATTAAAATAAACAAATGAAAATCCAATTAAAGGAAATCATTCCACTAAGCAAAATACCAAGATAAATATTTTATTAATTGCTATACCTACATGCTATGTACGTTGATGGCACTTGTGTGCTATCAGTAAATAATAATCTCTTAGTTGCCTCTCAAATAATGCACTCTCATATCATGAAACCTCAGTTATGGTTTCGAAACAGGACAATTAAAAAATAAATTAAAACAAATCTAATCAAATAACCTTTACCTATGTCGTATACTTACTGCTTCCAGCCCTCTAATGATATTCAATGAATCCCTCTCGAACAGATTTATTACATAGGACTCTATTTGTTTAAACATCTAACAAGGAATCCACATACAATACTAATACGACAAGAAATTGCCCGTCGTTTTCGACTTTACTTCGTCGTGGGTTTGCTCTCTGGTGTTGTAGTATGGTATACATTATTACTAGTTCTTTTACTAATTTTTTTTTTTTTAATCCTTTGAATAATCCTCAATGCTCCTTACTTCGTAACTAAGAAACTTATCCATAAAGATCTTAATGTACCATACGTTTCTGATTCAGATCAAACTAGATATCTATCCTTTCACAGTAAACTCCATAACTATTCAAATGCACAAGTATCTGCCAATTACTTGGTTTCCATATTATTTCAGTAAACCCTCCGAGGCGTCTGAAAAGAAGATGGCCTCGGTGCTTCCTAATATAGAACTTTTATTGAAATGCTACCAATGCGTAGTTGCTTTAAAAGCAATCGACATGTTGTTACGTGTAAATATTCGAGTAAATTTTATTATATCATGTACTTGATGAATTTTTATTTTATTTCGAATAAAATTGTTAAGTTCAATGAAGAGTGAAAAAAAATACTAAATTTCTCCTTGACTAGAAAAATTATAGATCATGACTATTTAGGTTACTATCTATAATCGATTGATTTCATATCTCCTGCTTATGATAAGTTAGCAGACGTCAAAGCTTCGATTCGAGCAATCCCCATTGGAATAGAGCGAGCCAAAAAAACCTGAACACTTAATAAAATGTATGCAAAAGGTGATTTTTTTTCTTTCATACCAATATAGCTCCTAAACGGTGGTTCCTAACGACAAATGTTATAAAATATAAAATATTCTCCATTAAATTTATGATTAGACATTAACGCAGGTATTGAGCGCAACCATCTAGATTGAACTATTAAACCAAAAGTATCAATGCAAAATATAAATTTTGAAATTAAGGAACAGGCTTTTTTAGAAGTTGATTCTCAAAAGAGAAACAGGTTACGCATTAGTTAATTTGATGTGTTGACCTTCAGTACAAGGCTTTCCAGTGAGCTGTAGCTATCTTCTGTAAAACAGAAATTCCAGGTCTAAAAACAGATCCTACAAGTACTGCAACTACATTAATATCAAATATTTTAATGTTTGCCTGAAATTGAAAAACAGTAATGCTTCATTGAGCCTTAGATTTGTTGTATTTATTTATTGATTTTTTTTTTTTTAATCATTCCCTTTTTTCCGTATTCAATCAAATAAGATTATGTAAAGTGGATGATGAAAATTATTTTGAATATGAGTCTAAGTCAAAAACAAAACAATCAAGATATGGATGGCTCTACTCAACCTGGTGGATGAATCAGAACTCGTCGAGGCCTTAATCACTATTTAACCGTAGTGGGGGGGGCCGTGGTTCAGCAGTTGTTGAGTAGCAGCCATGGCGGTGGCAATGATTCTTTTGGGTGCCGTTCTTGCGATCTTGATAAGCAGGGTCATCAGGGATTTGTCAAAGATGAGAGGCATACCTGGACCATGGGAAGTTCCCGTGCTGACGGAATTGCAATACTTATGGAAACCATTCAAAGGTTTGTATAACTTTGAAATTTATAAATGATCATGTGAAAGTAATAATATGCATGATAGTGGAGGTCCTTAGGCTTTTAGTTTTTATAACAGACTAATCTTATTTAAATAATTTTAAAAAATGTATGAAATACGTTCTGAGCTCATTCAGATGTCATTCAAAATAGACATTGTACGGTATAATTATATAGACATAAAATAAAAAGAGAAGAGCCGACTGATTGGCTTTTTTTTTACAGTCGGCGACTTGTTGGCATAAACTAATATACTTTTTTTATTATAACGTCTTAGCAGCCATATGTATTCCGACTAGGGCAGTAAGGACGGGCCATTCTACTGGTTGCAAACCTATTTTATCCAGGGTGGAAAGATCAAAATTTTTTTGTGGGTCCATCACAAAATAAATTTTAAGCCGCCCAGGTGGAATTTGAAGCCATGAACCTCTGTACCGAGTGCGATGAGACCCTCGCCCCAACACGCTCAGCTATCGAGTGACCCTTTTAATGTGGACAATATGCTATATAGATGGCTATTTTCTATGTTTAAGGATAGGGTGATTGAAATGAAATCGTGACCTTCATTGATAATAATGTTTAATTTATATTCATCCTTACAGTTTGTCATTTATTCTAGGAATGTAAATTCTTTTTTGATTTTCGATTATTTATCATTAAAAAAAAAATAATAACAAAAAATAAATTGGTTAAGTGATACTGAGAATGCGTAAAGAATTTACGCAACCTAATATTTTCAGTAGCACTATTTCGATTATGTGACATAATTAAAAGGTTGTTATAGAATTGAAATGTAATATAAAAGTAGCAACTCTTTCTTTGTAGTCCTATTTTTTCCTGACAGCATTCGATTTCTTATTGTTTCATATATGTACACATCCGATTTCAGAGAACATAAAAAGAATATATGTCACTTAAAAAGAAACTAGTTGCATTTCCGCACGGCTAAAAAGGTATAAAGCACCAACAAACAAATTTCTCGTTCTTGTGCCAACTTTCTTCACTTACTCCAGCCCATATCCCGCCTCCTGAACGCTTCTTTAGCACTCTCCTCCCAAGAAATGCGCCGTCTTTCTCTTGGCCTTATTCCCTCCACGCGAGTTTCTTAAGTCTTCCTGGTCCATCCTAAGGGGGAGACCGAACCACCTTAGCTTGTGTTCCTCTAGGATGGCCTCAGCCGGTTTAACTTCGAGACTTGTCCGTATGGTACTGTTGCGTATTCCTATCTCCGTGTTCTTCCTTCCACTTTACGAAGATAGAGCATCTCCATGGATTGGATCCGATTCTTGTGTTTCGAGGTGATGGTCTACGATTCGGAAGAATAGGAAAGAATAAGAATGAACGTCGATTTGAAGATCATCAGTTTAGTTTTTTCGTCACTACCCTTTTACCCACTAAACCCCTTCGAAGACAACTAAATACTCTGCCAGCTGCACCGATTCTCTGAGAAACCTCCTCATCAATGTAGCCTGAATTATTGAGTTTAAAATTATTGAATCCACACTGCCCAAAAATATAAACTTTGCATAATTTTTGTTATTGGATTTGGTATCACTGGTAGGTATTATAGCCATTACAGTAACCAAGGCACAACAACATATTACAGTTCAACAAACTGGATTGTTAATAAAAGTTTACACACTCAAATTACATATCTTTAATATTATTGGATATTATTCTTCAAAATGTATGTAGTTTTCACCTTTCACAAATATTTCTGCCAATAAATAGATTTGATGCTGACATTACTCCTTTGATTCAAAAGGCTAAAAACTTTTTATTTTCAATTTTTACGTCCTCCAAATCATCGAAGATCTCAGTTCTTAAAAAAACGTATACCCCTTGCAGTCCCGATAGTTTTTCCTTGGTCAAAGGAGAACGATGTGCAGGGATAAGGAACAAGTTTATTATGCACGAAGACTTTGATTTTCTGCCAAACATAATGCATCCCTTTTTTCTCGAACCGATACAGACTTACCTAAGTGCGGCAGTATTTGAATGGATAACTGACTTCCTTTTTTTAAAAAAAAAATTTCTTTTAACAATGTTCCTTTGTTTTAAAAATGTGGATGATCCCAAAAAGCTAACTTAAGTCATTATGAATCAAACGATCAGTGAAATTAACATTGGCATAAACATTATTACAAATATATTCTTACAGGATTGATTATTAGAGTTAAAATTAATAGCAACGTATTATTAGTGAAAATAAATATATTAGTAATAGGACAAATGAATAAATTTGTTTTTTTCTTTTATTGATGCTAATCTTGATTGTTCATATAGACATTGCCCTAGACGTTACAGTATCAATCTCGGCAGGTATTCTTGCGTTGAGACTATGTGCCGTTTTTAGGTACATAAATTAGGGTAAACGCACCAGTAGCTGACAGGTGCACCAGTAGCTGACAGCCTCTTCAAAAAATAGAAATAATGAAGTTTCAAGGCCTTTTAGATCCACCTCTCTTAAAGCCATGGCTTCTGTTAATATTTCCTCATAGTTAGGTTGTCTACTCTGTTTTATTTAGGTGGTAATTGTAATAAAAGACGGCCACTACAACTGCACATTCTCCGTCAGTCGTTCAGAGCCTTATAAGCAGAGGACACCCGACTAGGACACCAAGGTAGGTTTTATGTTCTCTTCTTTACTTATTCCTTTTTATTCTCAAATTAGTGTGTTGTTTCTTGTAATGAGTATTTATAGATTGTGTTTTATCAGTCTTTGAACCTTATTTCAAGGTGAATTAGGAAATACAATGGGTGTCAGGTACTGGATCCTAATAATGGGTCATCACCAATAGCTGACAGGCCCTGTCAACTACTGTTGCCTCTTATAATTTTTCTTTTCTTTTGGAATTTTCTTCCATCCATTTTTTCCTTATTTAATTTTTCTATTTTCTTATCTATTCTGCGCCGTTTAATTCTATTTTTAACGTAGGATATATATTCCAGTAGCTGACAGGGGGTGTCAGGTACTGAAACAAAACATGTCAGCTATTGGAATCACCGGCATTTTTCTATTTTTCAGGGCTGTTTCCTGGAATCTAGGATGGCTCCCACTAAAAAGGTTTTAACGTATGGTTCTGAGGATAAGGATAAAGCTCTCGACGACGTTCGCATGGGGATATGTGTAGCTAGTGCTGCTCGTAAAAATAATGTTCGTAGAACAACACTGTTGTGTAAAGTGACAGGAAAATACCCAATAGGAGCATAAAACGGGGCCCTCCTCTATCATGTTCTGTGATAAGAAAGTTGGCTTGTGACATGGAAAAATTGGGTTTTCCTGTTGCCTTAGGTGGACACTTATATGAAAGCGTCCAGCTCATATTAAAAGAATTGGGCAGGGAAAATCCCTTCGCAGAAGACCACCTTGGTCGAAAGTGGTTTAGTATGATTCTTAAATGGAACCCACGCCTATCTTTTAGGCCCCTTGAAAACCTTATATTATCGCATGCTTCTTTAACTAAGGAAATTATGATGCAACGGTTTTCACATGTACATTCGCAGCTATAAGAAAAAGGTCTGGCGGATATCTTGGATGTTCCCAACCGAAATTTCAGATGAAAAAGCCTTTTTTATTAAATCCGAAACGAAACAAAGTTTGTACTGGGAAAGGAGAAAACGAAACTTCACCAAGCTGCAGTAACCTGCTCCACACACCTTGAGACAATTTCTAACAAAACCAGCATACTAGAAACACCTCTAATTACCTTCCCAAGCCCTTTCAAAAAGGCGCTGCTGTGGCTTGAACCTCCCAAGAAAATATCAAAGAGGAAAAATTATGCGGCTTTGTAATTTATGAATCTTAGAGAGATATAACAAAAAAAAAAAATCTTTAAAATGAAGAAGCGAAGGAAAAGAAAAAAAGAGAGCGGTAGACAGAAAACAACAAAACAAGAAAAAGAAGAACTAAAAATAAACAATTTAAAAAGAAATAAAAGTGACAAAGTTGGGACCAAGAATAGAAATTAAAAAATAAGTCATCTTTCAATGAAGAAGATTGTGCACAGTCAGTAGTCTCTATAACTAAAGGTGATGGACCTGGAGTCAGATTTGAAGACGATTCACAATTTCCTAGCATTGTGTCCATTGTATTTCATTTTAATGAATTTAAGGTGACGCTAGATAACAGTCTAAAAAGTTTCAGATTATTTGTGTACGAAACTGCTTATGAGTTAGTTACCTGTATTGAATTTAAGGTGTATAGCCAAAAATAGAAAACGCAAGTAACTTATTTTGTAACAAATGGTAAATTTATAATTCCTGTTTTAAAATAAATAAATGCTGAAGATTAAGCTATTTTTTTTTTTGACTTTCTTGTCCCTGTCAGCTACTGGAGCATTCCCTGTCAGCTACTGGAGAATACCCTGTCAGCTACTAGAACAAAGTTACTTTTCTCAAAATTGACATTTATCCTATCATTGAGCGAAGTATTTTAAAATTTTAAGGTGTAGTAAGCAAGGGAAGAAGTTTTTTTAAAATATAAAAGTGAAAAAAATACGACATCACCATTAGAGTATTTAAACCATTAAGTGCACTGAACTTTCCTTAAGCATGTCAGCTACTGGTGCGTTTACCCTATATATTTCGATTTTTTTTAGGGCGGTTGAAATATGTAAAATCTCTCTAGGTGGTTCTGTCCATCTTTATCTTTGGTATTTTTGTACAATCCTACGACGAACTGTAAATTTTACGCAAGTTTTCAGAGCAGCCGAAAACTACTACTTTTCCTGTCAAGGAATCTTGCAATGATTTCACATCATAAAATCATTCCCAGGCAAAAGTAATTATAAAGCACTACAGGACGAGAGCAATCTACTGAAATTTTTGTTTTTTCTTGTCAAAAAAACATGATCCTGTCATTTTTCTCACTGGTATTTTCACATGAAAAATTGAATGATTATTGAATGAATTCTTTTACCACCCAAAGCAGACACACAATATTGATATTTGGTTCACGGCAATAGTTTGCTGCAATTTTTCTATAGAAGTCATTAAGCTATGCTAATACAAATTAGGTTTAAATGAACTGTACGATTATTTTTCGTTCCGTAATAAGTCTAATAAATACTAAGTGTAGATTTTGGTAAATACAACCTCTGAATATCTTCCGAAATATTTTTTTTGTATTGTATATATATATATATATATATATATATATATATATATATATATATATATATATATATAGAGATAGAGAGAGAGAGAGGTTATAGAGGATTAAGAAGACTATGAAGACATACTTCTCATCCAGCTACTTTTAATTTTCTTCTAGTGTCCTAAGCGTGCATTTTTTTCTAATCGTAATTTTGAGTTCTTATTTTAGTCCTTATGTTTTTCAATAAAATGATCTAATTTATAATTATTTCGTTTATACTACTTTATAAAAGGACAAGCCATTTTTGTTTGTGATCACTAACCACGAAAACTACTGAAACAATCTGTATCAAATTTTGACTACAACTTCACAGTTCAGGGAAGGTATAGCAGTAATAAAATTTACTGATTTTCAACCAAATCTTCTTTAAAATGTGATAAATATGTGGATTCCATAAAGTTTGAAAATCAACCAAGCGCCATTTTGTAAGAGAGGTTAAAAACAAAAGACGGTGTTATACAGAGCTTAAAATTGAAAATAAAATAGGCTTGTATTCAATTATTAAGAAAGATATATGCGGTGTGACTTATGGATAGCAGTTTGACGATCGACCGATATGTGGTTAGCACCATTCCGCAATAGAGTTTACAATGGTATAGCTAGTAAAAGACCAATCTGTACCAAATTTTAAACTTCGTCCTCTTCATAGTTCTAGGAAGGTTGTGCAATAATAAAAACTACAAAATTAAAATTTGAAATGTACAATTTTGAGTAGCAGACACGAGTTTTGCCACAAAGACATATAATTAAATTTAAATGTTTGCATAATTAGAAATTAGAAATTTAAATCTAACCAGATAAAATCAATAAAATCATATCTGCCGAATAAAGGTTATTATCAAATCAAAATGTCGATCTCTTGTTTTATGGTATTGTGTATAAAAATATGAATTATGAGTCTTAATTCTAAGCACTGATGATGCAGCTCATTATCCGCAAGAATTCCATAATAGTCTCTGTCCATCTGGATAAAAAACTCATTAAATTGATAATTGAATGTCTATTTATACTTGAAACACCTAATCATTGTGACTTGAGCAAGTTTAAAAATTACTGCTGTGCGTAAAAATATCATTGCAGAAATAATGTTCAATTTCATATTTCAATGCAAGATTTATATCGATAAACAAATAAAATTATTAGTTAAAACTATTCAAGTTTTTTACTTATGAGAGTAAATGCTACTACGAAGGGGAATGCTAGTTTTTAATGTGTACTCGAAAGTAATTCAAACATTTTTAAATTGATAGGTCTACCATATTTGTTTTTATACGTACCTTTTGACATTTTAATCAAAATTATGCAAGGTATTTTTGGACGGGAAAAAAATTATGTTTAAATTTTATTCTTATTTACCATTAGAAATTCGAAGGAAAGTAGGTAAACAGCTCATAAAAATCTCTTAGTAAAGATCATATCTAGTTACAAAGTTATTTTTTGAAATATCTCTCAGTAGTTTGAGCTAGTCTTACGACAGAAGCAGTTGAAATGTGTCAGGTTTGATGTGGAAATGATAATGATGAATTTCATTATAATTTTTTCTTGATGTAAGCAAAACAAAGATTTTCTAATTTTCTAGTCGTTTAAGGCAACCACACACCTACTGAAGGTCAACAAGTGAACAGTCGCCGGAACTTAAATTTTATTATAACCGCTCACTGCCGCGATCAGAGCGACATGTATAGGTAGATGAAATATAAAGAAAAAAAAATTTTTTTTTTTTTTTTTTTTTTTTTTTTATATATATATCTGGAACGAATTTTCATATTTAGAACAAGTTTCAATCCGAAATATTGGAACAAAACTTTGCATCAATCATTATTTAGAACATGATTAATATATTTACCATAGAAACCTATCTTAATTAAACAGTGATACTTCATTGAGCTGTAAACTTGTGTTGTTATTTTTTTTTTTTTAAACTATTGTAATCAAATTGATAATATTATATAATGTGGATGATGAAAATTATCTTTGAAAAATCAAAACAATAATAATCAACAGATGACTTCATTCAAGCTGATAGATGACTCACAACGCGTCTTTAATCGTAATTTAATTGTGGTGGGGGCCCGTGATCTAACAGTTGTTGTGTTGCAGCCATGGCGGTGGCGTTAATTCTTTTGAGTATCATTTTCGCGATCTTGATTGCCAGGGTCTTCAGGGATTTGTCAAAGACGAGAGGCCTACCTGGACCTTGGGAAGTTCCTTTGCTGAGGGAACTCAGTTACGTATACAAACCATTCACAGGTTTGTTTAAATATTAAAGTAATAATGTACATGATAGCGGAGGTTCTTAGGCTTTTTAGTTTGTACAGAAAATTATTCTGATATAAATAAAGGATCAGTATATTCAATTTTTTCTCAATAAATATTTATTAATAATATTTTTAAAATATTGCCAATAGGCTATTATACGAGTATATAGGTATATATTACATATTAGCATTAAATTACATATTAATTATTTTATTTGTTTTTTTTTTTGTATTTTACTTATTTGAATTTATTTTCAGTAATGTAAGAGGGAAAGTATCACCTTCACCTCCAGTAGGAAAAAAAACAAAACAAATATTAAAAGAAATAAGAAACAAAAATGTACATAAATATAAAAATACAAAAATTAAAATATAAAATATGAATATTCAGTTCAAATAAAATATAATCATAATAATTTTTTATATATGTCGATAAATACATATTGTCATTTAATATAGGTTTAGTACGTTTATAGGGTGCAACTTTTTAGTGATGTTTTTCCTTACCTTTTTTCTGTATGATGGGGATTGCGGAAATTGGTGTATGGGAGTAGGATTATGGTGTCTGATAGTGAATGCACCGTTTAATTTATGGTAGGTCTGAGTCAGATAACATATTTGAAATTATGTGTAAATTGGATAGTTGTTTAATGTTCTCACACATGAGGTTTGAATAATTGTTTGTAATTAGAGTCGCAGGCATAGCTCTATACAAGAGCGGATTATGTTAATATTGGACTTCTTAGCCTCAGTAATTTAAAAACTGTGCACAAGGAATCATGGATACATCTATTATTATGTTTTGAGTTCTGAGTTATATTAAATCACTTCTGAGCTATTTTATTAATAACAAACATTGTATTATATAATTATCTAGGTATAAAAAATAATAGGGGAAAATATCTCGATAAATAATAATGGTATATCCGATATGAGGAAGAGTGGCAACTCTATTATAACCCTTTGACGCCTATATAACCTTAGATAAATGTTTTTTCATTTAATTTTTATTTAAACTTCTTTTATTCCTTAAATGAGTTCGCGCTGCAAAAATTGGAATTTCGCATATTTTTCATTAGTATAGGATTTACCATGGGTGTCACCAGTAGGTGCTAAATGCATTGCTGTAACTGAGACACAACATTTAAAAATAAAAACTTTAATAAAGAAACGTATTACAGTTATAAAATACTTGATAGTTAAAAAAAATCCTCTGTGCATAATTGTATCTTTACTTCAGATTAAATCTTTTTAAAGTGATTTACTAATAATAAAAGTAAAGTCCATTGTGTTCAATCAAATAATTTTTACATCCAATATTTACGTCCTCTTAATTATCAAAGATCCAACATGTCAAAGAATGTGCTTCTGATCTAAAGAAGCTATAATCTTATGGTGCTGTATGTTGCAGGATAAATAAAAACTTAACCGGATAACTTTCTAGATTCTGATGTAGTGTACGGCAGAAGCAGCTTTAGTTGAGGGATGTTACATTTGATACGGAAATAAAATTGTTGAATTTGATTTTAAATGTTTCATGTTTTTGTGTGTGTGTTTCGAACAGAATCGAGCCATAAATTCTTCTCAGAATCTTGCGTTCGAGTAATAACATCTTGCTCTCATCTTTATATGTTATTATATAACATCCTGATTAATAACATTTGATCTTGCTCTTCAACCTTCGTAGTTGTCCGGTCAGATAAGTTTCGTGCAGAGAATTGCCCAACTATGTCCAAGTAATCTGCAAAGGCGAGCAGCTGTACTGTCCTAATATTGAGCCCAAGGTTGTCACAGACGGTTTTTTTCAGAGCTAAAAGGAAAATAAGGCATGTTATGGCATCAAATTTCTCACTTCTCTGTTAGACGTGATTTTTTTTAAGATGCAACGCCGAATTTTCACAAGATAGACTACCACCTCCTCACCTTATCAGCCTAAAAGCATTGTTGCGATGCTAAACTCCATAAGCGCTTCATGGAGCTTCGCGTGGTCAACTGTATCATAAGCTGATTTAAAATCGGCAAAAGAGGTGGTGGGTTTCATCATCTGATATTTACGTCCTATCTCCAAAATAAAGCCCCTGGGATAGATGGTCTCTCCGTCGAACTTTTGAAATATGGTGGAAACGAACTGTCCGAGCACTTTCATAATTCGCTAATAATTATTTGGATAGAGAAGATCATGCCTAATGACTGGAAGAAGATAGTTATTTCCTTTTTATGAAAAAGGGAGACCTGTTATATTGCTAAAACTATCGTGGTGATGCTCTTCTTCTTGGCGCTTACAAGATTTTATCAAATATCCTGTTCCTTAGGCTTTTGCCGTATGCTGAACGAATGCTGGGTCATTAATTTAGAAGCGAGAGGTTAACAATCGATCAGATTTTCTATCTGAGGATTTAGCTAACTATACAAAAACAAAAACTTTAAACATGATAATAGGTGTGTGAGATACAACGTTATATTTAAAAAAATTAGCCTATTGTAATGTATGATCCCCCCCACCCCCCCCCCCCCCAAAAAAAAAAAAAAAAAAAAAAAATTCTATCTGATTGTTTAGAAGTAGTTAATGTTTATTTATCCAAAATGAATATCTGTATCCAAAACATAAACTACGAGAATCTGAAAAGTTACTAAGTAGCAATGCCTATGGGGTACGTTCACACACAATAAATAAAAAAAATAGAACTGATTCTTTTTATTTTGTCAACTAAATCACAAGGATAATTTGTTCGTTAGCATTGTGTTCGATTCAAATAAATACATATATGCTATAGAAAATAAGTACAACTTTTATTGTATAAAATTTTATGTTTTTTGAATTGGCTGAATCACTAAATTCTTGACGTGTATAAATTTTCCTTAAGTAGCAATGATGATATCATAACCCCTATCCCTCATTATTATGTTTGATTTAACAAATAAAGTCGGATAAACAGAAATTAAAAAAATAGCAATGAGGTCACCATAATGGGGCTACGCTTATTCCTCAATTGGTACTATATACTGCAATCTCAATCAGTTATCAATAAAATCATATTCACCGGATACTTATCATGCCATATCACGTAGTATTACAGCCCGAATTAAATGGCAACTCATCTTACTCAATAATTTAGACAAATTTTAATTTCAAAAAGCTTGTCTTCATTAGATTGAATTTAAATACGTAAACACTTGCTTTCATGTTTTTGGAATATAGGCTCGGATTGAGTCTAGAGAAGATTAAGAAGGATTGTTAACTTGTTCTTATATTTTATAGGGGAAGAGACTTTTCAATAAATTCTAAGGTACTCTCTCTTATTCTGATATTACCTCCATTTAAACCACCAACCTTATATTAGGTCAGGTAAAATTAACTTAGTTTTTTATGTTTTCCAAACCGAATATAGGGTAAACTAGACAGTTATTGGCACCGTTAAGGCAATATCCTATGGTATAAATTCAAGAAAAAATAGTAAAAATAATTGAATCAATTTATTGAGACTGTTCTTTAATTACCTTACTTTGTGCTGCATACAAAAGTTTTGACTAAAAATATCAGTGTAGAGATGTTCCAATAAATTGAGAATAATTAGTTCAAAATACAGTTTATGACACCCTACGGATCAGTAATTGACACCACAGTTATTGACACCCATTTATTCTTCATTATTCCATCTTTTCGTTACAATTGGATTTATTTTATGGAAACTTTATGCATCTTACAAAACAGACTTATAAGGATGTGTATTCCTGATCAGGGCAATATAATCTTAACTCATATCTTGTTTTCTCTATTTGTTCTTCATTTAAAGCATTGCGTTTACTCATGAAAGGAATGAACGTTTCCAGATTTGGCACAATCTTCATTGTTTGCTAGTATTGTTTAATTGTATGGAAATAAAAGGAAGTAAATAAGGAGATAAATCATACAAGAAATAAAATAGTTCACTTGCTCAAACCAAAATTTATTAAAAATCCAAAACATATTTATTAAGTATGTTATTTTGGTGTATTTATTTTACAATATCCAATGAATAAATTATGAAATAAATGTATTTCAACCCAACAACAAAATCTTGACAGTGTCAATAACTGGTCATTAGACACAAGATTCAGTTATTGTCACCTAAGTCAATAACTAGAAAAAAGAAAAAGAAAATTGTAAAAACTACTTCAGCATTATTATATCATAACATTATATTGATTTGTAGAAGAAATTAATTATTTTTATTTCAAAAACAGCAATTCAGTTATTGACCCGGGGTGTCAATAATACGTTAATACAAGATGACCAGTAATTGACACCCCCATTAAAAAATGTTAAAATTGGTAATTTAAATTTTAAATATGCATTAATATGTTTAACAATAAGTCATGATTATAATAAATGACTTATCTTAAATTATTTGGACGATTAAAAGAAAATTAACCATAATTCACTGAAGACGTTTCTTAACCCTTTAACGGGCAAGCCCGGAATTTTGGAATACATTTCTTCTTTTTTTTTTTCTTTGAATGGCTATCGCAACGCTATCCCCCACACACGTACCATGAAAATCAAGGTTAAATTAAGGATATTAGAGGATAATGCGTCAGACATTACGTCATTTATTGAGCAAAAGACATTAAATGTGTGTATCCTCCAGGATTCATTGCCTGTTAAAGGGTTAAGGAAAGCAGAAGAAAACCTTTTCTAAATCACTGAATGAATAGTCTTCTGTATTAAGGTCACATTACCTTTTTTTGTGTCTATACTTTGAAAATATTTGACCACAGCTGATTTCTATGGTCCACAAGCATTTTTCTCCATTTTTTTTTAAAACTAAACATTAGCACAAAAGCTTATTTTTTTCAATTAAAGATTAGGGTGTGAATAACTATCTGAAGTATCAATAACTGTATGGTTTACCCTATATTTAAACCAACATCAATTATATATACGATGTTTTGAACGACTACATGTTGCAACTTTTCCGGTAAGACCATCATTACACCAAAAATACAGTTCTCAAGAAACGGGAAAAAATGATAGTAGGACGGTGTAAGCTCTGGGTATACTGTAGATGAATCAGCTCATGTCAAAGATTTCTATCGTATTACACCAAACACTCCTTATTGTCGTATGTGATCCATTTTTTATTGCTCATTATTATTCATTTTACAAATGGCTCATTAGCAGCGATTCACAAATGATTCTCCGTCCGTCTGTTAATTAAAGTAGAACCCAAGTATTGAGCTCATTGTAGTATTTTCGATTTTTAGTTCTGTAACGATGTTGGTGAAGTATTTCAATATGCCATGATGCTCTATGAATTACATTGATTTTTTTCAACCATGGACCGGAACGGAAAACAAGCAAACCAATTCTGAAACGCGCTTAAGCATTCATCAACGTATGTTGTATGTTCTATGGACTGTGATCTTTTACACTCTTTTGACTCTTTTGATCTTTACACTTTTTTTTTTTTTTTTTTTTTTTTTTTTTTTTTTTTTTTTTTTTTTTTTTTTTTTTTTTTTTTTTTTTTTTTATGTTGCATTGATTATAAATAGGTATACTATTTTACCATAACCATTCTTACTAAAGAAACAATGGTTTTCATTTTAAATATGATATATTTATTTTGTTGAATATAAGTGGGCATCCAATATTATATTTACTGTTGCGCATTATTTAATTAAAAATATTAGTCAGTTTTATGGTCGTTTAACTGATAGTTTTCCTTATCTATCCACTGAATGTAAAATAGCTCTAAATGAATATTAAAAAAAGAGAGGTAAAATAGTCAAAGATAAGAGAATGAGATATTTGATAATTTAAAAATAGATTAGACATGTAAGAATTGCCACTTTTATGAATATACATGACTAGTTTCAATCATTAAATATTCTGCACTATTGTACAAAGTAGATATCTCACCCACTTTCTTTTCAGTCTCTTTTTTTGAAGACAACCCTTCTAATAAACCCTTTGGTTATTTCGGTTTAATTTCAAATTTTGATGGAATATTTCTAGTAAGTCTGTATTTATTCACAATCCGTTGGTATACTTAATTCAGTATTTAACGTGGTGTTGACAATTCATCGCATTTTTATTTTTAATGGATTTAGGGGTTTGAATATTATTGCAATGTTTTAGACTGTAAAGGAATTGTTTTATATAAAATTACCAGAGTTTTCATATTTATAGCAGAATTAATCTTTTTCTTTACAATGAATTTATGACAAATGTATTGAATTCTGATGATAACAGACATAAAAGAAAATATACAACATCGCCAAAACTGACGGAAAAATGTTAAGTATTTTTTTTTCTTTGAAACGGCGAGATCGAATATTTCATGGTTAAAATTGGAAGATTACGTTATCTGTTTTGAAACTCGAGTATCAAACTGATAACCTTCAATTTTTGTTTTCATTACTTGCTATTTCAAGCAGGCTATCGAACCAAATTTTTATTTGTTTTTAATTTAAAAAAAAAATTAACAATCATAGAAGTATCATTTTTTAAAAATCATTTTAAGCGACAGCTGTGAATGGAAGATACGCCTAGATATAGTTATAGTTTAGTAGAGGGGAAGTGGTAATAGGCGAATCCGTGCATGTTGATAGAGTATCATGAATTGGCTTTTCAGGATGTGACATTGCCACCCGGAGATGCGGTCCACAGAATTGTATTGGGGAAATGTATGCAAGGTGTCAAAAAAGACTATGCATATACCACTGTTCTTTTTGCTAAATTAATATCTAAAAAAATAATAACAAAAAATAAATAAATAAAAAAAAATAATATTAGACCTTACTGATTAAGAATAAGTAGTTAGTTTTACATGGAGAGAATCATTCAAGAAAAAATAAAAAATGGCGAATGGTATTTAAAAAAAAAAAAAAAAAAGCTAAGATCAGTCATTGTAATACAAAAAAAAAGAAAAAAAAAAAGAAAGAAAACAAAAAAAAACATGATTTTGTTAAATCAAATATCTATATTTATAACATTATATAAAAGAATAAGCCATATTTCGTTTGTGATCACTAACCACGAAAAAAGCGGAACCAATGAATACCAAATTTTAACCACAACATCTTATACGAAAGTTAAGCATTTATAAAATTCACTGACTATTTTATTAATTTGTTATTGAAAACTTGATCATATGTGGATAAGAGTGAAATTTGAAGAGTGACCGATAGGTGGCGAGCACCATTCTATATGACAGGTTACAATAGTAAGGTGTTATGTAGAGCTTAAAATTGATGACAAATTTACTCATATTCAATGAAATTATTAAAAAAGCTATAAATATGTTGTGCGTCAAATGGATCCCTGTGAAATTCGAAAATCCAACGAAATGTAGTTGGCACCATTTCACAATAGTTATATGATAACTATTGTAATACGAATTAATAATTTTGTAATAAAAATACAATAATATTGAAATAAAAATTACAATACATCTGTATCAAATTCTAACTATGTTCTATATCTTTGGAGCAATGCTCGGATGTACAAAATGAATTTCATCAGGAGAAATATTCAGAATTTTTTACTAATTCCACCCTCTTTTGAGCAGCAGATGCTTCGCAGGACTGGTTCAAAGCGCAAAAATTCATTCACTTCATTTCGCTTTGCTTAATGTACCGACTAACAAATTGGTTCTGATGTATCGCATTACAGTTTCTTTTGGATATTGTAAAGCGTCAGTACCGGACCCTCATGTACTGAAATTTGTTTTCACTCTCTTGTTTACAATGAATAAAAATGATGCAACCTGAAGGATTTGAGTATTTTTTTTGTTTTTGGCTAACGTACGTTGTTTCCTTCGTCTGCCCTGATCATTTTCTCAAACACTGCTTCTTCAGACTCACTCATCTTGCATTATAATCACTTACAGATGTAAGGGGAATCCAGCAAGGGTCGTTTGAGGAAGATTATTATACACTATTGGCTACTAAAGTAGTACAATACACGTGCTCCTGTCAGTATTCACTGGAATCACAACAGTGGACTACTTCGAGGAGTAAAACCAAGCGTATCCCCAATACACGTTTGGTTTTGCTTGAACCGAGCTTGTTTGTTTATTTCGTTTAACGTCACTTTATGCTGCTATGGCTAATTGGACGATGCTACGGTGTGAGTCCTAAATTTTGCCTATCCAGGTATAATTAGGATAGGGATCTTTAACGAGTACCTGACATCGCACAGGCTCGGAACCCCCATTTTTAATTGAAAACTTGAACCGAGTTTTTTCAATACTATTTTACCAGGCTTTAAGATTTATTGTTTTATTTTTGATGCTTTAAACACAATAGACATAATCAATATAATTGAGATACAGAAGATAACATTTTTCTTTTATAGAGCTTTTGCTTGGTACCTACTCCCCTTGTAGGAACATTGTCGACATTTTTACACAACATAATATTTGATAGGGACTCCATAAACACAAAGTTTCAACTGAACCTGTCCTTTTTCAGGATTGATTCTCTCATGAAATAATTAAAGTTATACTATGACCATATTTGGCATGTGCCGACATTTATTCAATCTGTTGTTGCACTGTCATATAATGATCAATGTTTGATAATTTACGTTATTGCCGCTGTTTCAATACAAGCAAAGACGATTTCACATTGTGCTGAATCATTTAACGTTTAGGCAGTGTAATTAAGGTTTTATATAATCATCGCTAATGATACAGCTCATGGAGACAACAGTGGTGTTTCCGGTCATCCTTGTTCTTCAATTTTTTTTTTTTTTTTTTTTTTTTTTTTTTTTTTTTTTTTTTTTTTTTTTTTTTTTTTTTTTTTTTTTTTTTTTCTAACCTTGACATATCGCTCATTTGCTGAAATAACGACGTAACTCAAAAACAAGCTTTTGAAGTTAAAATAGACCATTCACAATTGTAGTTTTTAGTCGGTAGAACGTTATATTTGTGATTCAAATATTCACTAAGAGAGAGCGGAATATATCACCATTCTATGTCTACAGATTGTTCTGTACTTTATTCACAAGACTTTCCTGAAAAATTGAAGTTTTTGAGTTATGTCGTTGTTGCAGCAAATGAGCGATATATTACAAACTCAGGTGATTTTGCAATATATAGGTTAATGTATATGATTAATTTAATATATAATAATATAGAGGAAACTTTAGTGGATTCTACTACTTTTATAAAAATATCCTCATCATTGTCTTTCTAAGTCCATAAAGAAAACCTGTCAAATTATTTTAATGCAGACCTATTAAGTCAAAACCTTCTATTCACTGTACGGAATATAAATGGAGAAAAGTAAAAATAAGCAGGATCACAGTTGTCAAATGTGGAATGTTAATTTATGTAAAATGCAATTGAATGTAAATAGTAACTTAAGTAAAAATTATCCTTCCGATTGAAACACCTTAAAATACATGAATATTTATAGTGATGTGATGGTACTGATAGTTTACTATTCCCGATATCACTAACGATGCCAAGAAATCGATTCTTGATTATCGACTCCGGTACCACAGAAAAAAAATAATAGCAGTAAATTTCAACAATTAATGCTTATGAGATCTAAAAAATCAAAACAAATATATTATATATATATATATATATATATATATATATATATATATATATATATATATATATATATATATATATATATATATATGTGTGTGTGTGTGTGTGTGTATTCGAGAAATCAGTAAAAAAACAAAACAAACTATTTGTTATTTCTTATCCCAGGAAAGAAGACCCTCCTGTCACACCCAGCATCTAACTAAAGTGGATACCCATAATTGGGAAAAACTTAATTTCTACGAGACGGCCATGGGCATGTCTATCTATAATTTCCTGCTATTCCAAAATTTAAGAATTAAAAGGATCAAATTAATTAAATTAATAATTGATGATTCTTCGGAATGAACAAAGTTTAGAGAAAACAGGGGCTTCAAACGTGACTTTTTTTCATTCAAACCAATGTGGCTCTTGAACGTTGGGTCCTTGGAAAAAAATCTTGAATAACAACAAATATTCTACATATAATTTTGATTAAAAAAAACATCAGCAAATTTTCGATGTAATTAGCACTAAGAGAGCTAGAGCGTATCAAATGTTATATTTTTGAGTGTGGAAAAAAAAAAAAAAAAAAAAAAAAAAAAAAAAAAAAAAAACGATACAAAGAAAAACTATAGAACCCCAGCAAAAAGACATATTCATGTCAACAACTAGCATTTACTATCGACTGCATTATATTAGATGTAAATTACATTTCAGTAAAACAATTATTTATTTTACAAATTATTAGGTAAATAATAAGTATTTTTGAACGTTCTAGATTTAATTTTTTTTTTTTTTTTTTTAATTACAAACATTACTTAGACTTTTCTATAAAAACTTTAAGATGCACTGATATTTTTCTGCTTGATATTTTAATTTTGTATTATGCTCTTAATACTATAATGCTGTATTTCAGTAGTGAGATCGCTAAATCTCGTCTAAACCAAACAGTTGTGACCGCTTTTACATACATTCAGTCGAAGGCGTTTGAAGCGTAGTTTAGAAACTAGCCGTAGTAGACTACGGCAAAGTAAAAATAATTATAAAATAAATAATGATATGAAAAAAATCCATCAAATGGATGAGCGAAATTAAAAACGACCTAAAGCTAGCAGGAATTACTCAAGATGATATCCTAGACAGAGAAATTTTTTTATCCGAAATCCACAGTTGGTAAATTGACCAAGAAGAAGCACCAAAAAACTAGACTGGGAGACCTTCGACAGATGAAAGAAAAGAGGCACATCGCAAGAGTATGGAAAAAGTATGGGCACAGAGGAAGGCAAGAAAAGACATGTAGTACTTAGCGTAGTCCCAATCGGGCTCATTCGTTGAATAATAATAATAAATATAAAAAAATCTTATAAAATTTAAAAGTTTTTCATAGAAGATCCTTTTCATCTTACCAAGTTTCCTCATAGCAACTGTGACTTAGTCCATCTAGTAATAAGGTACTTGTGTGTTTGTTGTGTTTACAAAACAAATTGTGTGATTAATTGTAATTTTTACGTTTTCGAGATATTTCTTCTGGTACACATTGCTACAGTAAACCTCATGGTACTTTGGACTTCATGAAAGTGAACTTGATTTGATGGAGTAAACATTAAATCGAAGACTGAAAGACGTAATACTAACGAAGATGTTATTAACGGGGTTTACACTGAAACATAAGCAAACTTTTGAATACAAACGTTGGAGCAACTAAAGTACAGAATTACATAAATCGATGAGAGAAAAAACAAAGGCCTTGAAAATAGTGAATATGTAAAGGTGTAATATATAAAAATATAAAAACAACTATTCTCCCATCATTTACTTAACATCACAATATATATGATAGTTTATAAAAAATTTTTTCTTCTTGCGACGTTTCGTGGCATTGCCACATTATCAAGCCCTGAAATTATCCTCCTTAGTAATTATATATTGTATAATAATAGTGAATATGTTTTACTAAAGAGAAAAATCTATTTATAACCGCCATCCGAGCCCGACTCCGCTTCAAACCAGAATGAGAAAATGAAACTAAGTGATAATTAGGTTACATATCAAGATCGGCCAGCTGACGCAGAAGTTGGAGAAGAGGGTGGCTTTCACGATTCTGAAAACAAAAATGTTAAGGATTTCTTGATTGTGATATATGAAAAGAAGAAATAAATAGTTTCAAAGATCAAAGTTATTTCCCAATACAATTTTACCGACTCTCAAATTATTACCAACTCCACAACTTACAACTAATATCACACCGCATCGTAGGTTAGCCAGAATGATACTAAACTCATTTTTCACTTAAGACTTTTTTAACTTATTCTTATTCTTATTCTTATTTAATTTTTAAATTATTCTTTTCAGATTTCTATGATTTAAAAGTAATGTTTAACTAAGACTGTTATTTGAAAGATATAACATTAATGGATTGAGCTATAAAATATATATGGAAGTAGATCTGAAGATTTTGGGAGCCCAAGAGAGCGAGGCAAGAGATAGAAAAGTGTGGAACAACATTAGAAAGGAAACCAAGACCTGTCCTTGGTTGTAATGCTATTTAGTAAAGAAGAGCTATATACAAAACGTAAAATAAATACCATCTAATGTTTTTTAAAATACGATTTTGAAATTTTATGACGATCTTCCCTACTTCCCCCTATATACAGGGTGAGTATCTCTTAGTGTAAAAAAAAAAATTGGGTTAAACTAGATCAAAAATGTAGCTAAATGCCGCAAATCTCACCTTTCTATTCCAATCCGTTGCAGATATACGATAAATCAAAGACTTTTTTGAGGAAATCACGATTTTTCCCATACAAACTGTAATATCTCCATTTTGTCTAAATATTTTTCAAATTTTGGCCACATTTTCAGATTTAGCATTAAATTTTCTATAATAGCTGAGTACCTGTAAACCTCAATTTTGCAAACTTGGTATCTAAAGAACAACTTGATCTTCACCTGATTTAGGGAAGTCACAATGTCTTATTTACTTCAACGCTCACCGTTTTTCGTAAAAACTATCCACAAAACGTCAAATCTCACAAAAACTTTCAAATTTAATCAGCTTTCGAATGATATGTTAAACGTAATGATTTTGCTTCAATTTCATGGAGATATTTACTTTCGAAACCGAAAAAACATGGTGTTCTCATTTGGTATACAAATCAGTTACTTGGGTAAATAAAACATTATGACAATCCCTTAATGGAAATGTGCATTTTAAACATAATAAACTCTTCATTAGAATAAAAAGCAAAGAAAAAAATGATTGTTTAATAGAAAATAAAGGAAAACTGTCAATAAAGCGATACTACATTAGAGGATATGATATTATTACATTTATTTATTAATATTATTTAGGATTTATTTTATTAGATTTTCAATGTAATGTTTAAAATCCAGTGATAATGAACATAGACCTTAATTTTGCCGTTAGCTTCAGAATGCAGATTGTGTCCAAGAATACTACTTTTTGAAGTGAATTTTATGGGCAGATGAGTCTGTTTTTACAGGGGATGGCATTTCTACCAATCCATGTATATCGTTATTATGAATGGTCGAAATGCCTTCCTCTGTAAAAATGAGACTCATCTCATAAATCACATAATAAATAAATAAATGTAATAACATAAGATCCTCTGATCTGGTGTCGCTTTATTGACAGTTTTCCTTTATTTTCTATTAAACAATAATTTTTTCTTTTGCTTTTTATTCCAATGAACAGTTTATTATGTTTAAAATGCACATTTCCATTAAGGGATTGTCATAATGTTTTATTTACCCAAGTAACTGATTTGTATACCAAATGAGAACACCATGTTTTTTCGGTTTCGAAAGTAAATATCTCCATGAAATTGAAGCAAAATCATTACGTTTAACATATCATTCGAAAGCTGATTAAATTTGAAAGTTTTTGTGAGATTTGACGTTTTGTGGATAGTTTTTACGAAAAACGGTGAGCGTTGAAGTAAATAAGACATTGTGACTTCCCTAAATCAGGTGAAGATCAAGTTGTTCTTTAGATACCAAGTTTGTAAAATTGAGGTTTACAGGTACTCAGCTATTATAGAAAATTTAATGCTAAATCTGAAAATGTGGCCAAAATTTGAAAAATATTTAGACAAAATGGAGATATTACAGTTTGTATGGGAAAAAAATCGTGATTTCCTCAAAAAAGTCTTTGATTTATCGTATATCTGCAACGGATTGGAATAGAAAGGTGAGATTTGCGGCATTTAGCTACATTTTTGATCTAGTTTAACCCAATTTTTTTTTTTACACTAAGAGATACTCACCCTGTATAACATTATTTTATAACCTTTCTATTATCTTTCAAATCCTTCAGCAGGAACATCAGACAGAAATTTGAAATACAATATTAAGTATAATTAACCACTTTTTTAAAAAGATTTCACCAAAGTATATTCTCGATAGTTAGATTTTTTTTTTCTAAATACAACTTTGGATATTTCTAATGAAATATCGCTTATGTATTTCAAAAGTGACACTACACAAAAATCTTTATTTTTGATTTATCATGTTTAAGTTCAATACTATGAATAATAATATGAAATGTCAAAAATATATTGAATTAACTTTAGATCACACCTGATATATCTCCTTGGTGTTGGAATTCAAAGATAATTCAGGTACACTTTGGATATTTCATGCAAGGTGTTGGGAATTTTACATTTTTAAATACAGGGTATGAGTTTTGTCACTTTTGAAATACATGGGCATTATGAAGAAGACCCAGTAGTAGCCACTGCTACTTCTTCTGGAGTTGATTCCTGAGTTTTATGTGTAAATGTGCTCTTTAAACAGTTTTTATAAATAAAGTTTCATTTTCATGAATTCTCATCACCATTTTATTTCATCTTCTCACATGTATTTCGTTATGTTGTGATCAAATTCTCAAACGGCAACCTACTGTTGTTGGGAAAATTGAGATTTGAGAGTCTACTTCTAACTACGAACATTTTTGAAGAATATTATGCTTACACAGATAATAAATTTTGTGACTAATATTAGAAAATTGTGACTTTTCCAATGCATGTGGTAATCTGGTCAAATTTGTATGAAATTTAAAATTTTGTCCCATCTCCTTGAATACACTATTGTTATTCAGCTTTTATTTTTATTTTATTTTTTTTTTAATGTAAAAAAATATCTTTTAATTATTTTGTAAAGTTCTTTTATCTAATTTATAGAGGCATTGATTGTGAAACTATAAAATTCCAGCAGATCTATTAGGTTCATAATATGATTGCTTTATAAATAATCATACAAGTAAATAGTAAATAGTTCCCAAATAATTGATGAACCAGATATTTACATACACCGAGTATATTAAATAACTGAAATGGGTATTGCAGATAGTAAAATGATGAATCATAATATTCAAAGTATATCAGACATACAAAACCCATGATTATGAAGGTATAAAATATTGGAAAATAACACTTTATCTAATGATATCATGAAAATGTGAAGTCATTAGATTGAGTTATGTTATCTGTTACATAACCTTCTATCAGTTCATAGTGTCTAAGAGCTCTGTTACATTAAATCAAAAGTATTTTCATTCAAAAGATAAGCAAATTATCCTCTCAACTCTTCAGTTAGTTAGAAACACTTCTCTGTTTTAATATTCTTTTTTTATATTTGTTTTGATGAAAGATTATTGTTTATTACAATAATATTGATTTATAAACAAATATATTACTACTTATTATGTATGAATAGTATTTTATTTATTCAAAGAAGTAAAATAAATTGTATATTTTTATAGTTGTTCCTCAATATAATGATTATTTTTTATTTAAAAAATTATAAGTAATAAGGCAATATCCTCCTTTCTTAATAATATAGAAATTTTGTTTACATTGGAGCTTTTATTTAGGCTGTTTTACTTTCAATAATGTTCTCTAGCATGTATTGCAGCAATGCTAGGAAAGGCAGATTACCAAATGGAGTCTAATCTATTCAAATCAGACTGTGGATGTCAAAATAATGAAATAATAATAACCAATCAAAAATAAAATTCATTAAATAAACACACACAGTCAATATCAAAAAAGCTTCTGTCCCCAACTTTTAATAATACTACAGTAAAATAATTTACTACCAAAGTCATACATAAAAAAATTTAGGTTATATACAGTTAGTCAAAAAAGTCTGTTTGCACCCATTATTGAAATACTTACTCATCTTTTTTTTTTTTAAATTAAGTTGCTTAATTAGGAAATCTGGTTTGTGGATGTAACTCTAATGAATGTCCCAACTCTTACAGATCAAACAAATTGTTTATGTTGGCTTAGTTACGGAATTGTATTAATTTAATAAGAAAATTTATGCCAAAAACGTCTGTGTAAACTATTCATAGACAGAAAATATCCAATCGAAAAATGTTAATCCTCTTGATGATTAATGCCATTGTACTCTTCTGAGCTATTTTTAGTCTTCTATTATCTGTCCCCTGTAAGGTAGTAAATTAAAAATTAAATTTGTTCTCATGGAGATTTTCATATAAATGAGAATATTAATCATCATTTTGAGAAAGAAAGGGAAGTCGTTGAGATAATTAAGCAAAATGATTTCTGAAAATCGCTCTACAACATAAAGAAATCACCAATAGGTTTGAATAAACTGGAAAAATTCACATTTGGCTAAGTTCTGGACATTCAGAAAACTTTAAAGGGTACATATGCAAGAAATTTTGAAAACTATACGCAAAGACCCAAAATCCAGTGTCGTTTCCATCGCTAAAAAAAACATGAATAATTATTTCAATAATGGGTGTTCACAGACTTTTTTTACTAACTGTATCTTCCATTGCATATTACAATTTCCACATCGTTAGTACTAATATAATTATAAATTTTATTTTAAGTAATAATAAAAAGAAAAGAATAAATATGGTACCATGAATAAGTTATTTGTTAAAACAATTTAGGCTCTCTTAAAAGGTAACATTATCCATGAAGTCACTTTATTTCTTTGAATAATCTTATTACCTTTTATTTATTTTTTGAGGTATTGGCCATAACAATGATAGCCTTCAAAATCAAAAAATATTAATCAAAAAATATAAAAACAAATGCACTAAAAACATTGAAAGATGAATAAAAATTATAGAAATTTAGATTAGAACCAACCGATGAAGATGATGTGGTATAAAAACAAAAATTTAATGATTAATGAAATACATTATTAATTCAAATAAAAGGTTATATAAAAAAAATATTATTGAAAATGAAAAATGCAAATGTAATGATAATTATGTTGTGATCAGAAAATATAAATAGATAGGTTATATAATGATAGAACAATTTGATGAGTTAAAATACAATAAATAAAAGTGATTGATAATAATGGGTGATAAAATATAAGCAAATACTGAACCATATCAGATGTTGAAAACTATTAAATTATATAGTTGGGAAAAAGAATAAAAATATATTATAAAAGCATAACAGACAAACTAATCAAAGAAATATTAAGTAGTAGATTGTGGATATTTATAGAATGATATATTGTATAAATAAAAACATTAAAAAAATATTATAGAGGGTAAAAATGTACAAATGTTAATATTCCGGTTGTTTTAAACTCATTTTTAATTTAGTTAATGATTTCCAACAAATCACCAAAATATCTCTTATCTTCTTGAGAGAGCAATGACTTATTAAATAATTCTTTTAATTTAATGTACTAAAAATCTATCGAAAAGATCATTGTTTTAAAAAACACGTATTAAATCAATAATTTTATCTTCTTTTTTTTAAAAACTTTATTCATACATATTAATAATAAATAAGATCACTCTTTCTTTGGATCCAGTTACTTAAAGATATTATGACTGTGAACCGCTCATCAACCTCTACATTTTTCTTTTTGAGTTTTTACATTTGTACTAGTGGCCATTTCTGCTATTAGTTTATTGTGTAATGTTGGTGGAATCATTTGTAGTAATTCTTTATGTATTAACCAACTGGTAATTTATTATCGTTAGGGTCCCTAACGAAAGCCCAAACAAGGAAACTGATAAGCTGGCAAAGAGGAATAGAAAGAAATATGATATAGATAAGTAGGAAGGAGAAGGTTAGGAGTTGTATTATCAGAGAGAAGACTGGCCAGAAAGACATAATTCACCATATCGAGAAGCAAAAATGGGAATGGGCGGGGCACATCTTAAGGAGAACTGATAAAAGGTGGTCAATGGGAGTGACTGTTTGGACACCCTATTACTACAAAAGGCGAAGAGGAAGACAGTTGAAAAGATAGAGTGACTTCTTTAAGAAGAAAGCCGGATCACCATGGTGGAGAATGGCAAGGGACAGAGATAAATGGAAAGAGAAGTGGATCCAAATCGCGAACCCGGCTTCCCAGTAGGCTGGTCACCTGGGAAAGTCTAGACCTATAGTCCCTGAGGGAAGGCTCATGTTCAGACTCACTGAAGAATTTTATTTGTAAATATGATAATAATTGTGGACTTATTTGTAGATATGTTAAATTTTTATTTTTATTGTATTTATTTGAATTATGGTTATTTTGTTGAGTTATGGACATAAAAGGCTATTATTATTATTATTATTATTATTATTATTATTAATTTATTATATAAATTTATGTTAGCGACTTATCATGGAATTTATGTGATAAGTCTATGGATTCTAGATTTAATTAATTCATAATTAAGATATTCAAATGAATCTCATCGCTGACATATTTTAGAAGTATCTGTATTTATTTTTTTAAAGTAAGAGGTTAAGTAAAATAAAATAAATTTACTTTTCTTTATGACTGAGTAGATGTGAACAATAAGAATTGAAAAAGAATAAGAAAAGAATTTTTCAATCATTGATTGAAAGTATCCTTTTATATGGAGCTGAAAAGTTGTCCCTCACAAACAGGATTAGGGAGAGGTTAAATGTGGTTGAGATGGACTATTGGAGGAGGTATATCCAGAAAATCAAAGCAGATCGGGTAAGAAATGAGGACATAAGGAAGAAAATTGAAATTATGGAGAGCCTGATAGAACATATCAAGAAAAAGAAGTTGAAATGGTATGGACATGTGAGCCACACACCTCCTGGAAAATTGCCTAAAATGGTGAGAAGATGAAATCCCCCGAAAAATAGAAGGAGGACAACCAGCAAGAAAATTGGAGGATGAGATAGAGGTGGAAATGGCAGGAAGAGGTCTGAGGTATGGTGATTGATGAGACAGGGAAAAGTGGAAGAAAAGTTTGACCAGATGGAAACCCAAAAAAGGAAAACACATTGTTCAAAGTAGGATAAGAATGAAAACAAATTTCCTAAACATATTTCAGGTGCAACAAAAAGAAAATGTTAATTTATATTAAAAATATTCATATGATGCAAAAATCTATTCTCTCATTTTATATTGTCTTAACTATAAAATAAACTGTTGTTATTTGGATGTTTGTTGTTTGTTGGGACTTTAGCTCCTTATATATTCCAACTAGGGCAAAAAGGACAGTTTATCCTGTAGGTTACCAGCCAGAGTGGGAAGGTCATGATTTATTCTCTGGGTCCACCACAAAATAAATTCCAACCCCTCCTCCCTCTTCTTCCCGGGTAAGATTCAAATCCATGAACTTTTTTAGCCAACACAGTCAGTGAGAAAGTTGCAAAAGTTGTTTGCTTGCTACTTTCTATTATTTATGAAACTGAATTTTTATTTTATACCGATAAACTTTTAGTCAACAATATTCTATGGCAACTACAATTACTATTATTAAGACAAAATAAAAAAAATATATATCATTGTAAACATTATTATTTTACTACATATGCTAATTTTTATTTCAGATTTATTCCCTGTACTAAAGAAATACGTTGATGAATACAATGGGGTGTGTGCACTTTACAGAACAGGACAGGTTTATGTCATGCTTAGTGAACCTGAAACTGTTGAGGTTTGAAAATTATATTTGTTGCTTGGTTACTATAATTATTATAATTAATACTTCATATTAAATACTAAGTTCTGTAAGTTTATTTAACATGGGTATTATTCTGCGGTATGATCACATGTCTCTGATTAGTCTAAAATTTAGAAGGGTATCTATTATTTAATAAATGGTTTAATAATTTTAAATTTATAAAAAGTAATTAAATTTAAATATAAATTATCAATACTGTCTTTAATTGGTTGCTCTTGCCAAGGTCTTAAGTGAACTGCTCATGCAAAAATAAATTTACTGAATTTTATAAGTAAATCACCATAGATTATCAGCAACATAATTTTTTATTTGAAAATAATCTATTTTATAACTTCCAGATACTTTTTTTTTTCTGATATATTTATGATACTATCCTAAAAGTCCTGTATTGAATAGTTCTATAAATTCATATCAAGCCATACAAGCAAGTATTGGTATTAAGTGAGAAGGTAAAAAACAAATTTATAGAAAAAAGTTAAACATTAGTTATGTTTATAAATTTATCTCATTACCTAATAATTAGTTATTTTAATACAATCTGTTTTCTAAATTCCTAAAACTATTTCTTATTCTTAGACATATATGATACCACTCTTTAATTTCTTATCTAAGTATATCTTTAAACTACATTTTTTCAATGCGTGGTGTATTCCTTTCATAATCCGTTATAGCATTTTTACCAAATATAATTAAAAAAAAAAAAAAAAAAAAAAAAAAAAAAAAAAAAAAAAAAAAAAAAAAAAAAAAAAAAAAAAAAAAAAAAAAGAAATTCGTCGATGACTTTAATAAAATTTAACAGTTTAATTTGGTTTGAAGTTTTTATTTTTATTTCATATCAGTAATTTCTATATAAATTCTTTCAGGCAGTACTTAACAGTTACAATCATATTAAAAAAGGTGACTACGACTATGCATTTCTGAGACCATGGCTAAGAGATGGGCTTTTACTCAGTGATGGTAAGTAAATAGAAAAAGAAAATGTATACTTTGAAAAAAACAAAAAACAAAAAAAAAACTGTCAGAAATTACTTGATGCAGTTAATTATTTTTTTAAAATATAAATTAAGTAAAAAAAAAACTAATTTACTGAAACTAATTATTTAAAATAGCATTTAAATAGTCAAAGAATAATAAAATGCCATAGGGAGCAAATGGCGTAACCGAAGAAAACTCCTCACCCCTGCATTCCATTTCAAGATTCTTGAAGATGCAATGAAGTGTCTTACTAAAAAAGCTGAAGAAACAACAGAGAAGTTACTAGCAACAAAAGGGGAACCTGCTGATTTAGATGATATTATTCGATCATCCACACTTGGGGCTATTCTAGGTAAAAAAAAACAAAAAAACTATTGATTATTATAATTATTAATAATGCTGCTTTAGCAGTAAAGTTATGAAAAAAAAATCTTATAAAATAAATTATTCGTTTAATTTCATGAATAAAACGTGTCATACACAACCAATCAGTATCCACTGAGCAGAAATATAAAATTTTAATAACTTTCTGATTAAATTAAATAATTTAAAAAATATATATTGTGTTTTTAAGATTTTTGCCAAGATCTTTCCAATCCACCCAGTTTTGAATAAAAAAAAAAACTTGGTTATTTTTTTTTTCATTTTAATTTTCCTCAGGAAACTTTAGCAGGAAATGTGAACTTGAAAATAACTTAAATACAAAACCTGTAAAAAAAAAAGAAACCTAACAAAATATATTGTTCAGAAGTATTTGAGTGTTTAAAATGCAACAGGATGTAATTATATTGACCCACTTAAAAATATTTTCCTTAAAAAAGTCTTCTTTTTTTTAAACATTGAATATATACAGTATACATTAAAATGACATAATCTACTTAATTATGTCCTATTTTTTGCATATTAAAGGAGATGATGTGCTTCTAATGATTTTTTTTTAAAGTTTATTGTTATGTATTTGAAAGATCTTGTCATAAATTTTAAACTTGCATAGGATTATTTTTAATCCTATTTATTTTCAGAAATATTTTTAACTTTTACCTTCACTTGGTTCAGAGTGGACAATACTTATTTACTAGTAGTATAATAGAGTAAATTTGGGACTAGTGAATATTTTTCTTCCACACACACAGCATTACTTTTATAGAAAAATAGTTGATAAATAATTTTGATAAGTAACATAAGACAATATCTACAGTAAGGTAATTGTTAAAAATGATTACTTTAAAATAAAGATCATCATATCATATAAAAAAATTATTTTGTTTCAGAAACTGCAATGGGAGTTCCATCAAGTGATGCAAGTGAATACCAGCAGTATCGGGAAGAATATCAGGGAAAAATCAAAGGGTGTGTTTCTAGCTGTAATATTATCAAATACATTATTAGATTAAAATTCAGTTAATTTCATTGTCAGTGATTTATTCTTCAATTGAAAGCATAGATGAATTTACTCAGCAATAGCTCTTAAGCTATTTGAATGATTCAATGAATTCAGTTGTATAAATTCAAATCACTTTCATTTTTTCTCTATAGATATAAGTAATGATGTAAAATATGCATAATACATTTAAATAAGCTATATTTCAGTTAATCTATTATCCTGTTATAACAAACAGTTTTTGGTTTAAAGTATTTTTATTATTATTATTATTATGTTGGCGCAACAACTCGGCGACGAGTCCTGGCCTCCTCCACCAGCTTCCTCCAGTCATCTCTGCTCAATGCCGCTGTCATCCAGCGACGGACTCCCAGTACATCTCTAGCGTCTCCCTCCACTCCATCAGACCATCTAAGCTTCGGTCTCCCCCTTCTTCTAGTTCCGTGGAGAGGTTCAGTAAGGAGCTTTTTAGAGATTGCCTCATTGTCCATCCTTGCCACGTGGCCGGCCCATCGCAATCTTCCCAGCTTCATTGTCAGAACAATATCCTTTTCATTAAAAATAGAATAAATTTCGTTATTCGTCCGTCTTCTCCAGTTTCCGTCGGTATGGACTCCTCCAAAGATCCTTCGAAGAATTTTCCTTTCAAAGACCAAGAGGTCTTGTTCTATTTTTCTACTTGTAGTCCACGTCTCTGATCCAAACAATAGGACGGGGCGGATCAATGTCCTGTATAGGTGGAGCTTGGTCTGTCGTGATAAAAGGCGGGAGGTGAATTCCTTGTGGAGGCCAAAGTAGCACTTGTTCGCCATCAATATTCTTCTCTTCACCTCAGCCGCAGGTGAATTATCTTGAGTAACCAGGGACCCCAAATATGTGAACTGGGCCACTTTCTCAAAGTTGAAGGGGCCGATATTAATTGTCTCCCCAGGTCGAGCAGCTTCTCCTGTTACCATATATTTAGTTTTCTGTTCATTTATCTTCAATCCAACCACTTTGGGGGCCTCTAATAGAGCCAGAAATCCTTCTTTAACTGACTCCAATGATCTCCCCACAATGTCCACATCGTCTGCAAAGGCTAAGAGCTGGACCATTCTATTATAGATTATTCCTCCTGTCTGCAAGCCAGCACCCCTTACCACTTTCTCAAGCGCCAAGTTAAAGAGAAGGCACGCCAGTGCATCTCCTTGGGGAAGTCCTTTCCTTGAGGTGAATTCTTCTGTTCTTTGCCCACCAACCTGCACAGTGCACTTCACATTTGTCATGGTCAGCTTTACCAGTCGTATCAGCTTCTCTGGGATGTTAAACTCTTCTAGTGCCTTATATAGTTCTTCCCGGTTAATGCTGTCGTAAGCTGCCTTGAAGTCCACAAAGAGATGATGGGTTTTTATCTGGTGTTCGTTTCCCCTCTCAAGAATTGTTCTGAGGGAGAAGATTTGGTCTGTGGTGGATCTTCCTTGCCGAAATCCACACTGATAGGGACCAAGCTCCTTCTCTGCGTAGGGTAGTAGCCGCTGGAAAAGTATATTGGATAGAATTTTATATCCACATGAGAGAAGAGAGATTCCTCTATAGTTTTGACATTGGAGTTTATCTCCTTTCTTAAAAACAGGGCAAATAACTGCTTTTTTCCAGTCCTCCGGCAGAACCTCTTCCTCCCAGATGTTCAAGATAAGATCATGAAGTCTCTTTGTCAGCCGTTCACCTCCACTCTTAAAGAGTTCGGCTGGCAGTTCATCAACTCCAGGTGCCTTGTTATTCTTGAGTCTGTCAATGGCATCCGTTATCTCCTCATCATCAGGCGGTTCCAGGTTAACATCCCGGTTATTGACTGAACAGTCTTCTCTAATTTCTGATTCACGGTAAACCGAGTCGAGAAGCCCTTCAAAGTGTCTTTTCCATAGCAACAGAACGTCCTTCTTGCAGGCAACGATTTTCCCATCTATGTCTTTGCAAGTATCCGGTACAGTTGATCGGTATTTTCTTCTTCTATTGACACTTCTGAAAAAGTCCCTCGATTCTTTGCCCTTCCATAGTTCTTCTGTCTTCTCCAGTTCCTCTCTCTCTTTCTGCCTCTTCTTCCTTTGGTGGAGTTGTTTTTCCTCTCTCCTCTTCTTTTTATATTCTTCAACAGCCATTCGAGTCCCTTTCTTCAGCATTTTCTTATACGCTATATTCTTCACATTAGTGGCAGCGTCACATTCTTCGTCGAACCATGGGGACCTCATCTCCTTTTCTCTTGGTCCCAACACATTTTTCGCTGTCTCCCGCATCGCAGTTACACAGCTTGACCACAGGAGTTCAATGTTTGTCACATCCACATCTTCAGCGCAGATGTTCTCATCCAACTTCTCCATGTACAGTTGCTTGATATCTTGTGCCTGGAGCTTCCTAAGGCTGTAGTGCCGAGGCTTTATTGCTGGACCTCCTGACTCTTGAAAGGAGATCTTAGGGGTGATATGGGCTATACACAGGAAGTGGTCCGAATCCACGTTGGCACTTCGGTACGTTCTCACATTTTTAAGACTGGATTTGTGCCTTTTGTCGACTAGGATGTGATCTATTTGGTTAACGTGTAGCCTGTCCGGTGTGGTCCAGGTGCCTTTATGGATGTCTTTGTGCGCGAAGAGGGTACTTCCAATGATCATGTCTCTGGAGGCAGCAAAGTTAATGAGCCTTGTACCATTGTCATTAGATTCTTCATGTAGGCTATTTTTTCCGATGGTTGGGTGGTATATCTCTTCCTTTCCTATTTTAGCATTATAGTCCCCAACGACTATTTTCATGTCGTATTTTGGGCACTGATCAAAAATTCGTTCCAGCTGCTCATAGAAGGAGTCCTTGTCCTCCTCACTTGAAGCTTCCGTCGGGGCATGGACACTTATGATGCTATAATTATAAAACCTTCCACGAATCCTTAGCACACAGATGCGTGGATTGACAGGCTTGAAGCCAATCACCAATTGTCTGAAGCGCCCCCTAACCACAAATCCCACGCCATATTTCATGGAGGGTATCGCTGCAGCTATAGTAAATGGTGTGTCGTCTCTTTTCGAGTATGTCCTGGCCGGTCCATCTAATTTCCTGGATGGCAGCAATGTCTAATTTGAAGTGGTCAATCTGGTCAAGGAGCAGTTTCAGTGCTCCGGGTCGGTATAATGAAAGAACGTTCCAGTATCCTATGTTAAAAGTCCTATAGGGGTTGCCGGGTCGTTTCGTTTTATGACAATCAAGATCCGAGGCTGATTTTGGTTTCTGCGAAATATGTTTTTCGGGTAGGGGGGCTTCTAACCCTCACTCCGTACCCTAGTATACTGGTGGGGCTGCCACCTTGGAGCCTGTATACCTGCACCCCCATCTGGGGCAGCTACCTAGGGAAGGTGGCCCTAGGGTGTGTACTGTATGTGGCCTTAGTGTGTAGTGTACTGTAGTTAGTGTATTGTGTGTGTGTGTGTGTGTGTGTGTGTGTTAGAGTACTGTTCCCCCAACCTGGAGGGCCAGTGGCTATCTGCGGCCCTATGGCCGGGCGATGGGGCCGCCAGTTCCCTACGCCTTTAAAGTATTTTTACTTTAATTAAAGAAAAAAAATTTTTTTTTAATCAAGAAAAAAAAAGTAATCCATCTGCAAGCATTAGCAGAATATAATATAAATATAAGGAATATAAGGAAAATATAATATAATTATAAATTGTGTGTTGTTATAAAATAATTTATTCTTAGTTGTATTCAGGCATTGCTTGCAGTCCTAACATTAAAAATATTTTTGCTGTTTTAGAATTACAGACTCTATAATGAAGAGGTATTATAGGCTATGGAAACATGTCGATTTCTTTTATCGACTTTCGAATGAAGGCAAGCAGTTTTTCAAAGATATTGATACACTTCAATCATTTACTAAAAGGGTATTTATTACTGTTATTAGTTTTAGCTATACACATTAAAATCTGATTAGTTAGTGTTTTAGCAATACACATTAAAATCTGAACCAACTTTTACTGATTAAATGAAATTCAATGCTACTATATTTTCCTCTTGTGAAGGTTATTAATTTTCTGGCATAATTTGGTGATTTTATGAAATAAAGAGCAAATAAAAGTAAGTAAATTAAAAAGGAAAAAAAAAATGAAAAAAAAATGGTTTTCTGGAAAACTTAATTGACTTCATTAACCATTTTTCATAAAGTTAATTTTTGCTATATAACATCTTAAAACAAATTAAACATTTTTTGAATTGGAGAGGAATAAAAAACATTTGAATTTGGTTATGTATGCTTCCAATTTTCATTATCAAGTTTGATTGCTTGAAATATTTTTTTTTACTATAAATTATTATTATATATTTCAGGTAATTAAAGACCGAAAGCAGCAATATTTAAATGAAAGAGATTCAAATACTGGCGAAAAAAAAAGTATGTTCTAATTTCATTACTCAGGTTTACATTAAATTTCATTGGCAATAATATGTATAAGTTATTTCAAGATAACACTAAGTTATAGAATCAAGTATTTTATTTTATTTTATTTTTTTTTTAACTTACTCCAGTAATGAGAGAATTTTATTTTATTAGCCCTAAATGAAAGAAGTATTCACTGAAATTGGTGAGTCTCTTGCACGCAAATCAAAACACAGCATTCTGAGAACCTAGCCCTAAAAAGAGCCAAAGGGTTAAAAATCAGTTAAAAGTTCATTGATTTTCATTTATTTTCTTTTTTAAATGTTATTTCACAAAGATTATATGCTGTAATATAAAAAAAAAAAAAAAAAAAAAAAAAAAAAAAAAAAAAAAAAAAAAAAAATAGACCAGTCTCAAACTTAAAAACAATATACTATTGGAATACTTTAAATGTATCCTTAAAGGATCAAATGTGCAATAAAATAAGAAATAATCCAAAAAAAAACTTTCCAAAGAAAAAAAATAAATTAAAAGCAGTGCTCAGGGGAGGGAAAGGGTGGATAGAGGGGATTGAGGTAGCCTTTACTTTAGTGTTTCGTTATTTTATTTTTAACTGTATATTTAATACATATATATTCAGCCAGATGATTGTCCTATGTACTGTAATCATATGTTATTCTTAGGGGACAAGTAGTCCCAGAATAAAGTTCATTTTCTTCTTCTTCTTTCTTCTTCTATATTCTATGTATTACGTTAATATTTGTTTTAGATAGAATAAAACCATTTTTGGATTGTCTTATTGAGTTAGATATTTCTTCACCGGGAGCTATCAGTGAGGATGGTATCTGTGAAGAAGTAGATACTTTCATGTTTGAAGTTAGTAACTTTATGTGATGTTATCATGTAAAATTATTGATTAGAAAATAAAATACACTACTAAGTTTTATTTTGAACTTAATTTTTTTTTTTTTTTTTTTTTTGACAATTATTATTATTTATATAAATATGTCAATTTCCTTATCCAGTGCTCCAAAAAGTAATAGCAACTTTTACTCTCTTTATGGTGCCTTGAACTAAAGTTGAATATATAATATTCAAAACTAGTTTTCTCCTAAATGAAACATCATAGAAGTGGTTGCCTTTTTTTTTGCTTTTTTAAATTTGAATATAATGCCTAATTTACAAGCTTTAAAATTTATTTTTAAAAATCTTCGTTCATATTTATTAATGAATATGGTTTAATATACCTTCAAAGATTTGATAAATACCCATAGAATTCTGATAAACTCATATCATGAAGTTAAAAGAAAAATATACTAATTGAAAATTACCTTTGTTTTTTTTTATTTCCTAGATTTTATGATTATTTTATTTATTTGTTTATTTTTTTTTTTGCAAAGTTTTATAATCATTATAAGCAGTAAGTTTTGTTATTAGCTTTAGAAGAAAAGCAGAAAGACTGAAAACTGGCATTTTAAACTTAAAATGTTTTTCTTTTAATCCCATAATAAATGCTTAAGGCTAAAAAGCATTAACATACATAAAAATAGTGCCTTACTTATATGAGTTTACAAGAAATCTTGTTACACTAGATTGATAAATTAAAATATTATTACTAAGTTATGCTTCTTTTTTCTTTTTTTAATGTTCAAATTTAATTAAATTATCTTATCTCTTCTATCAAAGAGAGCATAATGATTTTTATAAGATTCTCATTGTGTTTTAGGGGCACGATACCACTGCATCAGCTTTGTACTCTGCACTGTTTCTTCTCGCAAACAATCCAGCTGAGCAGGTGAATAATACTTCTTTTCATTCAAATAGCTCAATGGAGTATCAAGCTAGTTATTGAATTATTCACTAATATTGTATGACTAACAGTGGACACCGTGACAAAACAAATAAATGAGTGTCACCCAGTTTATATGTTATTTTATGCTATGCTATATGTTGTGTGAGTAAAGTGTATGAAAATACAGCATATTCTAAACGATTTATCTGAAACAATTTTTTATTTAAAAGATATATATATATATATATATATATATATATATATATATATATATATATATTATCAATGACTATTTTCATTTAAATCTTCTAAAACATTGATAAAACTCATATTTCTATAGATATCCTCTGTAAAGTATTTTTGAAATTTAAAGGGATCAAAAAAGATGCCTACAGCTAAAACACCAGAAAATTTAGTGGATCACTATTGTCATCCGCGCTACCTTTCTTGTAACTGAGCCATAAGCGACCACTCAAGGGTTAAGAATTGTTTCTAATAAGAAATTTTATGAATATGAATATTGTTAATTTAATATGATTAAAAATACATAAAAATAAAAATAATAGCTCGAAGGATTAAAAAAAAAAATCATCCAACAAGTAATCAGCTAACTTCTTTGAAAGTTAATATTAAAACTTAATTCTCGTATATCAATTTAAGTACCGATATTCTAAAGAAAAGAAAAAAAACTTTTTTGGTTAAAAAAAAAAATAAAAAATTTCTTGCAAGGTATTTGTAATAATGAAAAGTGAACGAGGTATCCCATATTATTATTACAGACTAAACTCAATCATCGAAAAAGAGAAAAAAAAAAACTTATCTTGTTAGGTATTTATAATTCAAATTTTTTTTTTTAAACTCTCCTTTCTTGTCTTCTAGGCCACCAGGATTTCCTGGCTGGGATGGCAGAGGCATGGAATGTTTTACACAGAACTAATTCCACTCTTTGATTCCACCATGATTCGATGAATCTTTATTGTGATTGTTGACGGGTGACACATGTTTTGTCCAAGTGCATCACCATTCAGCAAGGCCCCACCCCCTAAATACTCCTAGACCAACTTTTAATATAAGTAGATCCCTTATCTTACTGGAAAAAAATTCAATTAAAATCTTGACTTCGATTCAGGCAAATAATCCACATTTATACTAAAATAAAGTATGTTTTTATCCATTTACAGCGATTTTTAAAATTGATTCTTTGTGACTTACTGCTTAATACTTTTGTTAATTGACTTTAACGAATTAACTACCTTATAATATTTTAGGAAAAAGCTGCAGAAGAACAAATAGAAATATTTGGGGATGATAACAGATTACCTTCTACACAGGATCTCAATAAAATGGAATATTTGGAGATGGTAGTTAAGGAGGTATTACGCCTTTACCCAAGTGTGCCAATCATTACACGATCATTAACTGAAGACCTCAAAATAAGTAAGCTCTACATTTTGAAAATGTATTGTTGTTAATGATGGAAACATTATTTATTTATCAATAATTTTGTAATGTGCAATTTCAGATGAAAAAATAACTGTACCAGCGGGATGCATCGCAGCTGTATTGCCATATTATATACACCGATCAGAAAAACATTGGGATAACCCAGAAGAGTTTAGACCAGAACGTTTTGCTCCAGGCATTTCCCGACATCCCTTTGCATATATTCCTTTTTCAGCGGGTCCAAGAAATTGCATAGGTATAGAATAACCATAATTTTTTGTAAAGCATAATTGCTACACCTCCAAATGTTTTAATGAAATTAAGTTTTTTTTTTTTTTACTCCACTTAATCTTATTTTAAAGTTACACTTATAAATTATTCTAAATTTATAGAATGGATATATAAATAAATTAAAGTTGTATTTACATTTTAAAATTGGACAAAACATTTTAAAATTTTCATGATGAACTTCAATTCATATGGAATATGAAATATTCAATTTAAGAGGGACATGCACTACTTTCAAAATAAATTATTTTCAATACTATTATGAGCTAAAACTTCCATCTCCTTAATACTGGAATATGAATTTTTCGTTTACTCTAAATTGTTTACACATAAAAAGATCCTAACAAGTTTTATCTAGAACTACCAACACCTCCATTTAAAAAAAAAAAAATGAATTTGCCCCTCTTTCAAAATAAAGGGCTCATATATTTTTAGATCAGATGTCTTTAATCTAGTGGTACTCTTTTATTCATAAAGAATATAAATAAATCAAAACAGTGATTTCCGAAAGTCAATATTTTTAAGCTTAGAAAACTTTATTCAGCAGCATGCTTTACTTTTGCATAGATTTATTACAAAAATACATATTTGTTACATTTTTCTGTTTTTCTCTCATATTCTTATACATCTTTTGTTATAAGAATTCTCTTAGATAATACTTTGATATGATTGTATGTTTTGAATTTTTATTTTTAATTAACTAGGAACCCCATATGTTGTGTGAGTAAAGTGTATAAAAATTCAGCATATTCTAAACGATTTATCTGAAACAATTTTTTATTTAAAAGATATATATATATATATATATATATATATATATATATATATATATATATATATATATATATATATATATATATATATATATATATATATATATATATATATATATATATATATATATATATATATATCAATGACTATTTTCATTTAAATTTTCTAAAACATTGATAAAACTCATATTTCTATAGATATCCTCTGTAAAGTATTTTTGAAATTTAAAGGGATTAAAAAAGTTGCCTACAGCTAAAACACCAGAAAATTTAGTGGATGACTATTGTCATCCGCGCTACCTTTCTTTTAACTGAGCCATAGGCGATCACTCAAGGGTTAAGAATTGTTTCTAATAAGAAATTTTATGAATATGAATATTGTTAATTTAATATGATTTGACAATGCAGTGTTTATAATTTTCAGGACAAAGATTTGCAATGATGGAGATGAAAACAATGCTCTCAGGAATATTAAGAAAATGCAAATTAGAACCTGTAACTACTTCATTTGAAATATTACCAACAGTTGTTCTAAAGAGCGATCAACCAATACTCGTTAAAGTTCTGCCAAGAAATCAATAACTTAAATTATTTCTTTGTATATCTTCTTAATATAAATATTTTGTATGTTTTTTAGTTATAATCAGTTAAGCATATCTAAAAAGATAATTTAAAACATGTCTTATGTAAATATTAAAAAAAAAAAAGATGGATACTATATTAGGGAAAGGTGTCAATTAGTTCTTGGAAACTAATTTATAAAATTTTGTTGTATTTGAACTACAGAAATCCAAATTATATTTAAAATAATATTAATTAAATATATTCAATGTACATATATGGAATGCCTTTCAACCTATTTAAATGATATTTTGTTTAAAATTGGATTTGGGCATCTGAATGCAATTATACTTTAAACTTTCATTAAAATATTATAACGAGTATATTTATTACACCTAACTATTTCATCATCCTTAGGTCCTTGATATGGTAATACAAATAAAAAATTAATAAGATGGTACAGAGATTTACTAAGAATGTCCAATAGAAGGCTACCAAGGGAAGAATGTGGGAGGAGAATAGAAGGAAGACATAAACAAGGTAGGCCTAGGAAGATGGAAATAGAAGAGTACATGATGGGACGTGGCCTAAGAGAGGAAAGCCACTGCATTGTGGAAAATTGTGATTAAATTTTAAAAAAATCCGAGATAATCTGAAGCTAGTTATTTATCAATCATTATGGAATGAGTGCCATGATTACAGATCGTTACATTCCAAAGAGAGAAAGACATGAGTGATGCTGCCTATTTTAAACGGTTTGCTACATTTAACACCACTTACTTATCTATCTAATAGGCATACATATGGTAATAAATTCCAACAAGAACTAATAACATTATATTACTTAACCATAATAATATCTGTATTTTTTATATTTTCTCCTTTTTCATTTTTTATTTTTCTCCTTTATCATTTGCCATTAATCAGTTAATTTATTTCATATTTATGACACTGTAGTAAACAGAAAAATAATAAAGAAAACACCTATATCAGTCATGAATTTAAAATACTTAAGACCAAATGCTGAAACAACAGACCATATGCTGATTATAGTAAAACGACCAAAGTAATAAATTCTATATGAAAAACCATAACTTATTATTTAATAATAAAAAAATCACCCTTTCCATTTTACCTGCTTGATTTGGATAATTATTATTATGAACTTAATCAATGGGATTGGGAATAAATACTGATCTTCCTATTTACAATGTTATCATATCATGTATAACTATGGATATCAATACAGTAAAACTCATTAGAGCAGATAAAATCTTGCTTTTTAAGAGGAATCATCAAATCATTTTTACCTTGTGGTGATGGCTTGTTAAAGGGAGGGATCTATTGGAAAAATGTGTATTTTTACATTTTTATAAATAATGAAGAACAAGATGGAAAATTTTGAAAAAAAATGTTTTTATTTTTTCCTAAGTACATTAAAATAGTTACAACTTTGAAGTAGTTAAAACAGCATGTCATAATAAAGAATTCCTGAAACAACTGCAAAAAACAAAATAAAAAACAATATGGTTTGGTAGGGTAAACCAGACAGTTATTGACACCCCAACTTTAAAATTCATTTTAAATCCTACAACTCAACTGTGTAAAAGTATTTTCAATTCTGTCCGTATTATAAAAGATAGCCATAGAGTGTCAATAACTGATTTTACATTAGTTATTGACATTATCTTGTACAATGCATTCCAGGAATAATAGTTCACATCAAACTTTCTTGATTAGCTTAAAATAGAGTAATTATGGAAAAAATACAGCAAATTTCAACTTTATTGAATATTCTTTCTATAATTATAGTAGGAATATTTCCTTAAGGGAGTCAATTTCTGTCCGGTTTACCACACCAGTAAGCAATGAGTGATTCATACTTTTCCTAACTATATCTATATTTTTCTGTTTATAGGAAAACTCTGTTTTTGAAAACTTATGTTTTTCACTTTTCTTCTTAATCGAGGAAGACACATTCAAGTAAAAAGACTTGCTATTAATCAATGTTACCTTAAAACATCATAGGCATCAACACTCTGATTTTTATAATAAATAAATACTCTAATTAAACTATAAAAGGTGATATGTAGATCTTACTGGTTCATACCCTATAGAGACAAAGGCAAGAACATAGACATGCTTCATTGGGGATGGTTAGAAGTATAGGAGTCTCAATACCACCTGTAAGTTGGTGATTATCGCTAATAGAACAAGCGATTCTTTCGGAGGTTTTGGATTAAAACCATATATTTGCTTTTGAAACATTAGTACAATTTAATTCACTCCATTTCACTGTAACGTCGAGGTATACCACAACTAAAAAATGTTGTTTCATTAGTGGATTATACGTTTAGCTGATTTTCTAAAAGGAAAATAAAAACGAGAATTTGAATGGATTCCAAATTACAGGCTTTGACGGTAAATCGTGATGAGCAAATACTAGTGACTGGTGACGCGGACACCAGTCAACAAATCTTTGGTTCGTCACGATCTTCTGGAGAACGCATGGGGAAAGCTGACCAAGACTGCGGCGGTTCATGTTGCAATGCCCTTTGAGACCTACTGCAACATCAGCCAACTTTCCAAATTCAGAGATAGTATACCTGTATGGAAAAGGTGCATGTAATTAAGACTAGCGGGTTATGTATCTTCAATATACAGAGATGTTGAGGATAGGTTTTACGTAGGGCAAGAAAATCAATAAAAATTAAAAGGTTAATAAGGATAGGCCTTCTTATCAGACTGGTTCCACACATCAACAACAGTATCAGTGCAAGTATAATAGTATGTTCTAATGCTGATGAAATAGTTTAAGAATCATTAAAAACCCTTTAAAAGAATCCAAAACAATAAAATATAAGGGTAAATAAATTCAAAGAAATCATAGTCAATATTATCGAACTAAAACAAATTATATGTGAAAACTATAGATAAAAATGTATGAAAGTTTGTTTTGTTAACAATAGTACAACTAACTAAATAAAACATAATAGTCAAAGAGTCATTCCGTATGAAATCAACACACTGAAATAAAAAAAAATTACTTGAGCAGCTTAGAATTTGATGAAATTTACTATAAAAGTTATCTCACAGAAATTAATAATTGCCATTTTTTTTTTTTTTTTTCAAATATCTCAAACGTTTCAAAATTATGGCTACGTAAAGTATCCGGAAATCCGCGGAAAAAAACGTAACCGACATGACAAACTACTTTTTATCACTAATTATTTTGTTGTATATGAAGAAAAAGGTCATTTAAACAAAGTAAAATCTCTAGCTCAATTAGGAGACAAGCTATGGTGGTTTCAAAATATGTCGGTTAAGTTTTTTTTCTGCGGATTTTGGGATACTTCACGTAGCCGTAATTTTAAAACCGTTTGAGATATTTGAAAAAAAAAAAATTGGAATTTTTTTAAATCTCAAGGACAACTTTCGTACTTACTTTTATTAAATTCTGAGGTTGTTAGCTCCATCTGCTAATATATGGAGTGATCCCAAGCATAAATATATTTTATAATTTTTTTTTTTTTTTTTATACACGACTCGACTAGCAAGGACCACGCGAATATCACTAATTATTTATCTTCACACCTTTCGCCTTACTTCTACTTCAATACTCATCCTTCTGAACTGTTCCTCTAGCTTTTCCTAAGTCCATTTTCTCCCTCGTCTCTCCCTCTTCCCCGCAATAATCCTAACTTCTTTTAGTTTTTCCCTAAACGTTCTCTATTATATCAATTTTATATATCAATTTTTAGCCTTATATATCAATTTTTTAACATTATTATAGATGATTTCACTCCAGAGGACTTACTTAATAGCTTTTTAGATATGATGAGATTTTTATGATCCAATAGCTTTTCGTACGTCGGTTAATCTTTTCTGGTCCTCCTATGTTGCTGTTCCATTATTTTCAAGAATAGTGGCTAGATAGAAGAACTGGTGGTCCATACTCCACTTTGTTTAAACTGGACCACACACCTCATTATACTCTATGTACCTATACCTATTTTGGTTTTTCATAGTTAATCTTGAAAAAAAAATAAACAAAAAAAAATGCACATATGTATCTTGGTACATGCAAAATATAAAAGTGAGATAGACATCTACTTATTACGTTAATAAATAAGAAAAGCAAAACAGTTGTATCAATAATAACATCATATTATCTAAAACGTATTATTAGCTCTAGAACAAGTGTAGGCAACAAAATCATTCAGCTAATCATAATTTACTACAAAATCGTTCAGATAAAAGTTAACCGATTAAAAAATAAAAAAATTAAAATTAAAATTAAAATAAATACTTTTATATTCTCAATTATTAGAACTAAATAACGTTGTTTTCCTCAGTGATTTGCATATTATTATTACTATAAAAACTTTTATAATTAAGTAAGATGGAATAACTAGCTGCGTCATTAAGTATAGCTGTATTTAATGACATTCTATGAATGCACTGTTATTTTAAGTAATTTATTAGTAATCATTCTTAAATTAATTGGAAAAAAAGAAGGTTTATGTTGATAAATCAAGTTTTCTATAATAGCAGTCTTAAATGTAGTCACTGGTTGTGAGCTAAATCCACAACTTATGGAAAACATCCACACTATTGAAAACAAGTTTATAAATAAAAAAAAAAAATGTTTGCTTTAAAACTTTTTTGGCAATATGTTATGGTCTGCCACCGGTAAGGGCAGCAAGAAAGACAACATAGTGAGTGCTATTTAAAAAATATACATTTTTTCTGTCTACAAATTTTAAAACTGTAAAAAAAAAAAAAAAAAAAAAAAAAATGCACCTATTAAACACGCAGATAACGTTCATAGTAATATGTCAATTGTTTACCCATTGAATGTACTTCAATAAAAGTTTTATAATAAAAGATCTCTTGGCCATCTTCTTTTCAGACGCCTCGGTGGGTTATCAGAAATCAAGTGTAAAGCAAGTATGGAGACTAATGGATTCAAGTGGTCTACCAGTTTTATGTGAAATGAGATTAACATCGCTACTGTGTATTTGTTTTGGCATGGATGGATATGACGAGCCTAGAGTCTGCAAGGGGAGGTTAGGTGGATAGTCTCGGTACCTCTGTTGCTATTTGATATTTCCGACCTGTAATTCCCATTTGTTTTGGTTGGCTAATAATTCTCCTCCACATGGCCTTTCAATTACTTATTTTTAGTTACGTATTTTGTCTACATGAGCAAAATTAATACAATTAGATTTTGTTACAACTACATTTAATTCCCCCTATTGATATTTTTGAAGGACTGTGCTATTTGAGTGAATTATTTCGTTTTTCATCCGACCTTCCCCGTAATTATTATTTTCAAATTGGTATGTGTTGATAATGATCTACGTACTCTCTTTATATTTCATTATTTTGAGTAAATAATTCATTTCTCTTATCTTTTGTAAAGATAAATATAAATTTTTGAAAATAAAGGAATTAAAAAAATGCATATTGCTAAAACACCAGAAAACTTAGTGGATGACTATTGTTATCCGCTCGACCTTTCTTGTTACTGGGCCATACGCGACCACTCAAGGGTTAAGGATAAGTTTATTTGTCAAAAAGTAAGGAGCATTAAAGATTTTATGAAGGATTTTGGATTACAAGGATTGGATACGAAATGAATTGGATGGTTTAGTGGAGCCCCACAGCTCAACACTTTATGCCCCAAAAAACCTCAATACCGTCATATAAAATAATTTTTTGTATGTAATTGTAAACTTTGAACTTTTCTACAGTTGAAGAATTATGGAAAGAGTAGTTTCTAGTCGTATTAGCATTGTATGTGGATTCCAAGTAAGGCGTCTGTCCAGATGGAGTCCTATGTAGCGAATCTGTTCAACAAGTATTATTGGAATGTCATTAAAAGACACTGTAAGACCAAAACCTGTAAGTTTACGACGAAGGGTAAGGATTATTTGATAAGATTTGTCTGGATTTATTTTAATTCTTCATTTCGAATACATTCATAAATGTTCATGAAATGATACTGAAATGATTAGAATGGTATGAACAGATCATTTACTGATAAAACTCATGTTTCTTTAGCGTACGAGGCAAATTAGAGCTAACCGTCAAAAAATGAACAAAAACCTCGTATTATCTAAAGGAGTTACGTTATAAGTAAGAAACATTAAAATTATTCATTCCAAGAGGTGATGAGTAGAATGAAACGCTAATCAACACCATCAGATGATCAGGAAGGGTCAAATTTTAATAACAAAAAGACGGAAATTAAAAAAAAAGCAATTTTGGGATATACATGTATGCTATATACATAAGCTGCAAAGTCGAATGAAACCATAACCAGAGTAATCTGATCATGTTTAAATTCGTTAAAATTTATTATTTATTTTCGGAAATAAATAGAATTTGTTTTTAGTTAATTTAATATAAGTTAAAAACCTCTTCAGAACCATTAGTTAAAAATAAAATTATTGAAATTTCCTTAGATGTATCAACTGAGTATCTTTATTTTAATATATGTTAGTAGAAAGTAATTTTGAAAGTTTTTTTTTTTTTTTTTTTTTTTTTTTTTTTTTTTTACTTTTGCACTTTATCCTCACAAAATATGTTTTAATTAACTGAAAATATAAAAGTTTTGAAAAACGGCATTTACTAACAGCTGTCTAGACACTCCAATCTCATATAAACTTTCAACAATGTTGTCAAAAATAGAGAATCAAAACAACCTTTACCCTTCGTCTTGAACCTGCGACTTCCTTTCATACATTATTCTTTGATAATGTTCCACTAATTCCTGTTGAACAGTTACCTAGGACTCCATCTGGACAAACGTCTTACTTGGAATCAACATACAAGAAACTTTTCGACTACTTCAACATTTACTTGACAAATGTTCAAACCTTCCTAATAATTACAAAAGACTCATTTACATAACAGTAATTAGACCTATTAGGACATATAGAGTTAAGCTTTGGGGCTCTACTAAACCATTAAATTCATCTCGTATCTAATCCTTTGTCCAATCGTATTCCAATACCTTGTCATGAACAAACTTATCCACAAAGATCTTAATATACCTTACTTTTCTGACTTAGCTCAAACCAGATATCAATCCTTTCATAGTAAACTCCACTAGCAAAGAAGATGGCCTCGGGACCTTTCAATATTGAAATTCATTATATAGACCCTTTACAAGTGCTACCAAGGGTAGTTTCTTTAAAAACAAGTGACATGTCATTTTTAGCATTATCATCAAATTTACTTGATGTGAATTATAATTTTGATTTTTTGATATATTGATGCATTATACAAGTATTTTATATTGTATACAGTTGTAACTTTCAATAAATAGCTAAAAAAACAAAACAAAAACAAACATCCGTGTTTCTGAGTTATTGAGACGCATTGAATGAGATGTATCAAACCGTACAACTAATCCATTGAAATGACTTTATTTTTCTATGAATAAGCACTTCAATCTTTTAGTGCTTGGTTCTAGCCATAGCAAAAGTTGTCTAATGATATAGCATTGACTGGAGATAACAATACTTAAACAAGAAAATAATTGACACTGTTGAATGGCGTAACGATTTTGATGCTGAATGGGACCAGTAGCATGAACCGTGCAACCTTCACCTCTTAGCTGCAGTTCACTTCTGTCGTAATCGTGATTCAGATGACTAAAAGATTACTACTGTGTAGCTTAATTATAGTGGAGTTTCATGATAAGTTATAAATAATAATATATTTTATCAAATTTCCTTGATTTTTTCACAATAATGGACTGTTTGTATCAAAACCCTATGAGGTGGCACAATAAGAAAAAGCAAAGGAATCAGTTCCGAAAGGTTATAACGATTTTTATGAAATCTGGTAGGTCGTTTTGGTTTTCAGTTAAAAAAAAAAAATCTGGACATTTACGACTATACCCAACCTCGATTAGGGATGCTTAGTATACGAAGCTGAAATGAATACTGGCAAGCTTGAAATGAAGCTGAAAAAATTAATGAATTCCCTTATAAGATTAATTTTTGGGATCCCCATCTACATACACTAAACCTAAGGGCTCAACATACATCCTTTTGTTGTACTTATTAATACTTACTCAGTTAGTTGATGGTAATAATAACAATTTGGTAATAATAAGTCAACTCGGCGACTTATCTGCCTTCAAGATACACCAAGAGGACTAATTTTTGAGTTATCGTTAGTTTGGCATTGCACTATGTTTATTTATCATATGAGGAGTTATGTTTCAAAATTGAGCATGACCACTTCAGAAAAAATGTAAAAAAGAGCAAGAAACCTACACCAGTCCTCCCTCTGCTTCTAAATCAAAAACAGTGATATTAAATCCTTGATATATTTCTACTAATGAAAACAAAGTATAGAAGTGAGTGCAGCTAGCAAGGATTTATCAGTAAATAAAAAAAAAAAAAATATATATGCATCATATAAATGAGAAGCAGTTATTATTATTAAGTATTAAATCAAATAACCTCATTCTAAACAAACATGGTGATGTTATTGTTTAAAATTTGAATATTGCCTATTTCTTCCAGGATGGATTGTTATGGCATTCTTTGAAGTAAAATTGTCACAACGTTCTTGTCCTTTTGAAGCATAGTTTTTTTTTTTCTTGACTGAGAAAGCAATATATTACAAGTGTAAAATTTACTCCACAAAATCCACTTTAAGAGGCACCATATATGGTTGCAGAACGGTATCAGACAACCCATCCATCACAAACCAAGGACCTAATTGCCAATGTGTCTCCTGACCGTGATGAATTGTGCTTTACTGTTCTGCTTTTACGGCAACATTAGGCGTGTTTCAACACATATATGTTACATATTATAAAAAACGATTCCCTACTTTTTTTTTTACTTCTTGAAGTTATTAGTTCCTTGTCTGGCTTTTCGATACCATTGAAGACTTTTCAGATATTTCATAAATTAAAATTCATTGGCAATCGATTTTGTAAACGATATCTATTACTAAATTAAAAGATATTCTTTAGAACTTACCTAAATAGACTTTGGCAATTTCACATTCACTTTGTTGGCTTTTTACCGAATTCTTAATAAAAACCGGTATGATTTGATGTATTTATTTATTAATCGAAGCATAATTAGGTGTTTTATGATTAATTATTTATTTATATTTACTATTTGCACAATAATCATAAAACATACCATTCAAAACCTATTAAGCTGATATTTTAAAGAATTATTACCTTACCTCTGTTACCGTGTCAAAGACCGCTAAAGAAATGAAACATTGCTTTGTCATACTACCGATGACATGCAGCTACTAATATACCACAACAATTACAAACTTGAAACTACATTTATCAATTATGTATTTCTAATGTCTAATCCCTGCTAAATTAAAATTAACGCGTAGTTTTCATCGTATTCTGTAGTGTAGTGTAAGAAAACTGGAAATATCCAATCAAGATAATTCACAGACAATACATTCCGATTTCCTATAATGTATTTACTTCTAGAAATTCCAACGGGTGCAATATCAAATGGAGCTATAAATAATAATATGATAAATAGTTCTTTTAATTCATTTTCAACTATCAATTCATGAAGGTTTTCTAAACTAATAAATAACTACTAAGTTTTTAAATGAGTGCATCGATTGATTGTGTTTTTAAATATATATTTTACTTATTTGTTAGACCAGGTTGTATTAGTATTTAGATTTTTATAGTTCTAGTTGTCCATTAATTGATATTTATATTTAAATTATTTAAAAAAAATTCTTTAAAGATTCTTCTATTCTTGTCACAATAGCCAATAATGTATTCACGTAAAAGTGTAGTTTTGTATGCTATCTCTTTACCCCAACCAAAACCTGATAAATAATCTCTTTAATAATAATATCAGGTTTTGATTTAAACATGAAATCATGCATTAATTTCCCGAAAACATTCTACTGATTCCTGTTGAACAGATCCGCTATCTAGGACTTCAACTGGAAAAACGTCTAACTTGGAATCATTATGATCAAATTTACTTACTGTATATTGTGTACAGTTGTAAATATCAATAGATAGTTTAAAAAAACATTTCCGGACGGTTGTGATAAAGAGATAGCATACAAAACTACAATTTTACGTGAAAAATTATTTATCTTTCTTTACTGAGAGCTGAGAACTGACACGTAACTGGAAGCCTTAATGTGAAAAAGACCCGTCAATTTTACATTTAATAGAATAAACTTTTGAGAATCTAAATATGTAACCGAATATATCTTCTTACAAACTTCATCAACCAAATTCCCAAAACATTAACCAGTTCCCTTAAATACGATCATGAGTAGTGATTTCCCCTACATTTCACTTAGTATGAAGATTATATGTAAAACAACTTACGTTGTAAATAAACTTTGTACATAACTAGGCATCACATTATTTTGTAAATAAAAATAATAGTTTAAGTCTTAAAGCCTTCTCTTTTTGAGACCGTTATTTCACGTGGAAACCGAGCTTGAAGTCACTGTTATCGGGAACGATGACTAACCCGCCGCTCCTAGATGTGGAGTAACAGGTTCAAGGCCAGACCTAACTAATTGTTTCGGGGCCTGTCATTACCCGTTCCGTAGATAGAGAAATAACGAACCTCAGGTTTCGGCCAGGGTCAAGGGGACACACGCTAGCACATTCTGGTAATGTATGTTCCGAGTGAAAGGTCTCTAGATTAGGAATTGTTTCCATCTTATTAACTTCGTTGGAAGGTTACGTTCAGCTTAGGGCTGATTGGCTTTTGTCGATTTGGATACGCGCCTTCAACCATTAAAATGGTTTAGAGAGCGATCATGTGGGTAAATTGAACAAACAGGAAAGGAAAACCAATTCCGTAAAATGAATATTAACCCAATTCGACTGTGTAGGTTACTATTTGTCCAAGTATAACCTATCATCAAGCTGCATGGTAATATGAAAGATTGAGGTTTAAGATTTCTCTCTGCATAAAGTGAAATTATTTTTGAAAGTATACCCTGCGAATTAAAACCGAAAAAAATCGTGAAATTTTCAACGAAACCTTGTATATAAAATACTTTCCAGTTTTTATTTAGTGACAGTTTTAGGCACCATGTACAACATCTCAGGTAAAAGGCATCATAAACAAACTTTTTAATTCTAAAAACAAAGGTAACTGATAAAGATACCAATAAAACTATGATATCAATTAATCAATTATTTTATTTTCGGATCAACCTTGAATTTTATACATGAAATGTTTGACACACGAAAAGGTAAAACTAAGCACATATAATGTTATAATCCAATAATTTCTCGGTAAGCCCTAGGCTTTAATCTTCGTTTTATTCCAAGGTGATATTCCAGAGCTCCAGATGTGACGTGGAGAAGCCCATAGTGTCACTTGGTGAGGTAAGTAAAGATCTCTTCGAGTTGATCAACTCCCAGTTCCCGGTGAAGCTTGGAACTCACTAATATACAATACACAATACACAAACCTGTGTGCGTTCACCGCTATCCGCACTAATCTGTTCTGGAATATCCTCCGTCTTCTTTTGGTGGATACTGACGCGTTTTACTACACAGGCTAGGAGTAATTCAATAGTGCCCGAACCATGGTTTCTTAGACGAAAATAGCACATCTGTGACGGAGCAATGATTTTCTATTTAAAAGGATACAATAGTTTAAATATTGCGTTAGCCGGTTGTAGGACGTAGTGTAGGGTGTACCTTTAATGGAATTTCGGAATTCAAGTATTGTGTAAAAGTAAAGAAAGATCCTGGCGTAACTCGGCTACCAAAAGTTCGCCTTGTTCCCACATTTCAAGTGTGGTCCTTAATCAAGGGAATTTAACAGACCTTGGTTCAGTAGCTGTACTAAATTTTTGGAATTTCGAGCATTTTATTTGATGCTTATCTAAAAATTTTTATTGGATAATCAATTTATATATTTTAACTAGTTTGTATGTATTCTTGAAGAGGCGTTATAACTATTACTATTTATTCAAGAACTATAATAATAAGAATTAAAATTTATTTTTAAAACATTATTATTATTATTAACATTATTATTTCACGTTTTAAACGATAATCACAGAAGTATTAGCGTTACCACGAGAAAAAAGATCATAACTATTTGATTCTTGTATGCTTTTCCAAAAGCATTGAATGGCTAATCTTTAATTGTAGTTTTCCCCTCGACTCTCTACGATTGAGGGAGAAAAGGCATTACATTTCAATCAATATTCCATCATTAACTATCTATAATTATTAATCCATAATTATTTAAAAGTTTTTACTAACAAGGGAACGTTTGCAGTTGTAACTCACAGATTTGAATGCCGATTTTTGTGTGGGTAGTAGGGACCTATTATAATAGTACAAAACTAGAGTTATAGCCGCCAATGGGCATTAGGAACCGAAAAAAAAAATATATATGAAAATCACGTTTTATTTTTTTTCTCAGCTCTCAGTCAAGATATAGAAATGATTCTTTCACGTTTAATTGCAGTTATGTAAGGTATTTGATATAAAAATACTTTCGTTATGCTCAAGACACCACTCAGCTTTAGGGTACTCAAAAACTCTAAAAAAAACGACAAAATTCCAAGGAAATCCGCTGTAAATCAGTGGAAACTTTTTTTCATGAACAACTGACATCAAATTTCGATTTAACACACCATAAAACCCTTATATGTGAAATTTTATCAAAATAAAAAAATATTGATTTTTTACCCCTTTCGAAGAGGTTAAAATTTTGAAGTTGAGATTTCATCAACATTTTCTACCGGCCATAACAACTGCTGTGTTCAACCGATTACAACAGTAAAAGCATCACTAGAATCAGCATACATTCTGCTTTTTATCCATCCGTATAACATTGGATTTACTTCTGATTTTTGTGAATAAAAACTGATATGAATGAAAAAATCCAAGGTCAGCTATAACGAGATATTTCAATAAGGGGAAATCCTGCAACCTCCGGATTTCGGCTAAACTGTGCAGTTTTAAGGCTTCTAGATGACCTTCAAATTTTGTATTAATCGGTTGCAAAATATTTCAGATAGCGCAAATTATTTACATTTTTCCAGAAATTGACAGCCCCTTCTAAAATCCTACAAAATTTTAAAGGTAAAAAAAATTATTTTTGATTTCGACAAAATTAAGTTTCTACATGTTTTTTGAGATGAGGAATCTGAAAATAATATCGGTTTTTATTTTAAAACTTTTCCTCACCTATATTATATAAATAAGACTGATATAAAATGATCTTTTTATATTATTATTTTAGTTTTTACACAATAAATTTCAAATAAGACCATTTAAAAAATATATACATTTTTTTTAACCAAAACCTGATATTAATTTTAGATTATTCATCAATCTTAGGATTTTTATGCAATTTGAAATAAAAATATGTCATTTTAAAATGTCTAATTTATATAATATAGGTGAGGAAAAGTTTTAAACTAAAAACTGATATTATTTTCAGGTTCCTCATCTCTAAAAACATAGAAACTTAATTTTGTCGAAATAAAAAAAAAAAAAAATGTTTTTTTACGATTTTAGAAGGCAAGGGGCAAATTCTGAAAAAATGTAAATAACTTGCGCTATCTCACATATTTTGCCACTGATTAAGACAAAATTTTAAGGTCATCTAGAAGCCTTAAAACTGCATAGTTTAGCCCGAATACGAAGGTTGCAGGATTTCCCTTTATTGAAATATCTCAAGTTATAGCTGACCTTGGATTTTTTCATTCATATCAGATTTTATTCACTAAAATCAGAAGTAAATCCAATGTTATACGCATGGATAAAAAGCAGAATGTATGCTGATTCTAGTGATGCTATTACTGTTGTTATCTTTTGAACACAGCAGTTGTTATGGTCGGTAGAAAATGTTGATGAAATCTCAACTTCAAAATTTTAACCTACTGATATTGATTTAAAGTATTTATTTTAAAATATTATTTATTAACCTTCCTTGTCATTAGGAACGTAATGCTTAGTGGAAAAATATTAGAGATGGGTGATAAAATTTCGATTTCTTAGCTGATGATTTGGTACTTTTGGGTGAAAACGAAAAAACTATTAAATTAAACGCAACTACGCTCATGAACACTGGCAACAAAATTGGTCTAGTTAATAATACTGATGAAACGAAATATATGGTTAATAGTAGAAACGGTGAAAATTTCGGTGATGTAGATGTTTCTGGGATACACGTTGAGTAATTCAAATATCTAGGATCTACCATATCAAGAGAAAATTAAATCCAAGAGGAAATACGGGCAAGGTTAAAAGCCGGTAACGCCTGCTATTTTTCGGTCGAAAACCTACTTAGTTTTTTAGTTACTAAAATTAGGACATATAACACTATTGTACTACTAACAGCTATTTACGGATGCGAAACCTGGCCGCTTACGTTAAGGGAGGAACAACGCCTTAAAGTTTCGAAAATAAAGTACTGCGTGGAATGTTTGCCCTAAAAAGGATGAAGAAACGAGAAAACTTTGAAGGCTTCACAATGCGGAATAGCGAGAGTTATATCCGGTAAATATAGTTCAGGTAATAGCTGCGAGAAGGTTCAAATGGGCATGTAAAGTAATTGGGTTTAGTAAAAAATTAATCAGTTTTGAGCCGTCTGGTAAACGACCGAGGGGTAGACCGGGACATGGATGAGAGGATTGCATCAGTGCTGACTTAAGAGGTTTGGGTTGGAAGGAGGTATCTGGTCAACGGTTGGTGGTGTCGGCATTGAACCTTCGGGTTCCTTAAGCCTTTTATTATTATTATTTATAATATATATTGAGAATTTTCTTTCATTGTCCGGGCTATCCCAATCCAGCGTTCTAATTTGTTATATAAAATTATGATATATTATTTCAGAAATTATAAGCTGCCTTAAAATTTTATGATTTTACATTTCATTTTTATTTTTAATATAAAATCATAAAACAAGTTGTAAAGCATCTATGCACGACATAATTTTAACCAAGGGATATTTGTATTGTGTTTTTCCAATGTTCAAAGATCGAAGGGTTTATTTTTTATTAATATGTGTTTCGCTTAATCCCAAATTTGTTCTTTGTATGATTAACAAATCTCAGTAAATTTTTACAGACAAATTGCAACAGACAAAATATAGAGTTCTGTGGACCAGAAAATGAGAAAGTTGATCCGCCTTGGCAATTCTTGTATTTTTATTTTGTACGTTTCATATCTTTTAAGGACGCGAGGTAGCACAATAGGTAAAGCGTTAGACTATCAAGCTCCAGGGACCGAGTTCGGGTCTGACTGACGGCAGAAAGTTTATTTTCTGTTGTTTCGGCTGTCGGTTCTTTCGGTGATTGGTGGATTACTCTCCGTTGCTGAATATTTTCACTTCGAGGCTTATTCTGAAATTGTTAATTAACATTAACATGTTAACATACTCTTTCTTTAATCTATTAAGGTGGTATTATATGATGTTCTTTCATAGATTTTAAGATTAAATTTAAAATTAATTTTATTTATTTATTTTATTATTTTTTTTTTTTTTCTACAGATTGATAAACATGGTTTGTTTATTGTTTTTCTTCTTTTCTTTTTTGGTTGATTAATAAAGGAAATAACTTACCAATGCAATATACCAAATTAACAATACTTAATCTTGTTTCAAACAATGGTTTTGTTTTTCCTTTTCCTGATTTCAAGAACAATTAACTTTTGTCCGGAATAATTAAATCACTCAAATCAGCTTTTATAAAAATTGAGCGTATTGAATACAATAATTAGTGCTGTGTTAAGGTAAACAATTAAGCGAATAATGTTTCCCGTTGACACTGAGCTGTACCAAAACAATTCGGTTACACAATCAGGTGAACATCCGCTGAACTGGACAACAGTTTGTTCAATGAACTGCGGAATGAACTACATTCTGATTGTGATATTTGTTCATTCCGTGTCTTCAGATCTGATAAATCACCATTGGGAGGCCTTCAAGGAGCAGCATGGTGAGTAGGTATCAGCATAAAGAGAATATAACAAATTATTATAACTTTTGTTTAGATAATCTTAATGTTTCATTAGAATTATTTTGAAGAGTTACCAGTGCAATGCCGTTATATCATTTAGCACAATTTTATATTTCAAATTTTTTTTATTTTATATCTTTATTCACACTTGTCAATTACAATCAGACAACCAGTGAATCTGCTGTGAGAGATGAAGTGGCGTGAAAGACATAAGGGAGAGCAGAACCCAGCGGCACCTCCTGTCTTTATTTTTATTTTTTCGTCCAGCAGGTCCCTCATCCAGTCCCTTTTTAGCCTTATCTGGGTGTTGTTGGGAATATTTATTGTGGTCATATCGTTTATAAGTGTATTAGGATGTCCATGTGATTGTAGTAAGTTCGTTTTTGTTCGTCAACTGTAGGCAGGTTAGTCAGTATGTAAAGTTACGTTTCTTATGTACCAGGGTGCTTTTGAAATTGTCCTGAACGTTTTTACCTGGAAGATTTCGTGTTCGTTAATATGCGTATTTTTAGCTGTTCCGTATATCTGTATAAGTTTCAATAACTAAATTTAAAAAAAATGTAAAATTTTACGACTTGAAAATTATATAATGTTAATTAAAGTGGGAATAGAGTTAGTGGTAGGCCAACCTTCAATATATTTTTTGATCTAACAAGAATAAAAATTTTAGAAAAAAAATGCTTAATAATAAAACGAATATTTGCTTATGAAACAGAGTGTACAGCAATTCGGTAACGATATGTCCCCTTTCTTTCATTGCTATTTATGGACCGTTACCAAATAATTATTGCAAACTGCTCCTAGTACTAATTAACTATACAAACCTATAGTTTAGAATAAATATTCTAAACTTTTAAAAGCTTGTTATGACTTTAATTGATGTTAGATAGCATTCGACTACTGAATGACCTCTATAAAATCATTTACATCGTATTGCAATGAATTAACAGAATGTATTTAATACTTTTAAATAAACCCCCGCATATCTAAAACTATAAAAATATGGTAACGAACTGACATTACATAGACTACCACTAAGGTTATCCATCAAATTCTGTGTTTGTTACCTTAAACTTCTTATACTAATGGTGAACTCATAATTTGATATAATTACCGCAATGGAGTGTAATTATGCCCGCCGATTTTTGATTTTTAACTTCAAAAATGTCAATTGAAAATTTGTACTTCCGGGGTCGTATTTTTACTTAAAAGTGTACTGTAATGTGAATAATTAATTAAAAGTATTCTGTAATGAATAACCAAAAATAAGCTTGGTATCGAAAACTGTTATTAAAGATGATAAATCTTTCTTTTTTAGCATTGAACATGTACTTAAACAAAAGTGATACGTTTTTAGGGAACGCGGGGGCGTAACGAGTAGTTTAACCATTTGATATTAGAAGAGTAAGAGCAGTTAGGAGCTCAACTCTAATTATACTTAATTCTTATTATATCTAGTCTAGGAGGCAGGTTCTAATGAGTGAGCTCCTTTTACTCTGTTACTAAGTGTGACTGAAAAAGCATGTAACCTCTATTTTTAAGTGTTGGAGCCTTTTTGCCAGAGTCTAACTAAAAATGTTTTGCAGAATACTGTCTTCATTTAAACTTAATTAATGAAAAGTAACGACATGCGAAATTAATTTACATTTTTTTTTTTTTTTTTGAAAGGAGATAAAGTGATAGAAAATAAAAGGTTTGAATATTTTTTAAGAGCAGTAGTTAATATTAAAGAATAATGAGGTAGATAATTCCAAACGCTTAAGAAGGTAAAATTATTATTTGATCCATTATAATCAAGAATTATTATGAGTTCGGCTATGGCCGGTGACTATGTAGGATCGGCTCTATGTCAATCATTTGCTTGATGGGGTTATTTGCTACATATGAAGACGAAATTTGGCACAGTCCTAGAACGGAAGGTTGAGTTGAAGCATACGAAGTTAGGTGAATATTGACCAAGGATCATCGCAGATAATTTGATGGGAACGAAGCGGTGAGTTTAATTGCCAGAGCCCTTATCTATTTGTTCGGAAGGATCCTGTCGCTCCCCACCACACCATCATACCGGCCCGCAGTCAGCTGAGCCCTTAAGGTCAGTGTCATCTACGCTCGCTGTTATCTCTTGTCACCGAACCGGCCCTACGGAATTTTACCTATTTGTTAATCAACTGATTAGTGATAATAAGATTTAAATCTATTTTATTATTATTATTATTTTTTTTATTTTTTTTTTCCCGTAGTTAAGAGTTTATTTCGATCCATGCGCATTGTTTTTTTAATTAATATAGACGAATGAATGGTTTATATGTTTATATAAGTTTTTAGCTCCGTTGTGTTCTTTAATTTCTTAATTTATTTATCTAGTTTCTTTAGTTTTATTATTATTATTATTGAATTTTTATTTAAAATATTCAATAACCATTATTATTATTTTTTTCTATATCTAAAGAGAGTTGTATATCCTTGTACACAAACATTTATCCTGTATACTCTATTTTTATTTTATTTATTTATTTATTTTATTTTTTATTTTTTTTTCTGGCTTTAGAATAATTTATATATATGTGAGTGTGTGTCTATGTCTGTGTGTTTGCATGTTTTTTTTTTTTTTTTTACGTATTTATCAATATTTGTTAAGAGTATTGTTTTTTTTTTTTTTTTTTTTTTTTTTTTAAAGAATATATTTATATTTTTATTTATTTATTTATTATTCATCTTATCCTAGGGTCTGTAAATACTGCCTTTTTTTTTTTTTTTTTTTTTTTTTTTTTTTTTTTTTTTTTTTTTTTTTTTTTATTTATTTATTTTTTTTTGTTTATATATTGACATGGTATAATTTTCATGCGGTATTGTCTCGTTTTGTTTATTAATATAACTTTAATATTGTATATTTAAACTTGAGTTTGATATATATGTGGTGGTCTCCGTCGAAAAATTGAATAAAAATTATTTTATCTTATTTATTTTATTGTTATTTTTATTTATTTATTTTATTTTATTTTATTTTTTTTTTTTATGGAATCAGACGCGACTAGGCGGAGAGCAAAGAATTTCAAAATTGGTGAGACGATATGGGTTCCAAGAACCGGGGGACTGGTCCAAGAGGCTGTGGTGGCATCTATTATGCATGTGGCTATCACAGAAGGCGAGGAAAAAGAATTTATTAAGGTTGAATGGGAGGGTGAGGACGGCCGAGTTTTAGGCAAGACTGTGTCTGTTGACGATGTGCTGCCTTGTCCTCCCGAGCTTCAGGCTGGAATTGTTCAGGTCCCCGAAAGTAGGGTATGTCCCATATGTGGATTAAGTTTTAAAGGAGAAAAAGGTCTGGGAACCCATATCGCAAAAAAAAACATCCCAGGGAGGCAAATTGTAGAACGGTCAGGGATATATTAAAAAAAGGACTGAATCCTATCAATGAAGAGGGGGGAGGCTTGTGGCACTAAAGCAGAGATTGATAAATGGTCGGCCACCTTTAAGAATTTACAAAAAAGGGAGATAATTGAAAAAGGGGATTTTGACGAAGCGGTATTCAGCTTCCTCAAGTTTTTAAGAAATGTAAATGCTGAATTGCCTGGCCCCCAGCACCCTGCCGTTAGATTTTACAAAATGAGAAAAAAAAATAAAAACAATTATGGCAGATAAGGGTGTTGGGAAAGTGACGAATCCCCAGAGAGCCAATAAAAAAGACAGGAGTCGTCGGCAGGAACAATACCAATATGAACTAGCACAGTATAATTACTACAATAGGAGAAAAAAGGTAGTACAAACTATTATGAATGCCGACGCTCCCAAGCAATGCCCTTTGAAGGTGGCCGAGGTTGAGTGCCACTTTAAAAACCTCTTTGAGAATACGAACTCCCGCAAACGTGTGGATTATGAACAGTGTTCCCCGAGGCCAAATTTGATGTCCATCGATATTCAAGCAATTAAAAAAGCTATAAAATCTACATCGTTGGATACATCGCCGGGGCCTGATGGAGTATTAGTCCGCACGTTAAAATACTTTGATGTCTCTCACATCATCAAGACCATTGCGGAGATAATGTTGAAGGAGGCCTATGTACCGGAATCGCTGCGTCAGGGGCGTACAATTCTAATTTACAAAGGTAAGGGTGAAGTTAAGGATATTTCATCCTGGAGGCCTATCACCATTTACTCAATTGTACGCCGAATAATAGAAAAGGCTTTGGACTGCGAGCTTAGGAAACAGGTCGCCTTCAACAAAAATCAGAGAGGTTTTATTAAAGGTCTCCCGGGAACTCATGTCAATGCCAGGATTGTGGATGCAATCATAAAGGACGCCACTACTAAAAGAAGGGATTGCGCTGTGGCCTTTCTTGACGTGATTGGGGCTTTTGACAATGTTGGGCATGACCACATAGTTTGCTCACTGGAGGCTAGAGGTGTGTCACCGGATCTCAGGGATGTAATTGCTGCTCTCCTAGGCACCAACAAGAGTAGTATCAATGTTGGTGCTCATACGACAAGCCAGATCAGGGTGCTAAGGGGAGTACCCCAAGGCGGCCCCTTGTCATCATCTCTCTTCAACTTGGCCATCGACCATATGTACCGTGAAATGTGCGATCAACAATTTTCTATGCAATACGGGTACAACCTGAAGAGTGACCAAGAGAGTGTGGTCCTCACAGGCTTTGCTGATGACCAGGTTGTGTCGGCGCGAGACAAGGGTGCCGCGGAGAGAGTGATCAACAGCATCCAAAAAATATTTGATGAAATAGGTCTGGCAATTAACCCACAGAAAAGCGTGGGAATAATATTAAATAAAGGAGAGCTGCAATCAGCGATGCTCTCCCTAGAGAATGGAAGTGCAATCCGGACAATAAAGCAAGAAGAAACAGTGAAGTATCTTGGATGCACATTCTCGGGGGAGCTAATATTTAACGAGGATTCGGTGACAAAGATTAATGGTAATTTGGACAAATTAGTAACGTCCAGTTTGCTCAAGCCGGAGCAAAAGCTCAACATTGTTAATCAATATTTGTTCCCGGGTCTCACGTACCCTCTTCAAACAGCGCCCCTGACGAAGCTGCGTCCTTCTCTACTAGATGGAATCGATACAATGATTCGGAGAAGCGTCAAGTCCATTGTTGGTCTTCCAGCGAATACATCGACGGCGATGCTGTATGCACCAAGGAGGTTTAGAGGATTGGGACTGATGCGTTGTCAATGGGAGGCCCCTCTTCAGCATTGGTCCATCGCCCAGCGACTGTCTAATGTGCCCGATGCTCTGTTCCAATCTGTCTTTGATTATACAGCGGAAATCTCCGAGTGCGCTGATAGATTGAGTGTTGATCAGGGGTACCGGAATGTGAGAGCTCTACGGCAGTCGCTGAGAGAAAATGCCTTTGAAGAGTGGGCCAGTTGCAGGTGGCAGGGCGTTGGTGTTCGACACTTTAAAGAAACCCCAAAAGCTAATAGTTACCTGTACGACAAGAAGGTGCTATCCGGGTCTGAATGGTCCAACGCCCTTAAGCTTAACATTAACTACGCACCCCCCTGCGTGTAGTCCCAGGCGTCAGCGAGCAGAAGAGAGAAGTTGGGCCCCTTTGTCGCAAATGCGGCAGAGAGTCTGAAACACCAGCACATGTGCTGGGAATTTGCCCCAACAACTCCCTCCTTATAACACGCCGTCATCACAGAGTTAAAAATGAAATAGTGAGGCTCCTTGAGAAAAATTTTGCCTGCTTCGATGAGGTATATTGCATCGATACCCATGGATCTACACGATACGCTGATATCGTTGCATTTTCAAAAAAAGGAAATTCAGCACTGATTATAGATCCCACGGTTAGATTCGAAAGCAACGATCCGGATCAGGCAGGTAAAGTGGAAAGGGAAAAGAAAGGAATATATGACAAATGCATCCCTTTCCTTAAAGAAAAGTTCCGTGAGACTTTCGGCGAGAGAGAATTCCACGTGAGAGGCCTATGGTTCGGAGCTCGCGGAACTATACCTACTAGAACAAGGAGTTTCATGGAAGACCTGGGCATTGATATGAAGGATTTGGCTGTGTTAGCGGAAAATATTATATTGGACTCCCTGGGAATAATCCACCACCACATATATGGTAACTGATGGTTTGGGAAGAGCAGGGGAGATGTATTGCATGTTTATCCTAGTTTTTATATAGTTATTGTTAATGTTAATGTTATTAGTTATATAGTTATTGTTATTGTTATTAGTTATATAGTTATTGTTATAGTTATTAGTTATACAATTATTGTTATTGTTATTAGTTATACAGTTATTGTTATTGTTATTTATGTGAATAGTTTTATATTTATGTTATTTATTATATTTGATATTGTTATACCTAAATAAGGTTATATATTATCTTTTTAATATTTTAAATTTCGTTTTAATTGTAATTCCGCATGGGATCGATCATTTTTATATGTAGACTTTTATATTTTTAAAATAATGACTATTACGGGTTTTTTTTTTTTTTTTTTTTAATATTAAATATTGTAAAATGTCATATTTGATTGATTAAGTATGCTGTGTATTTAGCAACCCATTTAAAATGGGCAGCACCACTTAATAAAGTGTTTCTCTCTCTCTACTTGAAAGGTATATATCTGATAGTGATTGGAAATAACTAAAAAGAAAATATATAGGAGAATAGTAACACTATATTATCTTAGATTTATGACAAACTAACTCACCTTATATATCTTTCATAATGAAGTATGCTCTAACGTTGTTTTTAAGGACGTATAAACTAAAACTGAGTTAATAAAAGGCATAATTTTTTATTAGTAATATGTTTTAATTTCATGAAATGCATTACCTTTAATAATGTACTTATATTATATATTTAATATAAAACATTCGTTGATAGAATTATAGTAATGATAAAAAAAATTGTATAACTACGTGTTGAATAATTAAATACATATATAAAAGTAATAAAATTTACATAATATGTACCTATAGTATAAAAATAATAAAATATTGTAGGTACACATATTTCCTACAATATATACAGATAAAACAATAAAATATAAATAATAAGCATTTAACATATTTTAACTATCAATCATACTTTCACGATTATAATTAATGAATGACTATGTAATGTTTTTTTTAAATAATGTCTTTAAATTTGTTATTTAATATTCACGAAAATTTTTGAGAATCTTTTGAAATTTTAATATTGAATCAATGTTATTTTTACCTGATCCCTTAAAAAAAGTGTATTATGGTTTTAATCAGAACTATCCGAATTCGTAATATGAAGATAGATGTAATGCGACATGTAACGATGTCTAAGCTAAATGGTCCAAGTCATGTTAACATGTCACAAACTTCGAGGCCGAATGATTTCGTTTTTTATGTTGGCATTTTTCTGAGGTTGGTAATAAATAGATCGATGATATGAGCAGCCAATTAAAAACGTCTTTAACATTATGAATTCTAGAAGTCTTCCTAATAAATTGTTCCCTATAAGCCCTTAAACTTCTTTGTTGCGGGGCTTTCACTTAATTAAAAATTTCATATTTTAATGTAATATTAAATATTTAATATTTTTATTTATTAGTATTTTATATAGTTTACCTTCACTTGAACACCACATAATGTGACTTCAAATATAAAAGGTTAAAAGAAAAAAAAAAAAGTATTGAAATGCCTTACACTTTACAATCGACTGAATAATTCTGAATAATAATGCACGACATGAAACTGATTAAAACAATGAAATTAAACAAACCGGAGCGCGTATTGTTTACTAGTTGATTTGCCATATTGTGTAGATTATTTTAGTCACAAAGACAAGTCATTTTACCAAACCATCAAAAATAGGGTTTTGAGCGGAGTTACTAAAGAGATGGCCGCAGTGTGCAGCGCTTCAAGGTCCAAAATTTGGACTTTAGTACCAAAATAAAGCGCTAAGTATATAAATAAATTTAAACTACACGAACTTTTGCACAAAAAAATGTACAGTTTTACTGGAATATTAGGGATTCCGCTAAAATATTGGGCACACCATCCGTGGGAGGGCTAACTTAACCGGAGAGTTGGACTAGCGGGAGATGGATTAGCGAGCTTCTACTGCACTATCCTTACACTACAAATTATTTGGTTATATTAAAACAGTAATTATTTAATTTAAATAAACACGCATATAACGTTTGAATACAAGATAAGGAAACAATATATTACAAAACGAAAATGAAATATTAATTAAACCAAAATTTAATTAGAAAAAATAAGGATTTGAAATTAAATAACGCAACCCTACATTTCTAATAAACTCAATGGTTTTTCATTAGGAGTTTTCATTATCGCCCAAGGTCTAGCAGAGCAGACGAGGTAAGCCATATTTGTCCATATCTATTCTGTGCTGAGGACACTTTCCAAGGGTGTGTTTTACAGTGAACACAACTTGACACTTTAGGCGGAGCTTTCCTTGTGCTCAAGTAATTCTGGGTAAAACGCTAGTGACGAAGTCTGAGATGTTTAATTAGCACCTCTCTTCTCCATTGTCTTAAGGCCCAGCCAAGAACGATTGGATTAACGACTAGATTGAGTTTAGTATTTACCAATATTGTCCAAGCACTATTCCAGTCAATTATAATATTCATATGGAATGGCGGGAAATGTCTGGTACGGAGAAATAAGTAGTTTTACTGATTCTAATTTATAAGCTTCTTATACTGCTCAATACATTTATTTTCCGAGGATGCAGTAATGGCTGGAGGGACAGAAAAATGTTATTTGCTTTGAAGACTTGGTGATTTATTTATTATGAGTACATATATTGGATTAGAGTATTGTTGGAATAAATTTTGGAAAGGATTATCAGCGCACTCAAAGGGTTCAGAGTAAATTATTATTAACTGTTCTATAGAAGTTTGAGCCCGTTGAAGAGCTTTTAATATCACTTGAGATACTCACGATGGTATAGAAGGATCAGTCCTAGCTTTTAATATCTTTGTCAGTCAAGCCTGAAAATCCCGCAGAGAAACTATAAATGTTTTTAAAAATAATCTTGTACATTTAGAAAGATATTGAGATCTACACAAACTGCTTGATTCATTCCTAACTATAATCTATGCTGATTAGAAATAGTTTACAAATCGTTTATGCCGATTACGGTGACATTATTATTTTACGGCGAAGTTCCCGTTAAACAATGAGCTAATATGTCCTGATCCAACAGAGAGCAAATGTTACAGTTTTATTATTCATAACCCAGTGTTTCCAATGATTCACTCTTCATGACAGAACTCAAAGATAACTGAAGCGATGGTGTAAATGTTTCCTAGAAATATTATTAGCAGTGAAGGATAAAGATCAGAATAGAATATAAAAAATAGAAAGTATTTTTCTAGTAGGTCTAAGGTTTCATTATCTAGGCTTGGTGAATATTACGATGTGGCGCGACTTGTTTGGAACTAAACGATTGCAACACAGTTTCTCCCTGAATCACGCAACTTTTTTTAAATTAATTTGTTTATCATAACGTTTAAAAGGTTTAACTTAATAAATAATAATTATCAAACGAATTCCATTCAAATCAATGGGTTATCAAAAGTCACGCTCTGCCACGTTACTCCAAATTCGTCGCATCGCGCCGCAATATGTCCCGAGATCTAAATCTAAGCTGCCTCTACAGGAGCTGTTAGAAAAATTATTGAAAATAATAATCCTAAGATAAACATTTTCCCAGAGACTTGGTTCTGATATGTCCCTTTTAGTTCTTATAAAATCAAAGGGTCTGGCTTCTTTTTCTTTTCTCAAAAACATTTTTAAATTATTTTAATTTTCGTTTATGAAACTCAAAACGTAAATAGTAAACTATTCTTTACTCTATGAATGTCGCCATAGATTTATTGTGCGAGAAGTTTGTTGAAACGGATTCAGGAATCACCAAAAATTATAATTTCATACGATTGTCATGAAATGCTTCAAGCAACCTCTTAAGCATTTTGCAAAACCTATTAATGGTTAACTGGCTGACAGTACATTCCATATGTTTAATTCTGAAATTTATGGACTGTCTTATGTTTATGGTTCTTAGGATTTATGCAGTTCACGAAACGATAATTTTTTTATTTTTTATACGCCTTATCATTTTTGGATCTCTACGCAAGTTATTCAGTTTTTGACTATAACGAATAGCACTTTTAATTAGAATTTTCGCCTTGAAGTCTGCAATAACTTTGTTTTATTTTTCATAATTAATAAGAACCAACGGATTTATAGATTCATTTGAAAAAATAAAATATTATTTCGCACCATATATGACTTATCTGGATCACTAAATTATTTCATTTTTGTATTGATAATGCAAATAAGATCCCTTGCCAATCCGGATAATATAGTGCCATTGTTTGATGGTATCAGGGACGGAAGTTATGAGCGTTGGATATGCGTTCTGCTCCACCCGAGATACGAAAAACGCTATCAGCTCACGGAGATCTAGTGCTGCGGGTTCGTGCCGGTCCTCTTGAGCAACTCTTTGAATTGGAGAATTAGCTCATTTGAAATATTTCGAAATAATTCTATGTGGGTTGACGCTTCTGGTGCCTGAAGTGAGGTAGCCTTCATGGATGTGGCATTGAGTTTTGACTCCACTCTGAAAGTGCTAGTTAAAGTTAAGAAATAATGGGAAATGTTCAATTTCTTCTTTATTTTTTCTTGTTTTTAATTTTCTGAATGTATATTCAAATGCACATTATATATTGATTCAAAAGATGTATTATAGTGATTTACATTTGTTAATTAGTTCTTACATCTTCCAATTATTTTGGAGACATATTGGTTCCATAATGGCAAGGTTAGATATATTGATTTCAAGGGGTGCTAAAAATATGAAACCTTGCAGATATTATACTAAAACAGCAAGGGATTCCATATTACTCTCCCTTCAAATTATAGGCATCCGTTTGATTACTTTCATGAAATCATTTAGTGGTTAGAGGATGATTAGAAAAGACACCGGACACGAGAACTTTATAGACGTATGCAGACTCCATAAAGTGGATTCCTGGTTCTTCATAGGGGGAAAAAAACCCTGAGGATTGATGTACTGATTGTATTCTTCTTCTTCTTCTTTCTCTTTCTCCTTAGTGCCTTTCAGTGTGAAGGTGCCTCTGTCCAATCAAACCAAGCCTCCAGATCCTAAGCCGGTGGGTGCCCTTATGGCGATTCAGATTTTGCCTCTCTTCTCTCCTACACTGGAGATGTAGTTAGTCCATTAAATTCTGGTTCTTCCTCTAGGACGTATACTGACTATATTGTCTGCTTAAAAACAATAGTTTAACAAAATGATGTTTTTAAAGTAAGGACTGAACTCGAGGATGAACTAAGGACTTTTTAGATTGATGCGTTTCTCCTTTCTTACAGGATAGGAAGTTTTAAATGGACAATGAAGCAATTTTATACTATTTGTATTATTACTATTATTATACTGAGCGTTTCAGATCTAATAGGACATTAGCTTCACAAAGAATCGACATCTATCCCTGTCTATCCTATGCCGTCCTCTTCCAACCATTCACCACTCTTATTCTTCTTAGGTCCTCCTGAGCGTTGTACAGCTACCTCAGCCTTGGTTTCCCTTTCCATTTCTTTCTTCTTGCCTGCCATGCATCATCTTTTTTGGGAGCCTGTCTTTCGGCATCCCTTTCCTTGCGTCCTAGCCACCACAATATCCTACCTTAGCCATAGAAACAATGTTTAGTTCACCAAAGAGTTGTTTCAGTTTCATATTTGATCTGGCTCTCCGATTCCTGTTGTTATTCACCAAACCAAAGTTCTTTTTTAGGGCCATTCTTTCTCAAAACCTCAGTTTCTCTTCTCAATCTCTTGAGTCAAAATCCAAACCTCTCTTTCATATATCAGAACCGGCCTTATTACTGTTTTTTAGATAATGATTTTGACAGATCGATAAATTTCTCGAAACCTTATTAATTTACCAAGTGCAAAAAGGCATTTGCGTTTAAATACTATAAAAAACAAAATTAATTTTAAACATAAATTAACACTTAAAAATTAACATTAATGTTACCATTATTTTTCCCTACATTTTGCAATGACATGATTAATTTTCTAAATATGTGAAGATCACCTAATGAAAAATAAAAATTCTTAACAATCTGAAAAGAGACTGTTTAATAGGTTAGGTGTTGTTTTTTTAGATATAAATGTACTTATCTTCATTTTTATTAATATGACTTTACATTTCTTCTAACTTGATGTTAACGAATTGATGAAAAACTGTCTAGTTAGTTTTTACAGCATTCATCAATTCCAATTATACCATTTATTTTATTTATAAAATAGGTGATGATAAAAATATATCTCATATCTTTATTTTTAACTATCCCAACAACTATTCAGTGCGTTTTTATTCTTGGAAACGCAAATGGAAAAACCAATGAAGTGATATCCAGAGATTTCTTTTTTTTCCCCTTTCCATAAATATTTGCTTTAGTTAAAACCATTTATTTTCTAATTTATCAAAGTTTTTTTTTTTTCATTTTATTACGTGATAATAATGATACAGTTACGGAAATTTTACTACCTATGATTCACATATATAACTCTATAAATTTAGCTATTTTAATTTAATTTAGCTATTAGTAACTAGTGATAATTTTATTAAAGTAACCAGATTATTTATTTATTATTATTTTCTTTTTCTGACGGGCAAAATAGAGAGGCCATTCAATTTCGACATCCTTCAAAAGAAAGAACGATTTTTTAATTTTAGATCACATCTTACCTACTACGCATTAATAGTTCGACTATTACTGATGTTATTTATGTCTACTTTGAGGAGAATAACTGTATATAAAAGAGTAATAATGATAAAATTTATCAAGTCTCTGCGGTTGTCCAGAGATAACGATTTCCGGCACATTACGTGTTTCATGTTATGATGACTACTGTTTCTGGAACATTGGCTGTAATGGTATCCCCTGGTGACTCTACTCCTCTTATCGTCCAAAATACCTTTGTATCGCTAGCAAATCAATTTATTACGTATTTTTCGATTTTCGGAGCTTTCAACATAATACAAATATAATAATAAATATATAAATCAACATGTTCCTATTGATCAAAACATCGTAAAGTCAACATTATAATAATGAAAAATACTACGCTTGCTTATTTGTTAGGGCTTAACGCCCTTTATTAGGAAAAGAAGGACGGGTTATCCTACATGTTAGCAACCAATTCTATTCAGAGTGGAAACGCCAAGATAAATTCTATGAGTTCAAAACAAAATAAATTCCAACGCGCCCTAATGGGATTCGGACCTTTGTGGTGGGAGCTATACGACACTTCCCCCAACGCGCTCGGCTATCACGGCCTAGACCACTACGTTAGTGAATAAAACTTTACATATGATTCATTGCTATAACTATATAATATTAGCTTATTTTAATGAAAACAATAAATTAAAAAAGAAAGCAATTGGACCTGAACATACCTACTTGAGTTGTATCCAATCATTTGATTAAGTAATTCAAATAAAACCAGTAAGAATGAGTCTGTTGCGTTCGTTTTCAGGAAAGGACTTTGTTTCACGGAAGGAAGAGCTTCGCCGAAAGTCAACATTCGAGAAGAACAAGCAACTAGTTTTGGAACATAATGAAGCAGCAGCGGGAGGAGTACACTCCTACAATCTCACTCTTAACCACCTCGCAGACGTGGACAAGAGTAGGCGTCATTTAGCAAGTAAGAATCGATAATTTAATCGATAATGATGTGATATTTTATATTGATGGTTCTTTGACTTTGGTGGTTTATTTGACTGTAGAATTAATAATGATGTGTATTGTTGGGGTTTTCGTTCAAGGAAAGATAATAAAAAAAACATTAATTTATTGTGCCGACGTTTCGGAAACAATGTGTTTCCTTGACTAGACACCCCAACTATCTACTTCATCTAAAGATATTTTATTTTACGATTAGTCGATATGATAGACGTCTAAGAAATCGGTTTTGAAAGTATCTTTTTAGAGAGCTGGTGTAAATTTCCTATTTACAGGAGGTCTCAGCGGATTATTAGGAAGCAGGCACTCGCGCAAAGAGCTCAAGCACACTCTGGAGGCTCCAGTCGACGATGTCCCTGAGGAGCTCGACTGGAGGGAGCGTGGTTTCCGGACCCGGTCTCTTGACCAGGCGGATTGTGGTTCCTGCTATGCCTTCACCGTTGCTTTGGCCTTGGAAGCCCAGGTAAGCGATTGCTCCTTTAATGTGAAGGAGATATAGTATGGTACAGTATTGAGTAACATGGTAAAAAAATATTCTTTAATCATTAATGTAAAGGTCTGTTAGTCCGTCAGGAGCATTTAATGCTTGAAGATTATTTAAGGAAGAAGAGTATGAACTGCCGCTTGAGATTCATTCTAAGGATAACCTGTCATGATCATATTTCTGACCACTACACCAAATTAAATTGGTTCTTTGTCTCCTTCCTACATTGTCAAAGCATTCAAAGGCATCAAGTGAGTTTCCGCAAAGCCAAATCCTGTCTTCCTGATGTTAACCTAACTCCTTTCAACTCAGCATCATTTAAATGATCTTTTATTACCAGAGCATTAATTTCTGGAACTCCATCCCAGCCAGCATTAGCCATCCCTCCACTCTAAATACCTATAAATCCCAAATCTTCCTTTACGTATTCAATCTAACAGTCATACAGAAAAAATATAACTCATTATGAAATGCGAATATTCACAATAAAATTTTAAATTTTGTTTTATGTGTTTATTTTGTCTAACTTATATTTTATGTCCTTAATTTCATATAGGCAGCTAGGCCACCATTATATTGTTCATTGTAATTATTCATAAAGAGAAATGGCCCAGAACAAAATCAATTTTCCTTTTATTTCAAGCTTAAAATTTCCGGGTAGCGGACTCAGCGAATGTGATTGAGTAAGAAAGGTACCTTGTATTCCACATAAAACAACGAGGGATATGTATATAGTAATGATTCAATAATTCTGAGCAACTTTTATCCTAATAACCCTATTTTCAGGAAACTTATTTGTTGTTGGGACCGTTCCTATATTTTTTTCAGATATTTTAATGGTATTTTACCAATAGTTTTCTCTTTCATTTTTTTGTTTTTTTTTTATAGTTGTAATTGATAAGTGTTGTTATCAAAATTACTGAATAAACTGAAGAAAATTTTGAATAAATAAATTTAAACCTATTTTTTAAGAGTGTTCTTATATAAAATGTTTTGAGTGCTACTGGTAAGTAGTTCTTTAAGGTAAGTATCGTCCTTAAAACAAAAAAGTGTCATTTTATACTGGGAGCATAAAATGCTCCTCTGCCACTGATCGTGTTCAACAAAATGTGACTGTCTGAGGGCTAAACATAAACTAGCATCTATAAATCAGCATTGTAAACATTTATAAAAAATCAAATATAATATTTTCCAGCCATTATCTAGTTGGTTGGAAGTCGGAATTTCAAGCTGCATTAATTTCGCTACGAACTGTTTTGAACCGAGAATGGAGACCACTCGCAATTCCTGCTTGGTTGTAGTATACAAGAACGTAAAACCTCGGTAAACAAACAATAATTCAGGAATCTATTATACTTCGGAACTTTAACAAATTATAATTACAAACGGTAATTTATTTGCCGTGTCGGTGCTATTAGCCCTTTTAAGGCGACATTATTATGCCGAATTAGCGGGGCCCAAATGTCCCATTCATCACTAGCCAAAGACAACGACCTTGCCTTCATCGTTTTCCAGCTTAAGACTGGGGACATGGTTTATGGATCTGAAAATAAATAGCTGGAGAACGTTCTAGATTACAGAGCATTATGGAGATTATTTTGGCTGCCCTGGGCTATGCCTACCAACATCCGCCTCCTCGTACATTTACATTCCACCAATAGCGACCGAAAATCAATTAGAACACTAAATAATAATGACCTTTTCAATCTCCATATGATTTATTACGGGTTTTCAAATAGCTTGTTTTGTATTTCTCGGAACGGACGGAAGCTTGGTAACCATTTCTGAAAGATTACAAATGTCTTAGTGGTTAGTTACCATTCACAATTTTGGAAGAGGGAGGGCGGGAATGTTCATTAACAATACATTTTTAAGGAATTTTCCATTAAATTCCTAATTTGGTTTAACCTAATGTACTAAATATTTTCCTAGTCTTATAGATCTGTACTTTTCCTGATTTCCCATCAAAATCTCTTCTACTACATACTTCCATATTCATCGCATTTCCTTTTTGATTCTTCCCTCTACATCTATCACAATGATCATCTAGGATAACTAGGCCTAATATATATTTCTTGAGCTCTAATATATGAACAGATAAGTTAAGTTTATACAGTTCGGTTCAGTAGTTTTACTATTGTAAACTTTATTGCGGAATGGAATAAATACTACATGTTTAAAACTATTATTATATAATAAATAAAAGTACATTTCATTATAATTTTCAAGCTCAATATAACACCGTACCATTCTAACCTCTCATGCAAATGACGCTCCTCACCTATCGGGCAATTTTCAAACTTCACTGTTAACGACATATAAGTTTTTTTTTTTTTTTATAACAAATTAATTAAAATTCAGTAGATTTTATTATTGCTAAACGTTTTTTGAACTATAAAGATTATCTTGTTAAAATTTGGAACAGATGGGTCCTGTAGTTTTTGTGGTTAGTGATCACAAACGAAAAATGGCTCGTCTTTTTTTAGTTTGCACCCGCGTGTTTCTTCGTGAGCTAATTCATGTACCTTTATTGTCGTCATTAACCCCATTTATATTATCACTATAGCATTTCAGATTATTTGATTAGCTTTAATTTAATCAAAACTTTCATTTGTTGTGTGACAGTTGGCAGAAACAATATTTGTTTATTTCAGTCATCAAGTGATTAAGTTTAGCGTGGTAATGGCAAGAACATGAATGACTATGAATAGATGCGTATATTGTCTCCTGAATTAAATTGGGTTCATTTTAATTGTCAATTTAGTGTATTATTTCCTATTAGAACTGAATTATAAGTCATTTTGCAAGAAAAGTAAGAATTGTTCTTCCTCTTTTTTCCTAGTTCTCAATAACAATGCCAACAATCGCTTGTCCTCCAATGTACTTTTTTTACTCACCTCGCATATACTTTAAAAAAAATTATATTCAAGTGATTAACAGCACTAAGCTGATATTGTCATTACCAATATCTAGGGGTCATTACTTTAAAATTTTATATTTCTCACGAGAATATGACTTTTGATCTTGATCATTTCTTTTTTTTAACAGCTAACGAACAATAGAAAATGTAGGTATTTAAAAGTTTTATGAAACTGTCGTAAACGTTATTAAAGCTTTTATACATGAAAGTGCTATCCGTGATCTGAAAATCACCCAAGAAACTATTAATCTTGGATTCAATGGCTTCAAAAGTTATTTACTGACTGACTACTGAATTTACACTATCTCTGATGAAAATAGTTGATCGAAATGATTTTGTAATGCAAATGAAAGTTTTATAGTCATAAATTCCTAAAGTATTTCTAACCTAAGTAAATAGGTTTGTATTCCTTTGTCGGCATCCCGTCAGGCTTAAGAACTGCCATCTTATCGGATAGACTGCGAGACAAGTCCTTAATCATACGACCTGATTAATATCAGAAGTTTTCGCTTATTGATTGCAATCAAAGCTTTGATAACGTTAAGTCGATTATTCATAAGATTGGCGCGGAAGTCTTCAATATGTAAATAGCAGGTGTAGGTTTAATCCTTTGGAATCAGAAACATTTTTAATAGCAATCTTTCAACGGAGTGTTGACCAACCGTTTCGAGACGACGATTATTACGCAAGAACCTTTATTTTTAATGCGTAGGGTTTAGAAGTAGGGCTGTTGCATAAGTTTTTCTCATTTTAATCAATAAAGTTGTATCAATGTACATATTTCTTGAATGTACACATTATACAGTATCATGTACTATTTTTTCAATTTTCATAGCCCCTTTTTTTTCTTTTTTTTTCTAATATTAAGTTTTACTTATTCTCTTCTTGCTGCTTCTGAGCATTTCAAGAAGTTATATATTACTTACCATAATTTTGTTTATCGATCAATATAGTTAATGATTAATTACATGATTGGGTATACCTTTTCAGCCAGTACGATTTTAATCGCGCTTTTCTTATTTTAAACTTTTTTTTTTTTTATAGCCCACTAGCAAAATGAAGTAGGTCGGCCAAAAACGTAAGATGCCTTTTGAATTCAGCACCAATTTCGTTCACAGAATTATTTATTTTAAAATTGATTGGAGTTTTTATGCCTTTTTGAAAATATAATATAATATATTTCATTTTATCTGGATTCACATCAATGTTTATTTGTGTCTTCTATTTTCTACCACACTTTTTCTAATTTGTTTTAAGTACTTGCTTACGTTTGAGCTGCTACATGTGATCACAATAGCCACTGCAAAAGCTGTTCTTTTCGTTTTTTTATTTATTTATTTTTTAAATTCCCTTATCTCCTTGTTTTGTTATGCTTAATATTTTTCCACTTTCCGCTTGAACTGTAACTAAATTACAGTTTAAGGTATTTATGAGTGATAAATTTAGATTTTAAAACTTTTTGATATATATTTATAATTAGATGATGGGTTTCATATTTTCTTTGCGTCGGCCTAACCTAAGAACTAAAACTAAAACTGAAACATGTAACATATTTCTGTCAAAGTTGGGAAACTGAACTTTCTATAATTTTATTGAACAAGTAATTTCCAGATAGTGGTTATTTTTACTGAAAGTTTAAATGTTTTAGGTTTATAATTCTTTTATGGTCGGTAATTGAAGCTATTCATTTATTGATTTTGTCTTTTTCTTTTCGAAGGTCGTTCCCTTTACAATTTTTATAATAATTCCATTTTGTAATGACTCCAACTGTTTTGTCATAGGTTTTGACAGATGAAAAAACATCGGTGTTCCATATCCCGTTGAGTAATATAAATTATTAGCTTGAGTCGTAGTGAAAGACTCCTTGACAGTAATAGGTGATATGATTTAAGGTGAGTTGATATGATTTTGTCCGTAGATTTTTAAATTAATTTAAAAATGACCCGAAAAAGCCATATATCTGTCAAAGTAAACACCAAGGTATAATAACTTATTAGAAATTTTGTTTATATGTCCATTTAATTTAAAACTGACCGGAACTTTTTTCTTTCTTTTTTTTTTTTGTTGAAAATATTGCACATTTAGTTTTATTAATATTCACATCAATATAAAGATTCTTTTAGTCGTCTACTATCTTTTGACATGCTACTTCGGCTTGACCTAAGGCGCTTGTGACATTTAGACTACTGCTTGTGACAGCTAGTCATTAGCAAAAGCGGTTACACCGCCTTTTTGGTATTTAATTTATTCCCCTTGGAATAAAATAGTTTGTTAAATAAATCATAATATGTTTGTGTTGTGTGTAGATTTTAAAACTGACTTAGACTAGGTGGTTAGAGTTTGTCTTAACTAGGTATGAATAGATATATTTCTATTATGCTCTGTTCTATACTTGGGCTTTAGGATTGGGTCCTATCCCCGCCTAAAGTCAATCACGATGAAACGTAGTGTTACGAATAAAATTATTCGGAATTGTTATCAATACAAATATTTTCTTTAAAAAATTAGAGAAGAGATATTTGCAAGAGTTAAGAGGAATTTTAGAAAATATTTACTGGTTTCTACTGATTTCCGGCCACTGCTAAAACAGATATGTAGAGTGTGACTGATAGATTTGATATTTCAGCAGACTAACATATAGGAAAACTAATTCCATTTAACTTTAGGATTGCTGCTTCAGAATCTTACGAAACTCTCGAACCCAATCTTCTCTATTAAACTAATCCGAATCGTTCCAGAACCGCTTTGATATATGGTCGCATGTTGATTGTTCTGCTACTCATCAGGTTGTGTACCATAACACGATTGATAGTTCTGAGTTCATCATTAGATCGGCTGTCACTGACTGGAACTGTTCCAGTTTGGATCTGGGACACGCACCTGAGCGTTGTGTAACGACTCGCTGCCTTGGTCGGATATCTGGACTACAATGCCTTATCTCTTCCAGGAAGCATATCGCTCTCGCACGGTTTTGTAATTCTTACGCCAATAATTTAATGTACGCATTAAGCTGTAAATATAAACATTTTAAAGAAACTTAAAAGGAGTTATCTAAGGTATAAATCCGATATCGGAATAAACTTCGTAATAACAAATTCTTGCGTAGGATCTTAATATTATTTAAATAGGAGCGGTGGATTGGTTAACTGTAGTTAAAGATGACTTTGTAGATATTTCAAGGATCACTCTAATAAGAAACATTGTTCAGTTAACAAATACTTTTTTTTATTCCTACGTTTCGGCCACATCGATGGCCCTCATAGTGAAAGTTAAAGTAAATGAAAAATTAAAGGTTCTCTTCAGCTAGTCGGCTAAAGAAAGAATAACATGGAACATTTTTTAGGGATTTGATTTTGACCGTCGCACAGTGGAACGAATGACTAATCTAGGAGGAAAAAAATCATAATCAAAATTAATGTAGCTATTGTGTTAGGTGTATAGGGGAGATGCTTATAGAATGTTAATAGAAGTTCTTTAGTTTTTAGCAGGTGGATTTCAATGTAAAACATCGATGCAAATAGAATCTGACTCGGCAGGACAAATCAGGTATTATATTTCTAATAGTTCGTAATTAATTTCTACAACAATTAGAGGAAAGTAATTTTAGAAGATATTCTTTATACATTTCTTTATAAGGTTCGTTCTCGATGACTCAAGACGTTCCCACGTTTCCAAACTTTACATTGAGTTAGGTTGTCTCTCTCCCTCTAGTTAGAGTATTGAGCCCTCTTCCTAGTACTGAATTTTCTCCATTCTTGTATTCATAATGTTTCTTTTCTTGAAACATTCCAAAAAATACTTTTTATAATTTTATGGATGCATCATACTAAAGTTCGTCATAGAATATCAGACATAAGATGTTAGCTTGAATAAACAATAATCTTACGGTAATGTTTTCATGTTTATATAGATCAATTTTTATTTCTATTTTTTTCATTACCATTTTTTCTGTTTCTACTTTACGAATATTTTGTTTTATTTTACCATGTGTTACCTATATCTGAAATAATCGTCCATTCGATTTTGGATACCAAATTTATTCCTATAGATTAACTATTTTCCTGTTATCGTATAATGATTTTTATTCACTTTTATTTATATTGTTTTATTTTAAAATCCTTAGGTCAGTTAAGACTTTATTCTATTGAAAAACTACCTTATAAAATGTCATTCTTAGTTCATATCTATATTCCTTCGCTTTATTTATTTATTTATTCCTTTATTTATTTATTTATTCCTTCGCTTGCTCCAGGTGTTCAAGGAGAACGGAACTCTTTCAGAACTATCAGAACAGCAGCTAATAGATTGTTCCGTGCTGTTTGGCAACTTGGGGTGCCGAGGTGGCTCGCTGAGGAACACCGCCAAGTATTTGCAACGCTACCACCTCTTGACGAGGGATAGGTACCCTTACAAGGGTAAACAGTCTTTGTGTATGTAAGTAAAAATTTAAGAAATTCTAATCAAGATTCTTTTCCATTTTTTTATCAGCTTAAAGAATAATATTAGAAGGAAAAGAAAGGTCAATTTTCTGTTTATTTGAATGTTGTTCCGTTTTAATTTACCCTTGATTTGACCAGGATCAAATATAAACAGACTAAACTAATCTTATTGTTTTCAGATTTAGAGAAGCTAAATTTTGGTTTTAAATATGCTGCTAAATTTCTTGATAACTATCGAAAAAAATATAATTACCGTAATGCCAACAAATAAAGTAGATCTTCACTTATTCGACACCTAAAGAAAGAAGACGTGGGACGGAATAGGCAAAATGTCGGATTAAGTGGGTATTTCAATGAAACATGTTTTTCATAGTTAAAATTGTTTTATAATTATATTAAATGTTATTTATTAGCCTTAAATAAAGAAAATAAAGATGTATGTTATAAGTATACACTAATATAATAATATGTTTGCATAGATATGTTTTAGCCAGCTATTTATAAATAGAAGCATAGACCTTTGTAACACTATATTTCGTTGGATTTATTGGAAACCAAATCGTTTATGATGAGGTACGGTTTAAACCTCGAGGCGGACTAATGGTAGGTGGATTAACGAGGTTCTACTGTAAAATGAAAATTTAAAAATTGAATGGAAACTTGGTCACCATTTCTGTTGCTGAGATTAACATATCTATAAAAAAAATAAATAAAAAATAATATAAAAATTTAGGGAAAGAATGTTGAAAATTTTTCGATTTAACTTAACAAAGATATAAAAAACAAGAAATTTAATCGATGTTCTAGACTTGTATTTGCAATTGAAAAACATCGTTTTAATTATTTTAGTACCCCCTATTATTATTTTTTGTTATCTCTGAAATTATATTTTCTCTTAACTCCTAGATTGTATGGAGCATGGACTAGCATGGGTCTCTATTGCACATGGTTATACCCTCACTTCTTCCACTGTAACATAACGGATAACATTCAGTCATTCATGTACTAACACTCATTTAGCCGGCCTAAAATTAAAAAGCCATGGGTTCTTACGGGACACAAGGATAAAGCAATCGTTTTATTTTCCCTTAACTACCTTTTAACTCCAAATATGAATGATGTAAATATAAAATTGTCTTTGACCTATTGAAATTCTTTCTAAAAAACAAAACAAATTGCATTAAAATAAAGCTGCTACACATGTTGAACAAAATAACAAATTCAACAAAAAAACAGACGGAAAGTCACGATAAAATATGAAAATAAGATAGTTTTCTAGTTTTTATTACGTTAGCATGGTTGTAACAGGTTGAACTAATTCCTATGTATTTGGAATAGTGACAATACCTTTCGAAGAAATGATTACATGTTTGGCATTTGTTAAATATTGTCGTGATTTGTTGGTTAATCATGTTGTTCGTATATTTCCATTTTTCCGTGTCACGATAACGAGCATTAGGCTATAATCAGTTTTCGAAATCTATGATTCTGTTTTGGTAGTAATTGATAAATTACAGGTTTGAAAATGACCCCATGATTTGTGACGAACGGGATAGGACCCAACGGGTAGGCATTGACCAGGTGGTCTTGTCAAACGGCTCTGACGGAAACGATTATTCCATCATTGTGAATAATGATCGCACCAAATGAAGTTATAATAATTATTTACAACATACGAAGAAACTTCTTGGAATATTATTATATAGGCCATGGTCTTTGTTTAATTTATAGTGAAGCTTTGATAGTCCAATAATAAATACAACAGCGCTATAAAAGAGTTTTTGTTCTAAACTGATTTATATTCCAAGTTACATTCAGATTCCATTTTAAAGTATTATAATTAATATACAGGATCTTAGTGAATCATCATGCTTAAATCACCTCTCTAGGTATTAAACTGCTAATATTTGAGGGATTTTTTTTTATTTTATTTTATTTTTTTTTATGGATGTCTTTATGTAAAAGTCCTCTTCTAAACCAAAATGCTTGTTTACCTCAGCATGTCACTACTACGATATATTTCAGGTTGTGTTAAGATGTCAAAGCCTGATTTTTACCTAATTTCGTTGTATTAGTCAAATGGCCATAAACATTGACAAAGTCTTGGGTGATGTGATGGAACTGTGAGTTTAGGGTACTGTTCAACAATGTTTTTCACGGAGGAAGATTTCGGTCTTGAAGTCAAGGAAGCTTGTGGAAGTACTCCGTCCTTTGATGAAGATGTTTTGACAGTTTTTGTTAAAGAAAACTACTGATCAATTGCTCGATAACATAGAAAGAATCTCAGTATCGCTGACCTTTCTAAAGCAATTAGAAAGGTATAAAAAAACATGAATTTTAAAGAATATTCTGTTTCACGTTCCTATGTTCACGTGTCACCAAAACTGTTTGAGCTTGGTTGTGATACTCTGTCCTATCCAACGAGAGTTGTAGACGCTTATACAACACAAAAGGTCCTTAATGTTCAACATATTCTATCGAATGTGTTAATATTGTGTATATTATTAGTCGAATATATATATATATATATATATATATATATATATATATATATATATATATATATATATATATATATATATATATTAATATATAGTATTTTTTTTTGTACGTTTATGTTTATTTTTTAATTTCAATTTCATCTGTGCATTCTAAAATTTATCAATCACATTAAAAATAAATTTACAGTCCAGTCAGAAAATAAAATGACCTTTTTAGTCTTAAATAAGTCTAGTGAGATAATGATATTTTTATTGAGTCATTAGCTATTTTCTACCATCTAAATGACAAAGCACTTCATATTTTCTTCTGAGTAAATCAAATACATAAATCCATATATCTTCCTACAGTTAATCCTTTAATTTTCATCGAGTGGCTGGAACTATTTCTTCTGTATTTATTATAGTAGAAATTCATTGACTATAATATGTATTATTATATTGCAACCAGAACTCCTTCCCTATAAGCCATGAATAACATACACAAAATATCCCATTTAATATAACTGAATATCTTTTTTCTAGGCCTGAAGCACTTTACAACAAAGATGGAGTCAGAGTCCAGACTTGGGGAGTACTGCCCTACGGCGATGAAGAGGCACTGAAGAAGGCAGTAGCTACCGTTGGCCCAGTGGCTGTGTCCGTCAACGCTAATCCCGACACGTTCCAACTCTACCACTCCGGAGTTTACGACGATAAGACATGCGATGAGAGTACTCTCAACCACGCTATGCTCGTGGTTGGCTACACCAAGAACAGCTGGATTCTCCAGAACTGGTGGACTTCCAGCTGGGGCCAGGGTGGATTTATGCACCTGAAGCGTGGTCACAACAGGTGTGGTGTCGCGTCTTATGCCGTTTATCTGAAAATTCATTGACAATATTTGAATATTTAAAAGACTGCGCTAAAGACAAGTACAGTGAAACTGCAATTATACAGATTAATTGGAGCCGAAAATGAAGCCAATACCCGAAAATCTCGATAATCAGGTTTACTATTCAATTAGGGTATTGAAATGAAAGACACAGGCATTTGTAATGTTTTAACTATGCACTTTTTTAAATAATAAAATGTGTGGCTGCTTATAAAATTATATTTATGAAACAACGAAGTTTAGTTAACGTGTAGAAAATCGTGGATGTTTCAACACCGAACTCATCCACCAATTTTTTCTATATTCGCCTTTCCTAAAACGATTTACAATGGACAGTTTTTCGGATACGATTAATAAATCACGTTTTAGGTGTCAAAACTATTTAAGTTATAGGGCTCAGATTGAGAAAACCCCGTGTAAAATGGATGTGTTATATTTCTAAAATTCCCAAAGTATGTTTAGGTTGACTATTATGAGGTTTGTAGGCTAAATCCTAATTGCAAACCTAATTCTGAGACGCAGTTTTGGCAGCTGCCGCTTGGTATATTTAATTTTATTTTTTTTATTCTGTCATGAAAACAAGTCAGACGCAAACTAGGAACTGTGGCCTACAATAACCGTTGATAAACTATTAAAAAAATATTGTATGTAATAAAAATATATATATATTTTTTCTTCAAATCAATTCGGATAATCGGATATCCGGATAATTGGAGCTTCACTGTACTATGTCCACATACAACAAACTAATGCTGATAAGATCAGTTTGTATAATATGTTTCTTTCAAAGAAATCATTATAATATTTATAATTATTTAAAAGCAAATTAATGAATTACCTCTTTAGTTATAATGTATAAATGTAAATAAAGGTAAAAAAAAATAATAATTTAAATGTTTTTTGTAATATTTTCAAATAAATTATCATGAATAATAAGTTTTTTCTTCATAGGCTAATCTTCCATAATTGACTGTTGTACTGTAAAGATACAAAATCCTCACATAACATTGCAGTGTTTAAACAACACTTTTTAAAAACTTTGTGAATAATTATCATAAATATTAAATACTTAGGCTTTCAGTAAGTAGGTATCAAAAATTGCTTTGGATAAAATTTAGTGAAACTGAAATTAAATGAGAATAAAAACTGAAGATTCAGAGAAAATAAGATACTGGTTATAGAAGAGAATCAAGTAGGGATTAAATAAGTAGTTATATTTGGTTTTATTATTATTATTATAATTCTTTAAAATGTATATATGAATTAGCCTAGGTTAATTCTACAGATATTTATACAATATTTTTTATATTTGTGTGTCATGTCTTTTTCATAATTTTTTTCAAACAATTTTTACATGTTTTAATTTTGTCCTGAAGAGTATGTTTTCTTTGGAAGACCTAGTACTTAGCTATAGAAAAAAAATATATACATACAAACATAATATTATTATTTATTTTTATATTAATATACTTTTATAATATTTAAATACTGCTGTAAGATTAAGATTATAGAACATAAAAAATTCTAAGTAGTCATTGTGCAATAATAATAATAATAAAATATAGCTTCCTGATAAGACTGGGTCTGAAAAGATTGGATCACGATTGGAACTATAAAACAAAATAAATTCTTAGAGTTGGAATGAGATTATAGAAGAAGATAGGATGATTATGGCATTTCCTCTTTGAATGTAAATTGAAGCTAAATTTTATATTAGTTACTGAAACTCTTTTTACGAGTTTTCATTAGTAATGTAAGCAACCGAAAGAGTATATATAGAAATTATAACTATTTTGTAACATTCAACCAGATCTTCCCTTATTTACATTTATAGATTTAAGCAATTGATGCAAACTGAGAATATCATAGATTTCATTAGAATTCAAATTGACATATTTATTTTTTGATATACAAATCGAACCCATGCTCTACCCCATCAAAATAACACTCTAATCAATACAATCCAAGTTAAAACTAGATTTGAATGAGCTATCGATAAATGAAAATGAAATGAAATGAAAAAATAGACTTTATTCTGGGCCTTAGTGTACCCTAAGAATAAAAATAATGCACAGTTAAAAGTACAATTATCTGGCCTATTATTTACAAATTAAATGTTTCAGTAATTACAGCATACATTTTTTACAGGGAAAAAAATTAAATTAAATTAAAAAAAAAATTATATATATATATGAAATAATAATTACAACATAAAATACAATCGTACATATATGAACATATAAAAGAAAGAAAGAGAAAAAAAAAGTAATTCTAATTATTTATTTGATTATTGACATATTTGCGGAAGATTGATTGTGTAAAAGGTACAGAAATAAATTGTTAAAGGAAGTTATGGAAGCTGCTTTACGAATAGAAGAGTGTAGGAAATTACAGAAGGAGGTAGCACAGAATATTGGCAAGTAACGTGTGACCGCCTGGGGATCCCGAAGATAAATCTAATGTAACAGTGTGTGAGTTACAAGCCCATTTTCTTTCTTTAATAATAAACAAGCCTTTTAACACCTTTCAAGATCACAATGATTAACTTTCTTCCTATAGTATATATAATTAGAAATAGTAGAAATTATATGTATGTATTGTGTTATTTAGTAAAATTTATGAAAGTCCCATATGTTAAAGACAATTTAATTTTTATTGACAATTTATATTGATTAATAAATAGATTTTTTTTACAATATAATTAGGTTTGTTTATGCCATATTCCATGAGTAATTAACAAAAAAAGAATACTTGAAATGCTAACGATTTAGGTGCCAAACTTGATCGGATGACCCTTACAGCTGACAGTTGCCGATTCATTCATCATTCGCTGCAATACTAAATAGTTAGGGTGTAGCATTTGAAATCGTTCAAGGACTCTGAGAATTACTCAGGTTTTAATGGCTGCATGCAATATGTATTGCGGTACACGCTTTGAGATAAAGTAATTAAAATTTTCATTAAGAAGTAATGTCCCATAAAATATTGGTCTATGTAATATACATAAAATATAAATATAAATGAGGGCATTAAAAGCCTTCAATGAATCTAGAATATGAAAATGGAAAGGAGCTGTTAGGCAGTTCCATAAATTATCGCAGTTAAAACGCCGTAATTAAATAGCACGTGATGAGTGTACGGGAATACACGGTTCAGAGCTCTGTTTTTTAAAATCTTACAAGCATAAGAATTACTTTTTAAAATAAGAATTTTATTCCAACTAGTTCAAGGTGGTAAAATTCAGATAGTTTGGACCAAAACATCTCATTGTCTGATTATATACCGTATTATTATCATAAATGGTATCCCCACTATTAATATCTTCGTTTAAATACGGAAAGGTATATCTCATGTTATTGCTCTAATTTTACAAAATATTTAAGGGTATCTTCTGATTAGTTGAACATAAAACATATATGTTTGTATGCTGTTACAGTTTCTTAGCATGATCGGGAAGGCTGATACTTATAGAACTAAAAAGTAAATTTTGTTTATTTTTAAAGGTATTTATTTATAATATAGATTTCATGCTTCTTATGTTTGTTCCCTTATAGTTTAAATGACATTATTTATAGGGATAGATAGAGTCGAGAGACTATCTCCAACATCTCGATATATATGTTAGACAATGACCAAAAGGACCAAAATCCAAAGGATTAAACCGGAAGAATGATTGCCCTCCCAAAAAACGTAATAATTGATTAAAAAAATTACAGAATTTCTTTCCATCATCAAAAATCGTTAATTCTGGTGGATCTAAAAATGGTATTTTTACTGTCCGTAAAAAGAATTAAAAGGGGAAGAGAGCTTGCCCTTTTTTTTTTTTTTTTTTTTTTTTTAATCTATTTATTGAAATTTACTACTGTACAAATATATACATCAAATAACTGTGTAAATAACGATTACAATAACATCTCAAAACATGAAAAGAACTACTCATCAGTAGCTCTTCAATAAAAATTCTACACTAGAAGATCTCTATGCGATCTTCTTTTCAGACACCTCGGAGGATTATCGGGAGAGAAGTAGGAAGCAAGTTGAGAAACTAGTGGATTTGATTAGTTATAGAGCTTACTATGAAAGGATAGGTATCTGGTTAGGGCTATATCAGCAACATATGGAACATTAAGATATTTATGGATAAGTTTATTGGGAAAAAGTAAGAAGCATTGAGGATTGTTTTGAAGGATTTTGGATTTTAATGATTGTATACGATATGAATTGGCTTGTTTCGTGGAGCCCTAAAGCTCACTTTGAAAACTAAAAACAATTTAACTAATATTCAGAAGGACGCATATTAATTTGTCTGGAACGAGTAGCCAAAGATATCCTTCGGCTGTCAAATCCAGAGGATTTTTTATGCCATTTAATCCTTTTCATAGAACATTTTAGGATACATTTTTCAGATCTGGCAGGATTTAACGATTTTTACCGTTTGTAGGATAGTCTGTCATTGTTTCCCTTTGGAAAACTGGTGACTGCATTACTCCTAAAGCTACTAAGGATATCCATATCTGCCCAGGGTCAAGGGATTTTTACGGTCGAAGGACCTCATTGGTTAATTCTTTCCAACAAATTAGTTTTCGTCCTTTTGAAAATTGATTATATATTATCATTTTTTAAATGACACTCTCTCTTCCCGTTTAATCCTTTTAACAGGACACTTACGGATACTGTTTTGAGATATTTCAGGAAATAACGATTTTGGATGGCAAAAGTATATTTCACCACTGTTGTCCTTTTGGGAATGCAGTTTAAATGAAACAAAAATAATAATATCAAAAAAATTATCGATCAGTTTCCTAATATATATTTTTAAATTTAATATTATAATATTGCGAAAATATGACTTCATTTACCACACTTGAACCGTGTTAATAAATGACTGGCAGCCCGTATTCTGCACAAGACCCTTAGCTTGTTGAGTTAATATAATAATCAATAGTTTCATTCAAATGATGTTTAATAATTGTTAAATCATTATTATTCTTAAATGATGTTTTTAAGAATGAAAAGTAGAAAATATTTTTTTAACAGTGGAGGAAAAACTGTAGGTTGCAAGGGCTTCCATCTATTTTAACCCAACCTGGATATATAAATTTCATAGTTCATACCTAGTGAAGTCTACCTCAAAAACTTTATAAAAAAAAAAAAAAAAAAAAAAAAAAAAAAAAAAAAGCATTTGTAAATAATTATTAGCGATACTATTGTTTAAATAGGGACAGATTGAAGAGTATCAAAGCCTATTTTTCGCTAAACTCGGTTGGATAAGAAAATGCCCACATTTATATGCAATAGGTTATTTTATTTATTTATTTTTTTTATTGAGAAAGTATTACAATCTGCCTCAATGTGGGTAATAAGTAATATGGAGGACTAAATAAATCCATTCACACACTATACACAATAAGAAATAAATACAAAGAATAGTTAAAAAATAAAATGAAATAATGAGAAGAAAATAAACAAAGTACCTCAAACTATACAATACATAAAGCTAAGAAAAAAAATCTATAAAATAAGTAACAAGCAATAATTTAAATGCAGGTAAAAATACTATTTTCAAAAAATCTGTTCGAATGTTACAGCAGATTGAATGTGAGTAATTCTGTTATTTTAAATTTCTAGGCATGATTAAATTTAAAACTGAAATGATTTTAGTTTAATATGCTTTGTAAAATTTTTGAATAGACTAATTAGATTTATGATCTTTTTTAAACGTCATTCGTGAATAGGAATGGGTTACAGTAATGATCTGGTTTACTCTTTTCCTTGTAATTGATGTGTGCGTGTATGATATCCGATTTTTTATTTGGAGATAAGGATTGGCTGTGGAGATGAAGAGAGTTAAGATGAGTGTGAAGAATCATTACCTCTGCTTTGTACCGTGAAATCATTCAAAATTTAAAGTATGTCATTAATCATAGTCATTATCATTCAAAATTTAAATTATTTCATTAATCATAGTCATGATGGCGATTAAAATAGAAATTTAATTATTTTGCTCAAGTTTCGCTTAAATTGCTATTATATCGTGCTTAAATACGAATTCCGAAATAAAAATATTATCATTATTTTTATTTTATTTTCTTATTATAGAAATTTCTTTATTGTTAGTTCCCTTGTATAGAAAGGGAATACGAGAATCGTATATATGGGTCACATTCCATATAAAAAAAATTCCATAAATATAAAAATACTAGGAATTTATTCACATTACAATCAAATCAAGCTACTTATAACAATAATAGAAAAAATAAATAAGATCTACTTGAAATTAATATATCGCACATGTATTTGAAAAGTTGCACAAAGCAAAAAACCTGCATTAAAAAATTAAAATTCTTAGTCTTCTATGAAATATCGAATATATATGTTCCAATATTGTCTTTTTATCTCCACCACATGTGAGATATATCAGGTGGGATTTGAAGTTAATTCGATACACTTTTGACATTTCATGCAAGAATATTGAACTTAAACGTAATTATAAATAAAAAAAACAAACATATCTTCGAGTTGTTCACTTTAGAAATACATGTGCGATATATAGGATTGATAAATAAAATTTAATTTTTCTTACTAACTATAAACGAAGGCTTTCCAACACTCTTTCAACCTAGAATAAGCAGACTCCCTTCTATGGTAGATCCTTAAGTGCTAGTCAAAATTGATTTAACTGATAAAACTAGTGATATTGTTATTGCATTTGTTTTATAAGTAGTTTTCTGATAAAGGTAAATTATACCTATTCATGAATATTGGCCAAGTTCAATTTAATAAAATGCTGGTAGTAGTACTAATGATTACTCAAACAAATATTACCCGTCAGAAATTTAAAAAGTACCGTTCTTTTTATAGCAGAAAATATCCGCCAAGGCTTAATTAACCTGTTTTTGTATTGTATATGCAATCTCTTTGACTGTATTTCAGGGTTAATATCTATGTTTATTCTTATTTTTTATTATTTAATTCCGATAATCAATGTTCAAACTTGCTGTTGAACTAAGGGGCTACTTATAAATTAATGACATAAGTTGGAAGAATTATGGCAGATTTTATGAAAGCATGGAGAACGAATTAATAAAAAAAAAATAAAGAAATAAAAACCTTCTATTTTCCCGGGTCTTTTCATTGTTCAATCAAATTTATAAATTGACTGATTATCATCAGTTGAACTACCTCAAAGGAAATTAACAGTGAGAACCCATATTTTTTTATTTGACTTACTTAGGTTATATGTTATGTGAATCAGTTCGGTTGCAACAGCCCCATTCTCTAATTTTATTTGTGAAAAACATGACGTAACAACAGTATACTATATTTTATTTTATATTACCAAAGAAGATTTAAGTATATAAGGAATATTAATCAGCAGTGTTATCTCCCATTTATAATTTTATTTAAACAATTATGTTATATAATTCTTTATTTGGACGACGTTTCATGGCCTATACCGCATTTTCAAGCCCTAAAAACATAAAAACACTTATGGATAATATATGAAAATTAGCTATGACAATTTTTACTCTACTTTAATTGCAATGTACAATATATACAAATAAATTACCATTCTGTGTAACGCAAATCACTCTGACATAGAATATAAATAAAGTCTCGTCACTTGTTTACAACATCCTATTAACATCATATCTGCAATAATTTCAAAACATTCTAATGTACATATCACTACTTTAGTTTTTTTAAATTTATTATTATTTTTACCGTCACTCGAATTAGTTATAATTTACTTTATTGATAAAAATCTAAAATTATTTCTTAAAGGATCACATTCTACTTCAGTTTCTACTTATCCATTTTGATAACTGACTGCATATAGGTTCAAAGGTTGAATTAAAAAATATTTAGTTTGTTTATCGATATTCCATTAATCCCTGTAGAACAGATCCGCTACCTAGGAATCCACTTGGATAAACGTCTTCCTTGGAATCCACACACAAGACTAAAACGACAAGAAACTGCTCGTCGTTACATACTAATTTACCATTTACTAGACAAACAATCAAAGCTCCCAATTAATTGCAAAAGACTCATTTACATGACTGTGATTAGACCTATTTGGACGTTCGGAGTTGAGCTTTGGGGTCCACTAAACCATCCAATACTTGCAATCCAAAATCCTCAATGCTCATTACTTTGTTACCAATAAACTTATCCATAAAGATCTTAATGTTCCTTATGTTGCTGATTTAGCCCAGACCAGATACCTATCCTTCTATAGTAAGCTCCATAACCACTCCAATCCACTAGTCTCCCAACTTGCTTCCCACTCCATCCTCGATTATCCTCTGAGGTGTCTGAGAAGGAGATGGCCTAGGGACCTTTTAGTGTAGAAGTGCTATTATTGAGTAGGTCTTCACAAGTTGTTTACATGCCATTGTATGCACTATCAACATATTTACTTGATGTATATGTTTTTGTACAGTTATAAATATCAATAAATTAAAAAAAAAAAAACAAGATAAAAAAGCTTGTTTATCAACAGTGCATAATGGGCTCCCACTTATTGTCCTTTTTAAAATTCACTGTTTTGTCTATATTTTTGTTATAAAAATATAATCTAATATTTTTCTTCCTTTACTGTATTTTTCATAAAATAATATATTGGATTTATTAAAATTGAATTGGTGATTATTATTTATTGAAATTGAAACTGATTAATATTTCTTTTATTATTAACAGCGGGATAATGTTCCAACATCCTATTCGTGGCTTTAGAGACAGCTATCTTATGGTACAATGTTTATACTTTGTTGATATCAATTAAAAAAAAAAAAGAAACCGATACCGGCAATCCGAACAGTTGAGGCATACAAAGAATATCATTAGGTGTCATCAGAATAACAGAAAAGTAATACATGTAATAAATAAAAAGATCTCAGCGCGTTCAGTACTGAAGGTCGTGGGTTAGAATCCTACCTGGGTGGGTTAAAATTTATTTTAGAGTGGACCCACAAAATGAATCTTGACCTTTCCATTTATAATTCTGGCAATAATAGGTTGTTAACCTGTAGGATAACCCTTCATTCCTGCCCTAGTTGGAGTACATAAGGACGTTAAGTATCAAAAAAAAAAAAAAAAAAAAAAAAAATTAAAAATGTAAGGCCTTTTTAAGTCAAATTTTGACTACTAAATAACTAATTAATGATGTTTGATTATTACTCCATAAATTACAGAATAACGATCCTACTTATAGTAATGAGGTAGTAATTAAAATAAATCTTTTCGTGCTACCTAAACAGGTATTGACCTAATTACACTTTCCTGTTGAGGAAATATAGCGGTGAACAAGGCTAAAAGTAAGAAAAAAAAATGGATCCATAATACGACAGTTTTTTCAAGTCAACCATCGAGACCTTTAATTATGGATAATGTTAGTGGTTTAATAAAAGGCTATAATTGCAACCGAATTGAATGGCTGAGGTCGACTGGGATATGTCTCGCATAATGGAAACCAAATTGCGGAATTGGTGCACTAATTTCCTAAGGGAAAGTAAGGAATTCTCAACATAGGCTGTTTGTTTTGTGTCCTTGGGCCTTTCTGTGCCAGCCGAATAGTGAGCGGCGTCTGGCTCTCTGTTATGGAAAATTTTCTTTTTGGAACTGGTTAAAAAGACAAAAAAATTTATAGATTATGGAATTATAGATACTAACTCTATTAGATTTCCTGATATATTTTCAAAGTATTAAATATTTTTTTCTGAAAAGACTTATGCTTAGGACAGATGGATATGCATTGCTATTGTAAATGTTTTTGAGTACTATATTCTCAGGAGTCATACATAACTGTAATGCATATTTAATTAATGAACAATCCAGTAGTCTCTCACCCTTCAAATTCTATATACAGGATTTCGTAATTCCCAGTAGGATTTTTATAGTGAAGTAAGCAGTTCAGTACCATTCAGCTAACATCTTTGGTCAATATCGCTAATATCCTCTTTTCACTTTTAGTTATTTAGTTTGTTTTCCACTGTTGCCGGAAAAAGATCTATTAGGATCAATGCGAATATTGACGCAATAATTTTTATTCTACCACCATTCCATCATGAATCATAGGCGCACATTCGATTTAGAAAATACTGATGATATTCAAATGATTATTATTGGTAATACGGGGTATAATAGTGATGTCGGAAATTCCGATGAAAGTGAAACAGATTCTGAAAGTAAAACAGAAGTTGTTAAAAATGGAGCATTCTAATACGGAACACGAAGATGATATATCTAGCTGATGAGGAATGCATTACGGACAATTCATCTGTTGTTAACAGTTCTTCTTATTTATGCAGGCATGGTTATATAATTGTTATTTGTTAGCAATAACAATTTAATACATTTTCAGGTATAAATAAAGCAGAATCGAGAATAAAGGCATTTCAAAAAATTTAAGAACCAGCGCACATAATATATTTGTACTAACAAAAAAATAAAAAAACAGATTATTGGGAATATTGTGCCAATAACCAAATAATTGATCTTATAGTAAAAAGTACAAATAGTTACAAGCGTGAGAGCGAAATTTTGCAGCAAAGATGCAAAATGAGCAAATAAGTGTGAATTAAAAGCATTTATGGGGCTTTTGTAACTGGATCGTGTTTTTAGGATTAATCGCCAAATTCCTTCAAGATCTCTGGGAAACTGATTGAATTAAACTGTTGAAATTTTCGGTCAGGGAAGTTGTGACCTAGATGAAAACGAAGATTGACAAACTGTTTTTGTGTATATTTTAAAATGTATTTATGTTTAGAACGTTCAAAAATTGACTCTGAATCGAAACTTCATAATTAAAATTAGTGAGGCAGATGTTAAATAATAGTTAAAGTCTATAATACACATAAATATTAATTTAATTGACGTGAGCTTTTACGTGAATTCCTTTAGAAATCTTATAAATCGATTGATTATCATCAGTTGGACTACCTCAAAGGAAATGAACAGTGAGAACCCATATTTTTTTATTTGACTTACTTAGGTTATATGTTATGTGAATCAGTTCGGTTTCAACAGCCCCATTCTCTAATACTACTTGTGAAAAATACGACGTAACAGCAGTATATTATATTTTATTTTATATTACCAAAGGAGATTTAAGTATATAAGGAATATTAATCAGCAATGTTATCTCCCATTTATAATTTTATTTAAACAATTATGTTATATAATTCTTTATTTGGACGACGTTTCATGGCCTATACCGCATTTTCAAGCCCTAAAAACATGAAAACACTTATGGATAATATATGAAAATTAGCTATGACAATTTTTACTCTACTTTAATTGCAATGTACAATATATACAAATAAATTACCATTCTGTGTTACCTCAAATCACTCTGACATAGAATATAAATATTTACGACTGAAAAGTCTCGTCACTTGTTAACAACATCCTATTAACATTATATCTGCAATAATTTCAAAACATTCTTATGTACATATCACTACTTTAGTTTTGTAAAATTTATTATTATTTTTACCGTAACTCAAATTAGTTATAATTACTTTATTGATAAAGATCTAAAATTATTTCTTAAAGGATCACATTCCACTTTAGTTTCTACTTATCCATTTTGATAACTGACTGCATATAGGTCCAAAGGTTGAATTAAAAAATATTTAGTTTGTTTATCCGCTACCTAGGACTCCACTTGGACAAACGTCTTACTTGGAATCTACATACAATACTAAAACGACAAGAAACTGTTCGTCGTAACAGACTACTTCACCATTTACTAGACAAACGATCAAAGCTTCCACTTAATTATAAAAGACTCATTTACATGACCGTGATGAGATCTATTTGGACGTACGGAGTTGAGCTTTGGTGCTCCACTAAACCATCCAATTCATGGATGTAAGTGGGGAGAAGTGTATTCCGCCTGGGAGCTGGGACAAGCCAGCTTTGAGTAGTGACACCGAATCAAGAAATATGTTTTCGGATGACTGTCCCTTGAATGTGTGAGAAACAGAGCGAGCGATACACTACTGCCACTTATATAAGGCAATTATGGGGCGGGAATTTCGGCTAGTGAATGTCACCAGAAGCTAGGAAGTGGGGGCTTATCATATAACAAGCCAAACATATCTCTTACGTATAATTTTATGTTGTGTAATCTTTCATTATATCTCGGTCAGAGTTTTATATTAGATCATAAATATACATCTTGATATTTTAGTTACAAAAGCGGAAGCCGATGATGATATATCTATAATTATTATACAAAATGATATCGTACTGAAAAATGTATGTAGATGATAAGAAATCTGCTTGAAAAATGAAATTATATCTGAGTATATTACCATCGTTCAATAATATATTTTAAATATTGAGATTCAACAATCAGATAGGATTCCGAATGTATAAAACAACTTAATAATTTGTATTTATTATTTTTTATTTTTTTGTTTCTTTGGGAGAAAAGTCACTCACCTATCCTATCCATTTTGTAACGAAGTTTGTATGTAGTATTTAATTGTTTTCATTTACAAGAATGCGTATAAATAAAACAAATAAGTGGGTTTAGTAAGCAGTATTAGTTAAGTTAATAAAAATTCTTATTACTGTTAGTGCCCTATTTGTATTTTCAATTATTATTAGTTTTATAGTTCAAATCAAAATTGTAAAATAAACTTGATTTTAGAATGAAATACTCCTAGAATAATGGCTATGTGTTTTTATATTAGATTCATAAAAACAATGAACTTAACAAAGTAATTGTACCATGCAATACAAAAATATAATAAAATAATATATACATACTACAAAAGACATTGAGCAATCTAACATTATAAATTATAATAAAATAAAATAAAAGAATAATAATTAATATTAAAATTATAAATAATGTACAAAATAAGGTTATATTTAATAAATTTTAACAAAACATTAAATAAAAATGAAAGGTTACTTCTCAAACATTGTGTGATGAGGAAAACAAATGAAATTTATAATGTAAATAAAAAATTTACTAAAAAATAACAGATATATTTTTTTTTAAGAATTGACATGACGGAAGGAATTAGGATTAAAAGTGATTTATCATATGCTACAGTTCTGTGGGTTGGACTGGTTTACACTAATGAAATTCATATTAACTACACGAATTGTTAGCTGCTTAATTATATAGTGTAATCCGATTGATATAGTTGCCGAAATGAATATAAAATAAGGATATTAATAATTTTATCATTTCATGATAATAATTCCAATAATAATAAAAAGTGTTTAGACGCAGCTGACATCCCAACTACTTACGCTGATGACACATGTGTGTTATCAGTAAACTATGATCCCTTCATTGCCTCTCAAACACTCCAATCCCATATCCTAAGCCTCAAGAATGGTGTCAAAAATGAAGAATCAAAATATATCCAAAAAAATCTCCCCTAATAACCTTTACCCTTCGTCGTAAACCTACGACTTCCTGTCCTACAGTATCCTTTAATATTCTACTAATCCCTGTTGAACAGATCTGCTACCTAAGACCACTTGGACAAACGTCTTACTTGGAATCCCCATACAAGACTAAAAAAGACAAGAAACTGCTCGTCGTTACAGATTACTTCAACATTTATTAGACAAACAATCAAAGCTCCCAATTAATTACAAAAAACTAAGATACATGCCTGTGATTAGACCTATCTGGACGTACGGAGTTGAGCTTTGGGACTCCACTAAACCATCCAATTCATCTCGTATCCAATCCTTTATTAAAATGCTACTGATGAGTAGTTATTTTTATGTTCTGTCACTTTATTGTAATAGTTAACAGCAAATTTACTTGTAGTATATATTTGTAAAGTTGTAAATTTCAATAAATTATTATAATAATAAAAAAAGGTGTTTAGACATTAACTAATTCAATGTTAATTTACTAAATTTATTTATTTTTATAAAAATAATCTTAACTTTTCAACTCACTTGTTTGTATGACAAGAAAAGAAAGTGAAAAAACCTTCAAATATGTTTTATGATAAGGTATAACATATTTTTAATACTATAATAGTTCTATTATTACTAGTAGTTGGTGTAATTGACATCGGCTGCAGACTCTATTCATTAAAAGTTATATAATAACAGAACCTTGAAATGTGTTGATTGGCCGACAACCCTAAACCCAACTCTATGTCTTGTGTAATCTATCCGTTTGACCTGTTTGTCGAATCGACCTCAGGTAACTATTTTCCATTAACGCTATCGGGATAACTATTAATACAGGATTCCAGAAATAGCAGCCGGTGGACTATTGCTTGTGATTTAGTAGATAAAATTTTAGAGCAAGAGAATGTAGGTTTATTTGTTATTAGGTAGTCTTGTGAAACGTGTTTCTCGCCACACCGCCCAACTTTAAATAACCTCATTGGGAATTTATAAGTCTATATTCTGCCTCTTTTAACCCTGCAGTTAACACCCTCGACTTTGTCCTTGCTAGTAACACACACTCTCAGGCGTATATAAAAAAAAAAACTACATGGCTTATGTCTAATCCCTATTTCTTTGTAAATACCAATATCTCTTGACATTTTTATTTTCAAATGGAAATGCAATGAAAAAATAAAATAATAGAACCAAAAGTTACAAGTTATACTTTTTTTTTTTAATTTTTATATGTTGTAATATAAGAAGCTAGAAAGTTTCTAATAACTGATAAATATTGTCAATATTCGTTATATATCAAAAATCAAGAGTTTGGTGGGTGAAGTGTTATGTCAATTTTTTTAAAAATACAATCCAGTTTATTGGATGAAGAATTATTGTGCAGAACAGCTATGTAGCTAAATCTGAATATTTAAACACAACTAGAAAAATAAATATGAAAAAAATTAAGGGCTATTAATCATTTTTCTTTTATGGAAAAATTTAAAAAAATAAAAATAAAATAAATACTGAAAAATTGTGTATTGTTACATAATCCCTTCATCCCTTTAATTAGTGATTTTAGAAATTACTTTAAGTAAGCATACTAATTATGTTAGGAAACTATTCAAACATTAATTTCAATAAGCCTATGAATTTTTTATACATATGTAAATTTAACTAAAACCTACTTTTTTTATACTGAGTCATTTTTTATACTTAAGCAATAAAATTTCCGAAGTAGCAATTTTAAAAGTTTTAAAATGTATGATAGTACGTCATAGTATGATATAGTACCCCATTATGTCATTATACATGTAAATATAACAAATTAATACATAAATATAAAATCTAACCTACAGAAAAAACCAAAAACCTAAATTATGATTTTCTTTCACTGAATAATCAAAATTGTATGTTTGTCGCTTAGAACGTTTTTGGCGGATCCATTGAATTTTAGATAGTGTTTTTCCAACATTTTGAATTGGTTTATTTTTCCTAACCGTAAAATCTTTCCTTACAATTGATTTCATCTTCATCCAGTAGTATTTTCTTTGAGCCCTTGTTTTCAGTGAACAAGAATTTTATTTTATTTTCGTTCTTCTATAATTTTTGTATTACCTTTTCTTTAACCCTCCGAGGCTTGCGGGTATCTCTCATCTACATGTTGAATTTGAAAACAGCGATTGTGTTGGGAAAAACGGCATTATTTTTTTATGTCTTCTTTTTCTTAGTTTAATTCCTTCTTCTTTGTCGAACCTGCCCGACCTCGTTACTGTTTAGCCATTATACGTGATTTTATATTAAGGATACAAAAATCGTGTAAATAACATTAACACTCCATTTTTTGGATTAATCAATTGTATTGTTATTCTCTATTATAGCGACTTTCTGTTTAAACTTTAACGTTAGATTTACTGTTTAACTGATGTGAGTAAATCTTAATGCGTTTGTCTTTTTAAAGGCCTTGTCATTTCCTTAAAATTATATATTTTCCTTTTATCGGTTATTTTATTCCTTTTATCATAAAGCCTTGAACGGTTGATAGACAAACAAATCACAATTAGGCATGATGTACAGCAACACTCTGCGCTCAAAAGTCGTGAAAAGATTTTCGTTAGAAGCACACTCTACGCTTCAGAGGCTTAGTATGTTTTGAAAATTAGATTATCACTGATCTCGTGAGAGTCGCAACGAGATTATTCAGCCAATAACATAAACACGACTGATTGTGAATTGCATACCTAGAATTTGGTGGGTGGTATTGAAAATTGTGGATATTACTTTCCAGAACGTCACTACGCAACTTAGGCGTGCATTGTTATCTTCAGGGTTAACACTTCCAGTTCTGCCTGATCTACACCAGATATTGTAGATCTTCTAGACTCACATAATTATATCACATTAACCTGTCAAAAAAATAATTTCTTGTTGCATTTGCTTCCTTCAAAACACAACCTTTCACTCTGCTGTTCTCCTGAGGTCCTGAATTATTCGACTTTACTTTTTATCTTCAAGACAATCGGCTGTCGAAAAGCTCAGGACCTTGGACTTGTGCGTGAGCCCCTTCACCGACCACACCCTCCAGCCTCATCTGTCAGTGCTCTTGGGCAACTTCTTTTGTTTTCGTAGAGGATTGACGGTTCCTTTAGGACCTGGAACGGAACGATGGTGTTAGATTGGAAAAGAGAACACGTCTCCATCTCAAGTGGAACCTACATATCTGAAGAATAGACTTTTATTTTTTGTTTCAATTATATTGTGTTCTTTCTCAATACCTTCAGCTAACATAGTCTCTGAACAATCAGTTATAACTTTTACCTGCTTCACTGTTGAATAATTGTTCTATCAATGTCTATCAAGTCTAGAATTCACTAGACTCTGTCTTATTAGAATAATGTAAATTATGATTACCTAAATTTAATAATAAAATAATAATAATAAATAATGATAAATTTAAAATAATGATTGAATCAAATATCAGTAATAAATGTAATTATACAATTTTTTTGGAATGACTTTGTACAATTAGAGTAATTTCATATAACCGATATTTGATCGTTTTGTGATACATATTACAGTAAAATATATAAATAAAATAAGACCATAATACAAAATGTTATTCCATACTTATAACATTCATGTTAGTACATAGTAATACCCCATCAATAATTTATAATTAACTATAATTTGTTATAAAAACATAGCTAAAAAAGGGTACACACCTACAGGTACAACTGTCCACCTTTCGCAGGTAACCAATCAGGTCAAACTGAGAATGGAGATGAACGATGACAGTCAGTTTTTGCATAAACCTACTTTATTTTAGATGGTGCTGTGCAGTTTCGTCTTAATGGGTACATACCTTATGCGTTTATTTTTCACAGAAATTTTTCTAACCGAAAAACTTATATATTTATTTTTTTAAAATATTTACTGAAATTTACAACTTTATAATATGAACATAAAGTAAATTAACTAAATATAATGATAATACTAAAAGAGATATGTCAATTTCTACCCATTGGTAGCACTTATAAAATTTTTATACACTAAAGTAATAAATCAAAAGGACCAGAGAACATCTCAGACACCTGGAAGGGTTATCTGGTAGAGCATGTGAAGCTAGTTGTAATTTTTGGTTTGACCGGTTATGGAGTTTGCTATGAAAGGATAGATATATCTTTTGTGCTAAATGTACTTAATAAGATATGGTATAACAAGATCATTATGGATCAGTTTGTTTGTATAACAGTAAGGGGCATTTTAAGGATTTTTCAAAGGATTTGGGATTGTAAGGATTGGATACTAGCCAATTTAGATTAGGTTTAGTCGAGCCCAAATGCTCAACTCCGTATGTCCTTTTAGATCTAATTACTTTAATGTAAATGAATCTCTTGTGATTAATTTGGATAAAAAAATAAAATAATAAATAAATTATAAAAAATAATAAATAATAAAATGAAAAGCCATTTCTTGTCATTTTATTTTTGTATGTGGGTTCCAAGTAAGTCGTTTGTCCAGATGAAGTCCTACGTAGCTGAGATTTAAGGAATATCATTAAAGGATACTGAAGGACAAGAAGTGATATGTTTACGACGAAGGGTAAAGGTTATTTGGTTGTTTGGATTTCCTTTAATTCTCCAATTTTGACACTATTCTCGAAGGTTCATGAAATGAGATTAAAGTGTTTAGAAGACAATGAAGGGATCATGGTTCACTAATAACACAGATGTGTCATCGGCGTACAAGAGGAAGACAGGGCAGAAATGAGTCGGGATGTAACATTAATTTAATATATTTAAAGTTAATCTTTTACAGTTTTTTAATATAATTTTTTTTTTTTAAATCTTGCAATTTTATACCGAATGGGCGACTTCGACACCGTATTGCAACCTAGCATTACATGGTGCTTTTTTTCGGTGTTGAGAAACAGGACGGAATCATCATTTGTTTCCGACCTGAGACCGCAAGAGCTGGTGTACTTAAAGACTCCATCATGCTGAAGGTAACTGGAGTTGACTCTTGTTCTTCAATATCCTTCTCACTTTCATCAAACCAGGGTAGCAGTTTATTGATTAGGAAACCGTAGGTACGTTTTCTTCAACGTCATCTTTCACTCATGAGCGGAATCATCAAAGAGTATCCTACCAGTATCAGGAGGTTCTAACATTTAATTTTTTTTTTTTTTCTGCAGTGTTTACCGTTTTAATAGTCTTCGATAGTGGAGTCTGTTGTCATAAGACGTCCGTGGATTTAGAATTTGTTCAAATTATTTTACAAACTAGTAAAATATCCCTCTGCCTTAAGTTTACAGTAAGTATAGTTTATTTTAGTAATCCTTGTTCCTGCAAATCAACAATATAAATTTAAATTTTTATTACAGCTAAATCCCCCTATAACTATAAAAATAATAAAGTTAAAAATTTGTAATGATAGGTTCGGTAGTTTATTGTAACCTCTATTGCAAGATGGTGCCAACCACATATCGGTGGATTTTAAAACTTCACTGCGATCGACATGTCGTACCACATATTTAAATTTTTTAAAATAATTTATTTATCATTATTATTATATTTACTTTATGTATTATATTTGTACATACAGTTGTAAATTTTAATAAATAACTAACTAAACTTAAATAATTTAATTGAATATAAGTAAATTTGATTATCAATTTCAAGCTCTATCTGTCATCCTAGTGAATAAAGTCGAATTTTGACCGAAATGAGTAAGGTGGCTTAATATAATCGCGGCGGTTTTTCTGTACGGTAAATAAATGTTAAAATAAATATTTTAAATAACTGTTTTAATGTTTGAAAACAAACACTTTACTTAAAAACTTATCCACCTTGAAGAAAAACCTCCTCTATTTTTTAAATGACATAACTATTTTTTTTGTTTTAAATTCAACTTAACCATTCACTGGGATAACAGATATAACTCCGCTTCTTTGTAACCTCTCCTGTAGAACTCACCACCTATCGGTCAATTTTCAAACTTCACTTTTATATGCTAAATATTCATCTTCAGCTCTAAAACATACATTTTTTTTTTCAACGCATCAGTATGCTCCTTAGAAGGTCTAAGAGATAACTGAAATAGAAATGTACTTCTCACTGAATTCGTGAGAAGTGGAAGGGGGCAGGTAGGTTAAATTTTTGTGATTTACTATGGGATTTCCCTTATGACTCATTGGATTTTTCTGTTCCTATGGGAAAACAACTTTAAAATGGAGCTATTGGATATGTTTATCTGATCATTTAAACAAAAATCTGGAACGGTTTTCTATGATTCACAAATAGGTATTTCTAATGATTCACAAATAGCCTTTGTTCTAATGTAGAAAATAGCCTAAAATTAAATATTTGTGAATCATTGGAAATAATAAAATCGTTTAATTTTTTCCCATAGGAACGAAACAATCCAATGAGTCATCTGGGAATTCCTATAGTAAAAAACAACAATTTAACCTACCTGCCTCCTTCGACTTCTCACGAATTCAGTGAGTCGTACGTTTCTGTTTGAGTTATCTCCTAGACCTCCTAAGGTGTGTACTCATGTTTGATTTCTTGTCTTACATTTTAAAAAAAATTACTATATATAATCTATGTAACATAGTACTGATGTGTTGAAAAGAAAAAAAAAATTGTATGTTTTAGAACTGAGGATGAATGTTTAGCATTCGAAACTAGTTTTCAAATAAAATAATCCCAATAGAAGTGGCAGTTAATTTATCAATGCTAATTGTATTGATCCTTCTATACCATCATGCATACTTCAAGTTATTTACTTTTATTCACATATTATAGCTTTATAATAAAAAATTAATTGATTTGTTTAATGGGTTCCTGGAACTATAAAGATGATGTGGTTAACATTTGGTACAGATTGGTTCTGTAGTTTTTGTAGTTTGTGATCTTAAACGAAAAATGGCTTGTCCTTTTATACAGTAGTATAGATATGTACGCAAAAGGAAAATCAATTTTTTTTTTTTTTTTTTTTACCAAACGCTTGTTTTAGATAGCCTAACAGCTTATAAAATTAATCATCTAACAAGCCCAGAAAATAAAACATGGCAATAACGTTTTATGGCTATACCTTTATAAAGAAACAGAAGGTTGAAAAACCTGTTATCAGTATTAAATAGACAAAACCAATTAATAACTAGAAGCAATAGGGACTTGAATGCAGCTGTCTTTCCTTATAATGCGCCTTGACTTAAAACATTTGCAGATATTTAATGGTTGTGATAATATGAAACTATTTTATGATTGATACAATACATGGCAATAATTTAATTCAATCCTTTTCGACACCAGTTAATGCAACATGGAAAATAATAGTTGAAATACGTTTATCGATTTGAAATAATTCATAAATATATGAGAGCGGTTTCGATTCGAACGCGAGGGAATTAATTGCAGTTTAGATGTTCAATATAATTCCCTCCATTATATTTTATTAGGCATTAAATATTTTAATCACCTCGGTAATTTTCTCTGTAAATATATACAAATATTTAAAAGCAAGTTGTAGTAGAGTAATAAAAACGATATTAAAATAGTATTCAATATAAATAAATAAACAAAAATATTAATAACATTCCCCTAAAACAAACTAGAAATTAAAAATATTGAAAGGAAGGCTTAATGATTCTAAGGATCAAAGGAATAGTAATGTAATGTAACCCATACTCCAATGTTGGTTCCAGTCGGACAAATTGTTAAGACGTATATCTGTAATTGGGAAAGTAATAATTACTTTGAAAGATGCAGTATTTGGTCATACTGATAATTTATGTTATAGGAAGGCAAGTACTTGTATAATGTATGTTACATTTACTATATATTGTACTTATTCATATAGAAAATAATAATTAAACTTTGAAACTTTCATGATTTATGATACACATCATATAATAATACCTTTTATATTCTATAAATATAAAAAATTAATAAAACCTATGCAGCAATGTATGCTAAATGTTCTAAAAATACCTAATATCTTCCCAGTTGAAAAAATAAAATAGATTATGGATCTGTCTAACTATACTGCTTTTATATCTTATGCATCTAATAAGGAAACTGTCGACAAATTTTCGATCAAGCAACAACAGGAGCTTGTTAACAAAGCCCTGACTCTTAAGAAATGCAAACAAGACATGAATTTTCCAATCAAACCAATATAGCTCCTAAATAGTAGTTCTTAACGACAAATATAACAAAGAATGTTTTCTATTAAATTTGTAACGGAAAGGCTGTCGTCAAATTTTCGATTCTAGCAACTCCAAGAGTGCTAGAGCGTTTTTATGTAACCAAAATTATATTTTTTAGTTCAATTTAATTTAAATGTTTCATTTAAGGAGAGTAATATCGGTTATTATATTAAAAAGGCATAACTCCCCTTTTGCTTTTATTCATTTATACTACATGTTTCAGAGCTTGTCTGTTGCTCCATCTTCAGGTTTACAATCATTATGTTATTTTACAATTCCTTACTATATTATTACATCACTTTACAATTTTGGTTTTTTACCTAACACTGTGATATTCTCACTTGGTCATCTCTTCTACACTGGGCAATGTTCAATTATTGTATTGTTTATTTATTATCAACATTCTGGCCTATTTAATATGGTTCCTATTTTACCATTCCATTTCCATTCTTTTATTTAATAATGATTTTATTTTTATATAGACTATTTATATTTTCAATCTATCTATTAATTTAGCATAGCTTGTACCAATTTTATGTGTATCTGTTTTGTAGTTTACTGCCAGGTCTATTGTTTTATTTATATAAATTGCTTCCATTTTTTTTCTATTTTTGGTTTTATTCTCATGATTTAATATGGTTGTATTTTCAAAGTCAAATTCATGTTTGAATTTGTTTGTGTGTTCACACAGTGCAGTCTTATTATTGTTCTCTTTGTTATTTATTCTTTTGCAGTCATATTTATGCTGGTTCACTCTTTTAATTAAATTCTGTTTGGTTTCACCTATGTAATGCATTTCACAATCTTTGCAATTTATTTTATAAATCAGATCTTTTTTAGTCCACTTGTCCATTGTTTCTGTATTTCTTATTATGTTATTAATTTTATTATTATTATATAAAGCACCATTAATTTTAAAGTTTCCATTATTTAAATTATTTATTAATTGTCTTGTAAGTGTTGGGATGTATTTCACTCTGTTATAAGTTTTCTTTAAAATTATGTTAGATGTTTTTGGCATTGTTTCTACTGTGTTCTCTTTTATACTATTATTAAGTTCTTTATCAGTACTTTGTTTTTTATTGTAGAAGTAAGTGCTTTTCAATTGTTCATTTATCTTGCCTATTTTACAGCTTATTTTATCAGTGTTGTTACTTTTATTGTTATTATTTCCTATTTTAATTTTACTATTTTTGTCTACATCTTTATTATTTTTAATAATGGCTTTATCTTCTATTTTTGTTTTATTTTTATTTTAAGCTCTGAAACATGTAGTATAAATGAATAAAAGCAAATAGGGAGCTATGCCTTTTTAATATAATAAATAATAATAAATAATAAATATTTTTTAGTGTAAAAAAATAATAAATAAAATAATTTATAGTATAGGATTATTTATATTAATTTATTTTTTAATCTTAATTAAATAATCTTAATTAAAATTATGTAAAGGAATTTACATCTATAATAAACTGTTAGGCAGTTTTGTTTTGTGTCTGTTCCACAATAATAAAACTTAATTTCTTCCAGACTGGGAAAAACAATAGATCGTGGAGATGTCTATCAATAACCTAATACTTTTATATCTACTGGTTCAATACAAAAAAAAAAAAAAAATTAATTTTCGATTCAAGAAACACAAACAGAGCAGAACGTGACTTTAATCATTCAAACCAATATAGCTAGCGATTAAAGTTTTTATTTTTCAGTATGTTTTTTTATACTTTTTGATATACTCTATTGTGCGCCGAATCATAGAAAAGGTTCTGGACCAGGAACTGAGAAAGCAGGTCACCTTCCATAGGAATCAGAGAGGTTTTATTAGGGGCCTTCCGGGAGCACACGTAAGCGCGAGAATCATTGACGCAGTCATAAAAGACGCAAAAAATAAGAAAAATGACTGTGCGGTGGTCTTTCTTGACGTTGTTGGCGCTTTTGACAACATTGGGCACGATCACATTGTTAGATCGTTAGAAGCAAGAGGTGTTTCACTGGACCTGAGAAACGTTATCGCTGCACTCCTATCCACAAACAAAATTAAAGTAACTGTTGGAGCTCATTCTACTAGCCAGATCAATGTGCTGCGAGGAGTTCCCCAAGGCGGCCCACTCTCTCCCTCGCTTTTTAACTTAGCTATTGATCATCTGTACCAAGACCTTTGTGATCATGATTTTTCGAGACGATACGGGTACAAGCTGAGAGATGACCAAGATTGTGTGGTCCTCACAGGATTTGCAGATGATCAGGCGGTCTCTGCACGTAATAAGTATGCGGCTGAGAGAATTATAGATAGCACCCAAAGGATACTGGCGGAGATTGGTCTGGCTGTGAATCCACAGAAAAGTATGGGCATTGTGTTGGATGGGGGTGAGATGCAAGCAACGACGCTCTCTCTTGAGAATGGAGAAGTCATCCACACGGCTAAGGAAGACGACTATATTAAATACTTGGGATGCACATTCTCGGGAGAGCTAAGGTTCAGTGAAGAATCAATAGAGAAACTAAATAAAAATTTAGATAAATTAGTAACCTCTTGCCTACTTAAACCGGAACAAAAGCTCAATGTTGTCAATCAATATGTGTTTCCCGGATTGACATATCCTCTCCAGACTGCACCCCTTACAAAGCTCAGCCCTGCGTTGTTGGATGGTATAGATGTGATGATCCGCAGGAGCGTCAAGGCCATTGTCGGACTCCCTTCGAACACCTCAACTGCGATGCTCTACGCTCCGCGAAGGTACCGTGGGTTGGGACTGATCCGCTGTCAATGGGAGGCTCCTCTGCAGCACTGGTCCATTGCTCAGCGACTGTCTAATGTTCCGGACGCTCTGTTCCAGTCTACATTCCATTATGAAAAAGAGATTACTGAATGTGCTGAGAGGCTGGGTGTAGATCAGAGCCACCGAAGCGTGAGAGCTCTACGACGGTCGCTGAGAGAGGGCGCTTTTGAGGAATGGGCCAATTGCAGGTGGCAGGGCGTTGGTGTATCTCATTTTAAGGAGACACCGAAAGCTAATAGATACATTTGTGAAAAACAAATACTTTTCGGGGTCTGAATGGACCAACGCCCTAAAACTCAACATCAATTATGCACCCCTGCGTGAAGTCCCAGGTGCCAGCGGGCAGATAGGAGAGGTTGGGTCCCTTTGTCGCAAGTGCGGCAAAGAGTCCGAAACACCAGCCCATGTGCTGGGAAAATGTCCCAACAACTCACTCCTGATCACACGCCGTCACCACAGGGTCAAGAATGAATCGATAAGGCTCCTCAAGAATAAAGGCTTTACCTGCTTTGACGAGGTATACTGCATCGATACCAACGGATCCACGAGGTATGCGGACATTGTCGCGTTTCCGAAGAACGGAGGGACAGCGCTGATAGTGGATCCTACTGTAAGGTATGAAAATAATAACCTCGATCAATCAGGTGAAGTAGAAAGGGAGAAAATGGATATCTATGAAAAATGTATCCCTTTCCTCAAAGAGAAATTCCGCGAGACATTCGGTAGTAGAGATTTCTCCGTGAAAGGATTATGGTTTGGATCTCGCGGAGTCATTCCGGAAAAAACAAGGAGCTTCTTGGAGGACCTTGGCGTGGAGGTGAGGGAAATAGCGATAATGGCCGAAAATATAATATTGGACTCCCTTGGAATTATTCACCACCACATACATGGTGCATAGGATGGCCCATTACAATTTACAGTTGTTAAATATGTAGTAATTTATCCTATATCTGATTCTATGTGCATATATGTATATGAATGTGTGGTATATATGTGAATAATAGGGGGGGAATAACATAAAAGGAAAAAAATGAAGTGAAATAGGAAAAGAAGGGGGGAAAAAGAGAGGAAAAGATAGTAAAAGGAATAAATAGGGAAAGGGAAATAATAATAATAAATAAGAAAAAATATATATAAATATATTTAAAATTTTAAAAAAAAAAAAAAAAAAAAAAAAGTTATTAGTTTGTCTATTATTGGTTTTTCTAGAATTAGGTAGTATTAAGTATATATTATATAACTAAATTACAAATTATATTGTTATCTGTAATTGGATTGATGAGTATGCTGTGTGTGTAGCAACCCAATAAAGTTGGGCAGCACTATGTTTATTGTTAATATGTCTCAATAAAGCATATATCTCTCTATTGTATTTTTCCAATCGCAGGTTGTTTTTTTCCGATCCAAATGCAACCGAAGCAATATTTTCGGAGTACTGATAGATAGCGTGTAATTAATCACAATCTTCTCCAAAGGCTTCCGTTAATCCCCCATTTTTAAAGTATAAATTCCGTCTCTCCTCGGCAAACTTTACAGATAAGCTTATTACAGTTTATACCACACAACTATAACGTAATTTTAAATGATTTTGTGTAAAAAAACAACTCAAAATCGTATTTTTCGGAGAAGTTACAGTGTTCCTCGGTGCAATATATTCTCTGTTGAATTTCTTTTATGTGTGAAGAAAATATAACACATTTCGAGGTTAAAAAAAAAGTTACACAAGAAAACTATTGATCCTCCAGGTAAAAGACATATACAAGTCAAAAAGGTTAGATACACATTATGAATCATAGGAAATCATTTTATCACGATCAGATATCGTCGTCTCTATGTAAAACTAACGAATGAGATAAAAACGCATTTTTTTTTTTCGTTTGTTTGCCGTTGTATTCTACAAGGCATATCTTTTGGTAAGATGCTAGAAATTTGTAAAAGTGGCGTTACTGATTTCGGTCTTCACATTGCCGATAAAATTCGAAAATTTTACAGAATACATCGGGAAATGAACACAATAAAAAAAGCGATTTTCCACATTCTTTAGTTTTACACAGTGGCGACGATATGTCAGCTCCTAACGGCTCAACTATTATATTAAGATGTCAAGCTTATTACAGCCTGATAAAGCAGGAAATAAACTCTTTTTCATAAAAAATATCGTTACTGGTCTTGAAACAATCTACATTATGTTATATGTAAATATTATTTACCTATATTATAAATATCAATATATAACTCCTGTAATATGATTAATGGTATTGAGACTGTCCTGCCAAGATAACGGTCTAGCCGACCTGGCGAGTGGTCACTGCAGATGATTTAAATCACACTGCCATATACGTCCTGTTCTCAGACCACAGTTCACCACGTTCTTAGTCACGATCACGATTTGCTGCGGGAGTCGTTTCGGAACGGTGGCTTAAACAGAGCGAAAGGGAAATATGTGAAGTGTCGCGCAAGGGTCAGCCCGACGTTGGAGAAACTTGTATACAATAGCCAACGATAGAGCATGCATCTTAGTTCTAAAAATGTGTTACTATAAAGACTGTCTTAAGTTGAATTTTGAATTATTTTTCAATATCTTACGTCTATGATAATTATATTATTTCTAATTTTTTTTTCCAAATAATTATTTTATTTCTTCCTTGATCTCCCTGTTGAACAGATCCGCTATCTAGGACACCAACTGAACAAACGTTTAACTTGGAATCCACATACAAGACTAAAACGACAGGAAACAGCTAGTCGTTTTCGACTTCTTCAACATTTACTAGACAACATCCTATTTACTACAAAGATTCATTTACAGAAATATAAAATATTTAAAAAAGATATACTAAATAAAGAAGAAATAAAATTAATTCAAGTTAAGGTGATAACACAGTATAAAAAAATAAATATATAATAAATTAAAATAAATATATAAATGTTTTTTGCAAAGAAAAATTCTTGCACAATTTTTTTTTACATACACCATCACAACAGACTTTTATCCTTGGGGCTGGTATTTCAGAAGAAATTAACAAAATAGTTTACAATATGGCGAATGTTATTAACGAACAAATGTATAAATAAAACTATACTACATAAAATAATAATGTTATTCATTGTTCAAATCTTCAGCCAAGCTACAAGTAACATAAATTCATTTGAATTCCGATTATTATTTAAAGCAGTACTATAATGAAATTTGAAAAAAAAAGAAAAAAAATATTATCATTGAAGTGATCAATAGTTTCAACCGAAAGAATGTTTTGTATGCCAGCTATATCGGAGTTTCCAACTATGTACTTGTTTAAGTATTTATTCTAGGTTCTTGGAGTGAGCAACTATGAAGCAGCAGATGTTGAAGGAAATTCTCAACAAACACTCCACAGGAGAAAGAGGCTTCATTAGCTTTTAGAGCATAAGATTTGTCTTTCAAGCGTAAATGGATTGATTGGTGACTCTTACGTGGCTTATGATTCTTTGGTTATAAATATTTACTCTAAATAGTAGATATGCTTATGGGATTCGGTAATTCAAATTGTAGATGGAACTGTGAATTGGGTAGTATTTTGAGTTTATAGCTCAATCGATATCGCAGTCTGGTTCTTAATTTTATTCCTGATGTGATTAAAATAATTAATAAACTTTAATTACTAGGATTTCATTACAAAATTAAATAGTTTGTAAAAAAATTGTATTTTATGAAACATTTACCCTCAACCATTCATTGTGAAAGACATGATTTATTGCGATATGCAGTAATTGAAAGTTAAATAAAAATATAATAAAGTTTTACATATATAATGCAAAACATTTACTGAATGTGATTTATCACTAAAGAATTGCATTTAATCACTACCTGAACATTTAATTTATCTCCCATGGGCTTAACAACAACCGTCTTTAATTATCTCGGAATTCTTACGGGATCGATGGCTCTGCTCTAGAAAATGCTGTCAGTATAATTAAAGAGACGAATGGAATACAAATGGACAAAGGTGTTAAACCTCAACAGCTCAGTACCTGAGTGCACTTACCAGAAAAAGACTAATAGTAGCTCCAACTATAATAGCTACTGTTAGTCTATAATTGTAGTTGTATAGTGCAGGTGTTGGATTGTGTAACGAGCTGTCAACGTAGACGTGTCGTGACGCGAAGTTGTGCCGATATTTCAGCCTTCAGGGAGTGTACTGTAAATGTTGACTATTAAAATACTTGTGGTTAATATAATTGGATACTTGTAGAAATTATATCGTAGATAGAGGTTTCAGGCAATGTTTAGTGACGTTCATAAAGGCAGGGCATACAGCAAATCCTTAAGACCATAAAATCAGTCCACAGGAAATACAAGTTATTCTTACTCAAACTCGTTTTCTTTAATTTACGAATAATCCAACGTAGACTATTTTTGTGATATAATAAACGATATTCTTGTCTAATGCTTTAATTTAATAAATATTGAAATCTGCCTCACCCAATGGAAAATCAGAAAGTATTTGGATAATAATTAATTGATTCATAATATTTATTAAAAAGAATTCATAAGTTCATCCATTTTTATAAAGATATTCTGTGAATCAAAAAACCATCGTTATGTCACTGATCTGAGGAATCAGTATATATATATATATATATATATATATATATATATATATATATATATATATATATACAGGGTATCCCGAATTTAAATGGCAAAACTTCAGGAACTTATAGGGGACCAAAAAACTAAGACAAAAAGTCCTTTAGAGATTTGCTCGTTTTTGCTTAGTTTTAGAGAAAATCGCAAAAAAAGAAACAAAACAAAAATGTTACAGGTACAGTTAAAAATGTTAAAATGAATAGTAAATTTTTAAGGCACTATTGTAATGATGAAGATGAAAAATATTGCTTCTATCTCATTCAATCATCTGATTTTGATTTTTTAGGTCAAAGCCTATACGTCCAAAGTCAGAATATAATAAATAAGTAAATACCATCGTGAAATACTAAAAATGTAAATTCAATATGAAAATTTTAAGAAGTAAACACATGGAAATTTCATCAGAACTAATAGATACTTAAACAATTTCTAAATAATCATTAAAATCCTACAACAAAAAAAATACAAATTTTAATCCAAGAACGTTATTCTGATGTTCTTGTTCTTTTTCTATCAATCCGATATTAATTGATTTCAACATTGTAAAAAGAAAAACTTATATGCTGTTTATTGATTATACTAATGGAGATAAACATAGTAAAAAAAAAAAAAAAAAAAAAAAAAAAACCTATTTGTTACAAGAATACTGCTATATGCATAACTATAGTTTGAACTTAATATCAATATCCTAATTAATTTTCATCCTAAATTTACTTTTGTACATCATTGGGTTATCATTATATTGAAATTTATAAAATTAAAAAAATTATTTTAATTTTAATTATTTAGTAAAGGAGTATTTAATTATTTAATTTATTTTTAGATACAATTTTATTTTAGCTTAAACTCCTCAAATCACCATTTATCATCACTTAATGAAGTAACATGATTCGGGACACTTATCCCATAATTAGACATTTCATCACTGCAATCTTTCTTCCTTTAATTTAAATTAATATTTATTTCTTTATTTCTTCATTATAATCTAAATTGTGGTTATTCATGTTGCCTGCCACTATATATATTTTAATTCTTCAGTAAAGGAGTATTTAATTATTTAATTTATTTTTAGATACAATTTTATTTCACCTTAAACTTTTAACTTTTAATTTTAAGTTAATTTTCTCACTCATTCACTCACTGAAGAGCTCTACAGCTCTTGAAGAACTTTGTCCTCCAAGGGTCCATGTCTCACAGCCGTAAGTTACAATGGGCTGGATCACCGTTTTATAAATAATTACCTTGGCTTTTGTTGATAGGTTCCGAAATTTTAACAGTTTTTGTAGGGACATACACCTGCTTCCCGCTGCTATTCTCGGTTTTATTTCAGAAAGTATTTCATTTTTGCTAGTCACCGTTGCACCTAAGTATTTGAAGGATACCAGCGTCTTGAATTCAGGTCATCATGTGCTTGGTTTTATCCTCGCTTGTTAATTTTCTAGATAATATAATTTTAAAAAATAAACACAAGCGATTTCAGTGCTTTGTACATTTTATTATTAGTTGAGTTTTTGAAAGATTTGGATCTTAATAAATAGAACAAAACATGGATCGTTCGTTGTTCACAGGGAATCAGTTGGTAAGTCTAAAATCACTACTTTTAATGGAAGCACTGTTCAACATTGAACTTTTACAGTAAATCCAGTTTTGGAAAAATAAAAAGTTTTTATTGAAATAATTTGCACCAAAATAATAGAATAATTGATTGATTCGAAGAAAAATAAGCTTACTAAAGCTATTAAGGATTATTCTTTAGTTACCGGACTACATACCAAAATTTGCCAATTTATTCACCAAACTTAGGTGCAGAAAATGTTTTAATAACAATAGAAAATTTTGTTTTATTTGTAGTTATTTTATTCTTGTTTGTTATAATTGCTTAAAATATAGTAATTAAATAAGGAAAAAATAAGTTTTTTATAACAATTTTTTTTTTATATATTTATCGTTTTGGTAGTTGTTCCCTAAAAAAAGCTATACTGAACTACATCAAGTAGCACAAACAGAGTACATCCACCATTTTGTGTGTTGCCGAGAAATTCAGATCCCTTATGAATCGGAAATTAGAAGGCCTAAGAGTTAGCAACTCACATCTCAGCTCACTTAACTCTAGCTGTTTTTCGACCCACCAACTTAAAGCAGCTTAGTGACCTTCGAATTATTGAATAATGCTTGTCAATATATTGACAAGATATAGTCAGATATTTTTAATTTGTTCCTAACATTTCTTTTTTTTATCAATAGATTTTTTTAAAATTTATTATAAAAAGTTTTATTGATTCCCATTGACCATGTTGTATGAAAAGAATGATTGCCATATATATTGGTGAGGTAGTTATTAACCGTGGAACTAATAAAGCTGTAGTTTGATGGGGTATGCAGTCGTATATACACATTCATCTTGGGAGAAGAAAAATAAACAAAAAGATAGGGAGTGAATGTTGAAAATATAATAAAAGAAAAACAGTATGAAAAAAGAAATAGAATGGGAATGAATAAATTAAATATTTTGTTTTTACATGGATAAACAAAACTGAAAATTAAAAAAATAAGCAAAATTGAGATTCAATAGCAAAATCATTGAGTTATTTTTATTAACGAAAAAACATTTTTTTTATTAATTTAAACAGCTGATTTAACCGATTTCTATTTTCAGCTTTGATAAAAAATGAACTCAATGACGTAAAATTATAAATAAATTTATATTTTTAAAAAAAAAAATGTTTCTATCCTTTTTTTAATATCTTTTTTTTTTTAATTTTATTTTCCAGTTTAATTTTTAAAGAATTTCAAGGACTCTACAGATTTATAATATAGTAAGCATAAAGAGGATGAAATATAAATTTTTCTCGTCATAAAAAAATACGTCTATTGATTGTCTATTATGTATGTAAATCATCAGAGAGACTATATTTGGATGAATCTCAATAGCTGAGAAGTGGGGGAAGAGGACCGTAGTATACAATATATAGCAGAAAGTCAGCAAAGATGCCCCAGTGATTCGGATGCACTAGTGTCAATCAAACATGAACAACAGACGCGTTAGCAACCAAGAGAAGGCTATGGTGGTGAAGCTTGTGGAAAATGGAAGAATGTCTGTCAACGATGCTGCTAAAGTCTGCAACCGGAGTCCGTCCACTGTCAACACCTGGAGAAGACAGCAGGATGTCCGAACAACACCAGGGAGTGGAAATGGTGGCACAAACGTAGTATTTATAAATATTCACAATCATTACCATCGATGAATGCTTTCAATTATTGTAGACTTGGAATTGTTTACTATTATAATATATTGCATTCTTCGGAATAAATATTTTATTATTATTTTTTATTTACATTACATTTATCAAGTAAATTTGTTGGAAATGGTAAAAATGACATTTCAATAACTCTTCATACTAAAAACTAAATAATAGTATTTAAGATTAATATTTGTTAAAATTTAATTTTAGAATTATTAAAAACATATATATTTCTTTCTTTACTAATAAAGTAAGTTTTGCTCAATTGTAATCATTCTTATTTTATATTTTAGCTTACTATTATTACAGTACACTACCGGTAAAAATATTTGTATAAAGTATTTAGTGCATTTAAATAATATTTTATATGAAATATAATATATATTTACTATTTCACTAATTTAATGAAAATATTGTGCATTAACGAATAAAGTATTTTTATTTGTTTTTTATTATTATTTTTTTAAATCTATTATTTTTTATTTTTTGAAAAGATTATTACAGACTAATTCACTCAAGGGCGATGATTAATATGAATAACAATGAATCCCTTCATAAATTATGTACACTGGAAGTTTAGAAAAGATTTTTAAAATAAAAAGCTCTTTATTTTTAATGCAATTTATTAAAATTTACTACCATATACAATATAGAATAAAATACATTAAGTAAATTAGATAATAATGCTAAAAATAGCATGTCAATAGCCATTTTTCAATAAAGTAACTACCCATTGGTAGTACTCAAAAGAGTTATGAGTAAGAAAGAACTATATTAGAAGGTACTAGGCCATCTTTTTTTCAGATGGTTATCTGTAATAGAACGTAAAGCTAGTTATGATACTAATGGATTTGAATGGCTGTAGATTGTTCTATGAAAGGATAAATATCTGGGTTGAGCTAATACATTAAGATCTCAGTGGATAAGTATATTAGTAACTATGTTTATAACATAGTAAGCAGCATTCGGGATTTTTCTAAAGATTTTGAATAGTAAGGATTGGAAAAGAGAATTTGATAGTTTAGAGCAGTCAGAAAGCTCAACTCCTTATGACGAAGTAGGCCTAGTTGCAGTTATGTAAATGAATCTTTTGTAATTAATCTGAAGGTTTGAACGTGGGTCAGGTAAATGTTAAAGGAGTCGAAAATTTCTTATATGTGATTAAAAAAAAGGAATTAAAAATATTAACAATAATGATCAGCCTCTAAATTCACATGAAATAAAACAAAATACAATAAATAATAATAAAAAATAAATTAGGAATACAGACAAAAAATTACACCTAATCGATTTTTTATTTTTTCAGCTAAAATGTTCATTGTTTTGTAAGGTTGTACGTTGCAATCTACTAGGATCAGTGCATATACAACATATAAGGATTATTGAAAATAAATATTAAATAAAAAAAATTACTGATAAATCATATTATTCAAAATTTTTAACTATAGTAGACTCGCTAATCTGAACTTAATAAAACTATTACTAAAACTATTAATTAAATAACAGGACGCAGGATTAAAAAAATATATTATTAGAAATTTTCAAATAAATACGATTTATTACAGTTTTTTATTAATTGGGACATAAGCTTTTTTTTTTTTAAATAATAGTATACCAATACCTCAACTAATGCACGTCGTAATGAAGGATATGATCTTATCAATTGAAAATTTTAATTGATATCTTTAATATGACGAGGCTTTTTAATTTTGTTTTAAATACCGCTTGTTTCTATTTAATTGATAAGTGTAACAATCCTAATACATTTTATTAGTGCATTTCCGAAAAAAGAATGAAATTTAGTCTAGGAAGAGAAAAATCAATTTTTAGCTTGTCAGTATGTATTATTTAATCCACTACATCATTGAAGTATATTTCTAGATTAAAATATTTTTAATCAGAACACAGGAGAGACATTTTAACATTGTAATTTTACACTTAAATTTTTGGGAATAGTAAACACATTAAATTAAAACTGTTATTTCTGTGAAAATATCAAAAATTGTTTCTTTATTCCAAATATTTTTTCTCTTAGGAAAGTTGAAAAGACATTTTTTTTTTTGTTTTTCAAATTATTTATTCTTGTATATCTGCCGAGAATCAACCCTGGGCTGGGAGATCCTCCTTAGGAACATCAAGCCTCTATATGTGGTTAGTCTTGATATAGGAGAAAAACATGAAGATTAAACATGGTTTCAGCTATAACACAAATGTGAATCTCTAGCCCTTCACATGTATTCTTTATCAATATATCCCTGTACCAGGAATTATATTCAAAAAAGGGAAATACTATCAAAGGATATTTTAGGTTTTTAATTTAGTTTTATGTGTTATTTTTTCTGGAGGTTTGGATTTTCAAAAGTTTACTACATTAATATTTGTAAAGGGTTAGAAAAGAAGAAAAAAAATCATTCCAATTATTTCAAGCCCTACGATCGAAAAGAAATATACTTTTGACCATTCATATTCAACAATAATTTAGTTCAAAAATAAAATATAAATCACATAAATTAAACGAATAAATCAATACATTAATTAATATATCTAGCATTATGAGGAATGTTAGTTTATTTTTATTGTTATTGCTGCTGCTGTTATTATAATATTTATAAATAATATTTATCATTTTGAATTATGAACGGCCCATATTCTTTTATAAATATATATATATATATATATATATATATATATATATACATATTTTTTTTGTCAGTTTGGGTAAATCACTAGTTACGATTCCCTCACCAGTTATGGGTAAGACAATAAAACAATTATAAGGGGCTGCTCCATCTATTTATGATTTTTCCGGGAGAAATTTCCAATATGGGTTCAAGATTTTTTTTAATAATGAAACTCATTCTCATCGTTAAAATATTTTCCGAAATATAAGTTCGTTTTTAAATGAGAGGATGTTTAAGGAATTCGAGTTATGTAGCTTTTAATTAGAATTCAGGCATTCATACAAGCTCCATTATATTAGACTTATTTCAATATTCGAGATACGAGTTATGGTCACCTCTATCTGTTTCAATTTTCATCGGTGTTACACATAATATATTCTTTCCTAGTAATGATCCTGTTTTACCTTATGTATCTTAAGTAACCATTACTAGCTAATGTAGTTATATTTTGTTTTTTCGAAGAGGGCAACTGCCATTTAAAGAAAACAGAAATATCGAAGGAAGATAATTCACAAAAAGTACATTCCACTTTCATATAATTTTTTACTTCTTAGTAGGGCTACAATATTACATTAATTAATACTATTAATGCTAATGAAAAAAAAACACCAACGTGTGTGTAGTATATATATATTATATATAAAGTATTATTATATAAATATTATACTAATAATTATTATATATTATATATACTAATAATAATAATACTTTATATATAAGGGTATAATTCTAATAAATGGTTATATTAATTAATTATCTACTATAATTTCATGAAGTTTTTTTAAACTAAGAAGTTTCTAACTACAAGGTTTTTGAATGAGTGCATCGAGTGATTGTGTTCTTAATTCTATATTTTATTTTTTTGTAGGACCACGTTTAGATTTTATTTATAGTTCTAGTTGTTTATTAATTATTAGTTATTTTTAAATTATTAAACATATTTGTTTGAAGATAATTTTGCCACATGACAATAGTAACTAGTGTTGTCTATGACCATAACCGGTACAACATGCCCATAATTGGTATTTTCAATTGTTTGTAAAAAACTTTTAAGAATCAATGTAACAGAAGATATTTTCTTACAAACTGTTTCAACGAAAGACTCTTTTAAATCGACCCCTCAAGTATGACTATAAATTGTGATTCACTCTACTTATATTTATAATTCAGAATACTGACTAACTCAGTTGCCAGATTTTTTATTCTTAAAAGTAATAAAAAAAACCAAAAAGTAAAAACAATATTACTTTATAGGCCTTATACTATTTAACTTAAAATATTACATGAACCAGTTGATTTCATTCACTTCTACTGTTGCGAAACCCTAAAATTGTTGATGCCCAGTTTCGTTCGATACCCAAGGTTTAAAAAGGGTGGGCCACCCAAGAGCAAAAAATACTTACGTACAATTATATAACATGGAAACGAAGATACATGCCTCAAGTGAGGTTTAAAATCAATAGCCAATAGTAGACAGACTTCGCCTCTGAACATTGTAGACTACCCGTAATTTTCAACTGTCTAAACATTGACTTCAATAACTCGGATTAATAATCTATTAAGAAATTTGATCTTTAATATTTTACAAGTATTGTTTGTTTACGATATTGTTGATGTAAAAAATAAATTTTGTGGCTTTAGAAAGCAATATTGAGTTCTGACTAGTAATCTTAATAATAGATAGGGGTACAACCATTAGCATTTCGGAATCATCGATATTAAGCAGTTGATTGACTTATTTTCATGCTCATAATCAGTGACACGCTCTGCAACAAAATGTTAGACAGACCCTTGTAAATGAGAACAACTTTTTATGATTTCATTGTTTTCGATTGATTTTAGTTTTTTTTTTTTTTTTTTTTTTTTTAAACAGCTTTAGGTATAAGTTAAGATATTTGAAAAAGATAAAGAATCATCAGATCTTGTTGAATAGTTACAGCCAATATTAGTAAAAATTTACATTATATGTGGGACAAAATCATAGACACACTGTCGTTTTTTAGCCGTCACAAAAGTCGTCTGGCCTTTGCTCGGAATGTAACATTATGGACTGAGCAACGGAGGAAATTTATCTTTAGTGACGAAAAAAATAAAATAATCTGCACGGGTCTGTTGGATTTACATGCCTTCAGAAAAGGAGAAAAGATTTTCTTAAAGCTGGAACTGAAAGAAGGGAAGTTATTAATTTGTCACGGATAAAAAATGGCTTTTTTTTTAGATTTTTTAAAAATAATTTATAGACATTTCCAACGTTTGTTTGAACTCCAGGCTCTTTCAACGATTTCCCTAGCCGTTTTACAAATGTTTGATGCATATTCCGTTTTTCTTGGAACGATAAACCATCAGTTGATCAGTGGGTTTCACATGTCTCTCCGTTCCTCATTAAGTTTTTAACTGATGAAAAACTCCGTTTGAGGTGGTTTGCGATCTCTCTCGAACACATATTATCCCTATTAGTAAAGAAATCAAACGGCGGTCTTCATTTTAAAAACAATTATTTCACTCTATAACTGACGTTAGTTGTATCTGCTTTCATACAAATTCCACACAGCTCTAAAATAGAGATGCCATTTATTGGTCTCAACCTCAGAAACCTCGCAAACCGCGTTTGTCGTTCCAAGAAAAACGGAATATGCATCTAACACTTGCAAAACGGCTAGGGCAATCGTTGAGGGAGCCTAGAGTTCAAAAAAACGTTGGGAATGTCTAAAGATTACTAAAAAAAAAATTCTAAGAAAAAAAAGCCAGTGTTTTATCCGTGACAAATTAACAACTTTCCTTCTTTCAGTTTTAGCTTTGATAAAATATTTTCTCAAGAAGATTAAGAAAATCAGAAAAAAACGACAGTGTGTCTATCATTTTGTTGCACATGAAATGTTAATTCTGACTAATATTGGATTTAACTATTTAACAAGGTCCGATAATTCTATCTCCTTTTCAAATATCTTAATATTACACCAAGCTGTGTTAAAAAACCAAAATCAGAAAAAAACAGAAAATAAAGAAATCATAAAAAGTTTTTCTTATTCAGATGGTTGTGTCTAACATTTTGTTGCAGAGTGTACGTACTCAGTTATTTCTAAGGAATAGAAAAAAAAAATAAAACAAGTCCTACTGAACATTATTCTTGTTTATATTAATATAGATCATTTTGAAAGTTACAGAAAAATATTTGCAACCGTTCTGCAAACTTTATCTAATCTTCCGTCCTGTTTCATTTATCACTTATTCCGGAAGGGTGATAAATTTATCCTATCAATTTATATTCCATCCTTGAAAAAAAAAAAAAAAATGAATAAGAATATATATATCGTTTTATTTACGACGCATATAGGTTTTAACATCATCCAACTACGGATTTCTACTAATTAAAAAACAATAAAAATGCGGCAATAAATAAGAAATAACAATTTGGCTAGAGAAGGGGATTTATAGCCGTTATGTTTTTTTTTTTTTGGATTTTTTGTGATATGGATGACAAATAATTCATTTATACAATATGCACAATTAAATAAAAGAAGAAATATACAAATAATACAAAATATTAATTAGATATATCAGGAAATAAAAGTATAAACAGTAGTAATTATAAAGGAACAAAATAAAAAACAAAAACAATTTTAGATAAATTAAAAAGCACAATCATACTATATATAATGTACACAAACATCCCAGGGAATTACCAGACCTTGCTTGTCGCCCACTTATGGGAGAGCAAGCAGGCCAATTCTGAACTAAATATCACAATAACCGATAGGCCAAGCTATGATCGCATCGACCACTTTGTAGTTAAAGGAAATCATCTCCGATGTGCCATAGATTTATGCAAAAGTTCTGTGCGCACCTAGAGTGAAAAGTGACATGTAGGTTTGTGTATCTTATGCTTTACGGGGTTTCATATAAAATAGTTATGAATTCTGTTTTTGAAACATATTTTTTTTTTGTGATGTATGCGACTTAAAATAAAAATAGATCATCATAAGAAAAGCGTTTCTATTATGAAATTTCAAACGTCATTTTTTTTAATGAACAAATCATCTTGGGAAAAACCTAGTATGGTCATATAAAAACGGCTAATTATGAGCAAACGGTGAGTCTGAACTTGTTAAAAACATTTTTCCTGAATTTCAGCATGTCCATTAACAAAAATCATATAGGTACAAAATCTTATTTTGGTAAATAAAAATTGGTCGTCCTTTAAGGGCTAAAACAATAATAAATTTTACTTAAGTTTAATGCTTTATATATTGCAAATGCCACTCCTACTCTGTGGCATGCATGCCGCGTGATCGAGGAGCCTAGATGTCTTAAGCAACTTCTTCCCTTTGAAGCGGGCTCGGCAACATCTCAAGACTATGTCCGACAAACAGTAGCAACAGCCATCAATCACGTAGGGATAATTATACATTAAGCAATAATTATAGTCACTAATACTAATAGGATAGCTGCAAAGAGTCGCATTGTTCACTTGTTTACGTAACATGCAAGTAATTCCGACTATTAACAGCTAAAGGTCGAGCAATCGCACAATTAGATCTTATATTGATTACGTAACGCTCTATTAAAATATTTATTAAATCCAATCGTGATATATTATAATAACATGTTATTAACTTTCTTTTATTTAAAAGTTGTTGTTTTTTTTATATATATGATAAAATTAATGATTTTATATCCCTAGCCGTCATGAGAATGAATGAGACACGATGGCCCCTTCGAGCACTTAAATACTGTCCTGAGAAGAGAAGAAGACGCGGAAGGCCTCGGAAACAGTGGATAGAAGAGGTCAGAGAAGAAATGGCGGCTAGAGGGCTGACTGAGGAAGACAGTTTTGACAGGAGATATTGGAGGAAAGGCGTATTGGGGACCGGGATGTGATATTTTCGCATAATCCTGTAAAAAAAAAAAAAAAAAAAAAAAATATCCCTAGCTGTTTTGAAGAAGTCGATTAAAGTTGTGAACTTCTTAGTAGGCAAATTTTAGATCGTTTTCTTGAATCTTACAATGATTTTTACAATAAAATGCATGCCGAAAATAGATTCATTTAGGCCATAACTATAATCTAGCTTTCAAGAAAAATTTAACTCAGTTTCAAAGTAATTGGACTTACCGATACTTACTTACTGCTACAATCACAGATTAGTTAAATTCATAAAGGTTGTAATGAAAAAAAAAAAATATGTTATTAAAAAAACATAGAACCTATGTTTTTATGTTGTTTTTTGTTTTTTTTAATCGCATTAAAGTATAAACCTTATGGCAGTTGAGTTAGCTACTGATAAGATGTAATTTACATTTTATGATGATGATGTAAATTTACATTTTACAATTAAAAAAAAAACAACATAATAATAGATGAACAATAAATAGCAAGAAAATAGTATTTCTTCATATTACAATAATTAATGTAAAAAAACGATTTTTTTTTTTGTAATTATAAGTAAATGCATTTTTATAAGTCATAATAATTGATATTGATTATAATGTCAATAATATCTAAGGTCACAAAAATTGTAGCTGCAATTAAAATAGAACCTTTATTTAGTTTATTTAAATTAAAGAAATCTATTACTATTTGCAAGTACTTAAAATATTTAAAATAAATAGAAAAACGTTGTCTGTCTTTTCTACGCTTTTCTAGTCCAAAATATTTTGTAATGCTAAACTTTTATCTGTTCGAACTATGTATTTTTAAAAATATTATTGTCATTTCTTTGACACTCCAACAGCAGATGTTTCAAGCTATTTACGATGAATAAGGTACAATTTTCACATTTTTCGTTTGTTTCAATTTTCAAACTATTATTTAAAAAAAAATTAAATTACATGTTATATTTTTAATATTACGAAAATTATATTTTATGTACAAATATTTAACAATTAGACACCACATGAAATATAAGGTTCACATGAAAAAATACTTCAGGTATTGAAGACTTCGAATTGGAACCACGGCCCACAAAAGGTCTTAAGTTGAATACTTGTTACCATTTTACTGTTTTGTTTTTTTGGCCATTTATTTAGAAAGTAATTTTGCTACAATGTCATTCAACCGCCTCGTTTTTCCAGTCTAATTGTAAGTGTAATCATTTTATAGAGACAACCAATGAACATCTCCAACCCACTCGGTCTATTCTAGGCTGAAATAACGAAAAAACAAAGTATCAGCAAGAATCAAACTTTGAGGTTCGAGTGTGTTAAAACAGGTAAGCTAAGATTATTAAATACTTCGCATTGCCACTTTGAAAATTTGCTATTTTTTAACTTTATTTGTGTAAATATTTTTTTCCTTACCAATGGCTGAACTTCTGAAAACATAAAGGTATTTAAGTGAATTTAAATTCATGCTTAATTCGAAATCGAGAAAATCATTTCAGTAACTATGTCTATTACGAAAAAAATTAATTTCTGTTTAAGATAACTGTGGCTTGGTAATTAGAAAATCCTAAGAATAATTTATAATCGCAATAAAAAAATGAGGTGCCCTTGTTAATACACACTCATTTTACATTATTTATACATACTAATTAATTAATTTAGAATAAGAGAACTCTATTAAAAACCTCGAAATCACCCTTATTTCCTAAATGTTTTGAAAATCCATCTTAATCCTAAGGCAGATCTTAGAATTCCTGAGTCATTTTCCTAAAATACGCGTAAACTTTTAGAATCATCGTACATTTTTACGTATTTGATTACGCATGAGTAGTTTAATATATATAAATATATATACAAACAAAAATACAGTGTTTGTGTGTGCAATTCCGTCTGAAGTAACCCAACAAATTATTTCCTCAATGGTCCGAAGACTGTCCCCTGGTTCCTCTGGTCATAATAGTCGCAAACGGTATATTTACAAAATATAGAGATGTGAATAAAATTTAATATAATATTTATTAAAATAAATATGTCTGCTGTTCCAATACTTTTTTGACCATTGAAATTCATTTTTTTTTTATTACAGTTCGTTTTCAATTAGCTCAATCAATTACCTCTAAAAATTAAACGTTTTGTGCTACTTTTTAATCAAATTAAGTAACAAACAATTAACCTTTATACTTATGAGATATTAAATAAAATTTGAGTGTGCCAATACTTTTTGGACCCATTGTATTCAATCTTCCGTAAATACACGAGTTTTGTACAATACAATATTACAAATTATACAATTATTTTTTTAATGTACATTTGAAGATCTGTTTTTATTTTTATATATATATTTTAGAAGGTTTTTTTAATGAATTACAGAAAGCTTGAGAACAATTTTCTGACACAACAGCGACAGTTGACTTGCAACCGCCTGCTCAAGGATGCGCAGTCTGGACCTGCAGGACATCCTTGTCTTACAGGACCGCATCATATTTCTTGTAACTTAATGAGGGTTCCGTTAAGATTATTTAAATAATTTCATTTGTGGTATTATAATTTACATGCAAAACTATTTTTATTATTGTCTAATGATTAATAATAAACTATAAAGTAATATAAAAAAAAATAATTTGCCTAAGCCACATTATTCTTCAAATACAAGTAATTACAGCAACATTTTAAACATTTCTATTAATTATTTATGGAGATTTTTTTAATGCTGATACTTTGTAATGATTCATTTAAACAAGAATATTAAAATAAAATATAACAAAACAATTATTCAAATTAATAAATTTAACAAAGCCTTAGAATGGAGTAAACAAGGGAATAAAATTAGCAAAGTTTTTATGAAATTCGGTTTTATTGGTGTAAACTAAATATTCCAAATTCACTAGTACAAAATTAATTATATCGATACTGGCACTTACAGTCATATTGTTATTAACAATACAAATATAAATACAATAAATTGGATTTTTATTCAGTAACGATGAAACAATTATATTTACTGTATCCCCCACTAAACAATTTTTTCCCTTTACTTTTAGCCTTGATTTTTTTATTGAATAAATATAACATGCAACCTCACTCAAGGGCAATAAGTAATATGGCTGACAATGAATCTATTCATGCAACATGCTCTATGAAATTCAAATCAAAATTAATTTGAAATATGTTTTACAAAAAATCCCTTAACTATACAAAATATAAAATAATATATAGTAAATAATAAAACATATAGTAAACCATTTAGAATAATAGAAGCGGAAATAAATAAACTAAAAAAAAAAGTTAATAAATGAAATTAAATACTATCACACTTCATAAAAGATACATATAAGCATCCCGGGAAACCCCAAACCCCATTTATGGAAGGGCAAGCCAGACCCAAAGAGATCCCAGCACTTCTCTGTAGTTATCATCTACGACATTAGCCTTTTCGTTTTTCTTCTTTTTTTTTTTTTTTTGGAGCTTAACATCTTTATGTACTTCAACTAGGGCAGGAAGGTCGAGTTATCCTACATGTTACCTACCTATTCTAGCCTTGGTGGGAAGGTCAATTTCATTTTGCGGGTCCACGACGAAATAAATTTTAACTCGTCCAGGCGGGGTTAGAATCCATGACCTTCTGTACCGGGCGTGCCAAGACCCATACCCCAACTCGCTTGGACATAGAGTCTCCCATTACTCAATTATTTGTAACATTTTATTAATTATTAAAAAATTAAGTTTACAAACTGCTTTAAATTTTACTTATTCAATAAAAAGTGCTCCTTGACCCAATATTAAAAGATATGTGCTGTATATTAATAATACTTATTACAATAATTAAACATTCATAATCAAACAAATATCGTGAAACTGACAGTAATTTAAGAAATATTATTCTTGATTATTAGTTAAAATATAATTAATTAATATAAAACGTATTATTATTTTTTTTTACTAGTTATACAGAAATTATTATTAATTCTTGAGATTACGTAGGCTTGAAAGCTTGATCAAGTATTTAAATTACCACCTTGTTTTCTGAAGGTTGAAATTCTAATGCATTTCTATAACCTGACATTAAAAACAGCCATGCAAGGTTCGCCATTATTTCTTGAGAAATGTATTGCAATAATTTTATGATTTTAATAAAATAAAAAAATACACTAGTTTCTTATGCATGAACACTTACTCATATTCTAAGCATGCAACAATAGTAAAATATGTTGGTAATTTGAAATATTCCTAAGCAAAAACATAAAATAAAATTTTTGAAAATTCTACTTCGGATTTTTTATTTTTTATGAAAAGAAAAATCAAAATTGTTTTGTTTTATTGATCTCATGCTATTGAAAATAAATAAATAAATAAACATACCTCAATGACGACTAAATTCTATAAAAGACAAGCTAACGAGTAGTAATTTTTAACTTATTGTAAATACCAACTTCTGTATAAAAAGAAATAATAAAAAGACCCTTTCAGATTAATATAATAATAAGATTGTTAACATAGTATATTTAGAGTCACAATTGTATAAAATATAAGAAACGAACCCAAAAAGTTTTAAGACAAACAAAATACTTAAATAAAAAATAAGTTTAGAACTTTTCTAGTTCATAGGAGTTTTATAATAAAGAAAGCAACATTATTTAAAGATAAATATAAAGACATTAAAGGAACAAGATATTGATTTTTAACATATACTCATAAATTATGTAAAATGGCATTAATTTTAAACTCAACGGTTCTATTGAAAACTATTACCTAAACCAACATAAAATTCAGAAAAGAAGTTTCTGATATATTTTTATGTTGTAATAATGTCTCTCTTTATTTGGTTCGCATTTCATTAAAGTTTTTAAAATTCCAACAATTTTATAAATAAAGTGAACAGTTTAATTGAGTTCTTAGGAACAACATGATTTAATAAAATTTACCATTTACTTATTTTTAGGTATTTAATAAATTTATTAAATTTAAATAGATTTAATAAATCGTTGCAGAAAGTTTCATTATGGTTTACTGGAAACAATGGTTAAAAACAATGTTGTGGACGAAAATGAAAAATTTGCAATCATTCTGCATTATATTTTCCTGACATTTATCATTTAATTTTTAAAAAACTCTAATATATTGAATATTATAGCTTCTAAACACTTTTAAAGCTGAAGAGGCGTGGTCAGTGATAGTCAGCCGACCTTCCAAGGCTTACAGTCACTTCGCTCTGCGCTGCTCCAGGGGCGTGTTCTCAACTTCTTGTTTTATTTGTCTATTGGTCTAGTATATTACAGGATAAGATCCTGTTTGGTGAAGGGATCCTGTTGTTAGGCGATATGTACTCTACGTCTGATCAGAGACTGGTTGAATATTCATGTACTTGTGTCCGCTAATGGTTTCCGCAATAGTATTGACCATTGTTTTCCGAACAGGAGACACGAAGTAGCAGAAAACAAATTCATGGCCGTTGTAAATATGTTTGCTGTCGTGGAGGATCTCAACATATAAAAAGACAAGCCATTTTTCGTTTGTTATCACCTAACCAAGAAAACTACCAAACCAGTCTTTACCAAATTTTGAATATATCATTTCATTGTTCAAGGAAGGTTTAGCAATAATAATAAAATTTACTCCTATAGCATTATATTAAAAGACAAGCCATTTTTCGTTCGTTATCACTAATAACAAAAACTACCGAACCAATCTGTACCATATTTTAACTACATCATCTTCATAATTCCAGAATCATGCGATCATACGTGAATAACAGTGAGGTTTCAAACTTTACTGATAGGTGTCTAGCGTTATTCTACATGAGAGGTAACAATTGTACGGCTTTGATTCACAGGTAGCTTGAAATTGATAATAAAATAAAATTATTGAAAAATATTTAAATATGTAATGCAACATGTGGATCCCAGTGAAGTTTGAAATGATTTGTAGCAATCACCATTCTATATGAGAAGTTACAAAGGTACTGTGTTAACACCAAGTGGTTAGCACCTTTCCATCATAGAATTTACAATGGTAAAACTACTGAATCCATTTGAACCCATTAATAATTAATCAAAATGTCGATCCTTTGCTTTTTGATATTGTGTGTAAATATGTGATTCAGGGGCCTGTAGTTGTAACCGCTGATAATGCAGTTCACTACCCGCAAGAGTTTCTAAATAGTCTCTGTCTATCTGGATTACCAACCCATGCATTAAAATTATAATTTGGACGTCTAATTACAGTTTTAAGTAAGCTTCAAATAACTAATCAGTGCATAAAATACTGCTATGTGTAAAAATATCATTGATGAAATAATGTTAAATAATTGCATGCTACAATACAAGATTTTTATCGATGAACAAATAAATGTTCAATTATTAGTTAAAATTGTCTGTTCTTTAGGCGAAGCTGCGACGGGGTATGTTGTTATTTATATATAACCTTAATTTAAAGTGAAAAGAACTTTCTTGAAACAGACCTACATTTCATAAGTGAATGGGGAAAATAATAAATACAATATGCTTGTTGACTATCAAGTAAATAATTATCCATTGGTAGACATTCAATTGTAATTATTATATTATATTCAATTGTTATTATATCATTGGTAGCAGTTATTATTATTATGTTATTTACACCGAAAAAACAAAATATATTTATACCCTACAGATGATTAAAGTCATGTCAATAGGACTTCACATATTTAGGGCTCCGTGTTAATAAGGAGAACAACATACAGGAAGAAATCCAGCAGCGAGCTCTCTCAGCAAACCGGACTTATTTTTCTATGCACAAGCATTTACGAAACCAAACACTATCCAGAGCCTCTAAAGAAAGACTTTACAAAACGACTAATACTTATATGACTCGGAATGTTGGACTACTAGCAAAGCCCAAGAGCAGGTTCTCCTCAGGTTCGAAAGGAAAGTCCTTTGGCGTGTATACGGAGGTATTTTTGAACAGGGAACTTGGAGAAGGACGAATGCTGAGCTTTATAAAATGTATAAGGATGTGAATGTGGCTGTATTTGTGAAAAAAGGAAGAGTTCGCCAGGCTGGTCACCTTGCACGGATAGATCCATACAAAATTTCATCGAAAATTCTGAACGAAAAATTGCACCAGGCGGTTGGACGACCAAGTCTCCTTTGGGAAGACTGTGTGGCTGCTGATGCGACATCTATGCTAGGAGTCAGAAACTGGAGGATGGCAGCACATAGTAGAAATAACTGCGGTCTATTCTAGAGCAGGCTAGGACTCAACTAGTAGGTCGTAATGCCAAATTGTGATGATAGCCATTCAATAAATATTCTGTTTTAGATGGTCCAATGTTTTTTTTTTTTTTTTTTTTTTTTTTTAGATTTATTTTATTTTGTTGTTTTATCTATTTATTTATTTATTTGTACTTTTTAGGATTTCAAGATGATTTTTGATTGTAAGGAAGGATAAAAAATGAAATTGGTGGTTTAGTGGAGGATCGGAGGATCATACTTTCATTCATTTTGTTAGTGAAGGAATAAAAACAACACAACAACACAACAGAGGAATTTTGATTAGTAAGTATTGATGTAGTCGAAAACTACAAATAGTTTTTCGTCTATTCAGGCATATATAAAAATTCAAAGTGTATTTTAATGGATAATGCAGCCACTCGGATTAGTCGAAGAGCGCTACTTGAATAAAAAACTGCACTTGACTACGAACTTGACTTACACTTGACGAACTTATTTGTGTGAAAGCTAAATGGCGTATTAATTATAAAATTTTAAACAACAAATGAAAATGACCATGAGGTTTTTTTAATTTTATTGATATTATGAAAACAACGGTATAGAATATATACATATAGTGAATCTGTGGGAAATTGATTAAAATAACACAACTACTTTTTAGAAAACCACTCATTGGTGCGTTAATAAAAATTCTTTATTATAAAGTCATGAGTAGAGACCGGATTTTTTTGCAGTGAAAAACTCATAATATGCAAAATAGTGGAGTAAGAAACTCAAAACGTGAATCTAAAAACTTAATACATGCAGCAATCCATTTATTTACACAAATATGCAAAACTTAACCAGCCTTGAATAAATTTAAGGACAGTTCGTAAAACGTTTCGTTTTGGTGTTAATTCAATCTGAAATACTTTAAAATTTGGGGAAAAAAGGAGATGAAAAAAATTATTAATTAAAAGAAATATAAAATATCTTTATTAAAATTTCGTTTTACTGGGAAAAAAATATAAATAAATATTTTTGAAAAATAAATTAGTTTTTAAAAGTTTCGTGAAAATGTACATTATAAATTTCAAAATATTTCTAAGTAAAATTATGCCGCCTGTCACTTAATAAAATTTTCTTTAACAAAGAAAAGGAGCGTTCTATATTTATGGACGTATCAGGACAATTTTCGTAGCTTGCGATTGTGGATGGATCCAGATTATCAGCTTCTATTTCCTTTACGTTGATACAATAATTTAATTTTTTTTTAACGAATTTAACGGTAGTTTTTCACAAGGATTTACTCGAATTTCGAAAATAAACATCTTCCCTTTTCATTTTCAATTCGTTTTAAGCTTTCTTCGAGAGTTTCATACAAATTTCAGCTCTGGATATCCATTGGTCCATTGTTTCAATTTTAACAATGAATGAAAAAAAAAAAAAACACTTGCCGACGTTTTTGGCATTTTCAAAGTTGATAGTTTAAAATCTTGTTAACAACTAGCCCTTTGTTCTAAATCAGAAGTGGGAAATGAAATCCTCAAAGCTCTCAATTCAATACGTCATTTAAAAGTAGTAGGTCACAAATACATTTGATTTAAGCGACTTTTTTCTTTCAATTTAAAGTTTCATTAGTTAATTAACCAATTTAATATAAATAATTGTTATAAATGTTGCCTAATAATCGTAAGTAAAATTTTCAAAAAATAAATGGTTTAGTGAGGAGAATTAGATGAATTTGGTTCAATTGTGCGATTTCGTGCAGTAAAACCCGAATTCGTCCAATTAAGCTCAAAAAGTCAAATTTGTGCAATTTTGTGAAAACTAAAATTTAAGAATAAGAATCCTTAGGTTATGAATGAGAGCGCTACTACTTGGGTTAGAGAGCGCTAGATAAAAGCGAACTAAATGTGCAATAACACAGAAATCCGGTCTCTAGTCATGAGGCAATCATCTTTCGAGTCCCCTCGGAGATTTACCAGGAATAGAATGGGAAGCATGTTAGGAGACCAGTGGATTCGAGTTGTTATTTAATTTATTATGAAAGTGTAGTGAAGGGTATGGGCTAAATCAGCAACATAGTATAGAAAATCAATAAATTTTATTAATACCTACTAAACTTTCCTAAAACTATGAAGACTATATAGTCAAAATATAGTACAGATTGGTTTAGTAGTTTTCGTCGTTAGTGATAGCAAACGTAAAATGGCTAAAAAAGTGGATTGTAGTCCTACATCTTATTTTAGATTTCTGTTTACTCTACTGCTATTTTTGTGTAGGAAAACAAGATTATAAAAAATATATTTAACACTTTTAAAAAATAAAACCTACTTATTAGATAATATTATTTAACACATTGGTAGTATGAGTATGTCGAAGATTCTTTAGTCTTGCTATGAAATACATTAAAGATACTTTCTCACTTGATCACCGTTGTTGAATCGTTACTATTCAGCTCAGATTAGGAATTTTCACATTTCCAATTATTCTTTCCTCCTTTCCCCGTTAGGAGTTCCGAGAAATATGTTAATTACACAAGTATGATTACGGCTAAGCCAGCTCTAGTTCTAACCACAGAGTTGTTGAGGATAAAGACGTCAGAGTAAATCTGATAGACCGGAACCCAAAGTGTAGGCGGGAAATTACAGGTTAGTCAGCAACTAGTTCATGAATCAGTTCTACAGTAATATGTCAGTTGGTAGAGGAAGTCAGCTAATGGTCGTGTCAGAGCTCTCGGCGTAGCTCAAATCACTGAGCTTGGTGAAGGGCGTCATTAACCTGATTTTACCCTCGTGTGACTGAGTTGAGTAAGGACATCTAGAATTCGTCTTGAAATTTTTATAAACTAACAGTAATGAAACAAACCAAAAGGTATTGAGCACTTCTTCTTGCATCAATACGTTTTATGATACTTCTTTGAAACTAGTTATGTAATGGTGCAAACATTGTTTGATTCTTGATACCGGTTCCTGGTAACGTAAAACCGATTATCGCATAATGATTCCGATATCTCTCTTTTGAAATTAATTGCTCTAAAAAAAATAATCCAAATAAGAGCAAAAAAACCAAACCGAAGCTATTTAAAACAATGTTAATAATACCAAGAAATAAATAAGTATACAAATATAACATTTATTATAGAAAAAATATAATATATAAGTTAATAACAACTCAATCAATCTACAAATTTTTTAACATGGAACGTGTTTTACCTCGAAATTGGTCAAAAGTGATAAGTTTTGAGGGAACGCGAGGGTACTCCGTGTGTATTGGCACAATCTAGCTCTGCTGGTGTAGCTCGGATCGAACATTTTTAAGAATGTACGAATCGTATGTTGACTTTACGACAGTTCCTGGTTAAAAATTAATTGGAAAATATTTTTTGTTCATTCTTTCTAGAAGCAAATATTAAAGATATATATATATAACTTCTTAATTATTAATTTATATATATATATATATATATATATATATATATATATATATATATATATATATATATATATATATATATTAAAGATACAAAGATGATCAAACATTAAGCTTAAGTTTGCATAACAGGCACGGTTGCTGATCATAATTTTTTTTACTTATAATTTTGTTTCCTTTATTAATTTATCCTGGAGTTTCAGTTTCAGATTTAAATAATAAAAAAAAAATAATTCTGAAAAATAAAGTTTCAGAATAAAATAATTAAAATAAACCCAAAGGTTTCACATCAAATAACTATTACTCTTTCTAGTAAACCTACGATTAGTAGGTCGTACGATAAGTCCTACGATATTCCAGTGATCTCTGTCGAACAGGTCCGCAACATAGGACTCGAACTGGACAAACGTTTGTCACGGAATCCACATTTCTAAAACGAGAGGAAACTGCATGTCATTTCTACTTCTTCAGTATTTACAAGACAAACGCTCTAAGATATCGATTAATTACAAAATAGTAATTATATCTATTTCAACTTACAATCTGGGGCTTCGTTAAACCATCTAATTCATCTCGTATTTTGTAATCTGGAATCCTTCATACCTAATATGCCTTTCTTCGTGACAAAAAACTTATCCATAAAGATCAAAATTTTCCAAATGTTGCTGATATACCCCAAACCAGATACCTATCCTTTCATAGTGAACTCCATAACCATTCAAATCCGCTAATCTCTCAACTTCCTTCACATTATGATTAATGTAACATTTAGACAGCTCTGGCACTCTTGGTGTTACTTGGATAAAATATTTGTCGATTCTCTTTAAAAATATAATGGAAAATATTTTTTGTTAAATAACATTTCTCGCAAAGACCTGCCGTTTAGGAGCTTTATGGGTTCAAAGGAAAAAAGTCACGTTTGAAAAAATATTTTTAAGGGTAGAAGGTATTTTAGCACGCTGTAGCTCTGTTGATGTTTTTCGGATCGAAAATTGACCGACAGTTCCCTTATCAAAAATTTAATGGAGAATACTTTTTTCTTATTATTATTTTTATTTACACAAAATTACCCTCCTTTGGAAAAAAACAAAAATCATACAGGTAAGCGGAAAAAAAAAGAACATTTCGCTCATGGGCAGGAAAACTGTCCTAACTCAAAATATGACACTGTCCTTAACTCCTCGTACAAGTTACCTTTATGAAGGTCAAGACACAACTGAAATATGTCACTGTTCCTGCTTCTACCGTTCGCAATCGTAACTTGGATAAATCACATGTAACGCAATTTTGCGGCCGTCCGCTGAGATACCTTTATGTAGCTTTTCCTGTTGCAAGGCAAACCAAAAACTATCATTATTTTGAAATAGAACGTAAAATGAATATTTGAGTTGTCTCAGTTTTCTTGCCCATGAGCGATATGAGCATCGACGTCCAAGGGGAGAACTCCTAAAACACATACCATGTTATTCTATCTTTGGCTGACTGGAATTTTTCATTTAACAAAGTTTCTGGGTTTCATTTATTACTTAAAGAATTGCAAATGCTACTAAAACCATTTACTTGGCTCTGCGGATAGATTGGTTGATTTATTTCCTAGGATGTTATTTTAGTTTTGTAACATGGCTTGATCACCAGTATATACATGTTATGAAATTAAATTAATCAAAAAACCCTCTAACAATAACTAAGAAGTACGATGGAGTAGTGTTATTTTATGGCTGCATTTAAATCTTTCGTAGCAAAAATAAAAATATAATAAATGAAAAATAAAAACATTATCAAATTTGAGATTTAAAATAAAATCTTACGGGCGTATATTTCTAATTAATTCTTTAGCAGTGTATATGAAGTTAATTTTTTTTTCCCTATTCTGTTCAGAGCTGACGTAATAAAAAACTGAAATGCATGATTTGAACACTTCTAAAAATGCATTCTATAGTTTCATATATATTAAGAAACCACTCAAATCATTATACCTTCAGTGAATATATAACTCCTGTGACTATTTTAAGATAGTTACGGGTAGCATAAAAGGGAAGATAACTAAACGAAGGGATTGTAGAAATGTATCAAGTGTTGTCCAAAGCCAAGTGTGTCGATTGTGAACAAACAGTCGATTGTATAAGCCTCTCCTCATGCTTCAGAACGAAGGGGCTGGTCAGTGTTGTAAACTAGATTTACAAGTCTATGCAAATGTTACTAGGAGAAGGGACTCTAGTAGAGGGTGGTTTCTCACGGAGGGACATCGGATTTAATCTTGCAACAGCATACTCTTATGTTGTCTGGGCTCCTCTCTTCTGATTATCCTAATTAGAATATTTCACAAGCTAGAAAAAATAGATCCATTACAATAGATGAAACTGAAGTTAAACCAACTTACTTTGTGAACATAAAATATGAATTTCATCATTTAGTTAACTAACTAACAGGGAGACGTTTTGTAACGTACATATTTGAATGCCGATTTTTGTGTGGGTTGTAAGGACCTAGTGCAAAACTAGAGTTAAAGCCGCCAATGAGCATCAAGAGCTGAGAAAAAAAAATAAGAATTCATGAACAACCGAACTCGAATCTCGACTCAACGCACCCTTATATGTAAAATTTAATAAATAAATAAAAAAAAACGTTTTTAACCCTTTTGAGGACGTTACCATTTTGAAAACTGAGAATTTATCAATAACTCTTAATGGCCATATCATTTACTGTGTTCAATGTCATCACTGTATAAGTAATGTCATTTCTGTCCATGTATATAACAGTGGGTTTACTCTAGATTTTAGTGAACAAAAACTGATTTCCGAGGTCAACTATAACTTGAAATATTTCAATAACAGAAATCCTGAGATCTCCGCACAAATGCGGAGAGGCATATTTTTTGATTTTGTTAAAATTTTACATATAAGAGTTTTTTTAGTACGTTGAATCGAGATTTAAGGTCAGTTGTTCTTGAAAAAAAATTCCAAATTATTTACTGCGGAATTCATTGGAAGTTTGTAAGCACCCTGAAGCCGGGTCGTGTTTTGAGTATAACTAAAGTATTTTTATTTTAAATAGCATACAAAACTACAATTTCATGTGGAAAATATTTCTCTATCTTGTCTCTCTTAAGATCCCTCCTTCTTGATCCACCACTGCCGGAGCGTGGTTGATTAAATGGTTCATTGAAGAACAGCGCATAGTTGTCCAAGCACGAAAAAACTGAAATTTTGAGAGTGTAATTTAAAGATTCATAAATGTCGGTATTGAAAATAGACTAGTTGTAGATATGATAGCCGGAAGAAGAGTCCTTTCTGTTTACATTAAGCGTACATAAGAACATGACAAACCGTGTATGATTAAAGCCCCTCTTATTTCCTAATTTACCTCCACAGCTCTTAAGTTTCTTTAATAATGTTGCTCAGTGTGTATTGTTAGTTTTTAGATTTTTCACATCAAGATGTATTTTACAGAAGGTGAGTAAGTTTATAATAAAACTTAATCTGGACGAAAAAGCGTTTCAATCCTTCAACTCTACACGAATCAAGGAAATTTGAGGAAATACGATTACAATAACAATTGACAAAACTACCAATTATTAGCACTTAAAAAAGGACTCTATACCATCTTCTTTTCAGACACCTTTGTAAGGTTATCGGGATTAAAGTGAGAAACAAATTGGGAGACGAGTGGATTCAAGTGGGTATGAAGCTTATCAGGGATGGGTAGATATCTGGATTGGGCCAATTTTGCCACAAATGGATTATTTATATTGTTATCAATACGTTTATTTGTAAAATAATCTTTGATTATAAGATTTGGATACAGGGAGAATTGGAATTATTTTGATCTGAGAAAGAAATTACTAAAATCGAATTTATATTGATAAATCGCAGGTTTGAAATGGTTTTTTGTTTGCGATTAATTCTACAATTCTACATTTTCGAAGATTTTAAGAAAAATAAAACAAACCATAGATTTATTCTTATTTCTTGTGTCTATATCTTTATTAATTTTTATGTCTCATATAGTTACAGTAGAAACTCGATAATTTGTCATGAGTGGGGAGAGGGGGTGACGAAATAACAGAAATGACTAATTATAGAATTTGGCTGGAAAACTAAGAAATTTTAAAGTATATAATCGTAACTTTTTTTTGCAATTTATTGAATTTAAAAACGAACAGATGAACATTATACACATTGGACTTGAGTGAAAATGACAAAAAACTCAAAAAAAGCTAAACACTTGCCGCATCCCATCAGGTGTGAAATATCTGATTCACATTGCTGCTCCAAACCACTCAATGCACTGAGTTGACATTTCCTCTACTTCATAGCATGGAATAGTGGAAGAATTAGAAACGTCATCGTCATAATATTTTTCATTCCTAGATCATAACTTCATTTTGAGCACTCAACACTTGTTCTATAATTCCATTGTCATTTCAAATTTCATATCCTACATCCGTACTAACCATGTTTAACCAGCTGCTTACCTCTTGCTTATCTTTTCTCATTTTATGACCAGGACCAGAAGTTGCTGAGCCAGATGCTAATGTTTTTGTAAGAAGAGCTTTCCAGTACTAACTGATTCCGGGAATTCGTCAACTCCACTCATACTTCCTTTCATCTCTTACTATAATCAATGGAAGGATCGACTCCGGGCTTGTTCTGTTTGTTTTTTTTTCTATGAAATGATTTACTAAAAGTATATATATATATATATAAATATATATATATATATATATATATATATATATATAAATAGAGGCGTATTTTTCAAAAACAAATCAAATTAGGTAGTTTAAAGATTAAAGAAGTAGCAAGGGGAAAAATGAATTAAATACGTATTTAATTTTGTTATTTATATTTGACAAAAAAAAAAAAAAAAAAAACCTGATGAATTACAGAATAAGGTGAATTATCGAGTGACGAAATAACGAGTTTCCACTGTATATTGAAAGTAGGCAAAGGTTTTCACTGACTGGAGGTTTCGTGGGTGGGTACTGATGTTATCTATGCATTTTAATATATACCTACTCTGAAATATGTGTTTATTTTTTTAACGAGGCTAAATAATAACAAACTGATTATCTTTTAATAAGTTCATTTTAGGAATAATTATTAAACTATCACTTCTGAATGTCAAATATAATGAGCACTTATAAGGGCCTTATAACCGGAATAATTTTTTTTTCATATTGCCTTATCTATGTATATGATATTAATTACCACCTCTGTAAATGATTTCTCCCATATTTTTTTTCTTCAGACTTTTTTTGTTATTTCATTTATATATTATTTTCAATGTTTACATTTATTAGTAATAAATAATAAAATAATAAATAGAAATGATCCCTGTCTCACCCATAAGTTGATAATTATTTGTAGACTTTTACGAAAATCGGTTATTTACTTATTTTATTATAACTATTTACTTCATATATAATAGCTAAATTCATTAAAGTTTAATATGTTACACACAATGGAGAGTCCGAATTGAATTCTATACATTTTCTATACAAATACATTTTCCGTAGTTAGGTAAGCCTCTGTACCAATGATATTGTTGGAAAGACTCCAAGATTCAAAGACATATGGAGGCGCGGTAGCTCAGTAAGTCCAATAGAAGGCAAAAAACACATATTCTCTCATTTCAGACGGGAAACGTCTTCGAGTTCGGGAGACCACCAAGCCTCTAAAAACTTGGGTACTCTTAATCGGGGAAAAAAACTGGCGGTTGTGAATTCGGGCCGTGTCTTTTCTACTTTAGGTACACCCGTTACTTTTTCTAGCAATATGATAAATGGTTCTGATCTATTTATTACCTCCTAGGAATTAATAAATAATTAAGGTTATTGGAAAATTAAATCCATGAATCACGAATTTAATACAACTCAATTGTGTTCTGAAGTCGGAGGAAATGGCATTGTCAATTATATCGAATTCTTTACCCTGTGCCAGTTAAAACACAATATCATAATCAAACAAAAACAAATATCCGTTGAGAATGAGAGAAGTGTAAGCCAATAGGTATCGTCTAGGCGCTGATTGTGATTGAGAATACGAAAATCGGGTATCGGTGTTCCTTTTCTAATTATTGTTCAGGGGGTCATATTAGCCATAAAACTGCATGTTCCACCCGGGAATGAGGTAGGTGTAGGCGGAAGGATGCGGTAATAGTCGATGTGGTGATGTTCCTTTTCTCTCTATAATGCAACTACAGAACTTTGTATAGACTCCAATTTGGTGTCAAATTGTTTAAATTTTCTTGTTGAGAAATTTTTATTTAGTCATATTTTTTTATATCAAGTGAGCTAAGCAAGAAAATAGAGCGACAGCATTTAGAGTATCCCTCTAAATTTTAATGCCCACTTATTCTTATTTTTTATGAGATAGAACGAGTGTTTATCATGTAACCCCTCCCTCTCTTAATTTTTTAATATTTAAATTTTGTAAACTTAGCGCAAGTGCGCAACGCGCAAAAGTGCGCAATAGTAATCTACATTTTTTTAACATATAAGAACACCTATTTTTATTTTAGATTATAATTCTACATTAAAGTTCGTAAAGAATCGATACCTCTTTTAAGTTATAATGTGGCGTCTATAGATGCGCAAATTGCGCACAGTGGATTTTAAGAAATTCCTCAAACACAACATTTATATATATACATATATGTGTATATAATGTTTTTTTCCAATTTATTTCTTTATTTCTTCCTACAATTGACTGTAAAGCCAACTAAATTTGGTAGCATTAAGATAAAATGTAAATAAATTAATGTCGTTTAAAGTAAAAGCAGAACGCGGCGCTTAAGTAAATCTAGTAAAGTAATATTCATTAATAACAACTTTGGTGAAACATTAAGTTATAAAATATGTTATACCTAAACTAATTAGTCGAATTATGTAATGTATCTTGTGTTTGAAGCAATATTAGGCTTTAGAAGTTTGCACTATCTTGTTTCGAACCGAAAACGGCTAAAACAATTTTTATTATTGGTGACTCCTTATTTTATTTACAACATTATCACTCTCGAATTCATATTATGTTTGAAAATAAAACTGGCGTATAATGTCTGATTTTAGCCAGTTTAACAAATAGATACTATTAATAGTTTAGATACTATTAATAGTCTATTGATTTAATAGATATTATTAAAACTTGGACCACCCATTTTCTTAAACTTTAAAGCATTGTTGTCTAAAATTGAATTCCAGTCAATTCTATCTTGCTTATGTAATTTTTAATAAGAGCGTTTGCAAAACCTTCGTTTTCTCGAAATGAAGGAAACTTGACTTACACCACTAACCAGATGACGATCCTTTTATAATAAACTCCATAACCATTAAAATTCCATGGTCTCTCAACTTGATTTCCATTATGTCCTCGACAACGCTCAGAAGTGTTTGAAGTAAAGACCTTCTCTCCTAGAACCCACACCAGTGGGTAGCTGTTTCATAAGCAATTTACATATTATTATGAACGTTATAATTACATTTACTATGTGTGTTTTTTTAAACATTTGCAAATTACAGTAAATAGATAAATTAAAAAGAATAGAAGAGATGCGGTAATTTAGTGTGTAGGATTCTAGACTCCTAACTCTTAGGCACTGGTTTAAGTTTATTATATTCCTTATTATTATTATTATTTTTTTAATTTTTTTTTTTTACTTACTTTATTACTACAGAGTTATGTTCTATCAGATAGTACCTAACAGACTATTCTATATAGAGAGTGTCCTTAATAAAAACTGGAGATTTAACATGATGTCTCAGGATGAGTTATGTTTCCAACTATAGGTTTTTATTTGTTTAGTATGAAATATAAAAACCTGTAGCTCATAACCAATTGAAAATCATTCACGTAAATCTAGGTAAATGGTGAGGAGATAGAAAATAATTCTGTTAATATAAATCATAATAATTAAATCCGATTTAAAGGTAGTGAACCGTATCAGAGTGAATAAAACAGTGATTTTAATTAGGAGGTAAACCAAAATTATATTTCCTGTGATAGGAATAGCCTGAAAAACAATGTCGTTGTTATTAGGACAATACAATTACACTTATTTCTATTTTTATATAAATATTTCTTTATATGTCCTTTTGGAATTTTCAAAAAAATCAACGAAAATTTAGATTCTTTGTAACAATAATATTTTAAATATCAGTACATATGACTTGCCTTTGGCATCAGCCAATATTCTATTTATTTGTTTAATTTAGAAGTAATGAAACAATGATAAATGTCTATTCTTTTATTTATGTATTTCATTGGTGTCTTTCCGCATTGTTATGTTTGTATGAATTTCAAAAGGTAGGAACATTTTTCATAGATATGTTTCTTAAATCTGACCACTTGTTGCTAATGAATATGCCACTATAATTCACTGATCTATTTTAATAACTATCTATTCTTACATTCTAAATGTAAATGTCTATTCTGAATTAGGATATAGACTTAGACGAATATTTTATAATAGAAATTTGTACATTTATTAATTTGATAACATAAAATGAGAAATATGTTGAGTTAATCATACATCATGTTTGCTTTTATCGTTTTATAATTTACCTACACTTTTTAATACTTCCATGAAAAGCCATAATGTAAACTTATCTTATGTTCCTGGATGTGTATACGCCCTCAACTTCATCGAAGGCGATGTAGCTATCTATCATATAGGACTTGCTCACCAAGGCCCTTGATCGTTAATTGTGATTTGTGATTGCAGCTGCGTTGAATGATGGAATTGACTGCGAAAGTGTTGTTAAGATTTGTAGTGAAGGTTTCTCTCCCAGTTTCCTGCCCAGTATCCAACAATAACTGCATTGTCTGCTCAATAAAACTGATTTATTCCTTTTCATAATTGTTTAGAGGCGATTGGTCTGACATTATTTTTAAAAGAGAGGGATAAATAGAGAGAGTGAATGAGAGCGCGCGCGCGAGAGAGAGAGAGAGAGAGAGAGAGAGAGAGAGAGAGAGAGAGAGAGAGAGAGAGAGAGAGAGAGAGAGAGAGAGAGAGAGAGAGAGAGAGAGAGAGAGAGAGAGAGAGAGAGAGAGAGAGAGAGAGAGAGAGAGAGAGAGAGAGAGAGAGAGAGAGAGAGAGAGAGAGAGAGAGAGAGAGAGAGAGAGAGAGAGAGAGAGAGAGAGAGAGAGAGAGAGAGAGAGAGAGAGAGAGAGAGAGAGAGAGAGAGAGAGAGAGAGTGAGCAAACGACATTGTCAAAGTCTGTGAAGTCAGAATTACTGGTTTGCTTTCTATAAATGTCTTGTATATCTAATTAAGTTCTATTAAACTATTATCTAGATTTTTTTTCTTTGGTATCTTTTAATATTATGTTAAACGTAAATCCAATGTTCTTTGGATATTCCGTAATATCAAACCGTTTACGTTCCATGAAAAAACGGACATATCGTGAACATTTAAAGTTTCCTTTGAAAAAAATAAATCTTTATTATAAGTCTAAAATAAATTTATAACAAAAGGAGCTATATATATATTTAACAATGGTATATTAAACTTAATTAGAGGAAAGATAGAAACAAGAAATTTCGTGGAAATTAAAAATATTGATCTATTTTCCAAGACTATGATGTCGGGACAAAATTCGGAAACATTTTTGATAGAGGTGTTGAGGGTCACACTATATATCTCAGGCTAAAGAAGAAAAATACTGGGATCTAGGCAGTTAAACTGGAACAAGTAATGGAAACTATTAATAATGGGGCGTATAAAAACAAATTACCGTTTTATCAAATTCCAGAGTTCAAAAGTCTGTAAATATCTTAATGCTATTTATTATTTACCAATACTTAATAATTAATAATAAACTTCTCTAAGTTTGTTTCCTAACACTCGACTTTTTTTTTTAAAAAAGCCTCAGTGAAGTTATTTCAAAGAAGAAACATGACAGTGTCGTACGAAATTCTCGTAATTTTAAGACATTACTGGTAAAAAAATTTCACAGCCTCTGAAGACACTCGTGAAATTATTTAATATCAAGGGGAAGGAGTCCTTGAAGAAGACTGCACGGCGTTGGTTTGAAAAATTTAGAAGTGGAGGTACGACGTTGGAAAAATAGAAGGGCTCCGGGCTGCCATTAATGGATATTGATGAGGTTCTGAAGGAAGCTGTTGAGTCAAATCTGTCCACAAGTACTCGCGAACTTGCCAGAAAGTGTGGTGTGTCAACAGATTCTTTTACTCGCCATCTTCTCTCTATGGGGAAGATGAAAAAGACCTGTAGACTGGTCCCTCACGAACTTACTCCTCAACAATCAACTAAGAGGCTAGAAACTTCATGGGTTTGAAATCCTGCCTCATCCAGCTTATAGTCAAGACCTACTTGTTTCGATCCATGACCCATTTTCTTTAAGGGAAAAAAATTGATAATTTTACGGAAGTTGAAAATGCTGTCCAAGAGTTCTTTGACAGCCATCCCAAGGAATGGTATCAGCGTGGCATCGAGCAATTGGCTGGCTGATGGGTAATGACGGTAGATAACAATGGACTATACTTTGAGTATTAATTGTATTTTATATCAAAGAGATAATAATAAGAATATTTGTTTAAAAACGGTCATTTTTTATATATAGTTCTGTGTAGGCTTTTTATTAAGACAGATAACAAGAATGAAATACTTAACTATCACAATCAAACTATTGTTTCCTAACCCTAGCGAGAATCAGACACACCTCCCCAGAAAAACAAAAACGCTTAGGAGTTTGCACTGCACGACCTGAAGACTAATAATAAGAATTAAAAATGGTGGTATAAGGTACCGAACCGAACTTATTATTTGGATAAGTATAAACCAATTCATCCTATATTGGATGTATATAACTGAGATTGATTTAAAAGGCAGGTTTTATGGACGTAATAACATCAGTTGAAATTTTTTTTAGGTTTGTCTATATATTTCCAATAAAATAAGCCAATTAACCAAGTTGACTAGTTATTTCCTCAAATAAAAAAAAGGATAAATTACCTGCAAATGTTATGGTTCAAGGTTTAATACATAGAGTTGTTGTTCTTGTTGAGACACTGCAGGTATTTATTACACTCGACTGTTATATTTTACGTTTTCGTATTTTTTAAATAAAGTTATTGATATATCAATAACGGTATATATAAGGAATATCATATTTTTTTAGAAATTTAAATAACTACAGTTAATAAAAATTAAAACCTCATTTAAATACTAGGCGCTAACAGTAGATACAAATTTAGCCTGAAAAAACACCCAAATCTTGTGTTCCTTAAATTAAATGGCTTATCGTCCTTACGTAATCCTACTAGGACGGCTAGGACGTGTTATTACAGGTTACTACTCTGTTCTAGGTGGGAAGGTCAAGAACCATTCTGTTGGTCCTCCACAAAATAAATTTGAACCCATCCAGGTGGGTTCACTATTCCACGACCTTTTGAGGTTTCCGCCCTGAAACCCTTCGTCATCGAGACCCGGTAAACTAATGAAATCTTTTAATAAATCAGAATTATTAATTATCAAAATTGTCTGCAATGGCCAACATGTGAAGGGAAATTTTTTTAAACCATCATTGATAACCATAAGCTATCAGGAGCAAATTATACTATTTTACCTAATGGAATGGGTGCTAGAGAAAATTAAGCGTGGACATGACATGTGCTGACCTCAGGTTTGGCAACGGCATAGTTTCGCCACCACTAATAGATCTGAACTAGTTAATAAAACTGTCTCCGGCCCAGATAGAGCTGATTAAATATATCGAATTTTGTTTATATAATTGGCAGGCTGGTGTCGGCTAACATACGTCAGTCATAATCGGGAGTTGCGCAAAGTCTGCTGCGAAATAATGGGTCCATTTCTGTTCAACAGATGTTACTTCCATGTCTTGCATAAGCAAGATAACTGACTGTTTCAGAAATCACGTTTTATGAATGCTTTTTAGTTTAATCTTAAAACCTAAATACATACATAATATAAGGTAAATAAGCCGTTTTACCTTACTTTCAAGGAACACATTCAAGAAAATTCCTTTTTCTTTTACGTCTTTTTTTCTTGATAAATAATGCTCTGAGGTTTTATGAAATTTATTATACCGCATGACACATTAAAAACTTTACCATGCACCAACAATAATCCTAAAAGATGGAAATGTCTCAGAAATCTTTATGACGAACTTGTACGGGAACCCGTACAAAGAAAAAGTGTAAAAGTGGAAGGATACATAAAATGAGATAAATAAAATGAAACAGGTAAGAATGTCAAGAGAAATAATAAGAAAAATAAGATAAAATTTCAAAAAAAAAACAAAAAACGAGACACGACCTTTTTAAGTATATATTAGTAGTTAATTTGTTTGTAGTATCAGACAATTTTCGTAATGATTGTATTTCATCTTCAATGAATTTTGATTTTCATAGTACTAGTTGTTTTCTTTTTTCCTGAGTTCCTTGAGAAGCTGTGAAATAAAACCTGTTTGATAAAACATACATGATCATTTTTAAATGAACTTTTATTCTAATGTTTTAAATTTTTTTTTTCATAAATCTATGAGCTATACTAAGGAAAGTACACCAACTGACATATCTGCCTTTTTATACATCTATATAATAGAAAAAGACAGATATGCTTATCTCTGACAAGTGGTATCTGTGAGATCACACTCTGCAGCTTGAGATAGTCCATTGTGACAGTACTAATCAAGTCTAGATCATCCATCTTAACTTTGTTGGCTTCACAGGCATTAATGAAGGCTATGTCTAAACACCTTGTGACAAATACTATTTCTCACCTTTTATTTTTATGTTATATTTTGCTGTTAGCCAGTCGTGGTGATCCATTCCACTCATACTGCTAATATAATTTTTAACTAAATTCGGCTAATTTCTAAAATTTTTAAAATCTACTGCTAATTTCTTCCCACTTATTGGGCAAGAGGCCTTCTTTAAGGGTTCAATACAATCAAAATGTCTGTCCCTGTCCATATTCTCATGTAATATCAACACATCTTCTACTGGAGTATAAATGTTTACTTTAGTCATTTTCACTACCTACCCACGCACAACAGAAGTGAACTGACTCAGATGTCAAAATATTCTTAAGTTTATTCATTAACAGATGTTTCAATTCTTGACCATGCAGGTTCAGCTGTTGGTCCTCTTTCTACCAGAAATCTCTTCAATGCCCATTGTCCTCTTTTGAGGACACTTCAAAAAAAGGTGTGTTACTTATGTGTTTTAAATTTTAAATTGATTGTCCTCAAAATAGGACAGTGGGAAAAGATGTGTTAATAATAATTTTCAACTACTTAATTCATTGAATTACATAATATTTGTACGACCTTAGCTTGTGGACAGTTCAACCAGTCACTACCCTAATTACTGAATGAGTTCAACTAATGAATAATTAGCTGACTATATTATTGATAAATTGAGGCAGTAGAAGCCGACACAGCTCACGGCTTTGGACTTTCCTGACCCGAAGAGATCAGATAGCGCCTCCTTGGCATGCGGGCCAGAGACACTTCTGTCGTCACCACGACCCTTGACATCTCCAAGCTCCCTGCCCCCGCAAGTATTAGAACTCGGAACTGGGCAAGAAAGGTTTCCGTCATAAGGAATGAAATAGGTTGTCCTTTTTAGAACAAGAGTGCAGTGACATTTAAAGAACAGGGCAATTTAATATAGAACTCACATGCAGCGGGATAACATAGTTTAGAGTAGGCTGTAGGACTGGTTTTATAATCTAGTTATCCTTCTAAATAAATATCACTAGGCATAAGAAGTAAGTAACTGAGACCTTATATATATATATATATATATATATATATATATATATATATATATATATATATATATATATATATATATATATATATATATATACTAGCATCCCCCGTCGGGGCTTCACCCGCTCTCATAAGTGAAGAACATAAAAAATTTTAACTAATATTGAAGTTTTATTTGTTGATCGATAAAAGTCTTGTATTGAAGTAAGCAATTGAGCATTATTTCTTTAATAACATTTTGGCGCATAGCAGTAATTTTTTCGGGTCTAAATTGCACTGATTAGGTGTTTGAAGATTATGTAAACGTATTATTGGACATCCAATTATTTGTAATATATGAGTTGACAATCCAGAAACTCAGCACAGAGACTATTAAAAAAATATTAAAGATAAAAGACTTCATTAACAGTGTTTACAACTAAAGGCTCATAAATCATATTTTTACAAATAACATCAAAAAACAAAAGAAAAATTATTTTAATTAATTAATTAATTTATTTTCTATTTATTTTATTTTATTTTTATTGAAATTTATGTACAATCTCTCTTAGGCAATAAGTAACAGTGCTAATGATGAATTCATTCGTACTATATACACAAGTTCCCATCCACACAAAATTAATAATAATATGAGATAAAAATAAAACTAACAGTTACTTAAAATCATTTTTTTTTTTTTTTAATTTCTTTTTATTTTATTTATTTTTATTTTTTCTTTATTGAGAAAGTATTACAATCTGCCTCAATGTGGGCAATAGCTAATATAGATGACTAAATGGATCCATTCACACACTATTAAAAAATAAATGCAAAGAATAGATAAAAAAATAAAATAAAATAATAATAAGAAAATAAACAAAGTATCTCAAACTATACAATACATAAAGCTAAGAAAATAAAAAATAAATAATCTATAAAATAAGTGACAAGACAAAAAAAAAAAATAAAAAATTTAAATTAAATTAAATCTTAAAATACATTCATACTTTATTTACACTATATTCAAATCTGAGGGGTCCCCCAACCAGACTTGTCCCTCCACTTTTGGAGGGACAAGCCAGGCCCTATGAGATCCCAGCGCTTCTCTCTCAGCTGCGTCACTAGTATAATATAACACCAGTGGAGGCTGTGTGAGAGCGCTAAACTACAGTCACTCAGAGCATGAGCGGAGAAGCTGGCCATTGCCAGGACTCCATGACGAAATTTATAATAGGTCACGAGGCCACTGCCTTTTTAACCTGCGAGGAGGATTATAGGGGTGAGTGGAGCTGGATAGGGATTGTGCTAGTGGATTAGGATGATGAGAAAGTTTTTGATGAAATTTTGAAAATTTGACAGGTATGGATTCTAGGACAAAAGGTATATTTAGATCGTTATGTAAGGTTTTGTTGAAGACATAATATGGGGCATTGGTTATGGTTCTTAGGAATTTGGATTGGAAGGATTGGATACGTTTGATGTTCGAGTGTTTTGCTGTTCCCCAAATTTCTAGTCCGTAGGTCCAGATAGGCTTTAGGATAGTCTTGTAAATCAGAAGCTTGTTGTCTATTGAAAGTTTTGAAGTTTTGCATAGTATGGGGTATAGTTGGCTGAATCTTCTGTTAATTTCTTGTCTTTTAAGTCTAGTATGTGGGTTCCAAGTGAGTCTTTTGTCTAAGATGAAACCAAGATATCGCACTGTATCAGATCTGGGTAATGGGATCTTATTGAATAGGACAGTTGGGCAGGAACTACGGCGTAGAGTAAAAGTCATGTGGCTGCATTTCGATTCATTGACTTTTATTCTCCATCTGTTGCACCATAGTTCTATCATTGAGAGGTGATTTTGTAGGTTGAAAGAGGCTGTTTTAGGATCAGGATGTGATGAAAGTATAGCTGTATCACCAGCGAAAGTTGCAAGGAACGTGTCGGGAGAGGTAGGAATGTCAGCAGTGAAGAGGATGTAGTGGACAGGACCCAAAACGCTGCCTTGAGAAACTCCGGCTCGGATAGGATAGCAGTCGGAAAAATCGGAGCCGCATCGAACTCGGAAGGAGCGATTTGTAAGGTAGGAATGAAGGACGAGGTAGAGGGTTTGTGGTAGTATGCTCTTAAGTTTAAAAAGCAATCCGGTGTGCCAAACCCGGTCAAAAGCCTGAGCAAATGTCCAGAAAGGCACCCGAGCAATATTGCTTCCTTTCCAGAGCAGAAGATACATGGTCAACAAGACGGAGTCCTTGTTGGACTGTAGAATGCATTGGTCGGACTCCAAATTGGTGGGAGGGGAAACTATGTGTGCCAAGTTTGGACAGGATACGTTTAAGGAGGATTTTTTTCGAATATTTTAGATAGAATAGGAAGTAGGCTAATTGGTCTATATGATGAAGTGCTGTTAGGAGGTTTGCCTGGTTTTAGGAAAGTTATTATGACGGAGTGTTTCCACAAAACAGGAAAGTGGGTTGTGCGTAGGATGCAGTTGTAAATATAGGTAAGGAACATTATTGCTTTATGTGGAAGTTGGCGGAGGATTTGAGTTTCAAGGAAACTCTGAGGTCTATTTGATCGGTCAGGATTTGTTGGAAGAGCTTCCAGTTGACTGGACCTCTGATAAATGAGGAAAAGAGTGATTTAGGAACTGGTGATATGGATAGGTTTAATATTAATGGGCTATGGTCTGATGATAGGCCGTCTAGGCGAGTTATGGATTGATTAAGAGGTCCTAGGCCTTTGAGGATAAAAAAGTCTAGGAGATCGGGATTACGATTAGGATCGGTAGGCCAATATGTGGGAGAGTCGGGAGAGAGGATTTTGCAAGGACTAGAATTTAGTGCAGACATCAATGTTCGCCCACGGGAGTTGGTTGTTCTGGCTCCCCATTGCTGGTGTTTGGCATTTAGGTCTGCTCCTAAAATAAAGTGTTGTTCTAGGGAATTTAAAAAGGAAGTGTAGTGGGATTCGGAAATGGATTTATTAGGAGGGGAATACGCTTACACAATAGTTATAGGAAAGAAAGGAGTTTGAATTTTTACAGCAGTGGATTGAAGGAAATCATGGACTGGTAATGGGAATAGGTAGTGGGCGAAGGATTGGTGTATGATGACAGCGGATCCAGCATGGGCTGTTCCATCTGGGTGGTCAGTCCGATATGTTTTGTACTGAGGTATGTTTAATAGACGTTTGTTGGTTAGTCTTGTTTCAGTAATAAGGGCTACGTCGATTTGTCTTTCCTGTAATAAGGTAGTTAGTTCGTTAGTGTGATTTCGAACACCATTTGCGTTCCATAGAAGGATTGTAAGGGACTTAAATGGGGACATTTAAGGATTTCTAGGTGGTGGGATTACAAAATGTGATAAAGCAGTTGAAAGTAGGGTTATGAGAGGGGTAACTATTGATTTAAACTCTGAGAGGAAAGACGACAGTATATTGGTGAGGTCAGAGGAATTCGGAGGAGGAGGGATGTAAGGAATCTGATGAGGATTAGAGTTATTAGGATTAAGCTTTGGATGAATGGCGGAAGGATGAGGAATTTGGGGTTCTTGTGATGCAGGTTCAGGCTGCTGCTGGGCCTTGAGATGTGAGGCTGGTTCTGAGCCTCCTAACATTTCAGAGAAGGATACTGCTCCATTGACTGTTTTGGATGGTTGTCTTGTTGTTCTGGATGGCTCTTCTCTCCTAGAGGTTGTTTGCATTCTTGATTTCAAGGTTTTGTAGGTTTGACATCCCTTGTAATTTGCGGGGTGCCCTTGGTGGCAAAGTGCACAAACTTTGTAGATTTAAAATAACATTGTAGATTTAAAATTTCTTACTAGAAAAAAAAAAAATGATAAAAATTATGTTTAAATTTGGTACAGGTAGGTTGAGTAGTTTTACCATTGTACGACATATCGGTCTATTTTCAACTTGAAAAATGGGATTAACGTATCGCACTACACATAACAGTTGACTGTTAAGATGAATGGAGAAGACTATCAGGGATACAGTCCAACTGAAACACCAAGTTAAAGTAGAAACACTTGTAAAATAATTGTGTGCCAACGTTTCGACCGGCCTGGCAGGAGGTCTTCAGGGCTACAATGAACAAAATACCAGATGTGACAAAAATAATTCCGATAAACAAATGATAAATGAATAATACATAATGACGGGGATAAAAACATTATACAATAAAAGAAAAGAACTGATACTAAAATAATAAAAAGAAAGCTAGGCAAGGATAAAATATTTAGTAAATAGTATCTAAAATATGGTGATCCTAAAGATAGTAAATATTGTATTTTTGAAACATCTATAATGATAATTATACATCAGTTTACATGTAGTTACCTAATATAATTTAATAGTAAATATTATTATAATGCATGTGTGTGTGTGTGTGTGTGTGTGTGTTTAAGCGCGCGCGTTTAAAATCTTTTTTCCTGATTTAGATATGATATATTCCGAATTTATTTCCATTCTCTGTACAACTTTCCAACTTGTGCAAAATAAATTTTAATTTTAACACGCATTGATTAAAAAATATATTTAAATAAATTACGGTTTTCTTTTTAAACAGGAGATCAGCAAGGTTATCTAGTAACTTTTTACTTAGTAATTATTTTTCACCTTCACTCAGATATCGGGATCAGAAAAATAAACTTTAGGCATTAGATAAAGTTAAAAAAAAAAATGCTCTATTAATAATAATTAATAAGGCTCTTATTAAGACATGGTGCGTGATGTAGTAATATCAAACACACCCCTCTTTTATCAGGCTACTATGGAAAGGAAAACAATATAAAAATTAAAAAATAAAAGGTTTTTAGCTCACATAACGTTAAACTGTTATAGTCCTTAACAAACCTACACTATACTGTTTCTACCAACTCGATGTTCTTTGTTGGTCATTTATAGAAGTAAGGGCTTATTAATTTATAATTTATTTATTAGGCTGCTATTAGCCTCGCCTATGCTCATGATGTGGCTTTACTGGCAGAATCAGAGGATGAGGCAGTTGATAAGATTAACACGCTTAAAGAAATGGCCGAAAAAACAGGTCTACAAATCTCCTTTGAAAAAACAGAGTTTATGACTACAAATCCGAACTTCAAGAAAAAAACAGGAAGAACAAAATATGGATCAATAAAAGTGAAACAAAGGTTTACATACCTGGGGGAAACCATTCGCAAAAGAGGATTGGAGAGGGAGAGCATGGAGAAGAGGATTACCAAGCTAGAAAGACTGAGTTTTGCAACCAGCAAGATATACAACAAAAGGAATTTATCCATAAAAGAGAAAATTAGGCATTACAATACTGTGATGAAACCGGTGATACTGTACGGGACGGAAACCATGAACCTTCATGAAAAAAGAAGGTAAGGGAATAGATATTATGCATCATACTTCTGATATTAGGATTGATGAATTAAATGCCACTTCTATTGAGATTATTTTATTTGAAAACTAGTTTTGAATGCTAAACATTCATCTTCAGTTCTAAAACATACAATAAAATTTTCAACACATCAGTACTATGTTACATAGATTAAATATACTAAGGTTTTTAAAAAGATAAGACAAGAAATCAAGCATAGGCACTCACCTTCGAGGTAACTAAAACACTGAATTTGTGAGAAGTAAAAGGGGGGAGGCAGGTAGGTTACGTTTTAGATTTACAACGGGGTTTCCCTTATGACTCATTGGGTTTTTTCGTTCCTATGGGAAATAAATTTAAAATGGGGCTATTGGATATGTTAATCTGATCATTTAAACAAAAATCTGGATCGGTTTTAAACGATTTTATTATTTCTAGTGATTCAAAAGTATTTAATTTTAGGCTATTTTCTACTTGATGTAATATTTTTACTCCCGAGTCTTTATTAAATTTGTGGTTATTTTCATTTAGATGGATAGCGAAATTGGAATTTTGGGTCTTATTAGTGTATGCTCTTATATGTTCATTTACTCTTTGATTTACTGATCGTCCGGTTTTTCCCGTGTATTTTGCTTCACAGTCATTACATTTTAATTCGTATACGCCGCTTTTATGGAAAGGGTCTATTTTGTCTTTCGGTGAAGGGAAGTATGATGACAATGGCTTATCTATTTTAAATGCAGGGTTTAAACCTAATTTTTTTAATTCTTTCCCGACTTTAACGGATATTGGGCCGTAGTATGGTATCAAAATATATTTTTTAGGGGTAGCTTTATCCTCTGGGGGTGTTTTGTATATATTATTCATAGTTTTTTATGTATGTATTTGTTTTCTTAAAATATTATCGATTGTGGTTTTACTGTATCCGTTGTTGTTAGCTATAGTGTGAATCGTTTGTATTTCTTTGTTAAAATTTCGTTCATTTAGCGGTATATTTAAAAGCCGGTATATCATGCTATGAAATGCTGCGAGTTTGTGTGTTAGTGGTCTCCTGGCATTGTTGTCTATAACTACATCTGTGTGTGTGGGTTTCCTGTATATATTAAATTCGTGTTGTTTATTGTTTATGGAGATTTCTATGTCTAAAAAATTTAAAGTTTTATTGTTCTCTAACTCCAGTGTGAATTTAATTGAAGGGTGGATTTCGTTTATTTCGTTTAAGAAACTATTGATTTGTCTGGTCGTCCCAGACCATAGGCAAATTATGTCATCAACATACCGATACCAGTATATGATGTGTTGAGCTAATTTTGAATGAAGGATTTTCTGTTCTAATTTATCCATAAAAAGATCTGCCAGAAGGGGTGAAAGAGGGGATCCCATTGGTAATCCTTCTTCCTGTTTATAGAATGTATTGTTAAATTGAAAATAATTATGTTTTATGCAGACTGACATTAAATTGTAAAAGTCTAATTTTTCTAGTGGTTGAAGATTAGACCGGAAGATTAGTTTTTCTAAAATTTCTATTGTTTCTGAAGGTGGGATACTGGTAAACAGATTTGTGACATCGAATGATATTAACTTTGCATTGTCTGGAACATTTACGTTTTTAATTTTGTTGACTAATTCTATTGAGTTTTTTATTGTATTTCGTGGGGAAAAGGAAATTTTCGTTTTGAACATGTTGTTTAAATAATGAGCAAGTTTGTATATGGAGCTATTAATGTAGGTAACTACTGGTCTTATTGGAATGTCTGCTTTATGTATTTTGGGTAGGCCGTAGAGACGGGGCGGCAAGGGATTCATTTCAATCAAGTTGTATTTTATATTATCAGGTATTAAAATACTATTATTTATTAACTCCCGAACTTGACTGTTAAATTTTTTAGCGGGGTTTTTTATGGTGGGGAAGCTTTTTTGTTTTTTTGGATGAAGTCATAGATTTTATTTTTGTATAACTCTTTTTCTATAATTACTGCGGTGTTCCCTTTGTCCGCTTTTATGATTGTAAGGTCGTTTTTTAATATTTTAGTTGATAAAGCGCGTGCTATCTTGTATTCGGATGATGTCTTTATCTTATAGTTCTGGGCTTTTTCTATTTCTGTTTTTAGTATGGGTAAGATTTGAAATTAACCATTGGTACTCAGTGAGAGATAATTTAAAATTATATATTTATATCCTCCACAATAAACTCACTTCTGTACTCCACCCACTTGAGTTTGACTCATTAGACAATCAAATCCGGACGCGAGTTGAATATCTCGTAACCAAAAAACAAAAAACATTGGAAAAGAAAATTAATAACTTGCTGTCTAGCAAGAATAACCCCGTTAATCGCCCATCTAACAGTCCAAAAAACCCCATATCCGATAACCAATTTTCCCCACGTATCCTCAACCTCAGCAACATAACATTAACTAAAAATGAAAATAATTTGCTCAACAAAGGTTTAAAACATTCTATAAATTCACCGGTGACTATACAAACATTCGAAAACCTTGCTGTCCACATTGAATCCGGTTTAGAAAAATACGACAAAAACCCACTTTCGAAATCAATATGCGCAAACATACTAAAAACAGAAATAGAAAAAGCCCAGAACTATAAGATAAAGACATCATCCGAATACAAGATAGCACGCGCTTTATCAACTAAAATATTAAAAAACGACCTTACAATCATAAAAGCGGACAAAGGGAACACCGCAGTAATTATAGAAAAAGAGTTATACAAAAATAAAATCTATGACTTCATCCAAAAAAACAGCTTCCCCACCATAAAAAACCCCGCTAAAAAATTTAACAGTCAAGTTCGGGAGTTAATAAATAATAGTATTTTAATACCTGATAATATAAAATACAACTTGATTGAAATGAATCCCTTGCCGCCCCGTCTCTACGGCCTACCCAAAATACATAAAGCAGACATTCCAATAAGACCAGTAGTTACCTACATTAATAGCTCCATATACAAACTTGCTCATTATTTAAACAACATGTTCAAAACGAAAATTTCCTTTTCCCCACGAAATACAATAAAAAAACTCAATAGAATTAGTCAACAAAATTAAAAACGTAAATGTTCCAGACAATGCAAAGTTAATATCATTCGATGTCACAAATCTGTTTACCAGTATCCCACCTTCAGAAACAATAGAAATTTTAGAAAAACTAATCTTCCGGTCTAATCTTCAACCACTAGAAAAATTAGACTTTTACAATTTAATGTCAGTCTGCATAAAACATAATTATTTTCAATTTAACAATACATTCTATAAACAGGAAGAAGGATTACCAATGGGATCCCCTCTTTCACCCCTTCTGGCAGATCTTTTTATGGATAAATTAGAACAGAAAATCCTTCATTCAAAATTAGCTCAACACATCATATACTGGTATCGGTATGTTGATGACATAATTTGCCTATGGTCTGGGACGACCAGACAAATCTATAGTTTCTTAAACGAAATAAACGAAATCCACCCTTCAATTAAATTCACACTGGAGTTAGAGAACAATAAAACTTTAAATTTTTTAGACATAGAAATCTCCATAAACAATAAACAACACGAATTTAATATATACAGGAAACCCACACACACAGATGTAGTTATAGACAACAATGCCAGGAGACCACTAACACACAAACTCGCAGCATTTCATAGCATGATATACCGGCTTTTAAATATACCGCTAAATGAACGAAATTTTAACAAAGAAATACAAACGATTCACACTATAGCTAACAACAACGGATACAGTAAAACCACAATCGATAATATTTTAAGAAAACAAATACATAAAAAAAAACTATGAATAATATATAAAAAAACACCCCCAGAGGATAAAGCTACCCCTAAAAAATATATTTTGATACCATACTACGGCCCAATATCCGTTAAAGTCGGGAAAGAATTAAAAAAATTAGGTTTAAACCCTGCATTTAAAATAGATAAGCCATTGTCATCATACTTCCCTTCACCGAAAGACAAAATAGACCCTTTCCATAAAAGCGGCGTATACGAATTAAAATGTAATGACTGTGAAGCAAAATACACGGGAAAAACCGGACGATCAGTAAATCAAAGAGTAAATGAACATATAAGAGCATACACTAATAAGACCCAAAATTCCAATTTCGCTATCCATCTAAATGAAAATAACCACAAATTTAATAAAGACTCGGGAGTAAAAATATTACATCAAGTAGAAAATAGCCTAAAATTAAATACTTTTGAATCACTAGAAATAATAAAATCGTTTAAAACCGATCCAGATTTTTGTTTAAATGATCAGATTAACATATCCAATAGCCCCATTTTAAATTTATTTCCCATAGGAACGAAAAAACCCAATGAGTCATAAGGGAAACCCCGTTGTAAATCTAAAACGTAACCTACCTGCCTCCCCCCCTTTACTTCTCACAAATTCAGTGTTTTAGTTACCTCGAAGGTGAGTGCCTATGCTTGATTTCTTGTCTTATCTTTTTAAAAACCTTAGTATATTTAATCTATGTAACATAGTACTGATGTGTTGAAAATTTTATTGTATGTTTTAGAACTGAAGATGAATGTTTAGCATTCGAAACTAGTTTTCAAATAAAATAATCTCAATAGAAGTGGCATTTAATTCATCAATCCTAATTGTATTGATCCTTCTATATCATCATGCGTACCTCAAGTAATTATTCTTTTCCTAGTTTCTTCACCAACTAGACGTCTTGACGCTTCCTATGTACTTGAATTCTTTGATGCTTTCAAAACTATATCCTGACCTTCCTGGTTTTCCACCTCGTTTCGTTCTTTCAACATCACCGAATATAAGTCTTCTATTCGTTTAAGCGGATACCATCTTCTGTTGCTTTTCTGATAAACTCCACAAATGCTTCAAGTATGGAGATTTTAGGTTCGTTACACCTGTTGAAGTAAAGTTAATCTTAATACATTTACAAAATAAGTACCACAAAAATAATATTTTACTTCTAGAAATTTATTTGTTAGCCGATACAAACTTGTCGGTGACCAATGGCTCTACTCATAGTTGGCGCCATTTATCTCAAAATAGACTTTCAATTGTTCGTGATCGAGTATGTGAAATGCAGAACTTAAGTACCAGTAACGTCTACATATGGTAATGCCACATAAATTATTAACGTCTGGCCTGACCTGAACTGGGTTAGCTCGATAAGGGTTTATCAAAGCTTATATTTATATCATTGTTTATTGCAGACCAGTTTACTTCTGCAAGGATCGTTAATCAGATTTATGTCTGCAATGACTTCTTTATCGTTCAATATTTATTTATAATACTTATATTATGAGTATTTTGCGTTGTTACAGACATCATAGCAAAACTCATGAAACAATCTCAATTTTTTTTTTCTCACCCTGAAATGCCACCGCAAATGGAGTTGGGGTGCATTTAAATAGTGGAGGATGGTGCATTTAAATATTTGCACATGATCCATGCATCTAGCATAATTTGTGTATCTATCATATTTTATAAAATTAAAAAACTAATTAGAAACTATTTTGATCAATTACCACAATTGAGTAAATTTTTTTACTAGATAATGATTAAATTTATGTAATAAACCGTATAAGTAGTAAGCAATATAAAAATAAATGAAAATATCTTAATATATAGTAAAAAATATATATATAAAAAAAACAAAAAAAAAAAAAAACTTTCATTGTATTTATTTATTTTTTTTTAATATTTACATATTGAAATTTACAACCGTTTATAGCAGAAAAAAATTCAGACAGAAAAACAACAGATCATGAATATACCTATTTCTAATCCACTGTTGTTCCCAATCTGCATTCTTGAATTAAAAGAATCAAATTACTTAAATTAATGGTCAAATTAAATTAGCTGTTATTTATTATTCGAAATAAACAAATTTGAGAGGTAATAGAGGTTTTTTTTTTTTTTTTTTTTTACATTCCGCATCTACTCACATGAGTCATTAGCGGCTCGATATACATATTAGATTTTGTCGAACAGTTTACAAAATTTTAGAAATTCAAAAATGTTTTTGATTTTTTTTCTCTGTGTCCTCCAGTGCTTTATCTATATCTGAGGGTATATTGTACTTTGTTCTGGCGTCAGAGTATAGTGTAAATGTTGTTACAATGTGTTTCAATGTCAGTGTTGTCATGCATGTTGTACAAATCGGTGGTTCTAGGCTTCTCATCAGGTAACCGTGGGTGAAAGCTGAATGTCCTATTCTTAGTCTCGTCAAGATTATTTCCTCTATTCTTGATTTTTTACAAGATGTTGTCCAGGGTCGTGTGTCTTGTTTAATTTGAAGTTTGCTGCGTATTTGGTTCCATTTTGTTTTCCAGTGATGGAGCAATTTTTTTCTACAGGATGTTTTTAAATCAGAAGTTGTAATGTCTGTAATAATGGTTCCTGTTTGGTTCAGTCTCGCAAGATTTGCTGCACTGTCTGCAGCCTCATTTCCAGAGATGCCACAATGTGAGGGTACCCACATTAGCACAGTCCCTCCACCCATCGACTCGTGCATCTCCCACAGGCAGTTATTAATCTTGCGTATTAGGGCATTTTCAGAGTTGTCTTAAGCTATTGCCAATATTGAACTTAGAGAGTCTGTTACCAAAAGAGCATGTTTTGTATTTGTAGATTGTATTAATAAAAGACCTTGGTATATTGCAAATAGTTCTCCTATAAAAACACTATTTAGTGACGGTAGGTTAAATTTTAGTACGCTATTGTTAAAAGCCACTGCACAACCGACTTCTCCATCAGTTTTCGATGCATCAGTAAAAATTGTTTCGTGGTTTGGATACTTTTGCCTTAATTCTGCAAAAAGTCTCTTTTTAATGATGGGGTTGTCGTTTTCAATCTTTTCCTTAAGGGATGTGTCAACCTTGATGTAAGTATTGTCCCATCGAAAAAACAATGGATCATGTTTTTAAGTTGTTTTTAAGGACACTGTTTTACAGATCTGCCAGGATCTGACGATTTTTCGAGGCCGAGGAAGGACATCCTTGGCCACTCTCTCCATCCACAATTAGAATTAGCTTTTTCGTCCTTAAGGATTGCTGTTTTAACGGTTTTTTTTTAAGTTATCCGAAGGATAACTTCTGCCATTGTTGTCCTCCAGGATACTGTTTTAAAATATTTAACGGTTTTAAGATGGCGGAAGGATATTAATTCGTTGTTAACCCATTCTACGGGAGGCTGAAGATAGTTTTTCAACGCTAACGACTCCTTCCCGTTTACTCTTTTTGCTAAAAAGGTACGATATAGAAGAGTGGCGGTGGGGGTTCGGGGCGGGATTAAGAGATGGCTTCTGTTTTTAAGGACACTGTTTTTGCTAAAAAGGTACGATATAGAAGAGTGGCGGTGGGGGTTCGGGGCGGGATTAAGAGATGGCTTCTGTTTTTAAGGACACTGTTTTACAGATCTGCCAGGATCTGACTATTTTTGGAGACCGAGGAAGGACATCCTTGGCCACTCTCTCCATCCACAATTAGAATTAGCTTTTTCGTCCTTAAGGATTGCTGTTTTAACGGGTTTTTTTTAAGTTATCCGAAGGATAACTTCCTCCATTGTTGTCCTCCAGGATACTGTTTTAAAATATTTAACGGTTTTAAGATCGCGGACCGTGTGTAAACCGTAAATACGAGTGTCATACTCGTATAATGGATTTAGCACACTGCCAGGATCTGACGATTTTTCGAGGCCGAGGAAGGACATCCTTGGCCACTCTCTCCATCCACAATTAGAATTAGCTTTTTCGTCCTTAAGGGTTGCTGTTTTGTATTAATTATATGTAGTAATTGTATGGTTAGTACTGTATTCGGTTTTATGTCTAAAAGTTGGAGGAGATTTTGGGTTCTACTTGCAATGCCCACCAGATTGTTTCCTTGGTTACTATTAAGGTTATGAAAAATGTTATGATTTGGATGATCTGGTTTGGAAATCAGAGTTAAGTAGTAAGATAGTGTAAGGTAGGATCTTCTTAAAGTTAGGCTCGGTTCTCCGCATTCTACATATAGGCTTTCAACTGGTGAAGATCTGAACGCACCAGTGCATATTCTGATTGCTGTGTTATGGATTGTATCGATTATTTTGAGAGTTGTTTCTGAAGCGGAATTATATACTATACTACCATATTCTATCTTGCTTCTAATTAGTGTTCGATAGAGAATTAGGAGTGTTTTTCTATCGGCTCCCCAACTCATTCCTGATACAACTTTAAGAATGTTTAATAATTTTAGGCAATCCGTTCTTAGCCTTTGTAAATGGACAGTCCACCTCAATCGTTTGTCTACCCACAACCCGAGAAATCGTATATTTTCTACAAATGTTAAGTTATTTCCATTAAAAATCAGTGTTGGATTTTCAGAGCACATTCTTTTCCTGCAGAAATGGATACATTTAGTCTTGGAGGTAGAGAAAGTAAAGCCCGTGGTAGAAGCCCACAGTTCTAGTCTATTTAAGATATTTTGTGCTTTCCATTGTATAAATTTAGTGGATTTGCTTTTTATTAAAATTGTGAAATCGTCGGCAAATAGCATGCAAGTTGCTGGCTCTTCAACCGACTTTATAATATCATTGATTGCTATTAGAAACATAGTAACACTCAATACAGACCCCTGAGGAATTCCATTTTCTTGATTAAACGTTTTGGATAGTGTATCTCCAATTTTAACTTGAAAAACTCTTCCATCTAAAAACCTATCAATGTATCTGACCATTCTTCCTTTCAATTCCCAATCCAAAAGTCTTACTATTATAAGTCTTCTCCATACCCTGTCGTAGGCTTTTTCTATATCGAAGAATATAGCTATTAAATGTTCTTTTGCTTTAATAGTGTCATGGATGAGGGTGTCTGGTTTGATTAAATGATCTATAGCCGAACGGTTTTTTACAAATCCACATTGTTCGTCAGCGATTACACTGTTTTTTCTTTAGGGTGTCGGTCAATCTTTCATTAACCATCTTTTCCATAATTTTAGATGTACAACATGTCAGGGATATAGGACGAAACCTATCAGGAGTGAGAGTATCTTTAGATTTAGGGATAGGTATAATTATCAATTTCATATGTCAGGTATACTTCCTTCCATCCAAACATAGTTATAATAGAGGTTTGAAATTGGATGTTTTTTACATTCAAACCAATATAGTTTTTAAATATTAGGGACCTAGAACAAAATTTCATTAAATTTTAAATTCATTTAAATTTCTGAAGGAAAACTGTCGGCAAATATCCCAACCAAAAATTATACATCAAAAATGTCAGAGGTCTATTATAGTACAGACCCCTAGCCAAAAGGCATACCCATGTCAAAATACTTCAAGTAAATGTGATTATATAGTTCAAAGTAACACGTCAATTGTTTCTGAAACAACTACCCACTGGTATTATTTCAATCACAGTACTGTATGAGAAGGACCCAAGATCTTTTTTTTAGACGTCTCCGTGAGTCCTCGGAAAGTGATTGGGTAGGAAGCTGAGAAACAAGTGGTCTGGACAGTTTAGGAGTTTACTATAAAAGGACAGTTATCTGGTTTGGGCTATATCAGCAACATATGAAGAATTAAAATCTTTATGGATAAGTTTTTTGTAACAAAAAAAGGCACATTAACGCGGCGTTGGTCGCTTGCCGATCTCGTACACCATTATTCGCTAGGGGAGAATTTCCCTTACTTCTTTGATTTTCATAAAAAATGCAGTTTTGTGTTACTAAATATTTATTTATAAATGCCATCATAATGTATCAATAATTGTAGTATGGAATATAAGAATTTAAAAAATATTTTTACATAGATTTATTGTAAAACAACAAAAAAACTAAACAAAAACTAAAAATTTTACTGTTTACATAATAATGTGTTTTTCATCAGCTAGATCACATTCTTCTATTTCTATACAATTATTACAAGTATATTTAGTGTATTCATTGTGAATTGGAACATTGCACGTTTTAAAATTTTTTTTCGTTTTTATTTTTTTTTATTTCTTTGGCACACCTATACTAGATCTATTTAGTATTGCCTCGAGCAACGACGAACAAGAATATGGAATATTAAAAATTTCCTTGTAAATGATTGAAAAATAACATAAATACAATTCACGACGATTTATCATCTAATAACTTACAATTTATCTTCTCAACTGGATTTTTATCCAAAAATTCAAGCTTGTTAGACCCACTACTCATTTTTTACCCAAATAATCACTAATCAATTGAATGAAATTAGGAAATTCGCCCAGTAAAATGTCACGAATAAACTGCTCGAGAGACAATCTGATACTGAGGAGTGAAGACATGGCAATTTCCAGTAAAAATCTCCCAATATCCTGGCCACCTGCATCCGTTTTACTAAGAAACCAAATATTCTTATTCCAAATGTCCTAAACTCAGCTATACTGAGATTCAGCGATGAAGGTTAAATTCTGACGAAATTATTAAATACTTTTTAGAAGGGTGAGGTAAATGCTCCTAGCGACCAACGCCGAGTTAAGGATTTTTCAAAGATTTTCAGATTGCAAGGAATAGATACGAGATGAGTAAGACGGTTAAGTGGGGCCCCAGATCTCAACCTCGTAAGTTCAAATAGATATAATTACTGTTTTCTAATTAATCGGTATCTTAGAGCGTTTGTCTAATAAATGTTGAAGAAGAAACGGCATGCGGTTTCTTTTCGTTTTAGTCTTATGTAGATGTGGATTCCATGTTAAAAGTATGTCCAGTTTGAGTCCTATATAGCGGACCTGTTCAACAGAGATTACAGGAATATCGTTAATGGATACTTAGTCCAGTAAAATAAGGTTTTGCCGAAGAAAAAACTGATGAACTTTTATTCTCAACGGATCTTTATGTTTTCTGGGTTGCTGAATCCGAATCTGAAGTTAACCATCGGCTTCATATTCAAAATCGCAAAAAACCGCCAAAAAAAACCGGTATTTTTTTTTTTTTTTTTTCTATAACACGATAACTAGTCTTCAAATATTAATTGTAGCTGGTACCTACAAAATGAAAAAAAGAAATCCGAAATCGGACCATTTTTCGCGAAGTCATGTTAGTGGGAAAAAATGGATAAATTGGCCAACTTGCCGTCAGTCCCACTGCTCCGCGAGAACACATTTGTCGTACTCTTTTCGCTATAACTGTGAAACTATTTGTCCGATACAACATTACATTTTTTCATCTTAAAGCTGATCAAATTTCCTATAAGAATCTAAAAATGAAGTTTTAATCGAACCCCGTAAAATGTACAGGCCAGCCCGCTAATAAAAACGTACTGTTGTAAAATCCAAGTGTTTTTTGGCACATATGTCACTCTAACTCCTTAAATATTTGTTCGATCCCAATTTTCTATTTCTATCTCAAAGCTGATTAAATTCGCTATCAGATGCTATATATATAAATTATATTAAATCCTGTAAACAACCCAAGCTAGCACGCTAAATGTATATATTTTGGCAAAATATGTAAATTATGACATGTTCAGTAGACTGGTGTGGGTATTTCACGGTGTTAATTATAAGTTACATATATAGGAATAGTAAATTTAACCAGCTTTTAGATACAAATATTAAGTTTTGGATCGGACAAATGATTTTGGAGTTATAGCGAATTGCTTCCCAAAAAACATGTATTTTACAAAAGTAAGTGACTTTCAGCGTGATAGCTTGTGCATTTCAAGAATTTCGATAAATATTTCATATGTAGGATCTAATTGTAAATTTAACCTCCTTTCGGAATGAAAAAAAATATTTTGAATCGGAAAAATACTTTCGGAGTTATAATGACAAATGTGCCGAAAACCAAGGATTTAACAACAGTACGGGTTTTTAGGTGTCTGGGATATTATATTATTATATATTATAGCGATATTATATATTATAGCGAAAAGAGTAGGACAAATGTGTTTAACCGGAGCTGTGGGACTGACGGCAAGTTTAAAAATTTATCCATTTTTTCCCAATAACGTAACTTCGCGAAAAATAGTCCGATTTCGGATTTCTTTTTTTCATTATGTAGTTACTAGTTCCAGCTACAATTAATATTTGAAAACCTTCTCCGAAAAAAGCTTCGTTGTCGTGTTATAGATAAAAAAACAAAAACAACGTTTTTTTTTTTGGGCGTTTTTTTACGATTTTGAATAGGAAGCCGATGGTTGCCGTGGTAGCAAACTTCAGATTCGGATTCAGCACCCCAAAAAACATAAAAATCCGTTGAGAATAAAAGTTCCGCAGTTTTTTCTTGAAAACGGCCTTTTGGAGCCCTTATTTTACTTGGCTAACTGTAGAACTTAAAGTAGTATTTTTATAAGAAAGGGTAATCATTATTTGATACGATTCCTTTGGGTTTATTAAATGTTTACACTGTTCTAGAATAACTTAATAAATAAAATAACATTAAAGGAAAACAATATTATGATAGGCAACCGTGCCTATTATTCAAACTTACGCTTATTTAAAATTTTGGTTCCACTTCTTTGTTTCTTCAAGTCCTATATCTGCTTCTTGAATGAATCATTCCATTGTTTCGTCATGAATAATTAAAAACAAATTTCAAAAATCACTACTGACGAATACTACATTACAAATAAGTCAGATAGAAAAAAATATTAATCTTCATATCATCATATTGTGATAAAAGTGATTAAAATGTTTTTTGTTTTTTTTTAAATCCTAAAGTTTCTATTACTAACTTTAACATTTACTAGTGAAAAGTGATTCGGTTAAGAACCTTGGAATCTTTTGTACAAGTTTAATAAAGCTGTTAAGAGTGTGAAAGAACAGATGCCGCGGCTTCATCGGTGAAGATCCGTGTCATGGCAATACAGTTTTATATGATCTCTCAGCAGTTATCACAATAATATACGCATGCTTTTTGGCTATTCGTACTTAGTATCGGATGGCATTGATGTTATGGATTAAAGGACTGAATATCGAGTTGTATTGTTGTCCGTCACACTTATGACATCTTCTATTCAACAGTTCCGAATTCAGCCAGTCTTTTATGCAGATCGCGCCCCGAATCTGGTTTCTTAACGCGTCAGACGTGACCGCCTAACTTGCCACTTCCAGGAAGGGAAACCAAAGCAACCGATTGTGAGATAATGCATATGTTTCAGTTTGCCGGAAATGTTTGTAAGAAATGGTAGGTCTTTTCCTTGCGTTTATTTCTTTTCCTTTTAGTGCATTGTGTGTTTAAATTATCGTACCTATTTTTGATCGATTTCATTCGATTGAGAAAAGATCGGTATTCGATCGACACCGGTGTATTATGATTTTATTTGATTATTTTGTAATTAATCCCCCATTTTCAAAAAAGAAAAAAGAAAAGAAAATTATTTATAGTACAGTAAATTAAATTTTTGATACTTCCTATTCAACTATTTAATTTTCTATTTATTTGAGCACAGTCAAACTGTAGAAATCTAAGTTTTACATTCACTAACGAAAATCATATTGTTTTATATTTGTATTTGTTTCGCACACATTGTCTTAACTTTACAATACTAACTTAAAAGTGCAAGCAAGTCACTGCAGTGGAATGGCTTTATATATACAGTTTAGCTGCGAATAAAGGCTAGTCCAAATAAGTCCAAATAAGTCTTGGAATACAGGTAGCACCATCAACTGGGTATATGGGTAGGTTCTTTGGCAGAACCACCTGCGTCAAATACATCAACCAACGACGGTGATGAGACATGGCGAGTTGTGCCGTCATTAAATAAGCACTGCCTCATACACCCTTGTACGAAAGGGATAGAACCCCAAAGGCTAGGATAGGATAAATCCAACAGAAAAGAAAAGGGTGGCTTGGACTCATAGCTGTAGCGAAAGCAACCAGGCTCGGGGGCGAAAACCTCTAAGCAAAATGACCTGGCCCTCTAGGTTGGGGGTTGAGCATGGGGCCAACAACCCTACTTCGAAAAAAACATCGTATAACATTGAAAAATGATAAGCTGACGAAAAGTATGGTTATATAAAAAGGAAATAGGATGTGAATATAAACTAGCCACATTGAATATAAGGGCATTGCTACAGCCAGGAAAAATGGCGGAAGTGGCAGAACAGATTAATAAATTCAAAATAGACGCAGTGGATCTACAGGAGGTAAGATGGAGTGGCCAAGGAAGAATAGATAAAAAAAACTCTTGTCCAGGAAGCCAAGGCTCATCCCGGGCTGTAGAGGTTACAGAAGAAAGAAGATTTTTATCGCACTCTTTGCCTTAACTTTACAATACAAATTCAAAAGTGCAAGCAAGTCACTGCAGTCATTCTAGATATGTTTGCTTGGTGGCTTTGAAAGAAGAATTGTGAAGATCTAAGAAACAATTGAAAGGTATGTACAATCTACTTGTTAGGGTAATCTTAATGAGCCCTGAACAGCACCTCAAAATATCTCTTCACTTGGTTTTATTACCTAGTAGCATACAACTTGATTCTTGTACAGAAAGTAATGCCTAGAAGCAGGTAAACAGAGACATATAAATACCATGAAAAAACTGGAGTAGTTAAGATAGACTAATAGCCTAGTGCGATTGCACTTAACCACTAGTTTACAATCAATGAGGTCGATCTCGTTAATTGGCCAATAAAAAGTCAATAATTTACCTGTCAGTAATTGACGGTGGTTACTGCCTGATACCTGATCGGGGTAGTGATGGCAACCTTATCTCGCCTCATTACATGACTATCGCGTCGCACTTCCACCATAAATCAACTATATACCATTGTACACCATAACTGCAAACCCCATTTTTCAAAATCATATTACGTCTTAAAAAAAAATAAATATCGTTTATTCATGAGCAGAAGAAAACAACGCTCTACGAACAGAAAATTTAAAACAAAATGTGGCCACATAAAATATTTAAATTCATATAAATAATTTCGAATAACCTCATTAATTTAGTTTAACAATCAATCATAAATTCGACAAACTGAAGCCATATTAGTATAAAACCAGCTTCGATTATAGAAAAAAAAAAAAAGAAAGAAGAAAAGTAGTGTTCTGTGGATTATGAAAAACATTTTATTTATTTATTTTTTATTAATAAATATTCCATTGAGAAAATATTACCATCTCCCTCAAACAGGGCAACAAGTAAGTAATAGGCTTTATGGATAAATAAAAATAAAAATAAATCAATAACCTCATAATATATAATACAATAAATGAAGTGAAAAAGAAAGTAAATAAATAAAGAACCTCACACTGTACAATAAATAAACTGAAAAAAATAAAATAAATTTTAAAAAAAGAAGGAAGAAATCAAATGTAGTCATACTTTATTTAAAATATACACATATCCTAGGGATTCCCCATCTAGACTTGTTCTTCCACTTATGAAGGGACAAGCTAGGTTTAAAGAGTTCTAAGCGCTTCTCTGGTGTAAAGAAGACCAGTGAAGCCGCGCGAGAGAGAGGCCACTGCCTTTTTAACCCGGTAGTATTATAGAGATGAGTGTAATAGCATAGCATGGAGTGTGATAGGGTAGTGATATCACTAGTAGATTTGAATGATAAGAAAATTGATATATTTTTCATCATACACTTATACATACACCTCACACGACTATACACATCATATACGACTGCCCGATATTTGACAATAAGAGAGCATAGCTTATAAAATCCATACTATTAAAAGGAGACGATTGGCCGCTTCCAGAGAAGGATATTTAAAAAAATATCACAAGGGAATGTAAAAGTGTATCACTGAATGTGATTTAAAACTCCTCAAAGAAGTGAAGAAGACGACCAACGACCTGGAGCCGAATTCATTGATGTTTTTAGTTTTGTTTTAATTTGTTTTGTGTTTATTTACTTATGTTTTGTGTTGGTCAGTTATGAAATTTTCACATAATTTTGTTTTGCTTCTTTTTTTTTTTTACATTGTTTATTGTACAAATACTAAACATTTTAGATACACGTAATATGCTAATTGCATGGAGCATGTACAGATATTTAAATACACGCCCCTCTTACAGGGTTACTGTAAGAGGGAAAACAAAAAAGAGAAAGAAAAAAAAAAAAAAAGATTATTTTATTATATATATGTTTTTACACAGCTTGTGGTTTTATCTGATATTTTATTTTATTTTTTTATAAAGGGCTTTTCCCAAGTAATAGCCCCACCCATTAGTGTCAGATCAATCTGATTTTTCGGACTATCTATCGTGTAACGAATGATGTTTTAGTCAATGTTATTTAAGATATAGTCTATTAATAACCATTGTTAAGTAATTTTTATTTGACGATCAAAATATATAACTGGATTTATATTTTCTTTGATCTACTTATGTTTTATCCCACAATATACATTCTAAACGTACCCTTATTATTTAGATTTGTAAATTTATCTAAATGTTAGAGCAAAAGTCTATTAATAACCTTAGTCCTTGGTCTTTGAGATCCTTTGCAATGTCTGTTCTCGTTAGTTAGACTGCTCCTTGCTTACATCCATCTACATACAAAAAAAAAAAACTATTATTTTTTTTCTGGCTCATCTTAAATATGGACATCATAGGAAACTAAAAATAAAAGAAGGTTATTGGTTTGTACTTGTTATGAAAAAGAACAAAGAACATTTAGCCCCGAACGGTGGGATGAAATCGCCTTAATTCGGAAAACCAAGATGAAACATGAGAATGTCTAGGGACAACAAAAAATAATTTTTAGAGAAAAAAACAAAACCGACTTCAAGATTAAACCTACATACACAAACTTAACTAAAAAATAATAAATAATATTTTAATTACTTCAAAACAAAAACCATTAAATGAAAATCAATGAAATTATCGATACTTATATACCTATTCACAATTTATGACCAGTTCTCTTTGGAGTCGGTGCCAGCCAAGAAGAGCAGTTTAATCCTGCCTTTACAATAAACTTTCGAATGGCCGGAGACAGCGGTGTGGCGGTGATGAAACAGTGGAAGGATCTTTAGGATTACAATTTCTTTTCAAATTCTGTTTGAATTGGTTGGCACCGACTCCAAAAATAAAAGATCATAAATTGTGAAAAGCTATATTAGTATCGATAATTTCATTGATTTTCATTTAATGGTTTTTGTTTTGAAGTAATTAAAATATTATTTTATATTTTTTAGTTAAGTTTTTGTATGTAGGTTTAATCTTGAAGTCGGTTTTGTTTTTTTCTCTAAAAATTATTTTTATTTTTCACTTTTTAGTGGTGAATGTATTTTTGTTTATATAGTCAATATTTCGATCTTCAAGCTACCCTGAAAAATAGTTCGAGTAACTGAACAAAGACTCATCGAGGTTATCATTCCACTTACCTTCAGGTAATTGGGAAAATTGAACATAAAATGGGAGTTGAATTCATTACGTATATTTTTTATTAATGGGTATGTTGGTGTTGTTTGTACATACATATAAAATCATTGATACAGAAAATTAAATACCTGGTACCAATTTATCATATAACTTTCAACTGAATTGCGCTTTTTTCTGAGGGTGCCTAAAAGTAGACTTACCGCGTTCCAGTGGCGATCTTTTCTTTATTCTTTAAGACGGTTGAAAGAGAAATACACGGAATTCGGAATTCACTAGCAACAAACGCCCAACTTCTTTCTCCTTTCTGCACTTTGCAAATCAATTTTAACTTTTCGTTAATTGAAAGAATTTCCAATAGCCACTGTAAAACCACTCGAGTGAATAACTAATAATAAGTGACTGGTGTAACTATGAACTGAAAAGACAAACAATGACAGAAAACATGAAAACAAATTACACTTGAAATTCATTTAATTTGAGTTCGAGTTATAGATGCGACTTCTAATAGTTCATTTCATAGAGGTGGTCCTAAAAGTTCTCTCTTTTGAACCCTATTTTCAGTTCTACTTATTTTCGACACAATTTTTCATGTTCTTTGTCTGAAATCGTCTCATTGAGGTGAAATTTGTGTGTGACGTACTTCCGACCGCAGATTTTGTTCGACTTATTTAAGAATTTAGCTTATCGAAGTACAACACATCGAGAGTTGACTGTATATGTAAATTATTTTTGTTAATAATTTGGATTTAGTTACCATGGAAATTTTAGATAATCATAATCATAAATATGTTTAAAATGTAAGGTTATACAACAGTGATTTTTATTAACTGGTAATTTGATTTTTCTTAAAAAGCGCTTCGTTGATTTCAAAATATTTTTTATGGGACTACCTCTGAGGTATGCCCTACCGGTCTAAAAAAGAGTCATCATCATTGATTAAGAATTGACGGAGGTTCTCAACTCATCTGTATTTTTTTTTTTTTTTTTTTTTTTTTTTTTTTTTATGTTACGCGATTACTCCGTCAGTTCTGAATTAATTTTGATGATTCTTTTTTAGATCGGTAGGGCATACTTCAGAGGTAGTCCCATAGAAATTATTTTGAAATCAACGCACACTTTTTAAGAAAAATCAAACAACAGTTAATAACTGTTTCTGCACTAATTAGTGTTATTTAAGGTATAGTCTATTAATAATGATTGTTTAATATTTTTCATTTAATTATCTAATATTTTTTTTACAAATAAAACTATGTATTTATATTTCAATTGACCCACATTAACATTCTTAACTTGTCCATAATTAAATTATAATTAATTATAATTGTTAATATTTCAAAACAATTTACCGTCAATTTTTTAAATTTTATCATTATATTTTTATTTTTAATTATTAAAATTTCTTATTTAATATAACGATCCTAAACAGCAATGTTTTAACTGTAACATGAACGATATTAAAAACAACTGTGGCTATGTCATTTATAGTTTTTTGTTTATTCGTTAATAAATTCTATTAATATTTTTTCTTTGGAAATCTACAAGCCCTGCAGTAAGTACTAACAAAATATTATAGTATATCTGGTTATAATATATTATATACAAAAGGTCTGCATGGAATAAGCATACAAAATTAAAAAGAAACCAAATTACAAGAGTATTACTAAAATCTTTGTCTTACGGTTTACGGATGCTCACCCAGCTCATAAAACTAAACATCTTTAATACTATATTGAGGCTGTCAGAAGTCATGGTGCACAACACACAAGGCCGAAATCAGAATCCTTATACTTCTCCACCTAAGTTTTTAATTTCTTCTCTTCAATTTTTGAACTTTCCCCTGAAAACTTTGAGTTATCTTGGATTTTGAATTATTTGCCTGAAAACTTCTTCGAAGGTTTTATAGCTACATTGCCGACAATGAACAAAAGTTGGTCGGCACTTACAGCACAGCAGACCCTGTACCCCACCCATTGCTCAGCCCCTTCTCGTGACGGGTGCCGCTCACCCTTAAGCTTTTAATATAGAATAATTATTAATATTCATTACCTTGCTCATATCTAAATATATTCTAGTATAATTACATAATGAACATGGAACAACATATTCATATAATTAACAAAATCAAAAAGTACTCTCGCCTAGAAGATATAAAATAAGTTAGTAAAAATAAAATAAATTTCCGGTTTAGTCCAGTCAATAAACATTTTTAGAGTACATGGTATTAGCAAACAAAATAGAAGATTAGCAAACTGAAGTTTGTGTTTTTCGATTATATCTCGAAAACGGTGTACTCTAGAGAAATATTTTTCACATTAAAACTAAAGCTAATTAAATTTTCTAAAATACTGTTCTTATACATATTTGTCATGCTTCAAACGGTTTTTGAGATATGCCTTATTTAAAATCGATAATATTCGAAAAAAAAATTTTTACATCATTTTTTGTCAAACATTTGCTTCTAGTAACTCCCACGACCGTTTCTCTGTATTCAGGTAAAAATTTATAGAGCATTATATTTACTTTAATTTTATTTATTTTTTTTTTCTTATCCTCCATTTATTAATTTAAACAAACAACAAATAATAACAATTGGAATCGATTGATCTTATGTTGCCTTCTCAGCATTTTGATTTGTTGCTTCGTAGATCCTGGCGCTTCAGTTGACTATTGTCTTCCTGTTGTCTTCATCGAGTGAGGAGGAATCACCCTGCTGGCTATGGTGTGAAAACGGGCCAGTCTACCATAAAAAGCCTGAACCCCTTCCCTAAGCGAATACGTCCGCTAAGGGGGTCAAACCTTGCCACCTACCAGGCCTGGGAGGTGGGGCTATGTCCTTGAAGAGAGGGTTGGCACAGTACTTTAGGCCGTCGACAAATTTTATGTGCCGTCGACCTATGAATGATGGGACCGATGGTATTTGTAAATTTTCAGTTATGACGGTGTTTCTGGCCCTCTCGAGGTTTGTTCCGCGGACTATTCGTCGGAGGACTGAGTTCTGAAAGCTCTGAAGTGCTTTCAGTGTTGTTGCATACATATACTGAAGAAGTGGGGCGCCATGAAGTAGGGTGGGGCGGATGATGGCTTTGTACAGCTGAATTTTAAGTCGAAGAGACAGTTGAGGAGATGTAAGGAGGTAGTTAAGGCGGTACGTCTTCTGCCGAGCCAGCTTAATCCTACTTTTCACATGAGTAGAGAAAGTGAGGTGTCGATCAAGGTGAACACCTAGGTAGAGAATGGAGTTAGACAGCGTCTGTTTCTCATTGTCCACAGTAAAGTGGGTAGGCAATCGATTCCTCTTCCCTTTTTGATAAGACATTATGATGGCGTCGGTCTATCTAGGGTTCACTTTGATTCCACAAGACTTGAGTGCTTCAACTATGGTCTCTGTTGCCCTCTCAGCCATACTAAGAGCCCTTTTCGCATTCATGCTAGATGCATAAACTCCTTTGTCGTCAGCATAAGCAGCCACCACCGCTTCAGGATGTTAAATGGCAACTACTGGTGCAGTGAAAACATTGAAGAGTATTGGTCCGAGGACCGAACCTTGTGGCACTCCACATGTGGTGGGAACAGGTGAAGATAGGCTTTCCCCTACCCTCACTATAAACGATCTACCACTGAGGTAGTTGTAGATAAGTCGACATAAGGCTACGGGAAACCTGGACTCTTCTAGACGGCGTAGCAACAGCGGATGAGAAACACAGTCGAATGCTTGTGAGCAATCGAGGGATATAATCGCCTTAGCTTTATTCCTGTGCATCTGGTTAATGGTATGCGTCTGAAGTTTCACCAGATGATGATCACAGGCGACACCTCGTTGGAACCCAGTTTGTTCGGGAGGGATGACGCCTTCACTAAAGCAGTGGTTCACGAGGTGATAGTGAACAAGTCGCTCGAAGACCTTACTTTTATGTGAAAGAAGGCTGATTGGACGATAGTGGTCCGCAGAGTCACCCCTTTTACCTGGCTTCAGTAACGGAACAACAACAGCTCTTTTCCAGGCATTAGGAAAGTAAGATATCCGAAAGCATGAATTATAGATATTTAGGAGGTACGCCTTCCCTTTTCTGGGTAACATCTTCAGAAGCACTGATGGGATGCCGTCCATTCCAGGTGATTTCTTGCCCTTTTTGCGGCGCAGTACGGATTCAAGTTGCTTGAACGTTGAAAAGATAGGAGTCTCGTTGGAGTTTGGTTGTGAGCCAGGCGTAGGAAGTGGTGCGTTAGCCGTCCTCTTAGCGTCCTTAGTGGTATAGGCCATGGCCAATAATTCGGCTTGTTCTTTAGGTGTCAGCAGCTCGTCTCCGCAGGTCAGGTGCACCGCTTTCCTCTTGCTTATGAATGTCCGGATTAACCTCCAGAACTAAGGATGGTCATTGTGCGTCCGCCGTAACTGGTCATGCCATAGGGCTGTCTTCCAGTCGCTCATGAGGCTTGCAATTTGGCGTGTCATGGCGTTGATGGTGGGCTTAAGGGTGTAGTCCTTCGTGCGGTTAAATATATTTCGTATATTGTTTCTTTGAGCTATCAATGCCAAAATATGCGGAGGTGGGGGCCTCTGAGAATTTGGCAGTGGGGAAAATTTTGGTATATTTTGGTCCGCAGCTTCCAGTATGGAAGCAGTGATGGTATCTACCGCTGCATCAACCTCGCCTGGTGTCAGACAAGATTTCACTTGCGGGAGCGTTTCATCTATGCTTGTTTTGTAGCCCTTCCAATTCGCTTTATGCAGAAGATACCTCGTTGCCGGCGGCGTAACTGGTGACCCTTCAAATTTGTAGGTCACAGGGCGGTGATCCGACGGTCCAAATGGCAGTGCCTGACAGTCTGTAATGGTGTGGAGGTCTCTGGTAAGGAGTAGGTCCAGTGTTGAGGTCCATGATGGGTTGGATATATGCCTGAATGTGTGCACACCCGGGTGGAAGACGCCCAGACGCATCTTCGTAATGATAGTACCCAGTGGATTATTGCTGGGGCAGAGCCAAGCTGTATGACGGGCGTTGAGGTCTCCAAGGACGACATACCTGCTCTTCGTCTGAGCATGGTCCAGTAGGTTGCGTACCGTCGTATGATTTGCACGTGGTCTCCTGTAGACACAACTGAACCTGTAACGATGTTTCAAGTGGACATCAACTGTGATTATGTGGGTTCCCTCGCAGGAATCCACTGGATTCAGAATAAGGCGTGATGGTATGTCTCTTCTTACGAGAATTGCTACTCCTGCAGGTGTACCGTGTTGTGTGGTTTCTCTGTACACAACGTATCCTGGAAAAAATAATCGGTTGGCGGGAGAGATCATGATATCTGTCAAAGCCACAACCGCTGGCCGGTGCTGCAGTAGTAGGATCTCTAGTTCAGCCTGCTTTGAATTGAGGCCTCGGGTATTGTAATTTAGAACTAGGTGTTCAAGCATCGAATTTTACAAGCAGTCTGGTCACCAGGGACAGCAAGTTCTGCACTGTGCTCATCATAGAGTCAAAGCGGGAGGTTAGATTGTTAATGCCCTCGCTGATTGAGCCCCAAGGCGGAAAACACTGGGCTGGCTGTGATGACTGTATCAGCTGAGACTGCTGAATAGGTAGCCTGGGTTGAGAATGTGCTCCACTAGTTGCCTGGGAGTAAAAATTCTGTTGGGTTATGCGGGCCACTATTTCCTTGCGTTCAGGTACTACACCCTGAGAGAAGATTGTGTTAGCTCGGGTTGGGCGGGCTGCTGGGAAGTTAATATCATTCAACTCTGGAACCGGAGCTGGTGCTGGAATTGTGGCCGTCTTCTGTCTTCGCTGCGCAAGGAGACTCTGGCGGTACGAACAATCTCTAGATGAGGCTGAGTGAGAGCCCTCGCAATTAGGACATTTAGGCGTAGTATTGGCTCTCTTAGGGCATTCCTCGAAGAGGTGGGGATCGCCACACCAGGGGCATCTACATGTCCGGCTACAGTATTTCAATTTAATTTTAATTTTATGTATACGTTTGATACTTTATTTTCAACTGGATCAAGAGATCTACATTTTTTGGAGTTGGAACTTTTATTTACATTGTTACAAATATATAATTTGTAATAATTTATATAAAAGTATTTCTTTGTAAATAAATAAATAAAAATAATCACTTTATTTTATTACATTATGTTATATTATTTTATTTATATTTTGTTTCCTCGATTAATATTTTATATTTAATAGGTAGTATTTTTTTATATTAAAAAAAAAAAAAAATTTGCCTTACATTTGGTTAAACATTTGCTTCTAGTGCCTTCCACGACCGTTTCTCTGAACAATAGTCAAAAACAAATTTGTAGAGCATTAAAATTACTTTAATGTTATTTATGTACACGTTTGCTACTTTATTTTCAACTGGATTAAAAGTACAACGTTTTTACAGTTACAACTTTTATTTAAATTACTTCAAAAATATAATTTATAATAATTTAAATAAAAGTATATATTTGTAAATAAGTAAATAAAAAGAACCACTTTTTTTTATATATATATTTTTTTTTATTTCCTCGTTTAAAAGTAGAACATGAATTATTTTATAATCCGTCAATACATCTGTATTATTTATAGCCATTTAAAGATTGTAAATTGGGTTTAAAGAAAAAAAAAGGTTTTCAATTTCAAAACGTTTTATGGAAAATTCAATCATGTTTATAATATTTAATAGGTAATATTTTGTATTAAAAAAAAAAAATTGATGATTATAAATAACTGATAAAGAATAGTATCTAGTGTCTGTTAATTCGAGCTTCGCACCAGTTTCAACACACCCCAATTTCGCTATCTGGATCTGGCCCCAAAAATCTCCGTTTAATGAATTATACGGCGCTGTTTGTTGGAGTATATCAAAGCTTTTAGACAAGAATCCGGGTCAAGTATTAAAAGATTTCGATCCGAAATTTCACGTTCGTTTGATATCAACAATATAATATCAAGTCCATAGTTCAATGTCTGTGGCAAGGACAAAGCCCTCACCTTGCCGCCGGGTTGTACGACCAATATTTATTTATGAACATTATCAACTTGTTTAACAATTATTTAGTCAACAGAGTTATTTATTAAACTATAACTCATTCAATATATTTGCATTTCATTGGATATCCTACATTTATAACAGCCATGAAGGATCAAGTACAGGTCAATCTCGTTATCGATTCAAAAAGCAGTACCACATTTGTGAGGTTGTTTTGAAAACAAAATATTATTAAATTAACTAATTAATTATATGTAAAATTAAAATTTTATTTTATCATATAACAAAATTAAATTTATTTATTATATTACACTTAGATATTTCCCTCCTCTTATTTATTACTAGCATCCCCCTTCGTTGCTTCGCCTACTCTTTTTAATAAAGAAGTAATATTGAACTAATGATAATAAAATTGTCCTATAATTGGAGTTTTATTTATTACATAAGTGTTATTTCTTTAATGATATTTTCAGGCACGGCAGTAATGTTTAACCTGTGCCAACCATTTATCGGTCGATTTTCAAACTTCATTGGGGTCCAGATGTCTCACCATATATTTAAATCTTTTTTAATAATTGAATTGAATATTAGTAAATTTTATCATTAATTCCACGCTCAATATAACACTTCTAATGGCGCTCTCTACTTATCGGTCAATTTTCAGCTTCACTGTTATCCACATATTATCACTTTAATGTTTAATTTTTTTAAAACAAAGTAATTGAAAATTAGTAGACTTCATTATCGCTAACCTTCCTGGAACTTTTGGAGTAGTTTTCATGGTTTGTGATAACAAACGAAAAATGGCTAGTCGTTTTAGTATAGATTTAACAAAATAAATCAACATGTTTCGGGAACTATCTTTTCCTTCATTAGGGCATCTAAAACTATTCTATACAATAAATAGGTTTATATAGATAACACCACATACACGTGCATTAGCTTTAACATTTACGATAAGAATAAAAATAAAATAAATAAATAATAAAGAGCAAAAATTAAAGAAAAAAATATAAAGAAAAAATTAAAGAAAAAAATAAAATAGTAAAAATTAAAAAAAAATTAAATTAAATTTTAAAAAAAGTTCTATTTTTGTAGTGGACCCACGAAATCAATTTAGACCTTTCTACTCCGGTAGTGTTTCGGAGGTCAAAAGTCCGAAAAGTCAGTTTTTTATTTCTACCTTTCCTCGTTATTTCCTATATCCAACTACTATTATATGGTAGCACAGAACAGTTCGATATTAAAAAAAATATTTTTCAGGATACATCATGCATGATCTATAAATGGGGGGGGGTGTTTGTTGAACCTGTACAAAGATTCAAATCTGGACGGTATAGCTGATTCATCGTTCAGTTTTATTTCGATTTCTCTCCGAATCTGTATTTGATTGATTAATAGCTCACTTATTTTCAAATAATTGATGATCATGCGCAAGGTGAGTGCATAGTTCTAATAATTTTCCATAGAAAAATGCGGGACGAAATTTTAGTATGTCAACTTTGAAAGCTATTGACTCCTAATGTGCAAAAATATACTCTTTTTTAATTAATTTTACAAGAAATACAGTCATCGCAGAATGATAATTTTCCAATACCAGGTGCACCAACCTGCCCCTTCAATATAGAGAATAGCTAATTCAATTTTAATTTTTTTTAAATATATTTTTTCAGAACGGACTAACACATATTGGGAGGTTTTTATCCAAGTGGGCGGAGGCCTCTTAAGGATCGTGAGGAGGCAGTATATTCTTTATTTACAAGTAAATTTTAAATTCTTATTTTTTCATAGCTATTTATGCATTTATTTCTAGAACCAGGTTCAAATAGACAATTTTTTTAAAGGTTAAATTCAAAACACTGTGTCCTGGCAAGAATAGGTTGGAACCTGCCGGATAACCAGTGTTTCCTGCCCTAGTTAGACTAGTTAAAGACAATAAGATCAAATAAAGAAAAATCAATATTAAATAGAAATAATCGAATCAATTATTAAACAATTTATTTAACATGCTTCGGGAACTATACTTCATACTTCCATCATCATGTACAAATATCTAAAACTATTTTATACAATATAAAATATATGTTTATATTGATTACATCATATATATTAACATAAGCCTTAACATTTACCTCTAATCTAAATGTCAACAAAATGTTTTCATTTCCAAAAAATAAACGTAAATAAGGAAAACATTACATATCCGATCAGCACCCTCATCAAACCATATAAGTTTCAAGCAACAAGTTTTTGAAACAGGTTGAATCGATTGATAAATAATTATAAAAAAATGAAAAATGTCGAAGTGTAATAAAAACTAACTGATCTCCATCAATAATATGTATAAGTAATAATATGTTAAAGCAGATTAAGTATTGATTTCAGTCTCTATTTAGTGTTTTTTATGTACTTTAATACTAATTTAATAGCAAACAATTCTATCGAGTTAATAGGAAATATATGGTGATGATTTCACTACTATCGTTACTAATATATAGTTTATGTTATTTATTACTTTACTCTGCAGTTGTAAGCTAAACTAAATTTAATTAGTTAATAATTCTTGAATATTCAAAGCTTTTTTAATGTAATTTTACAGATGAAACAGAAATAATGAATACTAGTACACATCTTTACTGATTTTATTACTTTTTTCCTCTTACCCCCTAAAATTAGTAATGAATGATATATTTTTATTTCTGTACTCATTTATGTCCCAATTAAATTAATTATATAAAAACTTATTCAGCACAAGTGGATTCGTAGTCACATCAGGAAATCTTACACACAGATTTGTTTTTACTTATGAAATCTCCGCATTGGGAAACAGCTTATGCACTACGAATTTCATTACTTCTTCATTGTCTTAAGCTAACTGATTCTTCTGTGATGTCCCAACATCATTCTCATGATTGGGCAAATAGAAAAGAAAAAGTATTATCTCTGTATCTAATATTGTATGTCTGTCCCTTGTTCAAATTCTCATGTAGCTCTACAGGATTTCCTAAAAATATTTCACAAAAATAATTATGAAAGTTGTAGAGTTATATAAATTAAGTACAAACACATTTTCGTCAGGAAATCTTTAAAAACAATGATATCGGGCTTGATCAGTTTGTTCTCAAGAATTTAATACGGTAGATTATTATTATTATTTTTTTTTACACACTCTTAATATTACGTGTTAAACACACAGTATTGTAATAAAGTTTCATAATCAACTTTGTTTCTTAAGTTCACAAAGAATATATATATATATATATATATATATATATATATATATATATATATATATATATATATATATTTAAAAATTATATATTCACTAACACTAACTCAAACAAGGGCTAGGTAAGTCAAGTCTTTATCTAACTCTCATCTAGAGAAGTTGGATCTACAGTGAGTGATAATAAGTTTAATAAGAATCTTCAAAAAGTAGCTTAAGGTCTCCGCTTTCCGGATATTATTGTGAAATATTTTTAATAAAACCAAACAATATGGAAATAAAAGGATTTCACATGCCTCTCAAAAGGTTGCAGTCACATCAATGAGCACAATAAATCACGCTTCATTCAAACTACTTAAACAAATGGTTCCAAGCGCTATCTACTATCTTATATTAGCAAATGGTTTTACCGACATTCTTCGCCGCCAGTCTCTAGTACCTCCCTTAGCCAACAGGGAGGGATGCCGTTATTTACACCTGTGCCTGTTTTTACCCTTTTTTCTATATCAAATAAAGTAAACATAAAAAAAAAATATATATAGTTAAGAAAAATACAATCGTACTATACACACATTATATACAAACAGTTTGACTGGTTAACCCCGCACCATGATCTTTTCTGGATCTGATCATGATTGAGCTAAAGGGTTGGGTTAGTTACACTCTGGGTTTCAAGTCGTTGGGTTCAAACTAAATAATATTTATGTATCTATGAAGTTATCAATGAAAAGATAAGATGCCCTATTAGTCTATAGAAACAGCTTAAGCGTAAGGTAAGCTCTCATCTTTTGAGTCGAGTGTGAGGGATCTATGTAAGCTTTATGTCTGGATAAAAGCCAAGATGCTGCGTCAGATGTAGCTAGTGGAATATCATTTAAACAGACAAGAGGGTAAAGGTGCATTTACGTTCGTTTACTTTCACCATCAGTTCCACTTAACTGCAATTCGTGATAAGTTTATTTGGAGATAACTGAAGCCCAGAAGAAGTGATCTGATGGGATAATAGATTAGCTGTGTAGAACAACAGTAGAGGTAATGAGTTATTATAGAGACTTCAATTGCATTTCATTGAATTAAAGCTTGTCGATGTTCTCACAACTATAATGTGTTTTAGATTTAAGAAATGGAAAGAATTAAAAAAAAAATCTAGGAAACTGCAATTAAAATAATTTCTCTTTTGTTTACTTATTGAATATTTTTATCTCTGCCACAAAAAAAGGAAAAAAATAAGTGTTAGACCTAAGGGTACGCCATGTCGTGATAAATTCTGTGCTAAAGTCAGACCCAAACTTTTTGAATTTCAACCAATTTAAAACACAACGGGATTAATGCTTAATCAAAAAAACTCGTCAAACTTCAAATGTGGATCAAATATTTTCGGAGATATTTTAAGAAAAAATCTGTCGGGATAATGGGTCTGACTTTAGACACAGAATATATCACGACATGGCTCGCCATTTAGGTCTAACATCTCAATTATTTTTTCTTTTTCATAGCAGAGATCAAAATATTATGCTAGTAAATTTAGTAACTAAACTAAACTTCTAGAAAATTCAATTTTTTTCTTCTTCATCGCTCTTCTTCATATCATAGCTTTTCAAAGGAATAAGCTACTATTTCCAGTAAGATACCCTTTTATAAATGTTAAATCAAAATCTAAAAAAAAAAAACTCTTTTCATAACCCCTATAAAAATAATATTCATATATTCCGAAAGAAAAATAAAAGCAAAATCCCCTCTGCTACACTCAACATTAAACCCACTAACCAGCTCTCACCCTCTGTAAAATCAAAAGGTTACCGATTAATCTCTAAAGTCAGACCCGTTATCCCAACTGATTTTGTTCTTAATATATCTCCGGAAATAGTCATCCATATTTAAAGGTTGACGTGTTTTTTTGATTAAGCATTAATCTCTTTATATTTTAAAGTGGTTGAAATTCAAAAAGGAAAATTTGCTTATGCATAACTTTTAGAAAATTCAATTTTTCCCCTCTTTATCGCTTTTCTTCATGTCATAGCTTTTCAAAGGAATGAGCTACAATTTCCAATAGGATACCCTTTTGAAGATAACAAACCAGACCACGCTTAGCAAGTGGTTTTAATTTTCGAAAAAATCCAAAGGTGCACATAGGTGATTTCCAACTTTGTATTAAAATATATGAAAAATGTTAAAATTTCAAATACTATATTTGAACGAAACGTAGCGGGGTTCTTCCTGTTTAAAACGGTATGTCTTGTTATAGGCATGCCGTTTTAAACAGGAAGAAGCTCGTTTCGTTAAAGACCTTTGCAGAAAAGAAGAAACGAACAAGCCAAACGTCGTCCGACTGTGTCCTAAGGGAAGCGCACTGCACCGCGTGGTCAGTACTCTTATTATGGCATCGCTATTAACTTCTAAAATGAGTTCCAGGTTTCAAGACTCTTGCTAATCAAGAAGATAGTAAACAGATGAGATATTGTAGGCTTGATTTGGTAGGTTACGGTACGCAGACGTAGGTGGCTCGATATTGCTTTTTTTTTTTTACCCTATCCAAAATGTGTTGAAAGGGCCGAAAAAAGTTTACACTTTCTAACACTTTTCTTGTAAAAAATAATTGCACTTCCTTAATATTAACTAACCCTAGACTGGTCATCCAGAATCTTATGCATGAAATGCATCTGAAATTGCATAAGCTAAATGACGGGTGCAACCATTGGGAACTAGTACACAGATTGGCGGATTGTGGATAATTACAGGTGGCCTGAGGTAGAAAGGCCCGTGTGGTTGCTAGACTAAGCACGTCCTGTCCAGAACAGAGACAAATCGTTCCCTACGCTTCCTGAATGTCCAACCGATATTTTACTAGTAGAATAATCTATTGATAGTTTGCTTTCCAATAGTTAAATCGGGCTCTTTCGTATTCAGGGAAGTATGTACGGTGGCTATCCTGTCTCTACTTAGTTTAGGAATTTAGATTTCTTGTGGATTCTGTTTAAAAGAAAAAAAAAAACGTACCACTACAACCCATGAAGGGTCTTGGGTTCAGTACTTAGGTAAAGATATACTTTAACTGGGCCAACAGAGCTACAGTCCAATTAACAGAAAGAAAATAGATTTTCTGCCTTCAGCCGGACTCGAACCTCGGACCGTGAGTTTGGAGTTAACAGAAGGGGCAATAAGGATGTATTTATCGCATATTAAATTTAATTTAAATTATTCCCTGAAGATTGATGAAGATTCTCAAGTCAAGTTTAAATATATAGTGATCTGCGCATGGTGTTTAGTTAACCAAAACTTAATAGGTTATACCTTGATTCTTCTGTAACGTATTGTAAAATAGGATATGAGCATTTTATGGTTTTTTTTTATCTATTATTTATTAACTATTGACGAGTTTTGGTAAGCTGAAATTGCTTATATCTAATTTACGGTTCATGACAAACACGTGATCCACCAACAAATATTTATATTATGTTGTTTTAAATGTAGGTATATGATTTTAGCATGTCACACATCAGCTTTCAAAAATTCCTATTTCAACAATTAACAATGGTAGATAGATAATAGTTTTTATTTCTTAAAATTAATATTGAACTCTCTCCTCTTCCAAAAAAATAATCTTTGAAAAATCAAAAACAAGGAAAATTGATTCATTGTTTTAGATTTATTTTTTTACTTTTTTTATTAGACTTTGTTGTGTTAGCATTTAAAGTATTTTAATAGTTCTATTTATTCCTTATTTCATCGTAACGTTTAACAAAAAAAAAAAAAAAAATATTGAAATATTTTAATCACATGACCGTGCATATGACCAATAGTACGTCATAGGCATAACAGGTATTTTTAGCTAATTATTTTAAAGTTAACTAACACACTTCTGAATTTTATATTCAATATAACAAATTTTTGTGAGTACAAATATGTAACAAAATATGTTATTTGACGAACTATGTTGACGGAACCCCTTTTGAATCAATCAACTTCCTTAACTATGACCACCAGAGATTGTGATTTGCCCGCCTTAGACCAATATTGAGAAATGACCAATGAATTTACGCATTGAATTTTTTTTCTTCTTTTTTTAAAATGTAGTTTTAAGATATATAATAACTTTTTTTAGCATATACTCATCATTCATAATTTTTTGTTCTACAAGTTTCGGGAACATCCTTCCTATTATCAGGCGATAACCATTCCAGTTTTGCTTCTTTTGGTTCTTTAGTTATCAATAATTTTTGCTGTGATCTTTCATAAATAAAGATCTAATGCAGAAGTAATTATATCTTAGAACAAACTCTTATGACTTTATTGATAAGTAATTATCAATGCAATGCTATTAAACGTAGATTTTTTCCACATGAGATAGTGGAAGAAGATAGTAATCATTTTACATAAATAGATGATTAATGTTCGTTTATATATAAGTTATGTTTGCTCCAGTGAAGATAATGTAAAAACTAATTAAATTAAGACAATGAGGTAACACAAGCAAATGCTGAACAACAACTAACTATATTTTTCTTCTTAAATCATTATAAAACATGTGTTTATATTTTCATATGGGAATGGGGTTAAGTTAGAGAAATGAAACATTGTTTTCCTATTGATATCTCATACCTTAACTCCCCTCCACCAGTTTACGAACTATCTCGTAAACTCATAAAATAAAGAAAAAACAGAACAATTAACAAAGAAAATAAAAAAAACAAAAGAGAATTATATACATTTACACTTGCCCTAGAAAATAATATTTTTGAGGATATAACATTTTTGTTTTAGGATTGTTTGGGCTCTTTTTTAGGGATTTTTAACTGTTCAATATGAACATTCCTCCTTTTTTGGGGGTCTTGAACGCTTTGAATTGTCACAATATTATGTTCACGAATGACGATTACCTTGAAAGGACCCTCATAGCGCATTAACTCCTTACCCCTGTTCGATCCTACCTTTCGATATACTATGGTCCCTATTTTTATTTTTTCTGTCGCGTCGCGAACCTTGAGATTTTCCCGCATTACCCTCTTACTTTTTTCGGTCACTATTTTCTTTCTGATCTTCCCCCACCTGCTGACAAGCGCAGTTTTGTTTACTGCCAATATTTTCGCCAGGTCCTCATCTACTGCCGCGGCTCTTTCATCTCTCCGTCTACACCGGAGTCCAAATAGTACCTCGAACGGGGAAAACCCAGTCGACATATGTATCGAATGATTATAGGCCGCTACCGCCCTTGGCATCGCTGTATCCGCCTCTAACCCTTTGTCTACGTGAAAGACGCGAAGATGGTCACTTAGTGTGCTATGAAGCCGCTCTACGTCCCCCCTACTTTTGGGATGTCCTGGCGTATTGATGTGCCATTCCACTTCTAGCGCTTTCATCTCTTTTCTAAGGTTGGCATTGTCGAATTCGCGCCCTCCATCTGACGATATGTAATCTGGCACCCCATAGAATTGGAACCACGTTCTCAGTGCTGCGATGACTGCCTCTGCCGACCGTTTATTTATCGGATATGCCATGGCGAGTTTGCTGAATATATCTATTACTGTCACCCATTTAAACCCTTTCCATGTGAACGTGTCCACCTGCAGATCACTTAGCGGCCACATGGGTGTTCGCGTTTCCTCTTGCTTTCCCGTTGGTGGGTGCCTATCATATTTTGTAGTGTGGCAAACCTTGCACGCTCGTAGCACCTCCTCGACCGTATTTCTCATCCGAACCCAAAAGTATTTTCGTTTAAGCGCTTGTAGGGTCTCGTTTACTCCTCGGTGGTTAGTTTTTCCTTGGTGGTATGCTAACGTGACCTCCCGCTGTTGCTTCTCCTCCGTCACCGTCTCTACCATCAATCGACATCGTACAAACCCTCTGTCCACCCCAATCTTTTCCGTCCGCCACAGCCGCTGTATCTTCTCCCATACCGTCGCGTTTCCTACATACAAATAGGACACTTTTCCCGAACTCGACGCTTCATTCAACGCTTTTACGACCTGCTTCTCTGTTACTCCCGGTTGTGAAAAGATGGTAGTTATCCGGTATTTATGGTATTTAGTATATTCGACTTTCATTACCCCGGTGGTCTTGGTTTTCCAGATAATTTGGATAGGTTTATCGTTAATGATCTCATCCCTTTCCTCCATATCTACTGCCCTTTCGCTTACTGAACTTTGGTCTCCCGTTGATTCTATTTCATTTTCTGTGTCTAGTAACTTCCGTTTTCCTGGTCTCTCCGGCGTCCACTCCCGTAACAATTGCTCTGTTCCTCCCGAATTCTCTCCTTCGTCTCGTTCTATAGCGTTCGCTTGCAAGGCTCGCGATAACCAATCCGCCACTACGTTATCCTTTCCCGGTTTATACGTAATTTCCATATTGTATTGACTTAAAATTTCTTTCCAACGGGTGACTCGCGCTGACGACTCCTTCAGTTTTCCGATCCACATCAAAGGACGGTGGTCCGTATGTATCTTAAAGCTACGCCCAAATACATATGGTCGGAAATGTTCAACCGCCCACACGATGCCCAGTAGCTCCCTTTCTAACACGCTGTACCGAGCTTCCGTTTCCGTAAGGCGCCTGCTGGCATATGCCACTGGTTGATCCCCTTTCTCCCCTTCCTGAGACAGCACCGCTCCCAAAGCATATTCGCTGGCATCAGTAGTAATTGTAAATTGTTTCTCAAAGTCGGGAAATGCTAGTATAGGTTTCTCTTGCAGTCGGGCCATGCACTGCCGGATATTCTGTTCAATTTCGGAAGTGATGGTGATTTTCCGCCCTTTTTTTAAGAGATCATTAAGGGGCACCAAATGTTTTGCCATGTCTGGGACAAACCTACGATAGTAATTAAGGGTTCCTAATAATCTCCGTATTCCCTTCACATCGTGTGGAACCGCCATTTTCCCTATGGCCTCTACTTTTCTCCTGTCGGGTTGGACCCCCTCTTTGCAAATAGTATGCCCTAAAAAACTGATTTGGTATCGGCCCAGCACCGATTTTTCCGTCGATAACTTAAGTCCGAACTGTCTCAGTCTGTCAAATACGTTTTTTAAGTCGTCTATGTGTTGTTTTTCTGTCTTGCTAAATACCAAAAGGTCATCCATATAGACCTGGCACACCGCCTCGTCCAATCCTCGTAAAAATTCGTCCATAAGTCGTTGGAAAGTGACCGGTGCATTTTTCAACCCGAACGGCATTCTTATAAATTCATAATGTCCCCGCTCGAAGGTAAAAGCTGTTTTGTGTCGGTCTTTAGGATGCATTCTTATTTGGTGGTATCCTGCCTTTAAATCGAGAGTACTAAATATGGTTGCCCCACCTAACCTATCCAAAATATCATCAAATCTCGGTATAGGGTATCGTTCATCCACCGTGTTGTCGTTAAGTTTACGAAAGTCAACTACAACTCGGTATCTCTCTAGGCCCGTTCCCTCCTCGCTCTTTTTCTTAACCGCCCACAAGGGACTATTGTACGGCGATGTGCTATCGATAATAATTCCCTGCTTTTTTAAATTTTCCAGCTCTTCTCGAATATGCCGACGTAGCGCCTGTGGGTACCTCCTTTCTTTCACATACGTTACCCGCTCTTGTTTTAAAGGAATTTCGTGAACCGTCTCCCCTGTGGCACTTAAAATTTCGCCTTCTTTAAAAAAAATGTCCCCGTATTTTCTCGTGAGAGTCTGTCTCCAATTTTCTCCCTGCTTAACCGCTCCTACTATTGCATAGTCTACCTCCTTTCCCCTTCGACACCTATACTCCTTCGCTCCTATTCTTATTGACCATTTCCCATCTTTATTCCTTATCCGCGCTCCTATTTTTTCCATAAGATCACACCCTATGATCCCTCCATATTCCCGAGGCATGTTTTTCACTACATGTACCCGTATCTTTTCCCCTCTAGCCTCCTATCTACTCAACTCTATATCTACTTCACCTTCTACACTACAGGGACCACTCAAGGTTATTAGTTTACATTCACATGCTTTTACCTGTGGTATTTTTTTCCCTTTGCATAATGCCTCTATTGTCTTTTCACCCATTATAGTATTAGAACTGCCAGTATCAACAAGACAATGTACTCCTCTTGCTACCCTAATAATAGGCAACTCGCTACTCCCGCTCGCTATGTTATTTACTGTTGCGTGGTTGCCTCTCTGCCTGCACTCTCCTCAATCTTCGCTCCGTTCTCTCCTTTCTGCCATCATTCCTCGTTCTCCGCTTCTTCTGTTCTTCTTTCTCTCGCAGTAATCCTTCCGTCACCTGGTTCGCTTCTTTCCGTTTCCGCTTCCGATGTCTCTGACGATTCTGCTGTCTCAGATGGGGGTCTTTCTCTTCTACACACCCTTTGAGCATTTACCTCCATAGGTTCCCCTTGGTCTTTGCGTCGACTTATGTAAGGGCACTGCCTGGCGATGTGCCCCTCGATGCCGCATTCAAAACATTGAGTGCGGGGACATTGTGCGACCAAATGCCCCACCTTCCCGCATCCGTAGCATCTTCTTTCTTCTCTCCTTCCGTTTCTCTTTTCGGTTCCTGGCCTCTTGTCTCTTCCTGTTGTCCATTCTCGACCTCCGGATTCTGTCTCCTTTCTTCTTCCAAAGTTTGCCCTAGGTTCGTTCCTTCTGTTCTCCGTTCTTCGGTAGGTTACCCTACTCCATCCCTTCTCAACCTCTCCTCCTTTTCGGGCTTCGTCGTCTCTGGCACTAGCGTCGACCATTTCCTGGGCGCATTCCACGAAGGTCCTATCTCTTGGAAGACCCTCTTTTTTCCCTGCGTCTCTAGCCAGTTGCACCTTGAGGATAGTCGACAAGAACGCCATCTTGGCCTCCACTTGCGCTGCATTTTCTGTCTCCCTCATTTTCTCCGTAATTTTATTATAATGGACAAGTAGTATTCCAGCGTATTGCCCATTCGACTGATAAGATTTCTTTGTTTCTCGGAACATCCGGAAAATATCCTCTTCCGGGGTCCACCGGCCACCTCCATACGCTTTCTTCAGTCGGTCCTTCACAACTGCCCATGGTGTATCCTCATCCGCCTGGATAAAATTCAAAATTCCCCTCTTTACTCGGCACACCAAGGTCGCTTTTAGTGCGCATGCGTCATTAGGATCGAGTAAATCCTCCGCCAACTTTGCTTCGATCCTGGCCATCAACCTATCGCCGCCCTTGATAAAGTGATTTAATTCACCAACCTCTCCATCGTACCTGTCTAAGTCAGCAATAGCCCTTCTAAGGTCCTGTGACGTCGCCGTTTTGATTTTCAGTCTCTCTAAAGCATTTGCTTGTAAGGCTGCTAGATTTGCATGTGCTGCAGCCAAGGTCTCTGGTGGCAACGCTGCGATGTCCTCCGTCAAGTTCAAAATTGGTGGTCTCAAGATTCCTGATTCCATCTTCTGAGTTTAAATGCCGTAAAAAAAAAAATTACTAGCAAGAAAAAAAAAAAAAAATAGGTTCTTACCCTTGAAATTTCTTACAGATCCCGGGTTTCGGCACCAATGAGGACACACAAGCAAATGCTGAACAACAACTAACTATATTTTTATTCTTAAATCATTATAAAACATGTGTTTATATTTTCATATGGGAATGGGGTTAAGTTAGAGAAATGAAACATTGTTTTCCTATTGATATCTCATACCTTAACTTATATTGTAATTTTAGTTTACAAGTGATATAATTTAGTGTAAATACATTTATATTTATTATAATTCATAGTTTATTCCTATTTTTATTTTAGCAAACTTTTACTATTGCTTCGACTTATAGCGGAAAAATTTGTTTATAAGTAATTTTCTATTCACAGGGGTAATTTCAGTTCATCAAAATGAACTTTGAACTTAGTTAAAGTTATTGGCTCTGAGATAAAGAGTTTGGGCGTGCATTTCTATAAATAGGAACTGTTACGAGACATTTTGGTCCACAAAAGAATAAACGTTCTCCCACGACCTATTCCAAGAGAGAATTATCACCCGCTGTCAAAGCACCATTTCCAATTAAGAATATCTGTGACAGGATTACGTATCGTGAAGAGAAAAGAAAAGTCACAACAAGCACAATCCTAATTAGACAAATGGAGACTTATAGACCGGACTTGGGGTTTGACAATACTATCCTAGGAAAAAAGTGTACGTGATATACAATAGTAGGAGTCTGACAAGGTAGAACTCCACTGTTATTTATTGTATTCCTGAATCAGTAGCTATTGTCTAGATAAAATAGCAAGTGCCTGAATGCTGTGATAGAAATACTAATCCTATTGTGAGCCTGTTTATCATTTAATAGGGGAAGGTATTTCCTCCTATATAATGAGTTAATAAAGAAGTACCATAAGAAGCAAAGATATATTCAGTAGGCGTTGTACATAAATTGTAACTGTGGGCTACAATAACAATGTAATATTTATTTATATATATTTTTTTTTAATTCAAAAAACGTATATTTATATATTATGAGGTTATTTATTTATTTATATTTGTTTTCTTTTCATTTATTCTTTTTATATATATTGCGTGAATAGATCTATAAATCCATTCATATTACTTATTGTCCTGTTTAAGGCAGATTGCAATGCTTTCTCAATGAAGACATTTAAAATAATAAAAAAAAAAAAAAAAAAATGTATTGTGAGGTTACTTTTCATATGAGCTCACACCAAAAATTAGATATATCAACTAAAATATAAAATATTTGAATTAAACTAATGTTATTTATTATTTTCGTTGATCTCAATTAATAATAGTTTTTTTTTCTATAGATTTATCATTAATTCATAAGATAATATTTTTTAATTGTATGTATACAGATAAATAATTTGTTCACCATAATGTTTATTTATTTACTAAACATATTTAAACTTTTTGCACAGTTCAGCGTGTAGTAACGCTTCATGTTCCGAGAATTTGTATTTGTATTTCCTATATTCTGGAATAATTATTTATTAAAAATATATTTAATTAAATTAAACTTTTAATTAATTAAAAAAGTATTAGGCGTACTTAGTTGAGGTCCTAACGATGTTTTTCAGATCTTATAATCTATTAAAGCCGAAGAGGCTAAAGAAAAAAACAAACGTTTTGACTACTGTTCATTTATTAGTGAACTTGAATTGATCAATGATTATTTTTCTTACAAGAGGCCGTTTTGAGTTGTAACTCACAGATTTCAATGCCGGTTACTGTGTAGGTAGTAGGGACTTATGATAGGATTATAGCCGCCAATGAGCATTAGGAGCCGAGAAAAAAAAATGAAATATCAAAATCATGTTACATTTTTTTTCTCAGCTCTCAGTCAAGATGGAGACATCTTTCACAGAGGAGAGATTCTTTCACATTTAATTGCAGTTATGTATGTTATTTGATATAAAAATACTTTTGTTATGCTCAAGACACTACCCGGCTTTAGCCAAAAATAATTTCTATGATTGTTTATGTGCCCTATCAAATTTAAAAAAATCTGCAAATCAATCATTTTACCGTTATGTGAGGTGTCTTATGCCTTCTTTGTCGATCGGGTTTTCTAAAAATTAAATACATCACGGTTTGTCGACATTTAAATGAAAAAAACAACAACAACAAATAAATAAATATTTACAATATACGAGAATTTACTCTTTGCTAAATGTATAAGACTAACCAGTTATAATAAGTTCACCCCGTCTTCCCGCGATGATTAAGTAAGTGATGATTTCAACAAAAAAAAAAAAAAAATTGACTTTCGCTTGTAGTTATCAAACATTTATCTGGATACAGACTGATGGATCAGTTGCTGTTTTTTTTTTGATGTTTTTGTAGCTATTGTTGTCATTTGTTAACAACAAACGACTATATAATAACTAACAATATTTGTGGATCACGTTGATATAATAGAGTGCAACGAATAAACAGTCTATATAATTTTACCTACTTCTAATATTACATTATTTTTTTCCCTCATTTTTATTCAATTATTTTGTTTCTTCAATCTTTATTTTATTTATCAATTAGTTAATCTATAAACTAATTGATAAATATAGATAATTATAGATTAAATTTCATCTTAAGTCAATTATAATTAATTAAAATTAAATGATTTAAGTATTATTCTAAATATATTTTATGTATTATTATAAAAATCGTTTTTATAAATATTTATTTAAATATGCATGATAACGCGTAGAAATATATGCACCCTTTGCAGGGTGCCTATTATCATTGCTGCAATGTGGAAAAACTTTAGAAAAAAATAACTAAGACTAAACATTTTGAAATTAACAAAATATAATTCTAAACTAAAAATTACAAATATTGTTTTGTTTTTCGTAACTGGGAAAAGTTCAAATAAAAATAAAGGTTGATAGAATAATAAGGTCGAATTACAACATTAGAAGTATATCCCTAAACACGGGCTAATTCGGGCGTATTCTGAAAATAATGGAACGTACTTATCTCATTAAATATCTGTGATGTCCATTTTTTGAAAAAAGTTGGACATTTTCTTCAACAGGCAATAATGTACTCGAAACACCCTGAAAGTTACTTCAAATATCATTGTTTTAAAAGATTTTAATTATTTTCTAATGATTTTAATTTTTTCACTACTAAATTTTTCTTAGTTTGAAAAGAATTGTACGAACTAGAAAGTGATTTGTTATTTTAGATCATGTGATATAATAATCAGTAGAATTTAAAAAAAAAATACAGGTATAATCATAATCATTAGATACGATTTCGTGCATTTTATTTTAAACACAGCATTTTCACTACGTATTTCTGGAACATGCCCACATTTTATTATTCCTAAGAGATTAGATGTTGCAAAATTGGTTGGGGATTGAAATAAAGTAATTCTAAATTTTAATTTTTTGTAGATGTCGGCTAATTTGGGCAATTCGTCCCACTGTGCGGCGTTCAAAAAAAAAAAAAAAAATTAACTTTAAATTATAGATATTTATATCGAGCTAATAATTTCTATAGCATTGCAATTTATTTGACCATTATCTTGAGTAGTTTCAAAGCATAAATCATTTACACGCTTTTAAAAAATTAATTTTAAATGGGATTTCAGCAAGAAACTTGCAATAGGTCGTATTTTTTTTTCTAATACTTTCGGTGACAAAATTAATTTTGCTTTCACTCCATGTCACGTAACAGTCCTTTTAATAGGGCTGTGGAACTGTCCTTTTACTGCAGATATCTGACCTCTAAGGTCTGATCAATTTTCCATTGCAAATGGGAAAGTACAATTTGAAAGGCTATTAAGAGAGATATTACCTTCCGAAGAATAGAACTAAGGATAATAAAGGTCCTAAAGTGCCACACCCACCCCCGAGATCCGGAATGCAATAATCGGCGAAGGTGAGCGTTGTGGCGATCTGTCTCATAGTTGTTCTTAGAAGTCTTCTATGATTTGTCATTGCGGCTTTTGACAATGAAAAAGGATCAAGGAAATGCCAGTACAATCTTCTGTATGAACTAATTCTTGAACAGGATATTTTTCAAAACGAATGTTTATTACAATAATCGCTGTAATAATTTTAAGTATACCTAATTATAATTCGAGAAGATTAACTATATAGATATTATAGATTAAAATATTCATCTCTGATAATTGAATAAGACAGTTCTGTAACATGATATTTGTACATTGAATACGTTAAGCGGACTTTCGAATACACCATAAGAATGTTTAAAACACTGTTCGGATTTTTTTTTTTGTAATGATTTTTCACAACTATGGTCTTATGTCTTCACCAAAAAAGTTAGTTATATTTCTATTTGTCCAATCAGTCGCCCTCACACATACCCCCATTCATCATTTCTTCCCTCTATTCAACCTAATGTCTTCTAGGATGACCTCTTACCTCTTTTCCTTCCAAGCGCCATTCAAAGACATGTTTTGCCATTGTTCCTATCCCATTCTCATAACATGCCCGAACCATTTTAGCCTCATAGTGTAGAAGAGGTTGTGCTACATTTTTATAAAGATAAAATCTAGTTCATTGGGTTCAGAACTTATGTGCAGAAATGTTAGGTAGTAAAAAATGAATATTTCAAAAAATTAGATCAGATATATGAGGAAAATGAAGGGGCTATGTAAGATGCTATGTAACATTAAAAGAACACAAAAAAAAAAAAAAAAAAAACGTTATAAGTAAATTTTTTTTTTTTTTTTTTTTTTTTGCGTAACCAAAGTCTTAATTGTTAAGTAATTTGGTTAATATTTTTTAAATAGTATTTTTTAAAATTAAATCTTGTTTTATGATTATTTAGGTTTACAACAAAAAAAAAAAAATAATAAATTGTGCTATAAATGCTATTTAATAAAAGAAAATCGAGAAAACGTTAGAATATCGAAAAAAAAAAAATAAAATTATACAATAGTTAAATTAAACAATTAATAAAAAACGCTCTAAAATAATGATATACAAAATATTCATACTAGATTACAATATTTTTAAAAAGTCTTAGGATTTCCAAATCATTCCTCTTCTCCCACCTTGTGATTTGTTTGGCGTCTATAGGAGATTCTTCTATTTCGATGTTAATTGAGAAAAAATGCAAACAATAAACTGCAATAATTTTCACCCATTACCTATTATCTAAGTTTTATTTAAATCTATTTATAATAACATTGAATATTTATAAATTTGAAAAATTACTTCTAAGCAAATAATGTAATATATGTCTCGTATAGAAAAAGGAAAAAAAAAAAACTAGCCCTGAATCAAAATATGTTAATACCTAACTAATTGATGAATAGACCACCAACGTCTAAAAGAAAACAATCTTTAAAGCCATTCGCCTACACAGACTGGACAACTTCATCAAGAAAGCGACAAAGACCGGTGTTATGTAGATACAACATCTATTGTATTTGGGCTAGATATAAATCAGTATAATTTCTAAACTAAGATATTCTAGTTAGCATACAATGGCTTGTCGAACACAATTCTGAATGTTTCAGCTGTGTTCTCACGTAGATTTCGGAAACGGCCATCTGTCGTTCTTATTCTAAAAGTTTAAATTTTCAATAGTTGTTATCCTGCCCTATTTAATGGTCTTATGTATATAATCTTTGTCTCTTTAAATTTTTTAAGTGTATTTCAATCGTGATAAAAAAAAAAAAAAAAAATGTCGGTTACCTATATATCAAAATTAACTAGAATAATGTCTAACCGTTTGACTGACTGAAAATTCATTTTGAATTCAGAAAAATTTAAAATTAAATTTGTACAAACCTTTAAATTATGTTGTAATTAAGTAATAGAAATATAATAATAACAATATTATTTAGTAGTATACCGCACTTCTACATGTTCTCAAAACTTGTTAAAATATTTCCATACCATTTTTTAATATTTCGATTAAATAATTAACTGTCAAATCCCTTTAAAATAATTCTTCTTAATAGGCATTGTGATTAAAAAACTTTTTTGGGATATAAACAATAGAAACTAAGAATAGGAGGACGGAATTCTCAGATCTGACAGTATTATAATGAAGAAATATATGAATGTTGTAGGAAAAAATAAGATCATGGATAAATAGGTTATAGGTGTTATAACCTTTAAACAATGTAAAAAGTGCGTGAGTTTCGGATTGAGCTTTAAAATTTTGGTTCTTAAAAGCTGAAACCTAGTTTTATATTATAAACATTATATATTTATAATAGTTTTTTCTACCGACCCTTAAGTCTCGTTCAGACAACTAGTTAATTCCGGTCTATTAGAAATCATTATATATAACAAAAATTATAAAAGATCTAAAAATATGGCATATTTGGACTTTTTGGTAAAGCTTCGAAAATCGCATATTAGATTATTGTTTATAATCCTTTACTTTTAACATAATATTAAATTATAACTGAATTTGAACTAAAAACCGATCTGAGTAAACCACCAATAATAAGAAATATTAATCAGTATTACTTAATATATTCTTCATTGTAAACTAATTACAATACTACTTCGTAAATAAATAGAAAAAAAAAACAGAAGGCTGGAGAATCGACCCAAGCCTTGTCGCGATGTGCCATTAAGACGCGAAATTAATTGTAAGAAAGCTTATGACTAAGGAGTTCAACCAGAGAGCCTTCGTATTGAGCTCTTACGACGTCAGTTGTATGTCTTACAAAGTATTAGAAATATATATTTAATTTTATATATCCATTACATTCATAGAAAGTTTACAGGAAATCTAGGTTTGGAGATAATCTTAGTGAATAGATCTTAATGATTGACAACCAAAAAAATATTTATTTTTTTTACATTTTTTTATTGAAATAATATTACAAACAGCCCACTCAAGTGCAATGAGTAATATAGATGACAATGAATCCATTCTTAGAATTGTACAGTCAAAGTAAACAAAAAGTTAAAATAAGGAAATTAAAGAAAATTAATTAAAATAAATTAACAGTCACACTATACAATCAATAAAAACAATCTAATAAATGACAATATAAAATAAATTGAAGTAATAATTGTAGAAACTGAAATAGACAATTAAAAATAAAAAAGTATACAATCATACAATATTTACAAATATCTTAAGGAAACCTTGAACTATCTGCGTAACACTCTGGCCCGGTTGCTCAGTACTTGAGTGGAAAACATTGCTAGAAATATTTAGAATAGGTTTAAGAGTCATTGCCTCTTTCATATGCCCGGAGAGTTATAAAGAGTTGGAAAGGTTTTGATAGAATTTGGAGAATTTAAGGGGTATTAGGTCAAGGACAAAAAGTATATTGAGATTATTTGGTAGAGTTATGATGGATATATTGGGCATTTACAATAGTACGAAGGTTTTTAGATTGAACGGATTGAATATATTTAAATTCGATTGTTTTGCTCTCCCCCTCTGTTAAAGTACAAAGGTCCAAATACGTTTAATTCTAGTATATTAGGAGTTGGCTTTAGACTGTGAGATGGGATGTCCTATTAAGTAGAACAATTGATTGAAACGTGTGCTATGTTTTTGTCTCAATAAAAATTAAACTTGCGATAATTTTACATTTAAATCTGACAAGCAGTTTTCAAATCGTATTTATGTTTATTATAAGAAGAAATTCTTAATTGATTGGTTCTCAACATTGACTGCACATATTGAACGACATCACGGAAAAGGCGTGTGAGCGGTATCACACCCACTCACCCTCTCTATCTATCCTATGGGAAACAGTGGCAATTATCTATCGATACACTACCACCAGGGAAGGGTAGACCAAGGGGTTCAGGGCGTGGCTAGAACGTCCTTGGTACTCATGCAAAATACCAAAGGAAATGTCAGTGGTTCCAATGCACCTGCGCCTAGGCAACATATCGGGAACGGGCAGGCCGACTGGTTTATGAGTGCTCATAGAAGTGGTCGACATTTGATTCTATAAATCGATTGATAAAACTAGTTGGCCATAGTACTTTCAAAGTCACAGGCTCCCCTCTAGCCTCTAACAAGAAAGAAACTTTACTTGAAGTACGCATGATGGAGGATCAATAAAATTAGAATTGACGAATTATTTGCTACATTTTTTTTTTTTTTTTTTTTTTTTTTTTTTTTTTTTTTTCATTTGAAGACTAATGGGAATGTTAAAGATTCATCATCAGTATTAAAATTATAGAAGAATCAAAACATCAGCACTTAGCTAAATAGGGTGTATATATTTAATTTTTAGAAATGTAAAACAAGAAATCAAACATGTTGATAATCACCTAAAAAGGAAAGTATAGGCCTAGAATAGGCTGAGACGATTTTAAAGAGACAATTGGTTGTTAGGTAAATACGTTTTGATACCTACATTTATTAGTCAGGTAAATGGGCAGTCCTTTACGTTTACCCCATGACTGGTTGGTTTTTCTGTATCTACTGACCACAAAATTAAAATGAGACTAGTGGAAATATTTATCTTGTCATTCAAACAAAAACCTGGAATATTTTTAAACGATGTTATATATTATATCTGATGATTTCTAAATGTTTTATTTTAGACGTATTTGTTTCATTCCTGAGTCTTTTTTTTTAATTTAGGGTTACATTCATTTAAATGGATAGTTGGAATTCCATGTCTAAATGTTATATGCTTTCATATGAGGCGTGAAATTCCGAAACCAGCTAACTTCAATTTCCAGGGTTTTTTTTTTCAACTATTACTGGGTATAGTACTATCATTAGGTGAAAGGTTTGTTTTAAAAAAGTAGTTAAATAACATTGAAAACGGCCATGCAATAAATAATTTCCCTTCCTAATAAAGTCTGACTTTTAACTTTAGCTGTGAACATTTTTAAAAATGGACTTACCTCGTTTTGAAATTCCACGCTTCATGTTCTTTTACCCGCTAATTTACTGAATTTTTCAAATGTATTTTGGTTCACAATCATTACATTTTAGTTCATATACAACTTGCTAAAATTTATACACCTTGTGCTGAGGTTGAAGCTCGTGCAATGTAAGACGTAAAATAGAGAATTAGAGTTGCATACTAAATTAAAAATATATTTAAATTAAATTGAGACTATTTTAAAATAATTAGTAGTGCAATAGAAGTAAGTAGATGTATTAATCATTAGTTGTTGGGAAAATCTCAAATGATTTTTTTTTAAATATATATTTTGTTATTGACAAGGAAACGCGTTGACTTAAAACTCACAGATTTGAATGCCGACTTCGTGTGGGTAACAGGGACCTACAATTAGACGTAATACATATTTGAGCCATAATATTATTTATGTATTTAGTATCCTATTGAATTTTCCTTGATACAAGAGTTAATGCAGTCGATTGATTGATTGAATGATGTAAAATAGTTATAATTTTAGACTCGATGACAAACGGACAGATAAAAAAAAAAATTAATGATAAGTACTCACAAGGGGACGTTTTGACTTGTAACTCACAGGTTTGAAAGCTGATTTTCGTGTTGGTAATAGGAGCCTATAATAGTGCACAACTAGAGTTATAACCGCCCATGAGCATTGGAAGCCGAGAAAAAAAAAAAATATGAAAAAGTACATAAAATAAATAATATGACTTTACAAAATATAAAATAAAATAAACTATTATATTAAAAGATACAATTGTACTGTATTCACAATATATATGTATAAGATAATATAGGATGCAGTCAGGAAAAATAAAAAAGACGTCCAAGTTGAAAACTTTTATCGAGAGCTAACGACTTCAGAGCTAAAAATAACAAGAAAGATTGTAAAAATTATCTGATGAACTAAATTAGAAATGTACTTGAAAATTACATAATTAATGATTACATAGATGATATAGCTAAAAAAAGCGTTTTTTTTTTCTTTTCCCATCCCCTTTGTGTCGTAAGGTGTGGAGTAACTAAAAAAACAACAACATACAAATGTTATAATGTAATAACAAAATAATGCCTTTGAAATAAACAGTTACGTTTGATATATGATCATACTAAGTAATACGGAATGACAAGAATATGATAGAAAAGATTAAAGTGAAAAACAAATTAAATCAAATTTGAAATATATTAAAATACATAATAAATGAAAAAATGTAAGAGAGCTAAAGGGAAGTTTTTTATTTCTCCTGACTGCATCTTCTTTATATATATATATTATCATACAGTTGCCATACTATTTTGATTATACATATAAACATTTACCCAAAGAAGTCCTCGAACCAACACTATTTCCTACTTTCGAGAGATTTAGAATTTAGAGAGATCATACACTGTTCTGTTTGTATTATTTGCAAACATAAAAACTAATTAAAATATAAAACAGGATTTTTTTTAAACTGCGATTAGCCTAGCTTAAGGATAAGCTATATAAATGTATGTATAATTCTAGTATAGTTGATCAGGTAGTAAATGCGGCAAATATGACAATAACTTCCCCTAAGTATAACCCACTCAGTTTCCACATGGGACATTTGAACATAGCGCTAATGATATTCTGTAGTTCGCTAATGAACAGGTTCTTTTATATAACTACATGCTCAAAATAATAAACGCCCTGGGAAACCCTGTTATTGTTGCCGTTGTTGATGTAGGACGACAACAATGTCTGTGTCGCAAGTTGCCGTGAGAACGGGTCCGGATCGTTAGACAATTAGACCACATACAGTGGCTATTTACATGTCGTCACACCGGTCCAGCTTCTTCTGCCTTCTAAGTCTTCGCCGCGGGCCAAGGACTCCAATGCAGGTTGCTTGTGTCGATCTGATCTTAATTGCATAGACGTTCCAGTTTGGGAACTGAGCATTTAAATAACTATCACAGTGCAGGAGGGTTTCTCATTCTGTTCCCTATAATTTTACTTACAACTGCTGAGAGGAAAAATATTTCTTGGGTTTCCAAATTCGCAATACTAATATTGCTTACTCTGACTTGTCCCTTAATAGATATGGAGATGTGTTTATTTCGGGGATCCCTATGCTGACTGTATATTTTGTATATGGAATATAATTTTATTTTTAACATTTAATATAGTTTTGTTAATACATTTTTTTAAAAACTTTAATTGTAAGTGCCGGTTTTAGTCTTAGCCTTTGAATGAGGGTTTTCTTTTATTGTTTGAAGTGTGGACAACATGTCATTCCCCAGTCAAACGTTAGACGTAGGTAGTAAAATATTTATTTTGATAACTATTTTTTAGTATTTGCTCTATCACACAAAAGGATGCTATTTGAAAATATAAAATCAAATATATGCTGCAAGTCAGAATAAAGTTCAGCTTACAAATTCTATTTTTTTTTTCTTGTCGGTTGGTCGTAATCTCTATAGCTACTAGATTAACCTCCTTAAATTATAATCAGTAGTGAATATCTATCATTTGATCCTAAAGAGTATTTCTATTGTCTATAGAGTTGTAATAAAAACAAAAAAGTAGTTTGGGTCGTATGGAATTATTACTTGCGAGGGTCGTTCATTTATAGGGAAAGGACTCGCGATTTATGGTTCGCACAACGCTCAAGGACTTATGATAATATTTCTTCTAGTTCCCACGAGTTGGCAACGTGCGGTTGAATGAGTATTTAATAATTGCTGAGGGCTTTTAATTTGCCGACGACTACGAATGTTCCGTAAAACGGTTTGTATTTCAAATTTTCAATCATCCTTACATGAAATTCAAACGAAAATCAGATTATATTTAAATTTGGTATAGCATTAATTCAATTTTTTTTCCAAGCAATATATTTTTTTCCTATTCGGCTATCAAATCCATCGATGCTGAAATTAAATTTTCAAGAAATCAGGGCCAACTAGATATATCTAACGATGGGATTTAAAGTTAACTTTTTAATTTTTGTAGCATACTAGATTGTTAAACATTCAAATGAACAAGCAGGCATAAACAATTCCAGCAAAATCGTTATTAGTACCGTTTGAAGGCTGATACTCCGATCATTGCTTACTACAATTCGGTAGACCTTAAAATACACAAAACTAAAGATTTATGTTTATTATCATGTATGTTTAAACAAAACTTACGACTTTGATTAGAAAAAGGTTTATTAATAGGTTATTCACAAATCTTTAAAATAGAATTTTTATCTCGTATCCTATTAGAGCGAGAGCCCGTGAACCCCAGACCTTCGTTATTTTATAAAAGATGAAAATTTGTCAGTGCATGCTCCCAATAGAGGTACGAACGATGGGCCATGAATGAAGTTCGGGTTATCGTGGCCTTGGCAGGTAAACGGTGCTAAAGGTGTGTAAAATACCAGTCTACTATCGTCAATTATAAAGCGTGATTTTTTGATATTTCCTTCAGAAATGTACTTACGTTATAGTATAAAAGCTGATTTTTATATATATTACTCGGGCAATGATTAGATAATGTTTCCTCATCAGCCAGACACTTACCATCGTGGCAACCCCTTGCCAGACACCCTTAAAGCTCATTTATTTGTAATTGTACTTACGTTATACTCGTAGTATAAAAGCTGATTTTTATATATATTACTCGGGCAATGATTAGATGATGTTTCTTCATCAGTCAGACACTTACCATCGTGGCAACGCCCTGCCAGACACATACCATCGTGGCAACCCCTTGCCAGACACCATTAATGCTCATTTATTTGTAATTGTACTTACGTTATAGTATAAAAGCTGATCTTTATGTTTATTACTTAGGTAATAATTAGATGATGTTTCCTCATCAGCCAGACACTTACCATCGTGGCTACCCCCTGCCAGACACATACCATCGTGGCAACCCCTTGCCAGACACCATTAATGCTCATTTATTTGTAATTGTACTTACGTTATAGTATAAAAGCTGATCTTTATGTATATTACTTAGGTAATAATTAGATGAAGTTTCCTCATCAGCCAGACACTTACCATCGTGGCAACCCCCTGCCAGACTCTTACCATCGTGGCAACCCCTTGCCAGACAGCCTTAATGCTCATTTATTTGTTATTGTACTTACGTTAAAGTATAAAAGCTGATCTTTATATGTATTACTTGGGTAATAATTAGATGATGTTTCCTCATTAGCAAGACCGTTCTGACAGTTCCAACACCTTGCCAGACAAGCATGTAGGGTAGTAGCGAGCGCGAGGCAAGATACATATGGCTGGGTGGGAGTGAGATAGTGAGTGATGTCTGTAGCGATCCTTCACCACGCTCTTGTATTTTACTGCACATGTATTGTTTATTACTCCGTTGTTTTATCGTGACTTATATAAATACCTGTACTTTTTAATAAATCTTTATTTTCAAATATTTTCCGTTTTAGCTTACTATCATTTAGTGAGACTAAGATAGGAGCCCTTTCCAAGCCTGTAACAATTGTTCACAGTGTAGGCTGCTGGGATTTCTAAATTAATTCTACCAAATATAGTTATTTTATCCAATGCATTTTCGTTCAAACTTTTAGGAGTATCATGCATTCAGAAATTATTTCTACAAAGCTGTCGTTTCAAAAATACGATTTATTCTTCTAGTCGGTATTTTTTTCTTCTAACTGTTCGGGTATTTTCTTAACTAAATCTAATTCTTTAATTGAATCTCCTATGAGTTCGTTATTCGCTTTCAACTGCAAACTGTCTCAGGTATTATAACTACTTCAAACCATTATACAATATTTTTAACTACTTTCAATCCCATTAACTTTTATACGTTTTTACAGAAACTGACGAAGAAAAAGACCAAGATATCGAATAGAGTAACAGTGACGAAGATAATATTGATTAGAATGAATGAAATGATATTTAATTTTTATAATATAATATATAATGTCATTTATCTATTTTTCATCATTTATAATAATATCAACTTGAAACGTCATTAATATTTTTTTCTCAATAAATTGTTGAGTATTATCTCATTTAATTTTTTTATAACTTTTACCTTTACCTTTGCTACTATTACTATATAATTATGTATACTTAACAAAATAATATAAGATTATTTTAGCTGATCTAAACACGCACTGAGTAATAAACAATACATGTGCAGTAAAATACAAAAGCGTGGTGAAGGATCGCGACAGACATCACTCACTATCTCACTCCCACCCAGCCATATGTATCTTGCCTCGCGCTCGCTACTACCCTACATGCTTGTCTGGCAAGGTGTTGGAACTGTCAGAACGGTCTGGCTGATGAGGAAACATCATCTAATTATTACCTAAGTAATATACATAAAGATCAGCTTTTATACTATAACGTAAGTACAATTACAAATAAATGAGCATTAAGGGTGTCTGGCAAGAGGTTGCCACGATGGTATGTGTCTGGCAGGGGGTTGCCACGATGGTAAGTGTCTGGCTGATGAGGAAACATCATCTAATCATTGCCCGAGTAATATATATAAAGATTAGCTTTTATACTATAACGTAGGTACAATTACAAATAAATGAGCATTAAGGGTGTCTGGCAAGGAGTAGCCACGATGGTATGTGTCTGGCAGGGGGTTGCCACGATGGTAAGAGTCTGGCTGATGAGGAAACATCATCTAATCATTGCCCGAGTAATATATATAAAAATCAGCTTTTATACTATAACGTAAGTACGATTACAAATAAATGAGCAGTAAGGGTGTCTGGCAAGGGTTTGCAACAATGGTAAGTGTCTGGCAAGGGGTTGCCACGATGGTAAGTGTCTGGCTGATGAGTAAACATCATCTAATCATTGCCTGAGTAATATATATAAAAATCAGCTTTTATACTATAACGTAAGTACGATTACAAATAAATGAGCAGTAAGGGTGTCTGGCAAGGGTTTGCAACAATGGTAAGTGTCTGGCAAGGGGTTGCCATGATGGTAAGTGTCTGGCTGATGAGTAAACATCATCTAATCATTGCCCGAGTAATATATATAAAAATCAGCTTTTATACTATAACGTAAGTACATTTCTGAAGGAAATATCAAAAAATCACGCTTTATAATTGACGATAGTAGACTGGTATTTTACACACCTTTAGCACCGTTTACCTGCCAAGGCCACGATAACCCGAACTTCATTCATGGCCCATCGTTCTTACCTCTATTGGGAGCATGCACTGACAAATTTTCATCTTTTATAAAATAACGAAGGTCTGGGGTTCACGGGCTCTTAGTCTATATCATTACTATCCGAAATTCATAGAAAAATTCTCAAAGCTCCTTATTTTCTCACAAACAAACTTATCCACTAAGATCTTAATGTAGCTACGTTTCCGTCTTAGATAAAACTAAATATATATCCTTTCACAGTAAACCTCTTATCCATTTAAATACTTTACAATTTCAACTTGCTTCCCAATCTATTCCAAATAGCCCTCTATGATGGCAGAAAAGAAGATAGCCCCGGGGCGTTATAATATAGAACTTATTGAACTGCTACCAATCGCAATTTTTTTAACGTATTTTTTAATAATCTTTATTAATTTAGTTACATTAAAATAAACAATGAAAAAAATTATTTGACATTTCTATAAAATTTTGATTTCTAGGTTTAATTCTGTACCAATTGGGAAAAAATAGATAAGTTCGTTTTAGTCCACAATAAGATAAATACTTATATTGGTGTCTTACACATCTTGTAAAAGTAGACAAGTTGTAATGTCGATTGTATAGAAGAATACCATTGCCATTACAACTTTCCTACCCATGAATGATGAGTATGACTCCAATATGGGTTGCTCAAAATATTTATCTTATTGCGGACAAAAATGAACTTATCTAGTATTTTCCAAATGGTACTGAATTATAATATTATTTTATATGTTAATATATTTTTATGTAATTAAATTTTTTGTATTTTATTAAATTTATAAAGTAATGAATCATGTTATTCAAATTTTTTTTATTTAATTATTTTTTTTTAGGAATACAAATCAGTGTTAATCACAACCTTCGTTTGTTGCAATAATAAGGACAAAATCGATTTTTTTAACCATTGAGTGGTCGCGTTGGCTAGTTACAAGAAAGGTCGCGTGGATGACAATAGTCATCCACTAAGTTTTCTGGTGTTTTAGCTGTAATAGGCATTTTTTTAAACCCCTTTAGTTAAAAAAATACTTTACAAAGGATAAGAGAAATAAATTATTTACTCAAAATAATGAAATATAAAGAAAGTACGTATATAATTATCAACACATACCAAGTTGAAAATAATAATTACTAGGAAAGTCATGATGATGAATAACGAAATAAACTCAAATAGCACAGTACCTCAAAAATATGAGTATGGGACATTTAATGTAATTACAAAAAAACTGTGATTGTATCAATTTCGCTAATGTAGACAAAACTAAATTAAAAGTTCGCGTGGAGGACAATTGTTACCCAACTAAAACAAATGGGAATTAAAGGTCGGGAATATCAAATAGCAACTAACAGAGGTACTGAGACTAACCCCCTAGCCTCCCTTTGCAGACTCTTGGCTCGTCATATTCATCCATGCTAAAACAAATACACAGTAGCGATATTAAGAGCAGTGGAGAACTACTGTCATCCGCGCGACCACTCGAGGGTTAAGGCACTTAGTATAAAATTTAGGTCCACCATCTTAGCATGTTCCTGTAACGCCTGAAACGTAGAGACATACTGGAAAGTTGAAAAATATCCGCGATTTTCAATACCACTCACACATTTCTGTGTGCTATCCATATTCTGTCTTGTTTATGTCATCATTCAGATAATCTCGTTGTACGCTCAAACAATAATATAATAAAATATATACTACAGTAATAATATACTTTTCCGAAATATAATACGCCTCTGAGGCGTAGAGTGTGCTTTTCTAACGTAAAACATTACATGAATATCGAACGTAATGTGTTAATGAAACATACCTAATTGTTATTTATTTCTTGCAAGCGGTCAAGCTTTATTATACAAAAATATATATTTTTTTTTTTTGTTTTCTGAAAACTAGGACTCAAAGAAAATACATCTGGAGGGAAATGAAATCAATCGTAGGAAAAGATTTTACTGTTCGAAAAACCGAAACAAATCATGAGGTTGGAAAAACTCCATCGAAAAATATTGTATACAAAATAGATCGGTATAAAGGTTTGAAAATCTACATATCGCTCATGGGCAAGAAAAGTGACACAGATCAAAAACATCAAATTTTTCAGGAGAGGCAAAAGAAGTTTTAGAAGTTATTATAATAATTTTCTTATATTACTTATTTACTTTATTTTAATACTTTATTTTTTTTATTTTTTATTTTTTTCTCATTGTACATAATGTGTGAATGTAATCATATGCCATCTATATTGCTTATTGCCCACATTTGTGGCAGATTGTAATAACTACTCAATAAAAGATTTAAAATAAAAAAATTATAATAATATCGCTCATGGGCAAGAAAACCGTCCCAACTCAAAATATGACACTGTCCTTAACTCCCCGTACAAGTTACCTTTGTGAAGGTCAAGATACAACTGAAATATGTCACTGTTCCTGCTTCCACCGTTCGCCATGGTAACTTTGGATAAATCACACATAACGCAATTTTGCGGCCGCCCGCTGAGGTATCTTTATGAAACTTTTCTTGTGGCAAGGCAGGCCAAAAACGATCATTATTCTTAAATAAAACGTAAAATGAATTTTTTTGAGTTGTGTCACTTTTCTTGCCCATGAGCGATATGTTCAAGAAATTTATACGTATACTGAAATTAATGAATATTGTTTTCTTTTCTAAGGTAATTAGTAAGCGTACTTAACTTTATTCCATATTTGCTAATTGCGATTTAAAAGAGATATTGACAATATTATCAGTCATTAGAAACTGTGTAAGCTTATTATAAATAAAATACAGTTATAGATAAAACTATTTTTATGCTTTTTCCTTTTGAAATAAAGTTATCAAGAGCTATTATTGGCATTTACAAGGATATGGGGACCTCAGACCATGCATTTAGGTTGTTTTATTACCTGCGCCCGAGAGGCGTATATTGTTTCTAACATGGGTAAAGTCGAAGGCTTTATATGCAGTGTTAACTTAAAATTTGGCGATTATTTTTGAATGATTGGTAAGCTAACACCTGCTGTTTTGAATTTTTAGTTTCAAATTAATTAATTTCAGAAAACATATTAAAATTTACTGATGTAATTTCCAGAGTATGTGTGTATTCCACGCACGAAGGGTCTACCTAATGCGAGATGGGAGGACTGGGCTCCTTTCACCGCAGTTGACCTCCGAGGTTAATCTGTCCATCAGGTCCTAGAGCAGATGATGGTCACCTTCGCAACCCATCCTTGATCCTGTTTGTTAGCCGTTGTCCAGTTCCACTAGCTATTATCTTCTTGTTCTATCCATCTATGAGCTGGCTTAAAATGGACCTCTCAACCGCTTGCGACAAACTCATCTAATTCCAGGGTCGTTGACAATTAAACTAACGGGTCACGGAGGTAACAGTGCAGAAATTTTAAGCTTTTGTCGTGTGGGAATTCTCGAACGTCCGATTTAAAGCTCGATTCTACTTTTTTTTTACTAGTTTTCTACTATCTATATTATTATATAAAAGGACTAGCCATTTTTCATTTGTGATCACTAACCGCGAAAACCACTGATTCAATCTATCCCAAATTTAGACTGCACAATCTTTTTTATTCAAGGAAGGTTCAGCAATAATGAAATTTACATATTTTCAATTAAATTGTGGTTAATAAATAATAAATATGTGTTGTGCAGTGAATTTAGAAAAATAACCGGTAGGAGGCGAACGCCATTCAAGAGAGATTACATTATAAGTTGTAATGTATAGTTAGAAATTGATAATTAAATTTTCTTAATTCGATTAAATCGTTATACAAATGCTGTAAATATGGATATCAGTGAAGTATAATGATCGAACGGTAATAGCGACATTTTACAACGCGGTTTGCAATGGTATAACTATTGAATCTATCTGTACAACATTTTTACTACATCATCTTCATAGTTCTAGGAAGGTTTAGCAATAATAAAAATTACAATGTTCATTGTTGAGTGGTATTTGCGAAACTGTCGAGTACTTTTACGGTTAGAAAAAGAAGCACTATATAGTTGCTTTTAGGTTTGTTTTTAGTTATCAATAATAGATGTCTGTTGTGTGAAATAAATATGGAAATTTAAAATAAAACAAGACAGATTATTTGACACCAGTTAAAGCAGAAATTTAAGAATATCTGCCTGTTCGGGGCAAACGTTTTAAAAATTTCCCTCTTAAATTAATTTTATAAATTAGTCTACACCCAAACTTAAAGATTGCTGATCTTCTTACTACTAATAATAAATTAATTTTATCTCCAGCTTGACTTACATTATATACATTACATACATTATTTGGGGGGGGGGGGAATAAACGAGAGTTTAAAACTAGACTCCTTCCCGTGGAACTATCCAACCTTTATATTTTCTTGATCTCTATCGCAAGAAATCATAGTAACTTAGGAACCTAAAACAATGTAGGGGAACGCACACTTAGCCAGTTTCTCTTCTTAATACGCAATATCGAGTCTTGGTAGAAAACGTTTTTACCTAGTGCTATATTATTCGTTATTCTGCTTAGCCATACGTATATATACCTTTCGAATTATGATCCACTTGTTCAATCTACTCAAGCATTGGTCACCAATTTTCGCTTTTTTGTGCTGTTGCCCTCTAGTTTTTTAAACCAAGCAAATATATTGCATAAGCAGCCACACAGTCTTCCAACGGAGTCTTAGTCGTAAAACTCGCTTTGTGGAGAAGGCGCAGCTTGAGAAGGGGAGGCGGTGAGCCGGTACGCTACTAGCATTGTACGGAAGTTGACCTGAAAAGCCGTTCTAAAAACATTTATACACCTCTTACTTTAAATTTTGTAATTTGCTGAATTTTATTTCTCCTAATAAGGACTTATAATAATAAGGAAATTAGTAGTACAAGCTCTCGTCTTCTCAAGGCGCCTTTACCCTACCATACACTCGCTTTGACATAAATTTAGATGTTTCTTCGTTCGGATCTATTTTCGCAACATGACCAGCAAAGTCCTGATACCATTACAAATATCTTGATACCATTACACATCCTTATACAGTGCACCTAACTCAGCATTCGTCCATCATTCCCAAGAAGAAGATCCGTTTCATAAATACTTTTGTATTTTCGCCGAAGAATGTAAAAATACCTTTCAATGAATAAATATTCCTTATATTTTGCTAATGTTTCTACATCAACCGTTTCATTTGTGTTCTTGATTAAAAAATATATATGGTTAAACTGACTTTCTTCTGATGCTGATACCAGGCCTCTTATTTTTTCATAATTTATTCTTACGGCATTATATTTCAAATAAAAAAGAGGCAAAAGGATTCTCCTCAAATGCCTAAAGTAAATGATGTAGTTCTAAAAAAAAAAAGATAAAAGAAGTAGTTGAAAGAAGGTTAATTAACAGTTTAACGTTCCGAAAATGACACATTATGAGGTTGTGCAACATGATATACGGAACACTTGAGTAAGAAACATAAACAAAAACAGGTTAGCCTACAGTTTTCGGTAAAAGTTGGAAGTAAAAGAATAGCTTTTTTTTTACGCATGTTTTTGATGTTGTGCGAAAGGAGATGATACTGCTTTGTTACTATGACCTCTCTAAAATATTATTATTTATATCACTCAAAGGGAAAAATCTTCTTTTTCCTTTTGCATTTTCACTTAGCATTTTATCCTTCATATGAGCTCATAGTTAACCTTGAAAATATTTTAATGTCAGTTCAAGAACAGCTGTCTTATTAAAACAGACATGTCCAACACATGAGGTTAGATAAAATTCTTGATACTTATTAATTTTATTTATTAAGAAAATAATATCAGGGTACTACTCAACTATTTATACAGGTGAACGGAAATCATATAAAATATTGTCAAGATATCATAAAAGAATATGTTGTTATCTTACTATGCATCATGCAAGCCCACGTGAACACCATGTTGATTTCCAGAAGAATGGAAAATTTGTAACTAATTCAGCAACTGCATTTCAATTAGTATTGTGTAGAATAGAACCATAATTCTGGGACTATATCTATAGAGAATAACAATTCTGTGCAAAGGAACAAATATCACTTCTAGCCGCGATATACTATGTAATCGTTTCAATGACACACATCAATATTAAATAATAAATAAAGGATTAGCGAATCCGAAGGTTCGATGCCGACAAACCAACCGTTAACCACACACCTCCCTCCAACCCAATTCCCCAAAACCCAAATCTCCCAGGTCGGCCTTGACGCAATCCTGCCATCTATGTCTTGTTCTACCCCTCGGTCGTTTACCCGAACTGGTCACTATTTTTCGGTATTAGATCATTATCAAACTCAACGACTTTACATGCCCATTTTAACCGTCGCGCTACTATTGCCTGTACCATATTTACCGGATATAACTCGCGCAGTTCTGCATTGTGAAAAAATATTATATAGAACAAATTAATTAAATTTAAAAAAAAATGATATCCTTATCTCAGTTATTATTTTTTGTTTTACTAAAAGATAATAAAACCCTTCAATGAATAGCACTAGCTGTGGCTACTTAGTTTTGGGCGACACCTTAACTGTTAATTTTAAAAAAAAGTTTCATCTAAAACAGTTAAAAATGCAAAATGGAAAAACATGTTTATTTAAATCCAACCTTTTGGCCGTTCTCCCCTAACTGTGGTCCCTTGGGGGTCGGATTCGTGAGGTTCTACTGTAAGACTAAAATTATACAATGTTTCAATTTAGGTCAAAGATTTGGAGTTTCTTGAAATCGGCCACTGTTTATAGCAAATGTTTCAAGCTGGGGACTGATTTACCGATCGGTCTTTAATAGTACCTCATTGAAAGACAGTAAGTTATTACTGGGCATACCAGCGGGAACAAACTTCCTATAACGGACAAGACGCTGAACTAATTGCACAAGAAAAACAAATGGCATTCCGATTCAAAAAAATGCAATTATACAGATTTACTTATTTGAACAACGAATGCGCAACAATCGCGCTAATGGCCTGAGTGTCATGTCTTTGTTGACTCAGTGGGCAGTGTCGCTTCACCTATCCTTATCGAGATAGTGGGGCAAAGTCGATCCATTATATAGAGGATAATACTGTTTCGAAAACAGAGCCTTGCAGAACACCTTCAATGGGGTTAAGCTAACTGCACTCGCCATAAAGGATCGGTTGGAGAGAGAGTTAGCCTTATTTGAGCCGGTGCATCTTATTTGCATATGTTTTGATCTTTTTTATTTATATATTATGTAAATAAACCTAAACTTTCAATCGTTTCTCAGTCTCAAAAGAGTTTCAAGAGTTTTTATAAGAATGATTTTAGAAATTGATTAAAAATATAAAAGTCTAAAAAAAAAAAGGAAAAAAAAAAAAAAAAAAAAAAAAAAAAAAAAAGCGAAGGAAGAAAGTAAGTAAATAACACTTCCTAAAATTTTTTTTAAATCGGCTTGTTTGTAGGTGCCGGCCGTCCTTATGTAATCAAACTATGGCAGGAAGGCCAAGTTATCCTGCAGGATATCAACCTATACTAGCAAAAGCAGGGATGTCGAGATTGATTCCGAAGTACATCGAATATATAAATGTTAACTCATTTAGGCCGAATTCGAATCGGTGCACTGATCCTCAGGCCCTCCTGACCAATTTTATTAAACAAATTTTGAATGTATTTATAATTCATCAAATTATTTTATAATATAACGAATAATTAAATGAATTGGAAGACCCAGACTGTGGTGGATGGACATATGATGCGAGATCCCTCGGGGTCAGGAACTGGATGACGGCATCAAAGCAAAGGCACGGATTGTGTTGTTAGAGGAAGTCAAGATTCGTGCGCAGGTTGTACTGCTGCATAAAATAAATAAATAAAAAAAATGAAATGTTATTCATCATATCATAATTTATTATTTAAATATTTTTTAAGATATTATTTAAAGGACTTCTGTATAAGGAAGTTGAAGGACACATTCTCAACGTACGCACATTTTTTTCATTAATACATTTTATTTTGGTATCCATCTAATTTAAGTTATAATAAAACTTTTATATGATATTAACTGTTGTATTCTAACATTGTCAAATTATTAATGAACATTTTCATTTTATTTTTAATCTCTGTATTTTACTACCGTTATCGTTATTTTATAATTTTTTAAAATCATAAATTTGTATTTCTTTATATATATACATATATACACATTACAACCACTTTTTATTTTCTAGCTTATCCCCCCTCATTTACCTCAATTTTCTTAAATAATAAACGTAAACATTTTTATTCATTTTAATGCTTTTCATAGACGCTTTTCAATTTTTATACGTTTATTAACTTTTCATTTTTTAGAAAAAAAAGTTGTCGATAACTATAAGTTAAGTTGTACTTAACTATATTGTTAAGTATCATGATTAACAAAGTTAATGGCTCCAATGATACTTTTTACTGACAAGTTATCGATATAGGTGAAAGGGTCTGAAATTATGACGGCTTTCTCTTTCTTTGATTATTAATATAACCAAATATCAGTCCATCATTTAGTAAAGTGTTATTAAATACTAAATGAAATTTCATTAAAATTAATCGAATTGTTAATTATCATCCAATTTTTTGCACATAAATATACAGCATCAACTTACACATTATCTTTTCAAAATAACTTTCTCCCCATAATTTATTTTAACAGTTTTTGGCTGTTTTTCTTTTTTTTTTTTTCTTTTTTTTTAAGTGTGTATAATTTTATTTATTTAATTAATTTGTTAATTAATTATTACAAAGAGAAATATATTTACTTATATGTTTCATAATAAAATTTGGATTAACTACTGATTGCCAGCGAGTAGCTAGTAAATTATTGCATATTTATGAATGAATGTTTGAATCAGCTGATACTGATAATTAGTAAATAACAATGACAACTTTCACTTATTTTCGAAACACTATCGCTTTCTCTTAGCATTCAGTTGGTTTTTTTATACCCCAGTGACGTAGCTGAGAGAGAAACGCTGGGATCTCTTAAGACCTAGCCAAATCTGGATGGGATAGTTGAGGATTCCTACTATGAGTGTGTATTGTAAATAAAGTATGATTACCTATTAATTTTATTTTAACTATCATTATTTTATATGTTGTTTCATTGTTTTTATATATAGATTTCACCTTATATATGGTATAGTTTATCTTTATATACTGTATGTTTCTTTTTAATATTTATTTAATATATATTGCTGTATTTCTGTTCTTTATTTTTTCTTCGTTTTCACTAATTTCTTATTACACATATACTCGTATTTCAAAAGTGACACAACTCAAATATCTGTACATTTGAATTATCAGCAAGATTCAGTTTGATCGTCTTCTATTAAATTCTATTATTGTATCAAATTAACTTAAAACCCCACGTGATACATCTTACTTGCTATTGGGATTAGAAGTTAATTCAAATACATTTACGATATTTCATACAAGATCGTACGAGTTTACATTTTTTTTAAATGCTGATTTTTGAGTTGTGGCACTTCCGAAAAACATGTGCCATATGTGTGAATGGAATCATGAAGCTATACATATTACTTATTGACCACATTTGAGGCAGATTGTAATTCTATTCAATAAAAGTAAAAAAAAATAAAATAAAATAAATTAAAAAAGATTTGCATCTTTTTTACGTCTCATTAGGCGTTTTCTTCTTTCTCATTTCGGATGAGACCAACTTACTCTTACACGGCTCCCAAAATAATATTTTATTATTATTGTTATTATTTACTATTTATATCAATTAGTTTCAATAGTAGTATTTTTTTTTTTTTTTTTTTTTTTTTTTTTTTTTTATTGATATATATGTACTAGTACAATCTGCCTCTATGAAGAGCAATAGGTGACAGTGCTAAAGATGTATTCATTCATACAATATATACAAATACTCATACACACAAAATTAATGATAATAAAAGATAAAAATAAAACAAATAATTATTATAAAAATAAAACTAATAATTCAATCATCAATAATAAAAATCAAGTAAAAAAAAAAATAATAAAAATAAATAAATACATTCTTACTATATGTACAATCACCCTGGGGAACCCCGAATCGAGCCTATTCCCCTACTTATCGGAAGTTAAGAAATAGTAGTATTCAAAACTACAAAATCGTCAGACGAAATTGATCTCGTGCATTCACTTCGATTTTCACTGTAGATATAGAAATAAAACATTACCTTCACTTTGCAAACTGTATCTTGTTTTATTATAAATTTTTTTTTTTTTTTTCAAAACAATACAAATCTTTAAACCATTAATCAGATTACTAAGTGACCTAAACTTGTCACCATCCTTATGGAAATAAACTGGAAATTTTCTCCAGAGCTCTATTTACATTATTAACCCTCGCACACCTGCTTAATACTTCAGTATATCCCCCCCCCCCCCAAAAAAAAAAAAAAAAAAAAAATCTTTGTAGCATTAAAACAAAATTATTAGACCGTAGCATATATTAATATTTATTAATATCAGAGTAATAAAATATTGATGATTAATATTAAAAAAAGATAATGAGTGAGAAATTCTATAAAAGAAGCGACAAAAACATCGAATTAAAACAGTAGGTCACAACTGAGAAAAAGGTATTAATTAAAGGTTGATTTATTATATATTTTCAATTTCCTTACTCTATTTTTTGTCTATATACATACACATACAAGACAAAAATTATATAAAAATATATACAAAACAGTTTAGAAAAAGTATTAATTATTCCAGGTATTCCTAAACTTTCTATGAATTTCATTCCATCAGAATCTCTAAATTTATTTAATTATTTCACTACACATAGATATTTCTTTTATGGAAAAAAAAATTCACTTTAGTAAAAAAAAAAACACATTTTTTTTGTAGTAATTTTTTGACTAATTGACCTTAGCACCAAAATGAGAGCAAGTTATTGGCATTCCATTCTAAAAACCTGAATGAAAATGATTGCGCTAAGTTTGTAAAATCGGTGGTATTGGGTCAAGGTACATTCACTTGTCATAATTTTCGAAACATATATTTCGTCAATCAAGATATATCAACTGTCACTTGATTGCACTTCATAATAAAATAAGACAGTATAAAAGTTTCATTACATAATAAAAACAAGTGAAAAAACATAAAAATACTGCTTATTAATCTATGAACAATTGCACATAATCATTATAGACATAGGATATTGAAATTTGGACCAAGATTTTAGAACTTATATAAAAAAAAATGTAAAAAAAGTTTTAAAGAATGAATTTTTCTTTGAAATTTACGTTATAGTCTTTTTATTCTGTTACAGCTACTATTGGAGCACTATATCCACTAATGATTGTGCAGACTTAGTAAGAGTCGGTCACATCGCTCTCTCCACTAATTTTGCCGGTGCGATTTCTTCAACACTTCTTTGTCAGTCTCATCCTGTTAGCTTGAGGAAGGAAGGCAGTAAATGAGTCTTATATTTCTCAATTTTTAAACCTAAAAAAAAAGACCATTTAAGATGAAAAAATAATATAGTAATAATAGTACTATACATTATAATTAAAATAATAATATTTATGCTTAACAAAGTTGTATATTAAAACTATTATGATATATCGGTGGTCACAAGGAATAAGTTGAAACGGCCAAAATTCATTAAGTTCACTGTGATCATCTCCTAAGCACCCTTTTAATGTGTTATTGACTCTTGAGCTTATTAAGTTGATAAGGACGACATTTTATTTTTTCCTAAATAAACGTTCTATTTGTACGGGAGCCCATGAGACTAAAACTGTCATGATAGGTCTCCCAACGTATAAAAATATATTTTTTAGGTTTCTGGCATGTTAAGTCTCCCGTATTCTGATTGTTTCTCGAGACAGGGGAGGGATCGGAATAAACTAAGATGCAGTGGTACCAGTCCCTTTGACAAGCCGTATCTTTTGCTGGCCAGGTTTCTATCATCATCGACCTCCTCAAAAAATCTAAACTTATCTGAAAGATCACTATAATTAGATGCTCTGGCAATAAAAGCGTTTGAAGGATGCTGATTCGAAAGGAGTACGTTAAAGTCCAGAGGGGTGGGATTTAGTTCTTGGGTATGTGGTAAATAAAAATACAATTAAAAGTACAATTTGTGTTTCCTTTTTTTATTACAAATCCAAACGAAATATCCGTACAAAAGATCAATTATTAGAACACAATAGAGAACGAGAAAAAAAAAAAATAAGCAGTAATAATAATGGTTATAGGTATCAGTGGAAGTGAGGTTTCTCATGGATTATAAAAATTAAAAGTACATAAAAATTCTGAATAAAAATAATGGTAAAAATAATTGTTAATATAGTAACTGCGGCAGTGGCAAACCCATTTCACATTGCCTCTTTGTTATCACGCCAGCTGATAACCGATGACATTCACCACTCAATGTTGACCCGAGTATCATTTTTAACACTCAGTGCTGCTCGCTACACCGTTTTGCAGTAACATACTGATGACTTTAATGTTAATGCTTTAACTATGTAAGAAAGTGACTTTGAGAAAAAGGTATTTGTAAAGTAACAAACGAAGGTAGTATACTCGTCGTAAGGAGAAAAATAACTATTTCAATTATGTATTGAGGTAAGAAATATGTAGGTGTGGTATTCCTTAAAAGAAATTCAGGCAACAGCTCATAATCTTCAATATTGCATAATGAGATTGACAGAAACCTCCGTACAACACATCCATAATAAAAATAAGGATATATAATGGTATAAAGCAACAGGAAGGAAATCACGGAATCGGTCAAAGGGAGGAAATCGTTTGTCAGATGAGGGAAACATGAGCTTTGAAGATAAAGGTTTGGTCTTGGACAAGGCACAGGTTCTTAAAGAAAGGGTGAAAGTTTACATGTTGAATGTGACGATTTTTTATTATAAATTCAATAAACCAGAAATATTTAAGTTGGCTGATGTAACTCTGCTATTGACCCCGCCGACCCGAGAGGTGTAGGCAGCTACCTTAATCAGTCGTATCCTTGATGATCCTGCTCCACCTCTCTCGTTCCCGAGCCACGCACTTCCAATCCGAGACCCCAATCAGTAGTTGTGACCCGCTTAACAAGGTTCTGCCGAAGCCAAAGGCAACTAATGAAATGACTTCTGCCAGGAACCTCCGCATCGAAAATTCTTTGACGTAAAGGTCAGCGCCTATTAGTTCTATAGCAATAATATGTTGAAACTTTAATCTCGCATATTATTTATTTTTAAATGCCCTTCTACCAAGAACATTAGATTCCTAATGCTTCTAAATAAATATTGCCATTTTGAAAGTAGAAATGGACAAGTTTATATATATATATTTAATAAGGTTCTTGAGGTTCAGTCATTAAACCAACAACTTATTTTGGCAACTTTTCAAGAGGTTACAATAAAATTTTATAGAGTTATATAGGTTATTTCAAAACATAAAGTTAGCTACAAAATAAATAAATATATATATATATATATATATATATATATATATATATAAAAACATGCGTTGAAATATAACTACTTATAACTACAAAGTGTGGAGGAGGATGGACTACTTACAATGTCACTGGTGGATATCTATCTATGGTGGATTAGTATCTACTAATACTAAAGTATAACAATTCTATTGCACAACAAGATTAGGAAAATTTCTGGAAAAAAAAGGTTACCTGGGGAATACCAGTTTTATTTTTCCAGAAATTTCCCCAGTTTTTTTGTGCACTGGAATTGTTATAATTTAGTAGTAGATACCAATAGCATATCCATCAGTAACATTATAAGTAATTCATACTCTTCCATATTTTGTAATTATAAGTAGTTAAATATTCCAACGCATGTTTTAAATATATTTATATTGTATCTAAATTTATATTTTGATCCTCCGAGGCGTCTGAAAAGAAGATGGCCTCGTGATCTTCTTTTGTAAATATTCATTAGAGTACTACCAATGGGTAGTTCCTCTACAAATTGTATTCATGTCATTATATCTCATATATACCGCATATTTACTAGATGTGTTTTGTAATACAGTTGTAAATTTCTATTAATAAAAGAATAATAATATATTTTGAAATAACCTGTACAACTCATATAATTTTATTGTAACTTGTTTTATCATTGTAGAGCATGATTATGAGAACAATATAGTCTCGAAATGTTGCGAAAATAAGTTGTATTATTGATTGAACCTCAAGAACCTTATTAAACACACAAACACACACACACACACACACACACACACACACACACACACACACACACACACACACACATACATACATACATACACACATTTCTCATATGTATATATATATATATATATACATATGAGAAATAAAATATTTAACTCAATGAAATTTTTTCGATTAGACTTTTGCAATAGTCGATCCTACAAGACAAATTACGGTGGAAGGATTGGTTTGCATAAACAATGTTACTATGTGGAATTATGATAATTGGACTGTCAAATAGAATGGATTATGAACGAGCTATGAAAATATAAATTAAGATTTAACAGAGGGGGATGGGAACAATAATTAAATGATATTTAATTTAGATTTTTATGACGTTTGGCTTTTATAATGTTTCTTCCAGATATTATCAAGTCAGTATACACATCTAAAGTGATGTAAAAAAAAAGTGATGTAAACAGACTGTTCTTGTTTTGAATTATTGACATTGAAACACTGTTAAAATATTGAACAGATTAACGTAATATGTACTTATATATTTAATTATTTCTCTAATATGGTAATAAGTAGAAGGGCTGTTTATTGGTATACCCACATACCCCTTAGTACTATATGTGTCTAAGAATACTACATCAAGGACTGCAAGAGTACAGCATTTAGAATAATTAATTATTTAAAGACATTAAAGAAAATAAATGAAAACACAAAATAAATTTTAAAAATAACAAAAAGAATTAAATTTAACACCAATAAGACATTAATAACGCCGTCCCTCACTAGTCAGTTTATTAAAGTCTAGTATAAGTGGGTGTAAGTTTGTCTTAATTCTTTATCAGATTAAATATTTTTCTTTCAACTAATTTACATTCATAATATATATTATGTCTAAACTTTTTAATCTGTCCGTCTTTGCTACATATGCCTGATTGTAAAACGTTAAATTGTTAATACCCAGTGTTACCGTGTTCCCTCAGTATTTTGTAATTGTTGTGTGTAATTTAAGGTATAAGTTTATGTATGATTTAACCTATATATATATATATATATATATATATATATATATATATATATATAATATTGAAAACCTTTTATTTTAACAAATATTATCAATCAGCTTCATGTAAAGGCTATGGGCAACAGTGCTCTAAATTACAAATTAATCTGTTATTAACATAGTAACAATAAATTGCAGACATATTTATAATATTAAATAAACCTGAAGTATCTTTTAAAAAATCAAATGAAAATAAGACTATTGATAATATCATTTTTCCATCTACATACTTATGTATGCAGCCTGTTGAATTTTTCCTGTCACAACTGCTGTTACTAAATATCTAGATATATTTTTTCAGAGTAGAAGGTGCTTTAAACATTGACAAGTTCTGGGAGATAGATCCTTGTGAGACCTTTAGCCTTTGGCCGAAATATTTTAATTAAATGCAAGCGTTTCTGATGATTTATGAGAATTTATAAATTTATAGTTTTGGTTTTAACTAACGCCTAAGGATAAAGTTTTAAATGTCAACTTTTTTCAACACATGTTGAGCGAGGATCTTATAAGAAGAGGCACTTGGCGATTCTAATTGTTTACTATATCCAGTCGTCCCTTCCTCTGTATCCTGGAGAGCTTAAATCATTATCATGCGCTACAATTATTGTATAATAAGGAGAAATTATTGGAAAGGAGATTGCGGTTTTGGGACACTCCAAATTCTGGAGAAAGTGTATCATTTCGATTAGCCTTCGGAATAACCATGTAGGGGAAACCCAGACAACCAGGTCTCACGGAAGACGCCATGAGAATTCTTAATTCTTTAGGTAAACTAGTGTTTTTTGTTGTGAAACTAGTGTCTTAGAGTGTGTACGCTGATGACTTAAACATCCGAAAGTTGGAAAAAAAACATCCTAACACCAGACCAAAAGTCGGTAGTTAAATATAGTTATTGTATAAAACATTCGTTTAAAAGTTTACAGTAGTATTCATATTGGGCCTATAATGAGAAAGACCTCCCCCTCTCGCTCTATCTCTCTCTCTTTCTCTCTCTCTCTCTCTCTCTCTCTCTCTCTCTCTCTCTCTCTCTCTCTCTCTCTCTCTCTCTCTCTCTCTCTCTCTCTCTCTCTCTCTCTCTCTCTCTCTCTCTCTCTCTCTCTCTCTCTCTCTCTCTCTCTCTCTCTCTCTCTCTCTCTCTCTCTCTCTCTCTCTCCCTCTCTCTCTCTCTCTCTCTCTCTCTCTCTCTCTCTCTCTCTTTCTCTCTCCCTCTCTCCCTCTCTCTGAGTTCTTAGATAGAACGAAATTAGCATGGCAAGATTGTTATTTTGTTTACTTTCCATCTTGCTGAATAGCAGGTTGGGAAACAAGTAAATGTTTTGAGATTTATATGTTTATTTTTTCATTCCTGTATTTGTTGAGTTAAAGGAATATGATTGATCAGCCGACCGCAATATTAGGGGGAGATTCGAATCGGAAAAAGAAAGCATAGAGAAAGCCCCGTGATTAATACTTAGTTATGCTACCGAGCCTGGGATATAGATTGAATAATATTACTACACCTAAGGTTTCCGTCTGATTGATCTAAATAAATAACAATTTTTTTTTTGACTACTTATTGATACAACTGTATACATTATATACTAAAAGTAAATTTGATGAAAATTATAATAACATGTAAAGAACCAATAACTTGTAACACTTCGATAGTTCTACATTAAAAGGTCTCTTGGCCATCTTTTCAGACGCCTCGAAGGATAATCGGGAGTGGTGTGTGAAGCAAGGTGGAAGCCTAGTGGATTCGAGTGGGTATGGAATTCACTATGAAATGTTAGGTATGTGGTTTGGGCTAAAGATTAATAGAACATTAAAATCTGTTATAAGTTTGTTTGTGACATAACGATCATTGAGGATATATGAAGGTTTTTGGATTGTAAGAAGAATTGGAAGGTAGAGTGGAGCCCCAAATCTCAAATCCGTATGTCCAAATTACTATAATTTAATTACTGTCATGTAAATAAGACTTTTGTAAATCATTGGGAGCTTTGAACGCTTGTCTAGTAAATGTTTGAGTAGTCGGAAACGATGAGTAGTTTCTTGTCTTTCAAGTCTGGTATACATAATATGAATTGTGAATTAATCATTAAATCTCATATTCACACAATTAACAAAGATAAGGCCTCCAGTTCCTGTTATTGTTATTAGTTTTTATAGTTTATACTACGACCGGAGTAAGAAAGAATATTGGTAACCTATTGGTTATCAATTTGAAAAGTGAAATTTTATGACCATCAAGAAATAATGGCGACTCGCACAGTATACACCATGCTCAGTATACGCTGATACCCATATACACACATCACACATACCCACACCTGACACAGCTATGATACACACAACGATTAGCCACACCTCTCACTCAGTATCGGGGCTGACCTTTCAAATGTAGTTACGACTTATGTAAGCCGCGGGTAGTTAGTTGTCAAGGTCATGGGATTCGTACCTGGTACGGTCAAAGTACCAGATAATCACATAACATACTGCCAATGTCACAAAAATAAATTAAAAAATGAAAACTTTTACCAATCCAACCCTTGAAGGGTTTTGGTTTCACAGCTTGTAGAGGATAACGATTTCCTTATTTAAGAAGGATTGGGCACGGAGGTACTTTGAATAAGATCATACAAAACTGCCAGGTTTTTTCCCTATTACAGAATTTCCATTCTATAAAGGCTCAATGTAAACCAGGATGATCTCCAAACTAAGGCTGATATAAAATAATGAATAACCATGTTCTTAAGCCGGACTCCAACGTTGTTTTGGAATTTATGAGCCCAGAAAAAATAAAAAATAATAATAAAAAAAAAAAAAAATAGGTGTGTGCACCAAAAATAAATGTAAAAAACTATACGACTATGGCATACATTACTTGTGGAAGTTTTATTTGTAAAAATTTCAACTGACTAGGAAAAACATAGATCATGGTCTATGTCTGCTGTTTTTACCAATTTACATTAAAAAAAAAAAAAAGGATCAAATTACTTCAATTATAATTATATTAAATTAAAAATTATTCATTATTCGAGATAAAAAAATTTGAGAGAAAGTATGTGTTTCAAACATTAGGTTCTTGAGACATATTGTATAAAACAAAAAATATTCTCTATTAAATTTCTGATAAGAAATCTGCCGTAAAATAAATTAATGTAATGTTACATGAGTTTGAAAAAAAAAAAGTTACACCAAATAAGTATTGACCCCCAATTAAAAGAAATATGCAAGTCAAAAATTAAAAAGAAATAATATTCTGTCAAAATATTATTTTTTTTATATTTCTAGGTAAAATAAAAAAAATAAAAAATAGTAAAAAGGAAATACCATGGTCAAAGCTTTAATATTTTATTTTTTATTTTCTTACTTCTAATAAGGGGGGAAAAATGCTGAACGAGAGATTTTGATTTTGCCTAAATTAATTTGTATAATTGAAAATTAGAATAGAATAGAATATAAAAAAACAATTACTCTGGGATAAAGTCCCTTAAGAATATTAGTTACTTGACAGAACATAAGTTATATCTAGCCTAGTGATTATAAATTAGATAATAAAATAACATAATTAAAAGTAAATACAATTTTACAATAAAATAAGTAATAAAATGAAAAAAAGAATCTATACGCATATAAAAACACTTACACACTACATACATACATAAACTATATTAACAATCAGTAAAAGAAAAAAAAATATTATATAATAAATTGATAAAACAATATATTTCTGATGTTGAACCTAATAAAGGATGAAAAAAAAATATGATGATGAAAAAAGAATAAAAATGAAAATTATTTCAATGATAGAGAAATCATTATCATATGAAGATTATTTAAACAGGCTAAACTTTTATACCTGATATGCTTGGGTGAAATTCATTAAAGCATCTATATGCTCATCATCTAGATAGCACTCGAATGAGATTTTCAGACAATTAAACAATTTATTCACACACAGAAAATTTTTTCAAATCTACAAACAGTTCAGGAAATCCTAAAATTCAAACAATAGGCAATTATAACAAGCAATCCTTAAGAAGATACATACACAAACGTACAAAACACATACTACTATAACAATATTTTGCTGATAAGACATCCAAAAGTTATTATCTCAGCTCGAAATTAAATTTATTGGAACACAAATAATATATAAGTTAATTATCCAAAATGTTGATAAACTTAACGTACAATAGCTAATAAATTATGCATTTTTTTTTTTTTTTTTTTTTTTTTTTTTTTTTTTTTTTTTTTTTTTTTTTTTTTTTTTTTTTTTTTGCTTTGCTTTTATCAATCTCTTTTTTTTCTTTCTTTATTTTGTAGGTTTTTTAGTATTTTTCCTACTGTTAAAATAAATGCATTCCAAATTATACCCATTTTAGCTAAGCTCAGCTGACTATGTAGTGTAAATTGTTTTATTACCAAAACATGTATCAATATTTAATATGTGCAATTGTAAACTGTTTAATCATCTGAATAAAACTTTTATTATTAAAAAAAAATTAGATAGCATCCGACTGGAGGGACAAATGTGGTGGAAGAGGAGTGTTTTAAAAGTTCGAAGGGAGGATGCATTACGAATTAAAGGAGGAAGAGAGTTCCAAAGAATAGCAGAGCGGGCAAGAAAGGAACGTTGGAAAGCAGTAGTTCTGTAGGATGTGGTATAGAGATCGGGAAGACGGGACCTTGTATGCAATGATTGGATTGAGGACTTGAAATGTAGGATATTGTGAATAAACGGAGGGTTATGTGTGTTAATAACTTGGAAGAGGAATGTACCAAGGAAGTTAGCTCTACGGAAGGAAGGGGAAAGCCAATTTAACTCGGTGTAAAGATGGGACACATGAGAGAGCCTCGAGGTACAAAAACAAATCTTATGAAACAGTTCATGATACGCTTTAATTGCGTAGAACGTACTAACGTACAAACGTACCCTGCTTATGTTTGAGGACTATGCCTTGACAGATTGACCTAAAAAGGAATTAATAATTACGGTATAAAATCAGAGTGTAATGGCAATGAGAAGCTACATTGCAACCGTCAGCGTTAAATAACACTATTGTACATTTTTCCGCGGAATGTGTACGCCACTAGTGCTGGTATGACGGTGACGGTAAACAATCAGATCGGACAAAAACTCCAAATCAATCAGTTATTTAAATAATATTTATTTACAGAAATCAGAGCAAAATTATTTATTATTGCAGTCGAATAGAAGTTGAAAAAACCAGTGCCTAAGTTTTTTCAAGTTCCCAAGTCGGTATCAGCGTCATTTTCCAGAGCACCTCTGCATAGCTAAAGAAACGATCCAGATTCCTCAAATCCGCCAAAGTGATCCGTTAACGTAACGCTATTCGGAAATAATTAGTGCTTTTATCGTTGAATGATACAAGATAGACCCCTACGCCATTGATCAAACTAGGGAACCAATTTACATAAGCAAATGCTCTCGAATCTAAATTTCCAAATATCCTCACATTCCATCCTGAATTTTCTCCTTCGAGTTACATAATGTATTAGGATGTATTCAGACGATAAAATTTCACTTTTTTTTTTTAATCTCATTCAGGACCATTAGAGTTCTCAGTAATTGTTTTAATTCGGCTACCGTACCATTACGTAGAGCGTCTATAAAGACCGACAATAAAAATTCGAAAGTTGATCCCGAAAACGACTTATATCTTAGGTATACGTTCAAAAGTAAATAAATAATAAAGTTACATAATTATTCCTGGTCCGGTAAGTTACTTTCAGAATATCTTCCGGAGGCTTATTAATTGTGGTTTGATTTCCATCTCCTGGTTTATGATGCCTGCATAACTCTGTATTTATTGGCCCAGATCTTGGCTAATGGAATTTAAGATGCAATAAATAGGTTTTCGTTCCTTAATCATTGGGTATTTTGGAGTTTTTGATCCCGTGTGTAGGCTACTATTTTTCAAACTTATATTTTATTTATTCATTATCCAATGAATTTTGATTTATTTAAGAGTCACTGAAGAAGTTAATAAAACATTCACTGGATTTATATACCATTATATAATAAAGGCAAATATTTCGTTTAAAAAATAAAATAAAAACGATACCAAAAAATTCATTTGGCTTGATGAATTAATTTTCACTTCTATTTGATTCAGTTTATTTGAAAACCAGTTTTTCAATATTATATAAAAATTTAGAAAAACCTAAAAATATACAACAAATTTTAAAACATCAGCACTTTGCTACAAAGATTATATATAATAAATGATTTATATAAATACCGATTCTTTTCTCAGAAATGAGTGAAATCGAAAATAAACGGTTGGATTCAATAAATCCCAAATCATTTAATTCTTTGTCCAATTCTAGATCTTTTTTATTAGTTCTTGTAATTATTCCAATGGGTGAAAAAGGTTTGAAACGGGATGAAAATACTAAATTTTATATATTGAGCACGGAAAATGAAATCGACATGATTCTACCACCAAAACATTTATATTTTATATTCATTTTAGATCAAAATATAAACATTACTGTCCAGTCATATTAATTTGAAAACGGGTTTAAATAATTTTAAAAACAAGTTTGTTTGGTTTTTTCAAAGAAGAAATTTCGGTGGATTTTGATTCAGTACACCATAAAAATTTTATTATTATAATAAAAAAAAAAAAAAAAAAAAAAAAAAAAAAAAATCGTTCTAACATTTGAGGAGGGCTCAAATATCATGTTTATTCTAATTTAAATTAATTTATAAGTTATTAATTTACGTTTGGTTCTGAAATCTGTATTATTCTGTTTCAATGTTCTTTTGCTGGAAAAAAGAGATGTTCTTTTTAGTTTATCTTGTTAACAAAACTTATGTACTAGGGCGATGTCTGCTGTAGTTAATTGTCAAACTACTCAATATATTTTTCTGTAATATATTATAGTCCTGTAGCATATTTTTCTTCGGGTTAGTTATAAATATTCTTAGAAATATGTCTACTTGTTACGGTATAAAATGAATAAAACATAGCCTAAATTTTATTGTTTCAATCGTTTTGGTTGGTAGAATATTTTTAACACTAATTTTGGGATATAATGTCGTATTTTGTTTAAAATTTATTAATTTACATTAAGAACTGTTTGAAATATACACATCAAGTAATGTTGTGGATATATGAAATAATAACATGTCAGTAGCTTGTAAAGGAGCTACCCATTAGTAGCACTTTTTCAAATGCCTCGAAGTGTTATAGAAAATCGAGTGGGAAGCAAGTTAGAAGACTAGAGGATCTAAGTTAGTATGACGCTTATCATCTAAGGATAAATATCTGGTTTGGACAAATTTAGTAACTAAGGGGCATTTAGAGAATCATGAGTAAGTTAACTTGTAACATAGTAAGGAGCATCGTAAGGAGTGGATACTAAAAGAATTGGAAGGTTTACTGAAGTCTGAAAGTTCAAATCCCTATGTCCGAACAGATCTAATTATTAGTCGCAGTTTGAGTAGTCGAAAACGACGAGCAGTTTATGGTCGTTTCATTCTTGTTTTTACACTAATTTTGGTATAAGACGTTTTTCTGGATCAAGTCCTTGTTAGTGGATCTGTTTAGCAAGGATCAGTGTAATAATATCGTGATGAAATATATGATGAAATGGCATGCTAATGATATTCTTAACCGCAAAAAATGAATGACTATTGCTTAATCTTGAATATTTTTTCGTTGGATATTTGCAGAACGAAGACCATGTGTTCCTTCAGACTTTATTTATGAGTAGTAGCAGAAGGTGCACCCACAATAACAGAAGCTTTTTAGTTCCGGGATATTGAGGTTGCCTCATTTTCATAATTTAATAATCTTATAATATCTGTGTGTAGGATTTAAGATAGCAATAAACATCTGGTGTCTAGCCGAGCTGGTTTAATTTATTGTAGGTTTTGATATTTTAATAAACTTTGAACTAACTAGGTTACGAAATTTTATACAAATATATTTCTTAAGAAATTTATATAATTTTGTTAATGTTAATTAATATCTTTCTAGATATTCTGACAGCGGACTAATTCATACACATAATGAAATTCTCTTGATCTTATACTTTGCATATTTCCAAAAAACTTCCGATAAACACACTAAAACCATACTTACAGAATGATCTAAATGGTATATTGGTAACGTTAACATAATGATTGGTAATATGACACAAAGGAATAATGATATTTTAAAAAAATCAAAGTAAAACATGAGTAAATAAAAAATTAAATAAGACATCAAAATATAATTTCCCCTGCATTTCATTTGATAACATTTTTAGAAAAATGCTATACTAGTTATCTGGTTAGCTTGTGATTGTATGTTAAAAACAAAAAATACATTTTAAGAAAAAAAAGCAATTGACGGTTTGTAATTCTTTTCGAAATTATTCACAAACAAACATTCATTTCTTTTATTACCTTTTAACATAACCCATTAAACTCAAATAGTAAAAAATAAAAAAGGTATCTGGTAATATTCATAAAACTATATGCACTTTACATACTATTCATAGGTGACACAGATATATTTAGTCCAGTCAAATGGTTTTAAAATAAGGCTTGAAGTGGAAAGTTTATGGGTAATTTTTTTTTATGGCTTACTTTATATTTTTTGGGGTGCTGAACACAAATCTGAAGTTTTCCAACAAAATTTCCATCGGCAAATATGAGAAAAAATAGAAAAAAGTAAGAAAGTTTTAATTGTTTTCCATTATTTTGCTTGTAACTTGCAAAGTAATCATTTTAAGCAAAATACCTTTCTATATTAAAATAAAGAGGATAAAATGCCCTTCAATTTATGTCCCTATGTTTTTTTTTTGTCAGACGTAAGGTATCCAAAAAAGAATTTGGCCAACTGGGGGCCAGTCCCACTTTTCCGCAAAAATATGCTTGTCATACTTTTTTGTCAATAACTCCGAAACTATTCTTCCGATTAAAAATTACTATCTTTCGTCTTAAAGATGATGAAATGTACTATTGGACTCTTTATATGAAGTTTTAATCAAGTCACTTAAATAAACATGCCAAAACGCTAAACAAATCCGTACTGTTGTAAAATCCGCGTTTTTTTGCACATTTGTCACTATAACGCAGAAACTATTAGTCCAACTCAAAATTTCTTTTTTTTAATATAAAAAGTGGTTAAATTTACTATTGGAATCTATATATAATGTTTCAATCGGGTCCCTTGAAATACACATACCAGAACGCTATAGATCCCGTACTTTTATGAAATCCACGTTTTTTCGGCACATTTTTCGCAGTAACTTCGAAACTAATTGTTCGATTCAAAATTTCTTTTTTATATCTAAAAGGTAATCAAATTTACTATTGCAATCTATATATGAAATTTTAATCGGGTCCCTTGAAATACACATGCCATAACGCTAAAGGTTTCGTACTTTAATGAAATCGACGTTTTTTGGGCACATTTTTCGCTATAACTCCGAAACTATTTGTTCGATTCAGAATTTCATTTTTTCATCTCAAAGCTGGTTAAATTTAATACTAGATCGTCTACGTGGTTGCCTTGATGGAAAACAACACCCATTCGATTTGCCAGTCTTGGGCGCTTTTTTTTTTAATTGATTGATCTGACTTTGTTAATTGCGTACAGTATAGAGTTGAATCGATTGTTTGTCCTGATGGAAATAGCTTGTTTCAATTTCTTGTGGGCGTCCACACCGTGGAGCGTCATTGAAGTCAACATTTCCTGAACGAATTTTGTTTATTTATTGTCAGTGAGAATATCACAGTGTTAGGTAATAAAAACCAAAAATGTTAAGTGATGTAATAATATAGTAAAGAATTGTAAAATAACATAACATAATGATTGTAGAACCTGAAGATGGAGCAACATGACAAGCTCTGAAACATGTAGTTAAATGAATAAAGCAAATGGGGAGTTATGCCTTTTTAATATAATAACTTGATATTAATCTCCTTAAATGAAACATTTAAATTAAAATAATTTTACTTATTCACAGTGCAATAGCAATCCCAATACTAAGGTAATGAAAAAACAAGAATTTGCAGAAATGTTTCTTAATATTTTACAAACAGAGTAAACAATCCACCTTAGGGATTAATTTGTCGCATAAGAAATGGACCATAATGATATAAAAATAAACAAATAAACGGAAAGGACTTATTTGCCAACTCAATACATGTATGTAATTGTGTAATTGAAAATAAAATATTTTAAATACTGTGCTGTTGTTATGTATGACATGCAAAGTACTAGTAATAAATAATAATTAACAAACAACAATAATTTATATAATTAGCAGGTAGTTGGCACCCCAGAAGAAATACGCTTCATAGTAATCAGTCTAATGATATGAAAAATAAATTCTAAGAGAGAACCATTCCTTTCGTATGATCTAGAGACGAGGAAGTAAATGAAACGATTTGGTTCTTATTTTATGAATTGGTTATTAAATTATTACTTTTTTTAGAAAGGATTATTTGTCCGTAGGATTGTTTAGACATCTAATTCACATCATTTTTTTGTATCAATTTGTTATTTAGATATATGCAACCTTCAAGCATAATACATGTAAATGCCATATAAGCTTTCTATAATGTATGTAATTCTACAAATATGTACATGTATGATAGTATTACGCCTAATAGTACTTGGGAACTGCCCACTTGGAACCGAATGACTGCCAAGCGCAGTAATGACGTGTACACGAAGCGATGGACTGACACCTAGCCGCGAATGATAATGAGTAACCTCTTGTGGATTCCGGTCAGACCTCTTCGCTCCCAGTCCTCACCTCATTATACAACTTATTTATTGTCAGTTAATTGTCAATATCCGCCTCTGCCTGTTGAATATAGACAATAGCCGACGAATTTTACTCAGAGGACCGCCCGTGTTGCAACTGAATAGAATAGGGACAATTTCATGGGTATAATCCTTAATGACAGCAGTAGAGGAATGGCATCCCAATGATGCAACTTCGGAAAATCACAGGTTGGTCCATCCTGATTGGCTTAAGATCGTCTTCCAATCGAGGACAAATTGAAGGTCCCAAGAAATGGCCATATTTCATATTGCACAGAGACCAATGCAATTGGTTTTGAAGACTAAATATTATTTCTAGCCACATTAAACTATCTCCCTATTAATATTTTTTTTTCTCAAATTGTTTTTTGACATTGGTTACAATTCTGAATATTGCAAAATACATTTTTCTAGTTACAAGTTTTCTTGATACATTATCATCGTTCAAGAAAATTAACTGCAGTAAACGTAAAAAAAAATATATATATAAAAAAAAAATAAAATAAAATAGAATATGAACAAAATATTTAAAATAAATAAGAAGCAGGTTAACAACTTAAAAAAAAAATTGTGGAAATTGCATTTTTTTTTTTTTTTTTTTTTTTTTTTTGTCTTAAGGTTCAGTTTGAATAATTGCATCAATGTTGATAGTGATAAGAAAACAAATTGTCTGAAAAAAAAAACAAGAAGAAATTCATAAAATTTGTTATCCTTGATTTCCTTTCTTTTAAGAATAAAAAATTATTGTTGAAATAAAATATGTCTTATGCCTTATTTATTTTATAATATTTTAAAATATACCAATGCAATAATCTTACCCTTATTAAATGATTGTGTATTTTTACAATTATATAATATATCAGTACAAGCATTTATTAATAAAATTAATGTCAAAATTATAATGTATAATATCGATTTAATTTTTAATTTGTTTCTTCCTTTGTTATATTATTATTCTAATTTACTTAATATTATTATTTATTATAGTTTGTATCAAGTATAGTAAGAGGTATTTAAAAAAAAAAATAATTTCTTTCTTATCATTTCATTTCTTTTCTATTTTCTATTTAATTATCATCTGCTTGGAGATAAAAGTCACTAAGTGGAATTTTTTCTAAATTCGACGAAAAGTCATTGTGTGTTGATATTATCATTTCCCTGAAGTATAAAAAGTCACCGTGAATATAACTGTTATATATGCACATTAGAGGATGAGGAAATTCACTATATAACTATCTGAGAAATTTTTAATCATCATATTCCCATTGAAATATTGAACCGAAGAAATTTTATTTTTTACTTAATGACTTTTATCTCCAACCAGACGATATTTTCATCTTAAATATTGTATCAGTGGATTCATTGTGATATATGTTACTTATTGCTCTTCATACATCAGACAGCTTGAATTATTATTATTATTTTTTTTTTAATTTATCAGTCCTGCCAAATTATTATATCAGTGCTGAAATTTCATCATTTTATAAAGAGAAAATTCGCAATTAAAAATGCAGAGCTTTTAAGTTAATTTATCAGGGAAGAGAAATGTCTCTCGTTTTGTTGATCGCTAACCACAATTCAGACAGACCAGGTGAAAAACTGAAGCACAGGAAATGCTGTTATGCTTGTTTTTCCTATATCATTATAAAACAAACAGATCAATGCCGATATGCAATATTTTAATGAGTCATCTAACGAGGTAAGAAAAACAAAAATACAGAGACTATTGTGTATAACTAGTTTCAGGAGAGTGATTCTATCGGGTCATTAAAACTTTTTAAAAATAAAAGAAATCGGAGAGAGTATATCATGTATATAATGCAAGTGAGGGTCCCTACTTGGTGCCTAGAATTAGAAAGCTGCTGCATTTTATAGAATTAACTGGTGGCAGATGTTTGAGGTAACCAGGACAAACAATGGCTTGTTGAGCCAAATGGTGGTATAAATATTTATATTTACTTGATTTTTTTTTGTGCTACAACAAAATTATAATAATAAATAAAAAATGGGAATCCAAGTAAAGAATCCTTATTGCCGATATTTCCATTTCAAGAATCAGTGAGTTTGAGTAATTATAAACGGTTCGGTCATTAAAATTAATTTCGTTTCAATGAATGAACCTTCCCACTCTGGCTAGAATAGGATGATTTTTCTTACCCTAATTGGAGTACATAATAACGTTAAGACCCAATAAAAAAAATCATATATATATAAGACCGTACGTTTTTTGTAAAAAAATAATCCCTTAACTATTTCTATTCCTATTATTTTAAATGAACTATAACTCTGGTTACGTGTTCACGCGTCATATAGTTAGCTAAGCATTGTTATGTGACCGCTTTGAAGTGACTAGCAGACCACGAAGTATATATCTCATGTGGTTACTAGTGTTGAGTAGAGTTGAACGTCCGTGATTTAATACTTGAATTTACATCTTATATGTCTATGATTTATGTGTAGGACTGGTCCGTAAGGATATGAAACATATGTTTCAATAATTAACATAATTACAAATCAAACAAGCTGTATTTGGGTTTGCGTCAAGATTCTATTGAAATGATTAGAGACCATATGGTACTGTTTGGCCATTTACGACTATCACCAATCTATGCTAACTGCAACTGCAGCCAGCAGCTTATTCATAGTCTGAAATGGGATGTGAATTAGTAATTCTACCGCGGAAAAATCTAAAGGAATATTTCTTAGAATAATGGCTAATATTAAATATCAGATTATAATTAAAAAAATAAAATTTAAAAATTAATTTCTCCCTGACTGTAAAAAGATCTAAATCATGGATAGGTCTATCTATAATATACTTTTTTTCCTAATTAAAATTTTCGTAATTAAAAGAACCAAATTACATCAGTTTTGAGAAAAATTAGGGATTTTAAACGTGTTTTTTTTTCATTCAAACCAGTATAACTCCTAAACGATAGATTTTAGGAACAAATGTTATATAACAAAAATAGTTTCCATCAGATTTTTAATCAGAAAATAGTCGGAATATTTTTGATCTGAATAACGCCAATAGAGCTAGAGGGTGTAAAAAAAGCACCAATTCTTAAAAATTTAGGGAAAACGTGATTGACTTTTTTCATTCAAACCAATATAGCTCCTCAGCGGTAGGTCCTAGCGACAATTATTATATAGGAAAAAATAATCTCTATCAAATTTCTGGTGAGTAGACTCTTGGCCAATTTTTGATCCGAGCAGCACCAAAATATCAAATGCAATTTCGCTTAAATATATATTTATATATATAAAACCATAGAAAAATTTAAAAACCGCGCAATAAACAAAAAATCAGACGTTTTAAATCTTAACACCTGTTATTCCAACTTAAAACATTCAGACCAATAATATACATTTACATTTATATACATCATACAAACCATTCTTCCATTTATTAGTATATAACACTGAAATATTTTTGTACCTGCATCTTTGGGAATACCCACACAGTCCTTTTAACTTAATTTTTAAGAAATAGGGTTTTTCCTCACTAACCCTTGTTAACTGTCTGTTTAAACTCACTCCCCTAGGTTAGTTGTGTATTAGAATTGTTAGTCTATTCATATCCACCAGTATCATTGTAAGTAGCTTCATACTCCTCTATATTCTGTAATTATATATATTTTTATTACCCTACACATGTTGTTATATACCTACCTGTACTGTAGCTAAATTTATGTTTTGAAATAACTTGTATAACCTATATAATTTTATTGTAACCTGTTTTTTCACTGTAGGGCATGATTATGAGAACAATATAGTCTCGAAACGTCGCCAAAATAGTTGATTTTTTATTTTATGACTGAACCTTAAGAACCTTACTAAACACACGCATATATATATATATATATATATATATATATATATATATATATATATATATATATATATATATATACACTCTGTGACAAAATGTTAGACACACCTCTGTAAATAAGAAAAACTTTTTAAAACTTCTTTATTTTCGATTGATCATAGTTTTGTAACACTGCTTGAAGTATAAGTTAAGATATTTGAAAAGGATAGAGAATTTTAAGACCTTGCTGATTATTTAAATCCAATCTTAGTAAATATTCGCTTTTTATTTGAAACAAAATGATAGACATACTTTCTTTTTTTATGATTTTCTTAATTTTCTTGAGGTTGAGACCAATAATTATCATTTCTATTGCAAAGCTGTGTTAAATTTTAATGAAAGTAGATACAACTAAACACGTCAATTATGGTTAAAAAATATTTTTTTTAAAAAACAAGAGCACCGTTACTAATGAGGATGGGATAAGTACTAGGGAAATTTGAAAACCACCTCAAACGGAGTTTTTCATCAGTTGCGAGTTTATGAGGCACGGAGAAACATGTGGAACCCACCGCTCAACTGAGGGCCCCCTGGTTTTTCGTTACAGGAAAAACGGCATATGCATCTAACTCTTGTAAAAGGGCAAGGCAATAGCTGAGAAAGCCTGTAGTTCAAACCCACCTTAGGAATGTCCAAAAATGATTTAAAAAATCAAAAACACTAGTTAGAAAAAAATAAAGCCATTGTTTTAGCCGTCTCAAATTAGTAACTCTCCTTCTTTCAGATGCCGCTTTTATAAAAAAAATTTCTTCTTTTCTTGGTTTATAAAAATGCAACAGACCCATTCAGATTAAATATATTTTATCAATAAAGACAAATTTTGTTTCGCTGCTCAGCCCATAATGTTATATTTCGAGCAAAGGCCACACTAGCTAATTTATGACGGCTAAAAAAATGGATTTATTATTTTTTAACTGGTGTTTTTGATGTTTTATTAAACTTTGAATGTTCTTAGTCAAGTCGTTTGAACTCCAGGCTTTATCCGCGATTGCCATGCCGTCTTACAAGAGTTTGATGCATATTCCGCAAACCAGGAGTCCCTCAGTTGAGCGGTGGGTTCCACATGTCACTTCGTGCCTCATAAAGTTCGCAACTGATAAAAAACTCCGGTTGAGGTGGTTTGCGAATTTCCCTAAGACCTATCCCATCTTTATTAATGAAGAAATCAAATGGCGCTCTTCTTTTGAAAAACATTAATTTTAACCATAATGGACGTGCTTAGTTGTGTCTACTTTCGTTAAAATTTAACACACCTATAAAGTATAAATGGTATTTATTGGTCTCAACCTCTAGAAAATTAAGGAAATTATAAAAAACGAAAGTGTGTCTATCATTTTGTCGCAAATAAAATGTGAATATTTACTAAGATTGGGTTTATCAAAAAATTTATCTGTATTAAAATAAAACCATTCTTCTTATTCAACAAGAATCTAATATGCATTCCCCTTATGTTGATATTAATTATTTGACCTTAATGAGCTTTACTTCCAGGAAGGTTAGAACATTTTCTTCCTCCTTTCCAACGATATATGTCTATATCTTTCCACGTGTCTTTCAAATATGACCTTGACCTATCATAAGAGAATAATGCACGAATGTGCCGCCTAAAGGCAATTACTAAGAACGATCACCTGCTGGACAAAACTATAAAATTTTAAAATATAAACATATAAAGATAAAATTTATTATTAGCTTTTATTTCTAATAGAATCGTTCTTAATGATTTATGATAAATATTTGTTACATTGGAATGGCCTAGGCAAAGTCTGCTATATCACCAAATTAATTCTTTTAGTTAGAGTTCCTAATGAATGATCAATGCAAGTAGCACAGTTCAGGTAGAAAAAATAGTGCCATTCTACAATATGAGATGAAAAAAAATATAAGAGATCGAATATTAAAGTCTCAGTAAAAAAAAATAAATGAATAAATGCATAGTTTAAAGTAAAAGTTGAATTTTTATTAGTATGGCAATTATTATTGCATGTAAGTTAATATAAAAATTCTGAATATTGATACTTCTGAGGTTAGGTAAGTTAGGTATAAGAAAAAATTAACCATTGTCAAACGAAACTGTACTAAAAAGGAGACCTTCCACTATACCCGTCGACGATTTTAATATAAATATTTTGGGGATTCTGCATTGAAAAAAAATTTCAAAAATTACTTTTCATTTCCTCAATCGAGCGGGAAGATTTGGTAGCTCAATGGGTAAATTCGATCACTAGTTCTTGGGTCCGAGTTCACTTCGCGTCATTGATAGCAATATTATTTTCTGTTATTTCAAAATTGGTTTAACTTTAGATTAAAGATGGTTAAGAGACCCTCCTCTTGCATGTCTATAAAAGTGTACAATCAATTGGAAAAAAGACCTGGTGGTTGAAAGGGATATAGGCCTAATCTACATTCACAACAGTTGGTCTGGTGGTAAAATACCATCTTAAGATCGTAAGATACTATCTTATCTATACGAACGAACTGAGCCCAAGACCTTTCACGGGTTGTAAGTAGACGTTGACAATAACTGATCATTATTTTTTTGGATAAGAGATGTTAATATAATTAAAAAAACTAGCCTCTAAATATGTTTTTACAAAAAGTTCGGTAGCGGATAGCTGATTTTATTCCATTTGATACGCCCGTTGCACTTAAAAAACTTTTTTTTTAAATTATATTCGAAAACAAAAAACCTTTTATTTCCGCTGTCTGAAGAACGTTCATAATATTTAGACCATATATACATTTAATTAATTTATTGAAACTGAGTATTTTATTGCCAGTATCTTGTATATGAATTCCACGTTGCTTGGCTAGTTAGAAAAAGAAGATTTTCCTCTTTCAACTCATAAATAAATAATAATAATAATAGTTATAAATAAACAATAAACTAGCAGTACGGTAAGTACGGAAGGTAAGTATTAGACAAGTCTATTTTAACTCACATTATTTGCGTACCTATTCAGACAATGAAAAGCCTCTCGGAGTGCAATTGTACTCCAGACATTTTTTATGTTTTGTTTTTTTCTGTGACGGTGGGTTACGGAGTGACGGAGGGTTATTAAGGATTTTTTTATTAGATAAAAAAAATTCAAAAAATGCTGAAATGCATTTCTGATATCCTTGAGAAGCAATCATACCAATCAACATCTCGTTTGTGTAATTGACAGGCATTATAAACGTATTTCTTATTTCAAACAGTATAAACACCTACAATCCTAGGATATATATGCTAACTTTAATATTTAGAAATAAAAATTTTATCCTACAGTAATAAGAAATATATATTATGAAAGCTTTGCTATAATACAAATTCGATTGGTATTAGCCCATTGATGATCAAGGCTAAAATTAGTTAAAAGTTATGATAATTTTTGTCCAAAGAAATATCTTAATGGTAGTTTAATTTAAAGGAAAATTGAAACATTGAAAAATTAAACTTTAATTGCAACTGTTTGTCATAATATCCATCATAAAATCCTTCAAACAAATAAAAAATTGCAATTTTCACACAAAAAAGAACAATTTAAATTTTTTACATGAGGTATGCTTTAAAGGAATCTGGGTATACTTTAACATTACAAAGCACACACAATTTAATTTTGCTGAAATTAACATTTAAATCCTACTACTCGTAGGATAAAGTAAGGCGTCGAAAAACAACCAATAGTCCTATTATTTTTCAATCAAATAAAAAAACACAAAATGTTTAAAAAAATTATTTTTAATAATTAGAAAACTTAAATAATACGCTGATTAAATAAAATAGAAAGATATTTGAACTTATAAAAATAATAAACAAATTATTACCAATTCACACCTTTCCAGAAAATGGAAAACTTTGTCAAAGGTCGTAAAAAACGTATTTCCTAAAAGTAAAAATTATTAGAAAACATTTTCGGAAAAATGCTAAACAGGAGATATCATTGTTTTTAGTTTAATAATTCGATTCGATTCCTTAAACATTTACTTGACAAACGTTCAAACCTTCCGATTCATAACAAAAGACTCATTTACGTAACAGTAATGAGACCTATTTGGACACACGGAGTTGAGTTTTGGTGCTCCGCTAAACCATCCAATACATCTTGTATTCAATACTTGCAATCCAAAATCCTCAATGCTGCTTACATTGTCACAAACAAAACTTATCCACAAAGATGTGCCTTACGTTTCCGACTTAGCTCAATCCAGATATCTACCCTTTCATAGTTAACTCTATAAACATTCAAATTTTCTAGCAACACATCTTGCTTCTCAGTCTATACCATATAGCACTCCGAGACGTGTGAAAATAAGATGGCCTCGGGACCTTCTAACATAGAACTTGGCAATGGGTAGTTTCTTCACAAGCCACTGACATGTTATTACTAGAATTATCATCTGAATTACTTGACGTATTTGTATTTGATTGTATACAGTTGTAAATTTCAATAAATAGTAAACAAAAATAAATGAAAATTAATTCGAATCTCAAAATGTTCCCAAATGATTTCACTGAATTGGGTTACGTACAAGATCTAGATGAAGTTTCTCATTCAATTTCCGTAGTCGGATTCTGGAAGCTCCAAATTCTAAACCACGCCTCATTGGATAGGAGAAAAGCGCAGTGCAACAGCAAGTAGCAAGGAGGATAGAGTAGGCGTATTATGTTATTTTTCCATCCACAGTAAATTGGATAGATTACGAAAAGCCATTATTGAATGAATCACGGCAGAACACCGTCCACCATTAACTATTGTAGTCTCAGTAAACATTTTAGTTGGCTTTCTGTTACTCGTTAGCGTTAGTAATTGGTCCAGGCCTCTCCCAGCCCACCGGTCGATTTCCTTCTCTCGAATCCTTTCTACGGCCTTAGACCTCGCTCAGCCTTGAATTCTCGCTAAAGGAATTTATTTTATTTTAAATGAGGTCAAATTGTATATGACTGAAAATTATATTTGCCCTCCCCACTAAAACAATATTAATTCGTTGAATATTATAGGAACCGAATATTGTAAAGCCTAATGGATATGTGTAAAGTTCCGGCTCAAAAGAAATAATGTGAAGGTGGTAATTACCAAATTTTGAATCGTATATGAAGCCTTGAACTTATGTGAGAATTTTAGTGTTATCTGTTCTAGGAAGTAATAATTGTTTCTATTCCAAATAATAAACTAAGTACATAAGCTGGCATCCCCAGTCGTGGCTTCGCCAGCTCTCAAAACTAAAGAACTTAAATAATTTTAACCAATAATTGAAGTTGTATTTGTTTATCGATAAAAATCATTTATTGAATTATGCTATTGAGTATTATTTGTACGCATATCAGTAATTTTTAACCTGGTTATAACTGCACCGATAAGGTGTTTGAAGATTAAGTTTAAATTATAATTGACACCCGATTATTAATTTTAATATATGAGTTTGTAATCCAGATGGAATCTGAAAGCCCATGGATCATATTTATACAGACAATATCAAAAAAACAAATGATCGACATTATGATCTGGTAATGATTTTTATATGGCAGATATTGATTTCATCTGGTTAGATTTTAATTTCTAACCACAAAAGTATATGAAAGTGTGACCAACCTCTTTTCTGCCACTCAACACTCTACATTCGGATTATTATTATAGGAAACTTCACAATTGCAAGCATTCCTAGAGCTATAAAGATGATTCAGTTAAAATTTGATAGAGATGTGTTCAGTAGTTTTGTCATCACAAACTCTGCGCAGTGGAACTAGCCAGATATCTTTCTATTTTTAATCTTCACTAGGATCCTTGTCACTTTATAGTTATATATAAGGCTTATTATAGCTTTTTTTTATATCAATTTCATTAAAAATAAATATTTTCCATTATAAATTTCTGGTTCTATATAATACCATACCTTCGTAATAGGTGTATGCCACCTATGGGTAGATTTTCAAACTTCACTGCGCACCACATATTTATTGCCTTTTTAATAACAAATTATTGAAAACCTGTCAACTTTATTATTGCTATACCTTCCTTGAACTAGGAAGATAGCGTAGTTAAAATTTGGTACATATTGGTTCTTCAGCGATCATAGAAAAATGGCTTGTCCTTTTATATAGTAGTATAGATTTAAAGATGTACTGGTTGAATGGCTAATTAATTTTGATTTTAGTTTGAATGAAATAGTTATAAAATCACTTACTAGTTATATCATTGACATTTTTATTTATTTTTTCTCAACACGCACGCGGATGACATGAGTATTTTCAATAAATAATAAATGATCCCTTTAATGCATCTTTAGCAATCGAATCTCAAACCACAATTCTTCAAGATTGGTGAAGGAAATGAAGATCTAAAATAAATCTAAATAATTCTGATGAAATAATCTTTGACCTAAGACTTCTTATCATAAGGTATTCTTAAATAATATTCTATTAATATACTATTAATCCTGTTGAACAAACCTGCTGACTGGGCCTCAATCTGGGATACTTGGAATCCATATATAACACTAGAACGAGAGAATCTGTAAGTCGTTTTATACTTTAAGATTTACTAAGGGGACATTCAAAGCTTCTAATTAATTACTAACGACTTATTTAGCAATTGTGCGAAAAAAAAAGGATATCCATAAATATCTTAAGGTTCCATATGATAATAATTTAACTCCAAACAAAGTCCTAAATCCTTTTATAGTAAACTAAAAATCTACTAGTCTCACTTCATACTTAATACACCTGGTATTTTTAAAAAGATGGCTTAGAGATCTTCAAATGTAAAACTTTTATTTAAGTACTACGAATAAATTCTTTACAATTACGTCATTGCTATTATTTTCTACACGTTTACTTAACGAAGTTGGAAATATTAATGAAGAATTTAAAAAAAATAAACAATATATAGGCCTTTACAAATAATCAAGTGTGGTTTTATATTCTCTTATCTTGTTACTTTAGGATTGGTACTAAGGGAGAGATAATTGTTTACAAGGTAAATCAATTTTCCTGTAAGTTGAAATTCAGTTTTGTTACTATTAAACTATTAAATATTTTATGGCAAAAGAGACGATTTCCTTCTCTAGCAACTAGGACTACGTTTATCACAAAAAATACTTTGTTTGTTTGGAGAGTTACTGTGGACCCGTCGAAATTCAAATAAACAAAAAAAAAATTTGAAAACAATCTTGGAAAACGGTCCCTAAGAACAAAGGGAAAGTATCTATAAGACATAGACCATTCGAACAGTCTCGTGTACTTAGCCTACAACAAATCCAATTTTGGACCTAATGAAATACAATTTATCCATCACTCTTTCCCTCTCTGCCTTATTTATTTAAAGATATTGAAAAAATAATTAAAGTATTTCAGAAGCAGCATTGGTAACTATATTTAGGACGAACCCTAATGTCCCTAATCTCCAACACCCGTATTTCTGATATAAAGGATGGGGAGAAGGTTAAAATGTAATATAAAAAAAACAAAAAAACTTTGCAATTAGCATGGCAAAAAAAAACAACAACGACAAAAACATTACTATGTTTTGCTGAGAGTAGAGGAATGAGGAACTCATAAAACTATGTACACAATCTGATAATCTTGATTTTCGGATCTGGTAATCAGTGTTTTGCTCCTTCATGATTTACTACTTCTGTCAGGCAACCAACCGTTTATTAGTCTAAGGGTTTATGATCTGAGCAGGATTACAGGATCGCCATGAATGATCATAGGATTGATATAAAAATATCTATAGTGACCTTAGCCTTGCAAAAACTTGCTAAGCCCAAGTATAGAAGAAAAACTATCTTTACCATAAATAAAATAGTTGTTTATTAACTAGATATGAACTATGCGCTATAGTATCATTTTATTCCTTCCCCTTCGCTAGATATATCTATAGTACTTATCGTATAAATCCTCATCACCACCTACTATGATTATTTTTTATTTTTTTTTTTTTTTTTTTTTATAGTATAATTATACCTACACTCATTTGAATGATTTACTGAGGGATTAAGACAGAATGTGGACGTAAACTGTTTTGTTTTTTTAATTTATGAACAAATACAATTTTTATTTCTATATTTTTATATCTTAATTAAATGACAAGGTTTTTTCTTAGATACTATTTCACTCTCTCTATTTTTATAAATACTACTATTTCCATTTTTACAGTCACATTTATTTTTTTAATAAAAAAAAAATTAATTTTTTTATTTTAAATTTTCATTAAGTTTCGTTATTCATTACTCAGGACTTAAATTTCATAGAATAATGACCTGGGGCCCGAAAGTAAAAGACTAAAATATTTGTATCCAATCCCTCAGAAACGATCGAAATCAAAACAGGAACATACACCACACAAATTTAAGGGATTACGAGAAATACATACCATACAAAAAAAAAAAAAAAAAAATACATGTTCATAAAAATACTTAAACTAATCCTGAAATCATTTTGGTGCATTACTAACCTTCACTAAGATTTTCGTGTACCCACGGCAAAAGAACATTTACCTAACCTTTATTAATTATTTAATTCCAGAATCCGTCGAAATAATAACATACTCTTTAATGTTAAAAAGTACTCTCAGAAGACTGAAAGGAAGCTAATGAGAGATCTGCTTAAACATTTTTTTTTTAATCCATTCCGGGTAGAGTTACCGTCTAAAAGGCCTGTATTGTTCATTAACTGTTACATATATAACAAGTGTGGATGAAAGCGAAAAAAAAAATGTTTTCATTAATACATCAAACAACAATAATGAATATTATAAATTTTATATAAGAATGAAAACAAAATTGTCTCCGGAGAATTTACTTCACTTAGTCCTCCAGAGAGGGCAGCACTAGAGGGCATGTCCTATCTGGAACTATCCATTTTAATGTTCCAATTATATTGGCCATTATTCAATATAAAATGTATTTAATAATAATTATGTTTTCATATTGATTTTTTATTTATATATTAATTAAAAATATTAATTTTATGGTAACTGTACCATTAATGCATTCGTTTCATTGGATTTTTATTTAGATAATGATTGCTATATTATTTATTACTTCAATTTTTTATTAATTTCAGAGCTGTAAAAGGATCATTCAATAAATTAACATCAAAACTAGTTAAAATAAATATATAATTAAAATTTCTTCGTTATATTTTTACAAAACAGAACTGTTAACATTTATAAAAGTATCATTAATAATTATGTTTTTCTTTTTTATTTTATCATAAACTTATAATATAAAAATAATAACGAGAGTTATTTTAGATTGAGCTTTATAATAGAATTCGTTACAGTTAAAAGGTATATTTTTTGACATAGCAATGTAGTTTAGCTGGGGTCAACACTTTTTTGGGTGGAACGTTTTGAAATTTCAAATTGATTTTGACACATTTTAGCCAACTTTGTTGGTGTTGCTCAGATCGAAAATTTGACAACAGATTCCTCATTAGAAATTGAATGGAGAATATTTTTTTAAATATAAAATTTATTGCAAGGAACACCCGTTTAGGAGCTACATTAGAATGAAAAAGACACGTTTAAAACCGCTATTTTCTCTCAACTTTGTTTATTTTGAATAAACGTTGATTGTTGATTTTATTTAATTATAACTTGAAGAATTTGATCATTTTAATTCCAAAATGTAAATTGGGAAAATCAGTAGATCATAGATAAACATATACATATATGGTCTATTGTTTTTCCAATCAGGGAGAAATTGAGTTTTTTTTATTTTTATTTTATTTAATTTCCTTTTTTTTATATTTCGGAGTAAATTAGAAGTCACACGAAACTCTATTCAATAATAAATACAAATTTTAATATTTATATATACTATCAAACGATAACTAATTGTAGAAAGTATTATCTTTTGAGCCATTGTAGATTCATTTTTAAAGTATATAAATAACTAATATGATATAAAACTAGTCTTTTCATTATTATTTATTACATTTTATTATAATTTATTATTAATGCTCTCTTATGTGCTCTAACTTGCTAAGAAAGGACAGACTATTTTACACTTTACCAACTTATCAAGCAGCTGCGAAGTAGGAAATAAGTAGTTAAGGATTCGTATTATCTCATTTATATATTATGTAATTCAGTGTATTAAGTAGAAGTGAAAATCATATGTTAAAAAAATAGTAAACGTCAAGTCTTTTATCTCTTCTACAAATTAAAATTCAGAATTTTTACTTAACTTCACTGCCTTTCATGGCGACTGATTCATTGCCCCTTACTCTTGCCCCGGTAGAATGTATTAATACATCATTAAATATTTATATAACGTTAAGCACATGTATAACCTAGTTTATAACTGGCTCTCAATTAACTGAATGCATGCTGATTAAAGTTTACGAAATCGTTAACAAAAAAGAGCGTGTGTATTGGAAATCATTAGAAACTGAGAACAAAAAAATTGTGGTTTTTTCGGTTCTTACTTGGGTCAGCGAAATGAATCTCATCCTTTTCATATTGGCTAGAATATATTATATTATATAATATTATATGTTATATTAATAACTCGTAGGATAACACTTACCTCTTGTCCTAGTTAAAGTACGTCAATCTCAAACAGGCAAACAACTAAAATACTACATTAACCTGTTCCCACATTACTAAATGACGGTGACTATAAAAAATTTTCCCAGACATCACCAATTTTGTTTTACCTAACGGGAAACCTTCCGGACTGGCCATCACCAATTTTGATACAATATTTTTTCATGATTCTTCATAAAAAAAATCTATACATATTTCTTTGTTTCGTCCAAGTTCCTATGGGCTAAGAAAAAAAATAATACATGATGAAACTCATATTTTATGTCTCGAGTTTAAAAAAATGATATCCTCATAGGTCTTTAAGCAAACGATTTATATTTTTTTTTCAATTTTAAAAAAATGTTCTAAATCATTTAGTAAAAAAGCCTTATAGATATTTTAAAAGAAAGATTTATGGCAGATTTTGAATTATCTAACTAAACTGCATATTATACTATATTATATTTAAATATCATACAAATAAAAAAAAAAAAAAAAATTAATAAAATAAAATAAAATTGCTGACTTTTGGATGTTCAAAACTCTAAAAGAGCTAATTAAAATGGCCCTAGATGTTTGCCTTTATTATTCCTGATATTAGGGTTTCTTCTGCGGATAAGTGAAAATATAAATACCGATACGCAATCGTGTTATTTTAAAAATTCGGTATAAGAAAATAAAACCTAGGTATTTTGCTAGATTAAGTTCTAAAATACACATCTCCAATTTAATTAAAGTAAATGGCGTAACGTAGGACCTATTCTTCAATCAATTGGTGTGAATTAATTAAGTATGTAGTAAGTAAAAAAAAAAACAACGTGAAATTTTGATTAAACAGAAAATTTTATCTAAGAATTATTTTAAGTTGTATCAAAACTTTGTGAGGTTATTTACTCAATGAATTAAGTTATGTTCATACATATAAATTTCAATGAGCTGTCAAATTATCTATTTTAAAAAAATAATATTTATTTATATTAGTGGAGATTTCCTGGTTCCATATCATTAATGAGTACCTATATGATGGGGGTGGGTCAATCTAACCTCTAATATATTTATTTCTATGTAATTTTAAAATTTGGTTGTACATAAACTTTTCAGGCAACTTTAACTCAAAGTAAATTAAAACCAATAAAAAATAAATATATTTTAATAGTCTATAAATACACTTCAGAAAACTCTACAGTGTCGGTTATAATCCGTCTTGGGCGAGTTGAAATCCATATTGTAGCGGATCCAAGGATTGAATATCGAATTCCCAATCAGGATAGAGTATGTTGACAATATATATGGCTGTTCTTCTAGTACTATCGGAGTAAAGATTAAATTTAATTTCTTTTGGATACTCGACATCGAGGGTCTTTAGTGTTCTTTTCTAGTCTCTATTCCTTTCTTTCCAGTTTTATGTATTTTTTTTTCAGATTTTATTGAATAATTTATATTTTTTAAGGAATTGTATAATTTTGTCTATATTGTTAATGTTACCATCAAGTATGGCAAGGAGGTTCCTCTGTGAACGGGCTTCCTGAAAATATTTATCCCATCGAGGGCAGTCCTCTAGTATTTGCTTAATTGTTAATTGTGTGTTATTGTATGTCTCGCACCTCGGCGGACTATCTTTTGTAATAAGGTAACCGTGGGTTAGTCGAGTATGGCCTATTCTGAGTCTAGCTATGACAACTTCCTCTCTTCTGTTACTACTGTTGGTACTTTTCCATATTTTAGTACCCTTTTTAATATTTATTTATTTACTTAATTTTTAAGCAGTGCCATGCTCTATACAAAGAAGTCCGGCTATTTATTATGTAAAATGAAATAAAATACAAATATTATGTACATTATAATACTAAACAAATAATAATTCAAATAATATACCAAAGAACTTTAAATATAACTAAGAATTAAATACAAAGAATGAGATGTAAATAAATGTTTTTCAATCTAAAAAAAACCTAATAAAAGAATTTACTCTTTTTATGTCATATATACACCTTTGAACATTATCAAAGACCATATTAGACTATCCCTACTTTCAAATATATATATATATATATATATATATATATATATATATATATACAGATTTTAATTATATTTACAATAAAATATGCTAGATTTTTTTTCTATTTCATTATGTGGAATAAGTATTTGAAAACTGCTTGAAAATGCTAGGGTAATAAGAGTCAAGCAGGGCATTATAAATTGGGCAAGTGTAAAGAATATGTCCGAGGTCTTCATTAGTTTTCATATTACAAACCATACAGATATCCTGAGGATTAATTTGTGTGATTTTATCTGGAGTGGTTATTTTTATTATGTTTTCCTGTAGTTCTTAACTGTGCAATAATTCTAGAGAAAATAATATTTAGCTGTGCTAAAATTCGACTTCTGACTAGAGAATAAAGAGATCCAAATTAAATCTCTCCAAATATGTGTTTTATTGAATAAATATTACTTTTTTTATTTATTTATTTCCCTTCCTTGCCTCTCGGCTACACGGGTTTTGAATAAATATTACAAGCTGCATCTTAAAGGGCAATGAATAATATGGATGACAAAGAATACATTCATACACCATGTACAATTTAAAAAAAAATAATAAAAATCCTCTAACAATATAAGATATTAATATTTAAAAAAAATAAATAATTAAATAAATCGTGAAATACAAATTTAAATAATACTAATAATAAAGGAGCAGAAAAAAATTAAAAAATAAATAAATTAATAAGCACAATTACACTATATATACAATGTACACAAACATCCCAGGAAAACCCCAGAACAAGCTTGTCCCCCAACCTAAGTGCAAGCCAGGCCCCCAGTAATCCCAGCGCTGTTCTCTCAGCCGCATCACCAGTGTGAAAATCTAGTGGAAGCAGAGAAGGAGCGCCACAGTCGCTCAGGACTTGAGTTGAGAAGATGGCCATTGCCAGAACTCACATACTATATATTTATTACAATAAGTCTCGGGGCCATTACAGTTTTAATCTGCGAGGAGGGTTATAAGGATGTGTGGAGCTGGATAATGAATGTGCCAGAGGGTTTGGATGGTTGGAAAGGTTTTGATGGAATTTGGAGAATTTAATGGGTATAAGGTCAAGGACAAAAGGTATATTGAGGTCATTATGGAGGGTTTTGTTGGAGACATAATATGGAGCATTTACAATAGTACGAAGGACTTTGGATTGAAAGGATTGAATGCGTTTTATATTCGATTGTTTAGCTGTACCTCACAGTTCAAGTCCATAGCACAAATTAAATAAATAAATTTTGTATTTTTCTAATACTGTTTGACTTTTTTCTTTGAGTTTAACTTTATTTGATTCAAAAACTATTTCTCCTCCTCCGATTTAGATGTAAATTTTTTATCCAGTAAATTTTTTAGATGTAAACACAATTTATACTAAAAATTAGCATTTCTACATGAAGACAGCTTGACTAAATTATAACAACTTAAAAAACGTGTCCTATCATATTATATAGCTTTTAGTTTATTTCGTTATTCAATATTTTCCCAAAGCTAGGTCCAGGTCAGTTTTACTCGATATTTTAAAAATTGGCAAATGTCGGATGATGTAAAAAAAAAAAATAAAAAAATAATAATAATAAAATTTAAAATTAAAAAAACAAAAAAACAATTCGTTTCTCGTACAAATTAGCTGAACCAAAAATCTTCAAAAACATTTGGCTTGATATTGATGACATCTATTATTAACTAGGGTCTTGAACTTTATTATATTTTCCTGTGTGTTTAATTATTTATTACTGCCTACAGCTGAATAGCGTAGCCAATCGGCTCTCTTGATGGAGACTTTATGGCACATTAGAAGCTGGGAGTGAAGGGTGGGTTAGCCAACAGTGACCTGATCAGCAATTTATTGCAATCAGCCTGAGAGATAAATATAAACAGAAGCAGCCCAGCGGAGGCAGAGTAGGCAGGGTGAGGTGAAAGTACAAGGTCAGGCTAAATGGGAGCACTGGCTATATCGTCTCCCGGCACGCCCTATATCGGCATTCTATCGTCTAATTACTGTAATCCGAGTCATTGAATATTAATTAAAAGATTAAAGAATAATTGATAGTCGCAATCAAAAGACATCCGCTGCAGTCATTAGCGAAACAGGAATCAAGGACTGGTCAAGTTGATAGAATAAGCTAAAAAACCAGAACCACATCCAGTTATGAAGGGCCTAAGGTTTGACCACTGATGAGGAAGCACTCTTTCTTGACCGACGATTATGCAAGGAAGTGATCCAGAAGCAGCAAGTTCGACAACCAAGTTTCTTCCTAAGCTATAAAAGGAGTGCGGATGCTTTTTATGGTAGATAACTGTGTTCTAGTAGAAATTCGATCCATAGCCGATAAAACGGAAAATGTAATTTAGTATCTCTACCAAGTTTCTACCTAATCCTGGTTTTTAAAAGACTACTGTCTTGACTTATGAGTTACCCTTCTCCTACATAAAAAATAACCGATCTGAACATAATTTCTATATCGCGCTCAAGCAACCACATGCTATTACGCTTAGCTAATTTAGTGGAGAAGATTAATTTGGTTATTAATAAAAATTGTAGTTTTTATATATTGTATTGCGACAACTTAGGCAAGTATTTATGAAAGAATTTTAGCCTTTAATGTATTTGATAGAGAAAAAATAAGCTAAATTTAACTCAAACTTATAATTTTTTTTGTTAGGAGGCAACTTAAATTAAAGGGAATTAAAACTAAATATTAAAACATAAAACATACATTTAAATAGTATATAAGTCTAGCATATAAGTATACCCAAGAAATGAATCTCGATATTCCCGTTCTGGACAGGAAAGGTTGACAACTTGTCGGATAACCATTCATTCAAGTTCTAAGTGTAATCAAGCCCTTGAACGCATGATGTTACTACAATATAAAAAGATTTATAAGAATAAAAGGAAGAGAACCCGAGGATATGTGTTAGGGAATAAAGCAGGGAGATAGCCTAAGCCCTCTACTGTTTATTATCATCATGGACGAGATAATAAAAATTTGCAAGCGAAGGACAGCACAAACAGTGGTAGGGATATGCAACATGAGGACTATCGTTGCTCAAGCTATATTTCAGAGACAGATAACATTGTCTTCATAGAAGATTCGGAAGAAAGCTTACAGCAAGCAGTCATAGAATTGGGGGCTGAGCTGGATAGGAAAGAAATGGCGCTCAATGCAGGTAAAGTAAGGTGATCCATCTTGGCCGAGATGAAGAAATATTGAAGTCTCAAGAAAACCTTAGAAATGACTGAGGAATATACTTACAACAGGAATGGAAATCTTGATTTAGAAAGTTTCTAACCATATCAAGAAGGCAAATAGCATCTACTACCAATTGTGCGACAGGGTTGCAAAAGAAAAAACTCAATTTCTTTCTGTCTGGGTAATTTATATTTTACTGTGATCAAATTAAAATTTAGTTCGGATCAGCGAGGTAGCTCTATGGGCAAAGCACTAAATTCCTGACTCTAATTCTATTTCTGATGAGGCAGAAATTATTCCGTTGAATCAACCGAGAACATATGGCACACTCAGCCTCTATGAAGTGGAGTACCCTTAAATGGGGATAAACCTAACGATTGAGATAAATTTTGGCTTGATTACCTTTTTGAACAAAAGTTAGCTAAGAACAAGTTCAACCTTACCAAGCACTTATCAATGAAGGTTATGTTGAAGTGGTGACGATTGTTTTTAATTTACTAATATCGGATAAAATATGACAGCGAGGTGAGTACTTTTTATTTTCTTAAACACGATTACCAGCACTGAATGATAGCCGGTTTTAAAAATGTCAAATTTACATACATGCTCTATATTACAGCAGCTTGTCCTATTTTAGATAATAACTATCAAGTATAATCATGTACTAAGATTTGTGAAAAAAAAATTACCAATGTAGTCATATTCACCTTTCAAAACCAGAGCTCATGCAGAGCAAAAGGTTTCCTTTTTTTTTTTTTTTTTTTTGTTTGATCTAATATCCAATGGCATTCAATTACTTAGAACAGCAAATAAATGGTGCAGGAATATTTCAAGACACACAACTTGAACTCCACCTAGACCGGTTGTTCAAATGCCACTGATATTATAAGCTGTAACACTAACATTTAATTCCAGATAAAATAAACTTTAATTAAGTTTCAATAAACTAGACGAAATGAGTGGGCTCATAGAATAAGGTTATCAGTCTAATTTGTTTCGAGCTCGCGATATCGATATTCTCTAAATGTTGAAGGTAGAAAGTAAATAAATAAATAAATAAAATACTTAAATACTTAACTTAAAATTGTTATATCCAATCGTAATTTAATTATAATTTCATATATTTTATCATTTATCACTACCAGGTATGCAAGTTTAAAATGTCGTTTATTTCTTAAAATATATACACAGTAATTTAAAAAAAAGTATAATATATTTTATTCAAAGTACTGACCCTCGCTTTCTACACATTTTGCCCATCTCTCGGGCAATATATGGATACCATTCCAAAATAATGCTTCATCTTTATTTGAAATCCATTCATCGATCCATTTTCGTACGTTTTCGAAATTGTTGAAGTGTTGCTCCGCCAATGAGTGTCCCATCGATGAGAAGAGGTGATAATCAGAAGGCGCCAGGTCAGGTGAATACGGCGGGTGGGGTAGGAGTTCCCAACCAAGCGAAGAAATCGTTTCCTTAGTCAATCTGGCTGAATGTGCAGGAGCGTTATCATGCTGAAGAATGACTTTGGCGTGCCTGTGAGCCCATTCTGGGCGTTTTTCGATCAATGCGTGACTCAAATTGATCATTTGTTGTCGGTAGCGCTCGGTATTGACTGTTTCGCCGAGTTTGAGAAGCTCGTAGTAGACTACTCCCTTCTGATCCCACCACACACACAGCATTGTCTTCTTCCCAAAACGATCCGGTCTTGCACTCGATGTGGATGGTTGTCCTGGCGTTACCCATGATTTTTTTCGTTTGGGATTCTGAAAATAAATCCATTTTTCATCGCCAGTTACAACTCGATGCAAAAAAACCCTTTCTTTCGTGGCGTAAAAGCAGCATTTCGCACACAGTTTTTCGTTTTTCCATCTGTCGTTCGTCCAATTCATGTGGAACCCATTTTCCAACCTTTTGAATCTTTCCCATAGCTCTCAGGCGATCGGAAATGGCTTGCCTAGTGACATTCAACTGTTCTGCCATCATTTGTTGGGTTTGGGTATTGTCTTCGTCTAATAAAGATTGCAATTCGAAGTCCTCAAACTTTTTTGGTCGATTTTCTCGTTTTTGATCAGTAACATCAAAATCACCACGTTTGAAACTTTGAAACCAACGTTCACATGTCCTGACGGTTGGAGCAACATCGCCATAAGTCTCAACAAGAATTCGATGACATTCAGATGCCTTTTTCTTTTGATGAAATAAGAAAATCATGACATGCCGCAAATGCTCTTTATTTGGCTTAAAATTAGACATTTTTAACACCAAAGAAAGGTATGATACGTCCACGTAAACGACTTAAAAACAACTGACTTTTGTAAACAAATGACTAACAAACAAAATAGCGTTTAGAGATAAGCAAATCCTTCAATAGGCTAAGAGCGCATTCTATTGGAATTAAAACGACATTTTAAACTTGCATACCTGGTATATATATACATGCATATCATCATCAAGAGAAAAGCACTCTTAACACAACCTACGATAGCGGCATAAATGACACTTTTTGAACTTTTTGACAGAAGTTCGTGAAAGCAACATTCTTTGCTATTTGTATTCACAAATATGTATATAAAATGTGTTTGTTTCAATATCCACTCCGCTATTGTTATTTTATCCACCGGGAAAATGTAGTAGAAATATGTCCAAATCAAATGTAGGCAGGTTTTGTGTAAAAGTGAAGTCCACGCTGCGACAACTCCCGGTTCTTCAACTAAAAATATATATATATATATATATATATATATATATATATATATATATATATATATATATATATATATATATAGAGACGAATATCAAAACGTAAACTAAAACTATTTTTGTTTTTTTAATTTTCTAAAAGCCTACAACTATAGGAAATCGGTGAAGTGATGATAAAACCAACTGTGACAGACGTTTCTCTTACTTTATCATATACTTAGGAAGATTTAAATTTTTATTTAATTAAAAATAAATAAATTTCGATCTGTGTATTTTTTGATTCTAAAATAAAGACACTACGTGAATTTGTTGGCGAAATCAACGGCGTGTTAATTGATGTCATCTATTGCGATTTTAAAAATCTTAAAAATTAAACTACTGCATATGCATTGATAAAAATCAACTAAGATTTTTGGATCGATATCTTATATAAGTTTTGAAGTTTTTTGGTGTGTGTTTTTTCCTTAATATTATCACCGAATTACGGCTCTCTTTCATTTTTCCCCCCAAAATTTTTATTTTTATTTATTTATTTATTTTTTTTTTATGAACTTCTTTTTTGAATTCATTAGTGTAATGGAAACCAAAATAAGAGGAAAAGATAACCAAATCTGAAAAATTGTTGAAGAACCTTCAGTATTGTTATTATTATTATTTTTTTCTTCTTTTTTTTTATGAATTACTGTCAATCAATTCAGATTACCTAATATTCAGATTTAAAAGTATGTAGTTTTCGTTGCCTTGTTCTACAGGTGCTGAAATATTTTGAATCATTGATTCTAGTCTTCTGTTTACACAATGCTAAATAGGTTATCACCTGTAGGTTAATGCGCTCCAAGTGCTCCAACAATCCTATAAAGGTGGATCATAATCACCGTAGCTGCGCCATATAAAGCCTATTGTTCTCCATCTTTGGCGGATCATATCCTTTGCATAGCTCAGTAATCTTTGTATAACTATTTGTTGAATCGACTTGGGTCTATCAATAAGATCAATACTTACAAATTCACACCTGTCGGTTGGCCTCGCCCTCATTCTGCATAGAATATGGAGCGCAGAGAATTAGTGGATTTTCAATGCATGCTACACGTTAATAGATTGGATTGTAACCAACAATAAATTGAATGATGGAAATCGGCATACGATATTGATTCAGTCTATTTAAAAAATATTTATTATTAGTACAATCTGAATGAAACATAAATTAATATAAATGAAACCATAGTTTTTTTTTGTTTTTTTATTTCACGAAACGGCCTTGGAGACCACGCGAATATCAATTTTTGGCTCCTCTCTTGTTTTTTCTTTCCTTCCATTTTTCTTTCATTATTTCTCCGGGTCTCGTTTTTCTTTCTTCTGACCACGCCACTCCCTTTTTTGAACTTCTTCTGCCCACAACAACCTTCAATTCCTTAAGTCTGTTTCTATATCTTTCTCTGTCCTGACAGTCCTGGTCTGTTATACCTAATCTTTCCGTTTCTTCTTTCATCTGTTTCACATATCCTCCTGAGCTTTTATATCCACGGATTTTCTGAAATATTTGCTTATTTGGTCTTTCCGGGACCATTCATATCATATGCCCATAGAATTTCAGTCTTCTAACCCGGATTTCCGTTTCTATGTCCTTTGTATCTTTATAGATTTCCCGGTTGGGTCTAAGCTTGTATCCTTCTTGAGTCTTTTTGGGGCCATAGATCCTTCTCAGAATTCTCCGTTCAATCCTTAGTAATTCTTCCAGACCAGGAATGCAAGTGGTTTCTGTCCCGTATAAAATCACAGGTTTAAGGTTGTGGACAGAGTCTTTTTGTTGTAAACGTTAGTGGTTGCAAAAGATAGTTTCTGTAGTTTAGTTATTCTTTCCTTTATACTTTCTTTTTCCGAACCGTTGCTACATATAGTCTCACCTAGGTACTTAAATTTGTTTGTTACTTTTATTGTTCCGTATTTGGTTTCCACTGATTTTTTTTTTTTAAGTCTGGGTCGGTAGTCATTAGTTCTGTTTTTTCGTAAGAGATATGTAGACCTGTTTTTTTTCCGAAATTTCTGTCAGGATGTTTATTTGTTCGATCGCTTCTTCTTCCGTTTCCGCTAAAAGGGCAAGATCGTCTGCGTAGGCAAGGCATCTTACTTTGACATGGTTGTTCTTGGTCCCTATAATCGCACCCGTATTATTAACTTTCCATAGTTCTCTGGACATACATAGGAGATTTAAGATGAAATAAAAAGGCGCTCCTAAGGATGCCGAGAAACAGTGACGGCCGAAACCATAGTTTTATTTTATAAAAAAACAAAAAATTCATAACATCAGTATCGGATTGCCCATTCATATACATGAAAGGGCAATATATATATTTATATATGTTTAGTAAGGTTCTTGAGGTTCAGTCAATAAATAAAAAACAACTATTTTGGCGACGTTTCGAGACTATATTGTCCTCATAATCATGCCCTACAGTGAAAAAACAGGTTACAATAAAATTATATAAGTTATACAAGTTATTTCAAAACACAAAGTTAGCTACAGTACAAGTATATAACAACATGTATACGGATATAACCAAAGAAGTATATAACCAAAGATACGGATAAGTTAGAGTTACAGTCTAATATTGTTTATGAAATTCCGTGTGAAGATAGTTGTGGCAAGTCTTATTTTGGTACATCGGAACAATATCTTAAACGACGAGTGTATCAACATAATACAGTTGCACGTCTATAAATAAAAACCCGAACAAACCTGACCAAACAGCTCTCACCACACATTACAGGCAAACAAAACATTCTTTTAAATTTGATTTCCACAAAATTATTCACCATGAACAAAATAATTTTTAAAAAAAATGATAACCATAGAAAAATTCAAAAATCAGACAAAAAATCAGACGTTCTAAATCTTAACACCTGTAATTACAACTTAATACATTCAGACCAATAATATACATTTACATTTATATACATCATATAAATCATTCTTCCATTTATTAGTATATTACACTGAAATATATTTGTACCTGCATCTTTGGGAGTACCAGTCCTTTTAACTTAATTTTTAAGAAATAGGGTTTTCCACACAATCTTTGTAACTGTCTGTTCAAAATTCCCCTAGGTTAGTTGTGTACTAGAATTGTTAGTCTATACATATCCACTAGTAACATTGTAAGTAGCTTCATACTCCTCTATATTCTGTAATTATATATATTTTTATTATTCTAACACATGTTGTTATATACTTGTACTGTAGCTAACTTTATGTTTTGAAATAACGTGTATAACTTATATAATTTTATTGTAACCTATTTTTTCATTGTAGGGCATGATTTATCTTCAAATTCATGGTCAATAAAAGGTTAAGTGAAAGTAAGTCTTTTTTTCCTCGTTAAAAAAAAAAAAAAAAAATCAAATTTAATCTAATAGCACTCTTGAAAATCAGTTAAATTTAATTCATTATAAATAACAATTAAAAACCTGATTGATAGCCAAAAAAAAGGATGGATTTCTATTCCTGCTTCCTTAACCCTTTATAGGCCAGTGGGTGATATTTGTTTCACTTGAACAGATGCATTCGAAAATTCCGCGCTATATCTTATTTTGTTCTTATATAGGATTCCTAGGCAAAAGAAAAAATAAAAATTTGTCACCTGTACCAAAGGCTAGAGTGCACTTGTTGATTTCAGTATAAGATGGATCCATTTGTCCCACAGTCTGTTCTCGCCCCTGGCTGTGAGTAGATTATGATACAGTTTTTGTACCTCTGACCCCTATTCGTTTTTCCCTTACACTTTTTCCTTAAACTTTAAAATTTATCTTTATACCAAGGCCTTTATTAACAATTAAAAACGTTCTCACAGTCACATAGAATCATGAAAATTTCAGTTAATATTGTAACTTGAGTTTCATTACATTTTAAACTTTTACCTTTGTTGAAATTTTATACATTTTTATTAAGCAAAGGTTTTGTACTTAATTCGAAAATTTTGTTCAGATCCTGCTTCTGTCTTTCAATGAAAAAATTAACTAGAACAATAATGAAACAAATATACCCTACTGTCCGTCTAAAAATTTGAGTATAAATGTTTGTCACTTAGCGCGCAATGAGACGAATAGAGCAAACCTTATAAATGCAAGCATGAATTTTTTATAAGCAAAGAATTATTTTTCTCGTGCTCAATATAAATTTATGGAACTATTTCATTAAAAACTATTTTTTTTTTTTTTTATTTGAGTATAAGTTATGCTGTCCAATGAAGTTAATGTGTTCGGCTTTTTTGACACTTTCTAACTAGTTATTGCTATTTTCAACTATATACAATATAGATCAAGTAAATTCGAGAAAACTTCTTATAATGACATGTAAATCACTTACGAAGAATTACTCAATAATAGCACTACAATAAAAGTTCTAAACTAGAAGGTCTCTTGGCCCTTTTTCTTTTCTTGAATTAATAAAGAACGAGAAGAATTGGATGGTTTAGTGGGGGGCCCAAATCTCAACCGTCCAAATAGGTCTAATAATTGTCATGTAAATGAGTCTTTTGTAATTTATTGGAAGATCTAGTAAATGTTGGAGTAGTCTTTAACGATGGGCCGTTTCTTGTTGTTTTAGTCTTGTATGTGGATTCCAAGGAGACGTTTGTCCAGATGGAGTTCCAGGTAGCGAATTTGTTCTACAGAGATCAGATGAATATCATTGGAATAATTTTGAATAGCAGTATCTAGATATAATTTACCCTAAAAATACAGTAAAATTGTATGATTGGGTGAATACAAATGTTCGTTATATGTGATATCTAAAATAACTACTGAACATTATCACTTAGTATTATTAAATTCTAATTTCCCGAACCTTTTTTTTACTCATGAATGTATTATAGTTCTTTTTTCCAATGAATAGAAAACAAAGTTTTAAAAAATTGGAAAACTAAGCTGAGCGCATTTTTGAAAAAAAAAAAAAAAAAAAAAAAAAAAAAAAAAAAAAAAAAAAAAAAAAATAGGATACCAGATTCTAAACAATAATCCGGTCAAATTCTTTGCGAGTATTTATGAGCAACACTTTCTGTTAGTAAGAAAAGAGTATTAGGAGCTGTAAAGGGTTTTGGAAAAAAAATATTATTTATATATATTATAATTGTTACAATATATAAGAATTATATGTAGTTAACAATTATAATACAATTGAAATCTGTCATTATAAATTTTTCACTCGAGTAGAAATTTTGCTAAAATGACCGTTCTTCCGGGCATAGGAGAAGCGCACCGGAAAGTATCACTGATTACTCGCGATGACTAGCGTGAGATGATTGGTTGTTACGGACCACGGGCTGGCGAAAGTGGCCATCGGTAAACAGATCATTAATGACTGCCCGAACGTCGAGTCATCTTGCACTCGTCCTAGAGGCTCAGGTGGAATGTCTTCATTGTGCGTCTGATACCTCTGAAGATAGCCGGAATGGATCCGGGTGGTCCTCTGATCTCCTGATTCGTGACATACTGGAAATGTTTCAGACAAATATGTGGGCATTCCTTTCAGTCGGTACTTTATTATTTGAGCTTCCTTTCAGATTATAAAAATGATACAGTGTTCGACATTACATTTTATGTATCCATAAGCTCTTGTGAAATAATGATTTCTTTACGTCGATATCCAAAACATTTAAGTAGAAACTACTAAAATTTCCTCTTAAAACAAGAAATTTGCAATCATTAAAACGATTACTAAAAGTAACAGCACCTTGGCTCTGCATACAGATACTGTCAGTAAGTATAAATAACGGATACAGGGTGGTACCCCTTTTATTTTTAAACTTCACTGGGATCCATACATCGCTGTACATATTTACATCTTTTTTAATAACAATTTAATTAAACATGAGTAAATTTTTTTAACAGTTTCAATCTCTAAAAAACATCTTATTTTTGTATAATCTGTTACAGAATGACGTTCCTCATCTATCAGTCCATTTTTCAAATTTCACATGGAACCTTGTATTTATCGTTCTTTGAATAAAAATTTAATTGAAAATTAGTGAATTTAATTCTTGCGAAGTCTTTCTAAAAATTTGAAGATGAAGTTGTAAAAATACAGTGCAGATTGGTTCAGTATCTCATGTGGGTAGTGCTCACATAAGAAAAATGGTTTGTTCTTTTATATAGTACCTAGTATGGATAGTATTCATTACATTTTTTTTTTTTTTTTATTCACATTGTTTGTCGGGGATGAATCAGTCAGTCGGGAGTCTTTATTGAATTAATAAAATGTATGATTTGCTGAGAGGCTGTACGAAATAAATAAATATATGAATAAAGAAGAAGGTAATCTGGGATGCAGTCAAACAGAAATAACACCACCAATTGTGTGCCAACGTTTCGATCTGCCTTGCAGATTATATATATATATATATATATATATATGCATGAATAAATAAATATGTATAATATATGAATATATAAACATATTTATGCGGTGTTTGTAATTAAAAAGTTTGTACGGTGTATATTTGAGACTTTTGACCATTCCGTGAATTTGCGATGCATAAATCTAAATGAATTTCAGTTTGTGCAGAAAACATATTAAAAATTAAATACAGTTTTCTGCCAGTTAATATATCTTTAGCTACTTTTCTCCATATATTGATATTTCTCTTTAAAATATTTAAAAATATGTGCTCTATTTTATGGCCGAGAGAAATTTTAACTATTCTAATAATAATTATTTGAAATATTTTATTTCTTAGCTTACAACCTTATTTGTTAAATAATCCATTGTTTTATTAATGAAGATTGTGCAGTTATTGTAATATTCTGACGTTTCAGCGAATTCTTTGGAACAGCTTTTGAGGCAAAACTACTTGCTTACGTGTTCGATGGAGATAGGTTTGTAAGAATTAGTTTTTCATCAAAATGCCATTTAAGACAGAAATAAAGTAATCAACTTTCTTACAGAGAATATTAATTACATGCGGTGGATTTATTTTATAAATAGTACTCTAAAGGTCGATGGGTGTTGGCCAGTTTAAGCCATAATCGGTAAATATAGAAATGTTATATCTTAGAAATAAATATAATTTAAAAAATGTAATGTTTTTGAGTTTATGAAACCAATCGTTTTTTATGTGCACTCCAAAACCTTTTAAATTTGATTGGTAATTTAAAAATATATAAAGTTAATAATTACAGTTATTACATCTATGTATCAGTGAAGTATTTACGTGGAAGTATTTATGTATTTTTTATTACATTAAAAGTAATGTTATGTCTTCTAAAAATTATTAGAAGTATTTGTTATTACTATAAGTTTTGTTTTTTTAAACCTATAAAAATAGAAAATCGCTGGGTAAGGCATATATTTCTAATTCATTCCTTTTTTTATATACAGGATAATTCTGAGGTATCCCATGTTGAAAAATATTATATATTTTGTAATAATATTTTATAATGAAATTACGTAGAAATCGCTGATGATATGGCTGTTATAGCAAAGGGTTAGGTAGAAGCAGATATTAAAGAATTAGCAAAGCAAGCAGCAAAGGTTGGACTCAACAAAACATTTTAACAAACATTAAAAACTCGCCAACCTTTCTGGAAATTAATCATCAGAGAAATGAAAGGGTGCACCCCTTTAAATTTAGGTAAATGGATAAGTTGGAATTCAGAGATGAAAAAAGTCATTCAATCCAGGACACAAAAAGTGGAAACTGCCTTTCAGCTGACCAAGTATAATAAAAAAAATCATTGTCTTTAAAATCAAAATTTAGACATTAAAAACCCGTCAAAGGCCAGAAACACTTTATGCAGCAGAATCATTAGCTTTAACAAATAAAAGATTACTGGAGGAATTCAAAAAGAATGAAAGAAAAAAAAATGAGGTAAATATTATGACCGAAATTAAAAATAATGGAGTGCGGTTAATTTTAAATAAAACTCTGTAAAAAACTGAAACTTGAACAGCTTTCAGATGCTTTTAAAAAAAAGAAAAATGGGTTTTTACGGTCACATATTTAGAATAAATAAAAATAGACTCACTAAACAAGTATTCCATTTTCTGAAAAACAGAAAACAAAATGTAACTGGTTCAAAAAAGTTCAACCTGATTTTAATGAATTTTGATATTATAGATAATAAAATAAAAAAACACTGTAGAATTAAGATAACTATTGAAAGATGAAAATAAAAAAATCCAAGAACAACATAAAGCTGTAAGAGGTAATGTAGTATCAGAGGAGAGAAGAGAGGCAACATCGGCGAGAATGAAGGAGTACTGGAGGAAAAGTAAAGAAGCATCCACGAAAGAATAATTGATTCAACGTAGTCCAAAGTGGTTGATTCGAAAAGAAATATATATATATATATATATATATATATAAATAAGAATTGAATTTTATTTTTTTCTTCGTTTATATTAATTAATAAAATAAGAGATTACATTCTCTTCTTTCTATATTTTTATAGTTAAAAATATTTTTTTTTTTTTAATGTACTAAGAGATTAAGGTCTCCTTTTATCGTCCTTTGAATTTTTAATGTAAATATTTTTATTTTACGTTAAAAGCTTATGAACTAATTATAAGTTAAGAAATTATTATTTAAATAAATATTTCTCATTTCACTAAGGATCATAATTTAAAAAGGAAATATTCCAGGATATTGTATGGTATTGTCACACTCTATCTGCAATATAATCACTGTGATGCGTAAATATAGAGCACATATGAACATTACGCAATGTACAATCAAAGGGAGATTGGCTGTATGTAATAAGGGTTGGATATTAGATCATGAGTAATAAGTGTAATATATTAAATAGCAGGTGGTGATGCCGCTCATAACGTTCCATAATAAAAAATAACAGGTTACATAAAGCTCGAGTTCCGCTTGCCGATCTGGAACGGTATCGGTAATTCAAATGACGCCCGACATTTCAGTTATTTAAATTATAAATGTCATAGGTATTACAATTCACATAACACTAAAAATACTATTTAATTTATTATTAATTTAATTACTAATGTCTAAAAACTCAAATCATAATTAATGAGTAAATATAATACTTAAAAATTTGATAAAAAATCTAAATAATAGTATCTTTCGAGGGGTTACAAGTGAAACACACAAACGTTGCAAGTGAAGTAAACGCCTACCAAAGATTTTTTTTTTACTTTGTCTGCTTTACTACTGATATTATTTGATCAAAAACGTTAATGCATTGACAATTTCAGGTCTTTAACTTATTTGATAAAATAATATCAGTACCAAAGTAGACAAAGCATAAAACCCTTTTATCGGTGTTCTCGTAAAACCATGTTTTTTAACCTAGTGTGTTTCACTTGTAAACCAACGATTTAAAACACATTCGTTTTAAGACTTATAGCAGTCTCGCCCCTCTATACGCAAATGAAGCACAGCATATAGATTTCTATACCTCAGTAGTAATGAATCAAATTCATACTATTCAAAGGTTTTCAGTAAAATTTCCAACATCACTCGATTCAGAGGAATCAGATGGGAGATTGACTCCTTGACTACTGCGGTAATATCGCAGATTTATTCAGACAGAAAATATTGCTTTATTGCCCCCTGCGAGGAAGATTATTTTTACACAATAAAAAAGCTAAAAAAAAAAAAATATATATAATAAATAAATACATAGATATTAAGTTCAAGGCAAGCATCGATATAAAATAAAAAAAAAAAACATACATCATGCTTCGTATAATATAACAATACCACAGTTAATTTAATAGTAAATATGTTCAAATAAAATACAAAAGTATATGGCAGCGGTGGGATTCGAACCCACGCCCCCGAAGAGACTGGTGCCTTAAACCAGCGCCTTAGACCGCTCGGCCACGCTACCCTGTGATTTTCCAATACTTGTCATAATCCTTATAAACAATATAATGACAATACTGTAGTCTTTTGAAGAATTCAATATTGATTAAAACTCATTTAGAACGAATATTATTGTACTACTGATCAGATGTTTTGATTAAAAAAAAAAAACAGAAAAAAAAAAAAAAAAAAAAAAAAATATATATATATATATATATATATATATATATATATATATATATATATATATATATATATATATATATATATTTAATTGCATTTCACTTAATTAAAATAATAAAATATATAAATGTAATTATATATTGCCTACAGTCCTATTAGTTTTATATAATAATTTAAAATTCAATATATATTTGTAACCAAATTTAGGACAAATTTTATTCAATTTATCAAAGAGATCGACTTAGACTTGCTGACCAAAACTTGAATAAAAAAAAAAAAAAAAAAAAACTGTAATCACCATGTTATGCTTCTTTGAATATTACAATAGTTAATAAGTATCAGACCAAGACTGAAAGACAAACGATAGAATAAATACAACCCTTTCTTGAGTGCTTATTAAATTTTCATTTTTTATTTCTTAATTATTTTTAGTCTATATTTGTTCACTAATTATTAACTATTTAATTTCTCCTTTACATAATTGTTACTGTAATTACTCTAACTAAATTAATATTTTATTGAAATCACTTAATTATTTCATTTTTTCTTGTATATATTTTTTATTGTAGCTAGTTTAACTTATCTTTTTTTTTTTCTTAATCGCTATCGTATTAAATCAACTATTTTGTTAATTTATTATTTATCACTACATTCGTTTCATTTATAAGGACGTAAATAATATGTATATTAACTGTAATAAATTTTCACCCACACTTAAAATAATGTAACCCATGTATCACAATTTTATAATTAGTAATTTTAATTTTTGATTATATATATGAAATCATTTTAATATGCATATATAAATTATTAAAAGTAAATAAAAAAAACAATATGTATATCCAGAATACAGGTTAGACTAAAAAATTTGGACTATTGCCAAGACGTCCTACAGTGCCTGTTTTGGACTGCCAAACAGGATTCCAGTATCTAGATTTATTCTGAACTGTATATTCATGGTGTCCATTGGACATACTTATACAAAATCAATCTTAATACCACTATATTTATTAAAGAATATTAACTAAATAAATATTTTTAAAAAAAAGAGAATCAAACTTAGAAGAGATCAAAGACACACTTTAGCTCAGTTGGTGTTGTCCGGATCGAATATTTGACGAAAGTTTTCGCATTAGAAATTGAATGGAATATATTTTTGGTCTTATAACATTTGTCACTAAGATACAGTTTAGATACTGTATTGGATTGAATAAAAAAAACATTTCTAATTTTTATAATTGCTGGGTACATTTACTAGACAAACGTTCAAAACTCCTAATTAATTACCAAAGACATATAAAGAAATTTACATGACTGTGATTAGTCCTATTCGGACATACGAAGTTGGGCTTTGGGGCTTCACTAAACGATAAAATTCATCTCGTATCCAATTTTTACAATCTATTGGGTTGTTTCACATGAAATGTCCGTTTTCAAGGTAAAGGGATTTTAGTAAAAATACAATATGAAAACAATATAATTTTATTCGAAGTATTTACCTTCTTTTTCTACACATTTTTCCCAACGTGACAACAACTTTTTTATCCCGGATTTGAAAAACTCTGAGCTTTGAAGTGAAACAAAATCTGAAAACGCACTTTTGATTTCAGCATCATTTGCAAAAATTTTTCCTCCGCAGAAGTTGTCTAAATTCCTGAAAAGGTGATAATCTGTTGGAGACAAGTCGGGAGAATATGGTGGGTGCGGAAGAACTTCGTACCCCAGCTCTTTCAATTTATGCATGGTAAGTTTTGAAACGTGGGGTCTAGCGTTGTCGTGTAGGAGTATAGGGCCCTTCCGATTTACCAATCCAGGTTGTTTTTTCAATAATTTTTCGTGCATTTGGCCAATTTCATTGCAGTAGGTTGTAGAGGTAATGGTCTCACCTCTAAGCAAAAAGGAATAATGTATGATTCCAGCCATGGACCACCATACTGTAACTATCAATTTTTTCGGGTGCAAATTTGGTTTTGGAATTTGTCCTGGGCTTTCGTCGATGTCTAACCAATGCCCTGACCGACGCTGATTGTCATAAGCAATCCAGCTGCCGAACGACCTAGTTTAAACTCATAAAAAAATATTACACGAAAACCGCGTGTTTCCATGTTCATATTTGAAGGTATACTAAACAGTATGTAATTGATTGGGAAGCTAATGTTTATAAAAGAAAAGTAAAGGATTAGTAACTGCTTGATTATGATATGTGAACTTTGGAAGTAAACAACAGAGACTCGCAAAATCCTCTATGTATTTCAAATATTATAAAATCGGACATTTCATGTGAAACAACCCAATAAAACCTTCGAAAAATCCTTAATGCTCCTTACTTTGTCACTAAACTCACTCAATAAACTTATCCATAAAGATCTTAATGTTTCGTATGTTGCTCAGTTAGCCCAAACCAGATACCAATCCTTTCATAGTAAGCTTCATAACCACTCAAATCCTATAATTTTTCAACTTGCTTCCCACTCTATTTCCGATAATCCTCCGATGAGTATGAAAGGAAGATGATATGGAGACCGTTTAGTGTAGATTTAATTGAAGTGCTACTAGTGAGTAGTTCCGCACAAGTTATTTACAAGCCATTGTATTCACCACCAACACATTTATTTGATGTATATTATTTTGTACAGATGTAAATACCAAAGAAAATTGTTGGGTCTTTTTTGAGCTATACCTCTGTTAGTGTTGCTAGGATCGAAACGATTTCAAGTTTCCTTATAAGAGGCAGTTGATAATAGACATATACATCTATGACATTTGTTGTTTTTTCTTCTAGTAAAGGAGAAAATATATATATTTTTTTTTTTTTTTTAATATTTCTTTTTCATTTATTTACTTAATTCTTAAAATTTTATTTATGAAAATATTTCTATGTATGTTTAATTATTACTAAATTTTCTCAATAACCTTTAGCATCACGAAAGCATTAGTACTGCATTCGACATTTTAACACAGACAGGTCTAAAGTTAACTTCCTTGACATTCCAAAGGACTTTGGCCGTCATGATGTGCTTGAAATATGACACGCCTACAATCGCAAAACAACTTTTTTTCAGACAAATCTTTATTATTATTTTTTTTTTACGTCCGTTCTTCCTATATCTTAGAAAGCTGAAGACATAAAAAAAGCGCTAAAAGACACTGATATCAAATTGAAAGGGTGTATCGACGTTAAATAATCCTCCTAATGTCTGTCTTTATCAGCAGTAGAAAGCTGAATGCCTAAAATTTTGAGGCATTTAACTTTATAATTGAAATGATACGTTTTATTGCTTTTCAGAAAGACCATCAGCATATTTTTTAAATTTTCATTTGCATAGATTAGCCGCAGTGTTGTTGCTTGAACAAGTACTCAGCCGTCTTCCACTAAATTCCTCAATAATCGGTTGGAACAAGTTATTGCCTGAATGTTGGTAATTTAACGAAAAGTCTCTCTTTTCAGCCTTGATGTCAAGTTAATATTGACGAAATATAAATATATACTAAAATGACAAACCTGGTAGTGTCCTTGATCTGATAAAGAGAAACAGTTGGCATGTCAGAAAATAAATAAAGTGTCAGCTGCGAAGGTCTAACTAGTATAACTTCTTTGGATCAAATAATTTGTATCACTATTATTAAAATTTACAAAATAATAATGAACCGACTTCGATTATTAAAAATATTATAATAGGTACAAATTATTTTTATTTTGTCTACCTTGTGCTATCATGCCAACTAAATTATCGCTTTGCTTAAAAATGTCCAAAATTTTGTCCTTCCACACATTTTTTTTCCCGATACATATGGGCTTTCTGCATGAGTAATATTCTCAAAAAAGTGTGTTTTAGTTTGATAAAATATTTAAAAATATATGTTTTTTTAATGTAATAAACTTTTTATTTTAACAAAATTACATACTACCATAATCTGAGATAATAAAGAATTGTTTTCTAATGAACATATAAATTTTATTTACAAATAAATTAAAAATTAAATATAATATATTTTGTAATAATATAATATACAATTGATAATAAATAAAAAAAATTAATCTTGCAAAAAACGTATCCCGACTGTCAAAAACCATATTCAAAACAACAAACAATTATATAGTAAATTAAATGGAAACGTTAATGGAATTGTAATCAAAACGGCAGTCAACTGAAAACCTAATGTCATAGCGAAGGCTGAACGTAATAACGTATTACAGGTGCAATTACAATTTTAACCTTCCATCGGTCGCGCCGTTGTATTTTGTACAACACCCGATTTGTTTTATCTATATCTCGATTCCGGTGAGCTTAACGGGAAATTGGCTTTAATTATTCCTCGAGTGACTCATCTAATTACCGCCAGTAATTTCCCACTGCAGTTGGATGAGAAATATTCTTCCTGGAACATATTTAGTCAGTGATTGTCCTCAAAGTTGCACAAAGTACAACAAGCGACCACTGTCGTTTTTGTTTGTTTTTTATTATTTTTATGCATAAACATATTTTAAAATATTATTATCTTAGGTAATATTTTGAACTCTACTTTAAATGTAGAATGGTCAAAATATATTATTTAATAGATTTAATACAAAATTTGGACAAAAACGAATAAAAAACTGGGTGTTATACTTTGTGCAACGCGCAGCCGCTCGTGTTACGGAAATGGGTGTGACCGGAGAAAGGTTAAACTAAAAAAAATAATGTATAGAGAAAAATTATTCTACTAAAATGTTATATAACTAAAACGGTTTCCGATCTACTTATTTAGAAGCCTACAGGATTTACTCCGCTACTTTTGGGACTAAATAACAAAATTTATTGTTTTAACCTAATATTTGAGGGGTTCTCCCGATTAATAATGCAATTTATTACAAAATCAAAAGGATAATTAAATAAAATTTAGTTGTGAAATATCATGTATGATTCGATCATGATAGATCCTCCATGGACCGAGAAGGTATTTAAAAAAAAATAATTCTGCTTTATATAATAAATAATTTAACTATAATTATGATTTAACTATATGATAAATAAGTTAACTAATTAATCCTTTGTGTTTGTGATCGAATTGCGCCATCATCAATATTTCACTGTCCTAGAATCGAAAACTGTCATCAATACATAATTGATTTCAATACAAGCACAAACATATAGACATGATACACAAGTCTACAAATCACTAGATAAAATATAGACATTTACATTATTCTATATCTATCAATCAATCGTAGAATGTAGCTTAGTGCAACACACGACATCGAGTACTTACGTAATGACCGGATTAATTAGGCGATTGTGCCCTGTAGGTCACGTCATGAATTAACCACAATTATCTTTATAATAATACATAACGTATCCACAAAGGCGGCGGCCCCCCCACTCCCCACCCCGGGAACAGTAAATGTCAAGGTTTGATCAAATGATTTAAAGCCTTACTAAAATAGAAAGCCGACTTCGCCTACGAACTCTTGTTGAAAAATTATGTGCTCTACGGAAAGACAATATTTCCCTTTTAAAACAAAGTTCAGATATGATTTATTGATAGCAAATATAATCGAAAGCCTATTTATCATTTGAAATGTGTTACATTTTAAGAAAATGTGGTTTCAAAATTTAGACCGTTTGTTAACAATGGATGAATGAAATGTAGTTGGTGAATCATTAATCTATTCACATTGACGCATATTTAAGTGGCTAAGTTGAAGAAGGTAACAGTTGACCTGAAACTAAATTTTCAGGGAAACGCGAACCAATTTTTCCTTTCCAAATAATTTAAAATGACCGATTTATATTTTATTGGAAATCTTATGATATAAAAAATACTTGATAAGATTTTCATTTTTAAAAAATGCATGCTTGCAAGAGGAATAGTCCAGTCAATAACCACGTTGTATATTGCATGAAATATGCGATAATTTTTGACTTCACAGCTTCGTTAGGAGTAGTTAGAAGGCAAAAATACTAAAAGACTCCGCCCCAGGGGGTGGGAGGGGGGGTGGGTGAACTAAGTATGGGAGAAATGGGAGAAGGTTCCAATTTTGTGTTTTTCGATTACATCTCGAAAACGATGGACTATAGCAAAATATGCTACAAATCAAAATTAAAGATAATTAAATTTCCTATAAAATTAATTCTATACACATTAATCAAAATTCCAACGGTTTTAGAGATACACTTAATAAAAAATCGATAATTTTAGAAAAACAAAATGTTTACCTCCCTTTTTATTTAACAAAATGTTTACCTCACTTTTTATTAAACATTTCCTTCAAATGACAGGAAAGTGTATATGACATTAAAGTAAATTTACGGTTCTATAATTTTATTTATGTCATTTTTTCTGAGAAACAATCAAGGAAATGTACTAAAAGCAAAAGTTTGACAAAAAGTTAGGTAACATTTGTTTTTTTCCCGAGAATCACGGATTTTCAATAACGTTTATCTCGAAAACCATTAGAGTTTCTACAAGTTTATATACACTTAATTTTCTTGAAAATTTAATGAGCTATAGTATTTATATGCAATATATTTTTCTAGAGTTGACAGTTTTCGAGACATAATCAAAAAACAAAAAAAATTAAACTTCTCCCCAACCCCTACCGTTAGCTCATCCTGGGGATGAGCTAACGGTAGGGGTTGGGGATACCTTTTAGTATGGATACCTTGTAACTACTCTTAACGAAACTATGAAGTCAAAAAATATCTTATATTTCATGCATTCTACACCCCTCATTGACTGGACTAGAAGGGAAATGTGAAATAAAGATTCCTTTTTCTACTATGTGTGAAATTAAGTATATTGCTTGCTCTAAATATAATCTAAATCTATTATAATTTATTCATAAAATAATAAAATCAATTATTTTTGAAGTAACAAATAAACTGTGTAAATCGCTTGACAGAAAAGCAAACTCTTAGTAAAATAAATGTAAAAAAAAAAAAAATAAATACATAAAATAAAATTAATGACATCTTAGTAAAAACAAAACTAAAAAAAAAAAAAAAAAAAAAAAAAATAGAAAGTGTAATCTTCATAATCATAGAGGTCTCTTGTGGCGGTAGGCCTGGCAATTAATTTATTATAAAATACTTTTTCGTCGTCAGGAACGTACGGGAGCTGATAGCGACTTCCTTATGTTTCTTCTCATGGGTACCACGGTAGTTTAGGAATTAAATTTTATTATTGTCTCCGTTAACTTAAAGGATTCTGAAAGAATCCCTAACAATGCCATCAATAAACCCTCTTGCCTCTATATAACCTATGAATTCTGCTTCGTAAGAGAAGTGCCGATAAGGTGTACATTAAAGATGTACGTTAGACAGTTGGAGTATGCAGTCACATATACACAGCAATTAAAAATAAATTTTGATTTATGGTGTCGACATTTTGACTTGCATTAGAAATCGTTCATAAATTTATATATTTAATACAAGGACGTAAATATAAATATATTAATGAATCGGGCTAAAAAAATAAATAACATTTTTTTGGGTTGTTTTTTAAAATTATTTTTAAAATGTTCCATTAAAAAAGAATAATTAACGGTATTTAAATTAGTTTTATTTGTGAAATCAAATCATAAAACTTTAAACCATCATCTCAGAGAATTATATCAAATAACTAAAAATTAAAGCTTCTTTTTTTTTTTTTTTCTTCAAGAAATTTATAGATTTATTGGAGAAATTGTGTCAACCTTAAGAAATAATCTTATTTTAATTTTTATGATTTAAAAATTATTATTATTTTTAAAATTAAAGTATAAATATTTAATAGCATCTGCCCACATTAAATAAAAATATACAACTTATATTCTAACTTACTATTTATGTTTATATCTTAATTTATACATTTAATTGAAGTTTATCAATATCTATTTAAACATTTTTACGTATGCAAATTTTGGTGTAATGTAGGAGTAACGTTTTTGTGAATATTGTTTATTATTCTATACCTATTACTAGATTTGAAACAATTTGTTTTGAAAACTATTATTAATGATTTATTTTTGATCTCATTAATATCTTATTTTCAGCTATACATATTATATAGTATTACAACATTTTATTTAAAAAAAACAAAAACAATAATAATTTATCATTAAGTAAAATTAAATGGAATAAAAATGAATTTTACAACTAAACTGCGAATGATATTAACAATTTTTTTTTTATAGTGCAAAAATATAGTAAAAATTTACCTGGCAGCGGTGGGATTCGAACCCACGCCCCCGAAGAGACTGGTGCCTTAAACCAGCGCCTTAGACCGCTCGGCCACGCTACCAATTTGGTTAAATGTTCTGATTGTAATATTTATGAATAAAATTCTAACCAAAGTACAGTTATGTTGAATAGTAACATTTAAAAAATGTATTTAAAATAAAAAAAGCGAATTCAAATTTTTGTATAATAAGCCAAAGAATTAAATCTGTAATATTTGTATACCCCCATTAAATATGCCACTGTCACTTCAAATAATTTACTTCATTTTTTTATATATTTTTTTTTATTTATTAACCAATATTTCTAATCGAGGCTTCGTCCGCTTTTATTAGTAAAGAACATAAATAATTGTATACAAGCAAATGAAGTTTTATTTATTTATTAATCATAATCTTGAATTTATAGAGCATAAAAAATGAAAAAAATAAATTAATAAGACATCCGAATAAAATAAATTTGGAGTTTTGTCTCCTGATATTAAAAAAAATATATATGATTGTTAGGGTTTTCAGTTTTCCAATTGTGGAAAGCCCTACATATTATTTACCGTGAGTGAAAAAGTTATTCCGAAGATCACTACAAAAAATTTTTTAAATCAATTTATTAATTGTAATAGCAAAATAAATTTGAATTCGAAATTTCAATCTGTCGATTTGAAATTGTTGATCAGTAAGAATCATTGAGCTTGTAGGAATAATTGCAATTTTTTCAGTCGTTGGTAAATTTAGAATAGCCTCAATGATATTTTTACGCATAGTTGTGATTCTTAACGTGGTATTGTTGCACATATTAGGTGACTGGAGGTCTTGTAAAAACGTGAGTTAACATCTAGCTTTTAACTTTAATGTATGAGTTGGTTCCAGATGGACAAACAATATTAATTATATTATTAGCGATATATTGTCGATCTTCACCCCCCCCCCCCCCCACATGTCGCATTAAATATTTAATAACAATTTAATTAAAAATAAGTAAACTTTATTAATAATATGCAATATGCGATTTTTTTTTACTTCACAGCTTTGTTAAGAGTAGTTAGAAGGTAAACATACTAAAAGTCCCCGCCCCTAGGGGGTGAGCTAAGGATGGGGGAAGGGAGAAGGTCCCAATTTTGTGTTTTTTTATTATATCTCGAAAACGGTTGACTCTAGAAAAATATGCTACGTATCAAAATTAAAGATAATGAAATGTCCCGATAAAATAAATCATATAAACATTTTTCGAAATTCCAACGGTTTTCGAGATATACGTTATTAAAAATATGTAATTTTAGAAATAAAAAAATGTTTTCTTCACGTTTTGCTTAACATTTGTTTGAAATACCAGAAACGTAAATATGTTAAAGTAAGAAAGTTAAATTTAGTGCTCTCCAATTTTTATTTTGACATTTTTCCTGAGAAACGATTGTGGAAGGTACTAGAAGCAAAAGTTTGACAAAAAGTAAGGTAACATTTGTTTTTTCCCAAAAATCGCCAATTTTCAATAACGAATACAACAAATTTATATAGAATTAATTTTATAGGAAATTTATCTAGCTTCAATGTTTTATTAAAACATATTTTTCAAAATTCAATCGTTTTTGAAATATTAAAAAAAAAAATTGAACTTCTCCCCCCCCCACCGTTAGCTTACTCCCGAGAGGCGGGGACTTTTAGTATGTTTACCTTCTAACTATTCCTTACGAAAATATGAAGTAAAATTTTTTTGCATATTTCATGCACTCTACAATGTGTTTATTGACTGGACTATAAATTGTATTATTGCTAAAATTTCCTTGAACTATTAAGATGATGTTAGTATTTGGCACTGACTGGCTCATTATTTTTCCTGATTAGTGATCACAAACGAAAAAAGTCTTTTTATATTATATAATAGATTTTTTATTTAAAATTATAACGATTGATTTATTTATTATTATATTATTTAAATTAAATTCAAATGTGTCTGACACAATTCCAAATTTAGCAATCCTAAAAAGATATTAGTGAGTGTCCAGTTAAGTAAGTCGCCTTATTAAATAAGCCAGTTTTTTTTTTTTTTTTTTTTTTTTTTTTTTTTTTTTTTTTTTTTTTTTTTTTTTTTTTTTTTTTTTTTTTTTTTTTTTATTGATATCTGATAGCATGTTTTTAATAGGCAACGATGTCTAAAACCGGGTACATTTCGGCAAAAACATCGAAGAGATTCTTCTATCAAGAATTACTCTTTATCTTCGAAAAGACTAGATATTATAAAAAAATAGACTTCAGGAGCTTGTATTGATATCTAAAAGATATTTTTGGGTTGGTTCTTATTTTAAGAGGTGGTACACAGTAGGATAACCCGTCTGGTTTGCCACATTTAGAATCTCATAACATTATCACACCCAAAATAAAAAAGCCACACAATTATACTACTGTGACTTATTAATCTCATTTAGTTATCTTTCTTTCATATATCTTATTAGCATATCCAAATTGGTTGAAAAATATATTTCATCAACTTAAACTGGAATGCAAGAACATATATATTGCATTAAAGAATGTCAATTTCATTAGAAACGCCAGTTATAAAATTTATGTAATTATTGGGAATGGTTACAAAATGCCTTTATACGAGTATAAATTAAATTAATTACAGTTGTATTTTCACTTTTTTTTTTTTTTTTCACAATTTTCACTTATAGCAAAGAAAATTTCAGTTTATTTATGGATTCGTGCGTTCACAGAATGTTTTGTAACAATAGGAACATTGCAGTATAGATCCGTCAATGCCATTGAAGATTATTTCAAACATTGAAGGATATCTTTCGATTATTCATTTCCCTCTTAGCATATCTAGAATTAAGTTTGGTTAATTAAACTGGAGATTAAAATTTGAAGAATGAAAAATAAACTTAGAGAAATAAAAAAGAGAAATCAGTTATAGGCTTAAACATAGCTGATGTGGGTATTCAATTTTTATAGAATACAACAATTAATTGTTAACGTTAATACTACCCGTCAAAGCATTGTATGTTTTTAATTTGTAACCATTCAATCACCAAAGAACTTAGAATCAGAGCAGTAATTAAATGCCATGAGTATTCAGACATCTGCATAATTAAAAATAAGTTTACATATAAAATATGAAAATAAAACATTTCGAATTGATATTTCACTAAACGAATGTTTATAGTAACATGTGTGATTTTATATTTAACATATACTACTTCTTCCAAAGCAAAACAATGTGTGAATTGTGATTACCAGTTCTTTACTTGACCGATAACGATATTGGTGTTACTTATAGTTTATTACAAATAGTATATTTATAACAACAATAAAAAACTATCTGTTAAGCAATTAATTTTTTAATCGAAGTCTCTTTATGTGTGCAGCTGATAAATACATAGGTATTCTCCAATAATTCATTATAATGTATTTATATATTTCTTCCTGCATGAAAGAGAACTTATCACATACGTATTAACCAAAATATTTGTTTAAGTTAAACCAAATTATATCTTTAAAAAAAAACATTAAAAAGTACAGAGGTTCAAATGAAAATTCATCACTTAGAAAAAAAAAAAAAAAAAAAAAAAAAAAAAAAAAAAAAAAAAAAAAAAAAAAAAAAAAAAAAAAAAAAAAAAAAAAAAAAAAAAAAAAAAAACAGTTAGAGAGAGAGAATATAGAAGCTCTATGTTTTCTTTAAGTTCTGAATTACATCTCACTTAATGGAGGGTAATTTGGCTCAGGGCCCTTAGTCTTAGAGATCAAATTTAAGGATGTGGTTTTGATTTTATTTATTTATTTTTCAAATTCATCTTTATTTACCTAACGACCGTCAATACATTTTTAAGATCCAAAATTACTCATTGTTGCTATATGCTCCTAACTTTGTCACCAATAAACTTATCTATTAAGATCTTAATGTTTCATATATTGCTAATTTAGCCAAAACCAGATACCTATCCTTCTATAGTAAGCTCCGTAAACACTCAAATCCACTAATTCCTCAACTTGCTTCACACTGCGATCCCGATAATCCTCCGAGGAGTCTGAAAAGAATTTCTAGCATAGACTTTTTTTTGAAGTGCTACTGATGGGTAGTTCTTTTCAAGTTTTGACATGTTATTATAATCGTTAGTAATATATTTACTTGATGTATATACTTAGTACAGTTGTAAATTTCAATAAATTGATATAATAAAATAAATATATATTTTTCATTTTCATTGCATACATTTTAAGAGTCACGAGTGATAAGCCTAAAAATACAATATTGCCTAAAAATAATATTTAAAATAAAAATATAACAGATGTTTGGTAGATAGCAGTTACACTCAAAATGTTATATAAACATTATCGTAATATATTATTAATGGTTTTTACTTACAAAGAAACCATTGTCGCGAATATAAGCCCACTCAAACATAAAATCACTCTTACGTTTCCTCATGGGCATATGAAACTGTTCAACAGACATAATTTTCCTGCCCGAAAATTTACATAGCTATCTCATAAATATTACGCTTTTATTTAAGCGGTCCCTTAGCATGTTAGTTGCTAACAATAAATTCCAGATTACAAATTGATACTCTGGAGAAAGTGGACATGATGTCAGAAGTCATCGTTATAACAAATCGCCCTCAGATAAGAAGGCGGAAGTGCCTCGGACACAGCGATGTCGCTTTTGGAACCTGAAATGGGTCCTAAGTGGCTGGGGGTCTATTAAAATAAATTTTGAAAATACATCATCTACCTACATAGAGTCCTCACTCTATACTTCTAAATAAAATATAAAATTATTATTATATATCTCGGGAATAATCGCACCATAGAATGATTTAATGCATCAATTAACATAATATAATATTTTAATCTATTAGTATCGTCAAGAGACATATGTAGGTACGTTCAGTGCAGGATAGAGTATAATATTGGCTAAAAGGATACTATTTAATTTTTCTATATCAATTTTTTTTGGTTTCTCGGGAAATACAATAACCCATAAGTTGAAAAAATTTAAACTAAAAAGTTTAGGAAAATAATGAAGAAATATTATGATCTAATTATATAAATATTTTCATTTTATAATATTTATAATTTACCTTTCATTATTTTAGGATCATGATAAATAAAATATATGCACAAGTAAAATGACTACATTACATCTTGGGAATGACTCATGGATTCATGATATATGAAATATTTCGAAAAAATCTGTATTTTTTTTTTTTTTTTTTTTTTTGGCATGGATACGTTTTTTAGCTGGGAGCTTATACTTTTTGCTGTAATGTTTTTTTTCCACATTCAAAAATGTAACATTTTGATACGTCCTAGCGTTGTTAGTGATGCCCTGATCGAAAATTTGACAATGTATTCCATTTTTATATAAGTGTTATATATATTTGTCTCTAGGACCCACCGTATAGGATCTATATTGATTCGAATGGATAAAGTCACGTTGTAAAGATTTTTCACCATCAAATATATAAAGTTTTTCACCCTCAAAAATGTTACATTTTGACACTCTCTATCTCTGTTGGTGTTGCTAGGATCGAAAATTTAACGACATTATTCTAGATAGAAATTTAATGGAAAATATGTTTTTTTTATATAACACTTGTCGCTAGAACCCACCGTTTAGAAGCTATATTGGTTTAAAGGAAAAACATCCCATTTTCAATCCCTGTTTTCCCAGGTTATTGTTTATTTTGAATAATCGTTGATTGTTAATTTACTCAAATTATTAATTTTAGTAATACGATCCTTTTAATTCAAAAATGCTAAAGTGTAGTTTTAGTAAAGGCATATCCATGATCTATTATTTTTTTGAGTCAGGGAGAAATAGAGTTTTTTTTTTTTTTCATTTTTCTTTAGCAGAAAAATGTTACATAGCCCCATTCATCAACATATTTTTTTTTTTTTTTTTTTTTTTTTTTTTTTTTTTTTTTTTTTTTTTTTTTTTTTTTTTAGTAGAGCGTCTCAAGTAATATTGTCAGGGAGGGTTCCGATAATCAAAATTTCGAATAATCGAAATTCATTTTTAAAAAATATTATGTGTAAACAGCATCTTTTAACAGTTCACTTTTCACTTTTTTCAAAGCTTATGACTCAAACTGTCCGTCTCACTTATGGTGTAATATATGGATTATGGGGTACCTGATGATTGATTTAGAATTATTTTTTGGTTCCCATTATGATTGATCTACCAATTTTGAAATCGATAGCTAATGTCTGACCCGATACACTTTTTTTTTAGCCACATAATGATTTATATTTTACTTTTAAATGAAAAGAGCTCTCGTTGCCTTTTGTGTTAGCATGGGTGATGCATGTAGTTTTTAAAACAAAAAGTGATCACAAAGTCGATGTATACCTCACAAAGAACGATTTAAGAATTAAGATGATATCTATAACCAACCAAATTATTAGGAAGATATAGAGAGAAACAAATTAAATGGTCTAATTAAGTATACAGCTATCAGTAAACAAAAAATTAGAAATGTATAAAAGTTCATTTTTTGCCATTTCTGAGAAATAAATATAGATATTTTATCCCTTATAGACATTTGTTTTTCATTTAATTTAATTTTTTTAATAAAAATAATTTTGACAATACAAATAAGTAATTAGATGATCAATTTAATTAAAATTATCTTTAAAAAAAAGTTTTGTTAATTGAACGTTCCGATAACTGACGTTCGAATAATCGACGCTCGACTGTAGTCATTTAATGGATCCTATATAGTTCGAAACAATAACAAACTATTGACCCCGAAGGTACTTATACTCTGAAGATAGAAAAGAACCTCAAGATCAATCAAAACCTTTAGCCGCCCTGCCCTTGGTAATTCTGTGGAACAGCGAGTGACAGCGGACTGAATCGGAAGGTCAGGCTAGAACAAAAGGGATCGAAAAACCAAACAAAGCGAGAAAGCCCTCATGAGGCAACCTAAACAATAGTCTTGGGACGTGGCCTGATGTCCAAACTGTTTCCTAATCGCTGACCTTCACGGTCACCTCAGAACCTGAACTTCTTCGGAACCGGTACGTATCCTTCGGATTTGGTGAACTTTCATCAGTTTTCCTGTTTGTATAAGTCTATTTTTGGTTCACGAATGCCTGGTTATTGATAGAATATACGACTGATGTGTAGCTGATATTCCATACTTGGATTACCCCTGTATAGCCATGTGACAAAAATATCAGAAAAAAAAACTATGTAAAATACCACACACTATTAACAGAAATAAAAATAACAACATTTTTTATTCATTGATATTGAGCCAAACATTTACATATTTCCTTAACTTACCAGGGGACGTTTTGGGTTGTAACTCCCAGATTTGAATGCCGATTTTAGTGTAGGTAGTAGGGACCTATAATAGTGCAAAACTAGAGTTATAACCGCCAATGAGCATTGGAAGCCAAAAAAAAAAAATATGAAAATCACGTTTTTTTTTTTTTTTCTCATTTCTCAGTCAAGATAAAGAAATGATTCATTCACGTTAAATTGTAGTTTTGTAGGCTATTTGAAATAAAAATACTTTCGTTATGCTCAAGACACGACCCGTCTTAAGGATGCTCAAAAACTCGAAAGAAAATGACAAAATTCCAATGAAATCCGCTGTAAATCTGTGGGAAATTTTTTTTTCATGAAAAACTGACTTCAGATCTTAATTTAGCGGACCAAAAAATCCTTATATGTGAAATTTTCATCAACAACTTTTAACGGCCTTAACAACTGCTATGTTCAACAGATTCAAATAGTGATAGCATTACAAGAATCGGCGTACATTCAGCTTTTCATCCATGCATAAAGCATTGGATTTACTCCAAATTTTAGTGGACAAAAACTGTTGAGAATAAAAAATCCCAAGGTAAACTATAATTATTATATAATAATTTATTTTTATTTGATTATTTAATTCCTATTATTTCTAACTTTAAATTTATTTGTCCAAAATTCCAACAAAAAACTGCTTGTTATCACTACGCCGATATTTACCAGACAAGCGTTCAAAGCTTCAAATCAATTACAAAAGACATATTTACATGGCAGTAATTAGAACCATTTGGAAATGCGGAGTTGAGCTTTGGGGCTTCACTAAACCTTCTAGTTCTTCTCGTATCTAATCCTTACAATTCTAAATCCTTCGCAAAAACCTTAATGCTCCTTATTGTGTCACAAATAAAATTATTTTTATTTACTTTGGGTAAAACCTATTAAATATTTAAAATAGTTAAAATGTACTTCAGGCGTTTCTCCACCATCTTAGTTACACGTAAGAGTATATTCTTTCTAATTTATTTACTAATAAAAAAAAATTAAATTAAAAACAAAACAAAAAAAAAAAAAAAAAACCCAAGCTACAAATCCACTTCCATTAAACCAATCTTCAAGCTTGTTTCTCACTCGATTCTCAATTACCCATCAAGGCGTATGAAAAGAAGTTGGCCTAAGGACTATTTAATGTAGAACGTTTATTTAAGTGCAGATGATGAGTAGTCCTTCACAAGTTATTGTAATCATTTTACCGTCAATTTACTTAATGTATATATTACATCTAATTGTAAATATCAATAAATTATTGAGAAAAAAAATCTATTAGTCAACTATTTACTAGAGAAAAAATACCTGACAGTTTGACACCCTATCTTAAAAATTAGAAAAAAAAAAAATAGCCCAAAAAATTAAATAAATTTTTTAAAAATCCTACAACTCAACTGTGTAAAAGTACTTTCAATTTTGTCTGAATTTTAAAAGATATCCGTAGGGTGTCAATAACTGATTTTACATTATTTATTGTCACTATCTTGTAATATACATCCCAGGAATAATGTTTTGTGTGAACTTTCTTGCTCAGCTTTAAGTACAGTAATTAAGGAAAAATTATTAGAAATTTTAAATTTATCGGGCTATTATTTCTATAATTTTAGTATGAATATTTCCTTAAGGGTATCAATAATTGTCTGGCTTACCCTCAATATACATAGAATGAAATATGTAATTAATTTCTGATAAAAAGTACTATAAATTGATTATTTTAATTTATTTTAAATGATTTAAAAATAAATGATTGCTGAACATTATATATATATATATATATATATATATATATGCTTGAATACTGATAATTTTCTAAAGATAACTTGGTCAACCATTTTTGTCAGTTGCCTAATATCAGGTACCACTTTAGCATACCTGTTGTACAAGTTCCATTCTTTTTAGAACCCATAATTAATGATCATTAGAGATGTGATCTCTCTATCTTAGCTTTGCCTTCGCGTTTTCAGAATGTGGCGGGCCTAGCTTTCATTTTAATTTAAATTGATATTAATAAAATAAAGACCTACGCCCAAACTGGGGCCGCCGTTGACTCAGACCCGAAACCTTTCGGGACTACTTTCGCCACTTAATTACATAGATTATCATTCACATCCGTTTTAAGCAAGTCAGGCCTACAAAATATTCGAGACATATTTGTCTAACTTTGTGCTTTTAGGAGATAAAAGCAGCAGTTAGTTCAAATTCATCTTCTCTGCACACATTTTTCCAAGATAGGATTATGTAATCCATTGAAGCTCAGAATTGTGTATTATTAACAATCATCTCCGCTTGCTTTCATAAGAAAACAAGTTGATAATTTTAACTAATAATTAAAATTTCATTTTTTTGTCAATAAAGTTATTTTATTAAAATATCCAATTAAGCATTATTTCTTCAATGTTATTTTCACACGTTTGGGTAAAATTGCATTGATTAGGTGTTTAAAGGTTTTTGAAAATTTCAAATCTTTAATTTTAATTTTTGAACTGGTAATCCAGATGGACAGAAACTATTAAGAAACCCTTGGAAATAATGAACCGCATTACCAGTGCTTTCAACTAAAAGACCATGAATAACATTTTTACACACAATATCAAAAAGCAAAGGATCGCCATTTTAATTTCATACTTACTGCCCTACGCATGCCGAACGTTAACGAAAAAATACGAACTGAATAAGAACGTTTCCACTAAAACTTACATGGACATCCTAATACACTTAGAAACCACATGGCCACATACATATTCCCGACAACACCCAGAGGAGGCTAAAAAGAAGCTGGATGAGAGACCTCCTGGACTAAAGTAAAAAAAATAACAATCTAGACAAGAGGGTTCTGCTCCCCCTCATGCCTTTCACGCGATTTATAATTTCACAAAAAAAAATTCACTTTCTTTATTTCAATAGACAGGTGTGAATGGAGAAATAAAGTAAAAAAAAAATAAAATAAAAATAAATATCCATGGGATTAAAATTTAAGATAGGTAGGAATATGAAATATAACAACTATTTCAACTATTTTTTTTTTTCTTATTTTATTTCATTCCAATTTTAGTTTGAGACTTCTTCTCTCAGTAGTTTTAAACAAACATTTCTGAAGTGAATATGGCATAGTGAACTACTAATATAGAACTCTTATTGAAGTGCTACTACTACGTATTACTATCGTAAATAAGTAATAAACATTTACTTATTATAGTGTTACAGATTTATAAAAAAATAAATAAGGAATCTCTCAAATTTGCATTAATTTAATAAAACTTACCTATTGTTTATACCTAAAATTCTTTTATATTTATATTTTGATAAAATTTGACCTCGTATACTGATTTCACATATTACATACGTAATATAGAATTAATAAAGTCACCTAGAAGGAAATATAGAGTTAGATTATATGAATTTTGTCTATGGATGGTAGACGATTGAATTACATATAAGACAAAAAAAAAAAATTTATAAATCAATAATTTATTTTAACTTCCAATTTTTTTTTCTTTTATTACAAAATATTACAAAATATATTATATATATATATATATATATATATATATATATATATATATATATACATATACATATAAAACTTAAAAGAAGTTAAGTTACAAACTTTATTATTATTGATTCATAACTTCATTATTAACTTTATTATTAAATAAAGTAAAGTTATTAAAAAAAAGTTAACATAAGACAATACAATTTGCAACTAATATAACATTAACTTATCTCTCTCTCAGTTTACAGAACCATAGAAAGGGCATAACGGACAAAAAATGTCCACATTACATAAACAGTCAACATACAGGTGCATTTGCACCTTTCTCTCACCTAATTAAATGTGCGCCGGTGCCTTACGCAATGACTTTATTTCAAGCAGGCCACTCCAAAATAATTAACTTTTATGTTCGAATCGTTGAGATTACTGATCTCTACAAAGATAAATGGCGTTACGAGCTTAATGTTCCACGATGTTGTAAGAAAGTGACTAAAAAATGAAGTACTTCACGAAGTAAGCCCAATTTTCTTTTATTTACTGCTTTCTGTTCAAAGGCATTCGAGTGTGTCGATATAGACTATTGAACTAGCCTATTGCTGCCTAGTCTAAGCCTCGTAGACGCCAGTAAAAATGGCTAGAAAAGTGTAAATAGCTAAAAAGTTATTATAGTTTTATAATAAAACCCACCCTAAATAATTTGTATTTTCTTTCTTTCTCCCATGATTTATTAAATCACCCTCAAACTGTAAGTACTTTATTGTTTACTTTTGACGCTGATGATTGAATAATCTACCTTATGTTTCAGCAATATTCCCAGTTTCATTTTTCATTGTCTTTAATTACATTTGTGATTTCTTAGCTAAGATATAATTGTATCCCCCAATTTAAAAAAAACAACAACAACATTTTATCGATGTATAACAAGCAGTTTCTTGTCGTTTTAGTCTAGTTGTGGGTTTCTTGTAAGACGTTTGTTCAGATGGAGTCTCAGGTGGTGGATCCGTTCTTCAGGGATGAATAAGTGAGTTTAATAAAAAAAGTGTTGAATAATGAAATAAATATTTTGAGAATTAGATAAAAGTCTTAGTACATTATTGAAAAATAGCGTAAAACAACATCAGAAAAATTATTACTTTGCACTATTACATTTTTTGGAACTGATATTACTTTAGTTGTCCTAAAATAATAATAATAAGAAGAATTTAAGTTAGGTTCGGGGGCTCTACCAAACCATCTAATTTATCTCGTATCCAATCCTTGCAATCCAAAATCTTTCAGAAAAAATTTAATGCTCCATACTATGCCACAAAAAACTTATTCATGAAGACCTTAATGTTCTATACGTTACTCATCTAGGCCAAACCAGATGCCTATCCCTTCGTAGCAAACTCCATAACCATTCTAATCCATTAGTCTCTCAACTATTGTATTTCCGATAACCCACCGAGGTGTCGAGAAGAACAAGACTGTCCTCACCGAACCAATTCGTGGAAAGGGAAAAATTGGAAGGCCCAGACAGCGGTGGACGGACTGCGTGGCTGGCGATGCAGGATCCCTCGGCGTCAGGAACTGGATGGTCTTAGCACAGGACATGGCGCTTGTTTTTGGAGGAAATCAGGACTCGTGCCCGGGTTGAAGAATTCGGTAAAAAAAAAAAAAAAAAAATTACTACACATTAAGTAATCAGACCCATATAGACATTCGGAGTTAAGCTTTGGGGCTCCACTAAGCCTTCAATTCCCCTTGTATCCAATCCTTAAAATCCGAATTTTTTCCAAAATCCTCTATGCTCCTTATTGTTTCACAAAGGAACTTATCCCTAACAATCTAGCTATCCTACATGTTGTAGATTTGACTCAACTAAGATACCTGTCCTATAAAAAAAAAACATAACCTCGTGAATCCATTAGTCTCTCAACTTGCTTCTTCTTAGTCGATTCCCAATAACCCTTAATAAGGCATCTGAAAAAAGTTAGCCTAGGGTGTTTTTGGCAGGTATTGAAGAAGTACTAATGAGTATTTCTTCACAAGTTATTGAGCATGTCTTTGTAATTAAAATACCGCAAATATACTTATTTTAAACAGAGTATGCTGTAGTAAATATGAATAAAGTATAAATAAAAAATCGAATCAAATATTTATATGAAATATCTTTAAGGCAAAAGTTGAGTTTTTTATAATGTGGTGTATCCTTAACTGAAACTGTAACGAGTAGGTCCAAACAGGTTTCAATAAATTAGTATCAATGTTCAATTCCTACGGTTTGAGTTGAATGCTTTGAAAGAAGTATGTAAGTCTTAGTCATTCCTTGTTTTAGTTCGTTACAATTTAAAACTAGCCTTTCTTTTTATAAAAAAAATGAAGGAATTTCTCCTATTCCTACCAGACAGGTTCACGCATCGGTTTTTAATTAGCGTGAAAGTTAGCGGTAAAAATCCTGATTACGGGTTCAGGATCATAGCAGATCACCTTGGTGCCGAATTTCGCTGATCAGAGAGAAATCAGACTCCGATAGGAGATTGGCTTAAATATGCCTTTTGAAATATTTAAACGGTCTTTAATGGGAAAGGGTTATCTCAATTCCCGATTTGTGTAGCATATTAATGATGTGGCAACTAGGTTGAACATTTAGGAATGCTGATATACGCAGGCTAACAACCTGTGTGCAATGTACGTGATGTAGTTTTCAATTTTAGTAAGTTTATATTGCATTGTTGCTGTAACGGCTTTTAGCATAAAAAATAAAAACTTACTTATTTCTTGTCATTACTTCATTTAAGAGCATATCTTCCTTTTTTTTTTTTAACTGTTTGATCGCTATTAATCTGTAACACGATCGGAAGCATTCAAATGACTGATCAACGCTATTTTTTGTGTTGACTACAGAGAAAATAAAAAACGGAACTTTTTTACTTATACTTGTGTATTCTGGTTATTTTAGGTTACATTTCCACATTACATTACATTAAATAAATTTGAACATATTAAATTTTTTTTTTTAAATAGTAACTACAGTCAAGCGTCGATTATCCGTACCCGAACTCAGTTATCGGAATCTTTTTTTTTTTTTTTTTTTTTAATATATATTTCACAGAACTTCAAAAAATGAACTTACATTTTTGAACTTATATTATATCTACTATTTCGTTAGCTGAGAACGTTATACTTAATTAGATCATTTCATTTGTTTTTTTTAATAGGTAACTTCCAAATCATTTAGTTGGTACTAGATAGCTCCTTAAGTCTTAAATCGTACGTTGTAAGGTATACACCGCCTTTGTTTTAAAAACCACATGATAACAAAAGAGAAACGAGAACTCTTTTTATTTAAAAACAAAATGGAAATGATTACGTGCTAAAAAAAGGGAATCGAGTCAGACTTAGCTCTCGATTTCAAGGTTGTTAAATCGACAATAACGGAAATCAACAATAATTCTAAATCAATCATCAGGTGCTCTAACTCTTGCAGTTTTAATCGTAAAACTTTGGAAAAAAAGCGAAAAGTAAACTGTTGGAAGATACGGTTTACACATAACAATTTTTTTTTAAAGAATTTCGATTATCCGAATTTTTGATGATCCGTACCATCCTTGACAACAGTAGTTCGGATAATGGACGCTCTACTGTACTAAAAAACATTCTCGATCCTCAGAAAGGAAAAAAAAAATGGTAATTTTTTTACTAATATAATTCAGAATTCTACTAACTTGTGACTATAAAACTTCCCATTGTCATGAAATAAATAGTTTATGAATTTCATCATTTGTATTTTTCACCAAACCAAAGCAAAACCTCTATAAAAGCTGAATCGAAACATTTTCCTTATTACATCTGTGCATGATCCAAACAAAATACTTCAGTATTGCAATTCATGCATTTATTTTTTGAGTAACGGACATTTTTTATTTCCCCACATTTTGTACGTCTCTTTCTCTGTACATTAGCAACAGAATCTTCAGGTCTAAGGACGTAGAACTATGTGATGTAGGAATACATCTCCGGATCACTAGATCTAAATTCTATGTCAAATCGCCTCTCCTCTTCTCACCTTCAGGACACCTTTCGGCTCTTGATCGGGTCTGACCAATATCTAATTCATACGTAGAGCCATCGCGCAAGACGATACCACGTGAAGGGGCGAGGTTTCACCGGTAACCGAACACATCCGCGGTCTGATCGGCCACCAATTAACCAGCGAAAGTTGTCATCAGCTCCTTTTTTCCCAGCAGCTGGATCACGTCCATCCCTCCAACGCTGGACAATCGAAGCACACAGCTAACGACCGTTAGTTCTTTGGAATTCGATTATGTCTTTCTTCCTTGCCCGGCTCTCTCTAATCATCATTACCGACACTTTAGCCGCAGTCCGGCCTCTTTCACTTTTTTTTCGTATTGTAAGTGTTTTCTTCATGTCTTTTAGAGGATTTAATACTATATCATAATAATCCCTTTCTTCATACATTAATTTTATTATGGCATATAATTTAGATAATCGCGATAAAAAAGAAATTGAATGCACTAATGACTATATAGGTTTCCGTAAGTGGTTTGTGATGAATTATGTAACCATAGATTTTTTTTTTTTTCAATAGATTTTTCTCAAAAAAAAATTCTGTTTTCTATGCATTCAAGGAAAAATTGATAAATATGACTCAATATTTGTACCATATATTAACTTTTTAAGCAATTAAATCGATCTACAACTAATAACACATAAAAAAAAAGAAATTGTCTTAATAATCTTCAATTCTTTGAAGTGCTATTAGTTAAGGTTTCTCAAAAGTCAAGATTAAGTAAATAATAAAACTCAAAGCCATGTTTAAGTTAGTAAACATGATTAATTATTTAACATATTCACTTTATTGTATCGAGTTATGGATACAACATAGCTTCTAGCTAGAACAGTATTTTTATGTTATATTATTTTTTATATACAATGAAATTATTGGCTAGTAAATACAAACATCAAATCATACTAAAGATTTTAACAGCTATGTTTATGACAAACTATATTAAAAAAAAATATGTGTTTTTTTACTTTTGCGAATAGGTAACAGTAGGTTTTTTATTTTTGACGAAAAAGAAAAATCATTTATCTTTCAGAAAAAAAATCATCAACTTTATATAAACAAAATTAAATGTACTTGAGTCCTCCCGACTAGGAAAACAATAGATTATGGATATATCTTTCTATAATCTTCTGTCGGCAAATTTTCAATCCAAACAACACCAACGAAGCGAGTCAGAAAAGCCACAACACTTAATAAAATGTGGGCAAAACGTTACATTGTAACAAATATAGCTTCTAAAATAAAAACAATTGTAGGTGCTAGCTACAAATGTTATTTAACAAAACATATTTTCCCGTTGAATTTCTAATCTGGTGACTACCGTCAAATTTTCGATTCGACCTACACCTTTTAAGACTGAAAAAAAGTTATAGAATATCCCCTATCCAAAAGACATATCCATGTTAAAATAGTTCTATGACAACTAAAATAAATAAAAATATGTGGAATCATTAAACCTAACTAATATTGAACGAAATTAAATTAAATTGTGTTTCCCTAATTTGTGTAAGATTTTTTTGATACTTTTTTTTTTAATAATAATTTATTGAAATTTACAACTGTACAAAATTTATAATCAAGTACATGTGCTGTTAATTATTACAATAACGTGACAAAACATGAAAAGTACTACCCATCAGTAGTACTTTAATAAAAAATTCCACACTAGAAGGTCTCGGGGCCATCTTCTTTTCAGACGCCTCGGAGGATTATCAGGAATGGTGTGGGAAGCAAGTTGAGAAATTAAGGAATTTGAGTGGTTATGGAGCTTACTATGAAAGGATTGATATCTGCTTTGGGCTAAATCTGCAACATATGGAACATTAAGATCTTTATGGATAAGTTTATTGGTGACAAAGTAAGGTGCATTGAGGATTTTTTGAATAATTTTGGATTGTAAGGATTGCATACGAGATGAATTGGATGGTTTAGTGGAGCCTCAAAGCTTAACTCCGCACGTCCAGATAGGTCTAATCAATAGGTCTAATTAGTCTTTTGTAATTAATTGGGAGCTTTGAACGTTTGTCTAATAAATGTTGAATTAATCTGTAACGACGGGCAGTTTCTTGTCTTTTTAGTCTTGTATGTGGATTCCAAGCAAGATGTTTGTCCAAGTAGAGTCCTAGGTAGCGGATCTGTTCAACAGGGATTAGTGGAATATCATTAAAAGATACGGTAGGACAGGAAGTCGTGCGTTTACGACGAAGGGTAAAGGTTATTTTGTGAGATTTTTTTTGATTTATTTTGATTCCCCATTTTCGACACTATTCTTGAAGGGTTAGGATGTATCAGTTTTGACACTAAGTTAGGATTTGGCTCATTTTTAATTTTTAACTGTCTTTTTCTATATTAATATGAAAGTAATGAATTTACAAATCAGTCGATATTAATCATTATAGTAATAAAACATGTGACCTTCATGTCACTATGATATTTTTGTATTAAATCCTAATGATATTTTTGTTTACTTTAATTGTTCATTAAAATTCTTAAATTTAAAGTGATTAAGAATAACTTAGTATGCTTTTATAAATTATTCAATTTATTGTAGAATACAATAGTTTATACAATGGATTGCTAGATGGGCATACGATAAAAATGTTCATTTCTCTTTTAATCTTAACATGAATAATTTTTTTTTTTTTTAAATCAATCATTTATTGAGGAATTATTACAATCTGCCACAAATGTGGGCAATAAGTAATATTGATGACTTCATGATTACATTCATACAATATGTACAATAAGAAAAGAAAGAATAAAAAGAAAAATATAAAAATATAAAATGAAAAAAAAAAATAAATAAATAAAAAAAAAAAAAATTAAATTAAATAGAACAATAAAGAGCTATGCTGATATATATAAACAATATGCAATATAGAATAAACATACATGTGAAATATATGAATATAAAAAAAAAAAAAAATATTTACACATAAGACAAAATAATAATAATAAAATAAAATGAAAATAAATTGAATAAAAGTAAAAATAAAAATAAAGCAAAATTAAATTAAAAGTTAAAACTACATTCATACTTTATTTACAAGACACACTCATCCTAGGGATCTCCCAACCGACCCTGCCTCTCCACTCATGGAAGGACAGGCCCGGCGCAGAGAGGTCCCAGCTCTTCTCTCTCAGCTGCGTCACTGGAGTTAAAGAAAACCCAGTGGAGGCTGAGTGAGAGCGCAATGTACAGTCACTCAGGACATGAGAGGAGAAGCTGGCCAGTGCCAGAACTCCAATATATATACATATTTACAATAGATCTCGGGGCCATTGCCGTTTTAATCTTCGAGGGGGGTTATCAGGATGTGTTGAGCTGGATAGTGATTGAGCCAGAGGGTTAGGATGGAAAGAAAGGTTGCGATGGAATTTTAAAAATTTAAGAGGTATGAGGTCCAGGACGTATGGTATGTTGAGATCATTGTGGAGGATTTTATTGAATACATAGTAAGGAGCATTTACTATGGTTCGGAGGACTTTGGATTGGAAGGATTGAATGCGTTAGATATTCGACTTTTTAGCTGTGCCCCACAGTTCAAGTCCATAAGTCCAAATAGGTTTAATAATGGTTTTGTATATGAGAAGTTTGTTTTCAACGGAAAGATGAGATGTCCAGTTTAATAGTCTATACAGTTGGCTGAAGCGTCTGTTGAGTTCTTGCCTTTTGAGTCGGGTATGAGGGTTCCACGTAAGTCTTTTGTCTGAGTGGAAGCCAAGATACCGAACTGTGTCAGCTTTAGGTAGTGGGATACCATTGAAATTGATAGGAGGACAGGATTTTCGGCGGAGAGTAAAGGTTACGTTGGTGCATTTAGTTTCATTAACTTTGATCCGCCAATTATCGCACCAGTCTTCAATCAAGGATAAGTGGTTTTGGAGATTATAGGAAGCTATTAAAGGATCTGAATGGGATGAAAGGATAGGAATGTCACAAATGTTGCAAGGAAAGTATCAGGAGTGGTAGGGATATTTGCAGCATAGAGGATATATAGAACTGGACCAAGAACGCTACCTTGTGGAACACCTGCCCCTATTGGGTAGCAGTTAACATGAATAATTAAAAAAAAACAAAAAAAAAAAACAGTTTACCCAAAATAGGGTTTTTATTTTTATTTTTTTATTTATTTGATATTTTATTGTATGTTTTTTTTTTATTAATCACTTTAAGGATAAGGAGGGTATTTTAAAATTAAATAATAAATTGGAGTGGGATTTATAGTTTTATAAAGTTTCACACAAATATGAAGCAGTAAAAATGAAATTCTTGTCACTGATCATTTAGGTTAAACAGTGTTAAACCTTAAAGTGCTACTGGTTGAAGTTTCTCAAAAGTAATATTTAAGACAGTAAACCTTATTTTACTTAACGTATCCAAATTACTGTATTTATCAGGAGATACAATGTAGTACATGATAATATTATATATCTTTTTTTTAATATTTATAACAAACTTTTAGTCAAGTATTTACAGACAAATCTTATTGAACATTTTAGTATGTTTATGATGAACTATTACAGATTCTTATATCATTAGTAGCAACAACTTTAAAAATATGTAGGTTTTAATTTTGATAGACAAAATAAATGCAGTTTGTCTACATCGTGTTATTAACTGGTAAGCTATAGCTCAGGATAGACAAAGCTTGAAGAGGCGCTTAGTATCTCCTAAGTCTATAAATGACAACAAAAAAAAAAAAAAATATATATATTTTTAGTTTATTTTAATAATCGAAGTTGGATCATTGATATGATGTAAATTTTAATAATAGTGGCAAAAATTATTTTATCCCAATAAAATAAAATGCTATTATTAAGACTTTTTTAGCTGACACATTATTTGTTTTCTAATACTCTAAATGTTTCTCTTTATCACATGAAGGCTACTACCAGGATTGTCATTTATTATGTAGTGAAACTATTTTTAAAATCCATACAGTTTTAAGTTTTTTTTTTTTTTTGTTTTTTTTTCAGATACCACATGCAAGGAAGCGGATCGTTTCTCCATCTAATGATATATAGTTTCCACCTGGCTCTTTCATTAGCAGCGGATGGTTGGACTGAATCCACATACCAGGAGAAAGTATCACCGAAATCAGAACCGAAAGAAAACTGTTACCAAACCACGGAACTATTAGTGATCGATAATAGAAAGCGCATTTGTGGATCTGTTACCAGATAAGATCGTACAGGATTTGGTACTCGAGCTCGTAATTAATTATACCATTAACAATTTAAATAATGTTTAAAATACCCTGCACTAAATAATGTTTATTGTACCATACAATGATATTTCATTATATTTTAATAAGATAAGTGGATTAATTCGCTCCTAAATTATTATTAAGGCAGCGAATAAATATGAAATGACTATTGTGTGTCAAATAAGTAGTTATATATAAAAAATTAAAATCATTATAAATATCAAAGTATATTTTACTGTCATTATCATAATGTTTATACTAGATATAATAATTGATATGTACACTAACTAAATTGATATTTAATAAAAAAATTCATTTTCTATTGAAATTATCGTTAATTGGTTTTTTTCTTTACTATATTTTTTGTTTTTATTCAGTTTTGCTATAATAACATTTTTTTTAGCAAGTTGCATGGACCAATGATCGTCTTAGAATAGAATAGAATAGAAAGAAAACTTTATTCTGGGACAAAGTCCCTTAAGAATAACATTAAATAATACAAAGTAAGATCATAACTGGCCAAGATGCTGTTAAAAAAAAAACAACATAGATAAAAATAAATACAAATATGTATGAAAAAAATACAGAGAAAAACTAGAAAAAGAAAAAACTATTAATAAAATAAAAAGAGAGTGAAAAAATAAATGTACAAATAAAGAGGTTAATACTGTAAACAAAATTGCAGAAGAGAAAAAAAAAACAAACAGAAACTTAAAGAAATATAAAAGATAGAAACTCAAAAATTAGCATTACAAGAAATCAAAACATTATCATAGTCAAACTATAATTTTGGCTAATGTTTTATGTCTGATGGTCTTAGTAAATAAATTAGACGATTACATACATAGTACATACGTCCTTATAATTAGAGAGCGTCGGGTTGGAGAGGAAGAAGATGGTGAAAGAGTAGTGTTTTGAATGTTCCAAGGGAAGAAGCATTGCGGTTACAGGGGGGGAGGGAATTCCAAAGCGTAGAGGATCGGACAAGGAAGGAACGTTGGAATGCAGTACTTCTGTGGGATGGAGTATAGAGATCGGAAAGACGAGATCTTGTATGCAGTGATTTGATAGCAGACTTGAATTTCAGGTTACTGTAAATAAAGGGAGGGTGACGGGTGTTGATAACTTGGAATAGGTAGGAGCCTAGGAAGTACTTTCTGCGGAAGGAGGGGAAAAGCCAATTTAAATCGGTGTAGTCTTACGTACTTTATAAACTTAATGAACTTAAGATATGAATGGATAAAGGTCCTATGTAAGAAAAATTAAAAATAGATTTTTTTTGTTATGAATAAAGGTGATTTCTTAAAGTAATATGATTTTGCTGTTTATGAAGGAGTTGAATTATTTCATTTTGCATTTGAAAATATAATCTTAATTTTAATTTTGAGCAGTCCATCAAACTATCTAACTCATATCCACTGTATCTTTGTTGAGGAGTGTTTATAAGCTTTACCTCCGTCAAATCAAGTTCCATTATTCTATTCTATCGGCTTGTAAGCTGTTCATGTATATATGCTTTAAGTTTTTAAAACTACCTATGTATAATTGATAACAACTGTCGTAGTACTTGATCTCAAACTATGCATGGTGTTGTCATTTCCAAATGTTAACTTTGAAAATAATGTAAGTAAACATCAATTTAGTTTATTGTACTAGTATTCATGGTCTAGAGATTCTTTTGTTTATTTATTATTTTTTAACAAATATTTACATAAAATTTCTTAGTTATGTTACATTTTTTTTAATCTTTGTTAAAACTGATCACTAGAATCTCGATATAATAAACAGGTACTATTACAACTCTATCTTATAAAATGATGGATTCATGCGCTTGTCTCCCAATGGGAAAAACAGTACTAATTTTTTATGTTTTAATGTTTATATAAGAAAAACTGAAAATTAGGCAGAAAGGCACATCATTTTATAAAGAATTTTACTTTACAATATTTTGTCCTCGAAGATTTTTGTTCCTCCGTAACCTAGTTAGAATACCTAGCACAAGTATAAAGCAAAAAAAAATGTTTACATCCAAAACAGGCTTGAACTATCCTTTCTTTAAGATTGTTTATATTTATGTCAAAAATTGAGATTCAAAGTCATGCTTTATATATCATAACTTACAACATTTACTAAATGTAGACCCGTTTAAAAAAAAAAAAAAAAAAAAAAAATTATATTCCGTTCATATTTCTTGATCCATACAAGCAACAGATCATACAAGGAAAAGTTACTTCAGGGAATGTTTTGATAGTTTACTTCTCAACTAAACGCTTCTCTTGCGCTGGGAGTCATATATCATACAAAGTATGTTGATTGGGCTTGGTGACACTCGCACTTGATACATACCCTTCTTCAAAGAGAAGAAAGATATTTGGCACCCCCCCCCCCGGGGCAGAAAGCGAAGAAATTCCATTAAAGCCTTAGCCTTCCTGGTTCCATTTCTTCGGAGCGAGTCAAATCGAACTTTCAATCGAGCCGCCCGGTCGCCCGTATTGTCGCTCGCGGTTCACGGACTTCATGGCCTACCCGACTTTTGACGGACAGCCCAAACTCTACTTAGTTCGATTTCATGCTGAAATAGCTCTGTTACCAATTTAAGTGGACAATAAAAGAAATGATTTCTGTAGCAATCCAATCACCACGGATTTGTTTTTAAAGCATTATATATTAATGTGTAAATACAAACATCATTACACTTAAGTTACCATTTTTTTCGAGGAATGCCACTGTACGGATTTCCAATCGGAAAAGAATCCAGTACTCAATTCTCTCTGCCTTCAGTTCGGTTACAAATGATAATTTCTTCCCACTCCTCATCCAATTAAAAATTCATTTGATAGTGCCAGATTCAAGTCACTATTAAAAAAAAAAAAAAAAAAAATAATATATATATATATATATATATATATATATATATATATATATAATATAAATATTTATCTGCAATGCTTTTTTTTTTTCACATTATATACATATGTACGATATATGTGTATTTTTAAATTAAAAAAAATATTTTTAACGATTATATTTATCACTCATTTATTTAAACTCTTAGTATTTTTTTTTTTTTCTCTGATTCTTAAATCTTAAAAATTAAAAATACAATCTTACACTATTTACAAAATACAATCAATATAAATCACCAAAACAAACCTGTCCCTCCACCAATGGAGAAACAAGCCAGATCCAAAGCGACCCGAGTGCTGCTCTTTCCGCTGCATTACTTCTGTAAGAACTCAATATTTGACAGAAAAGATTGAAAACTAAACTAACTATAAGAAAGGTTGCTTATGAACTTCCATTTTGCCGTTAGGGAGTGTTATTGTTTGAAGTTGAATTAAGTTAGTTTTGTTACTCTAAATTGTTTGTTGATCCAAAAACTAATATTTCCAATTCATATTTTTATTTTAAACCGTCCGATTAATTACAAGAGATTAACCCATTTACATGACAGTGATGAGACCTATTTGGACAAACGGATTAGAGCTGTAAGGCTTCACAAATCATCCAATTCGTCTCGGATCCATAACTTACAATCCAAAATTCTTCAAAAAATCCTCAATGCTTCTTACTTTGTCACTAACAAACATCCATAAATATCTTAATGTACCATATGGTTAGCCCAAATCAGTGGATTTACTATTACTCAACAGGTATCCACCTAACATATATATCTTCTTTTTTTTTTTTATTTTGTATTTGAATTGGTGAGAATACCATTACCCGATAAATTGAAAGAACATTTCTATCTTCCACTTGTCACTTGGAAGTGGTTAAAGTCAATAAATGACTCGAATCATTGGAGTGAAAGTTCACAGCTAGAGGGAACTTTACCGTTCATTGTGTTTTTCACTTTCTCAGTTAGATTACATTTTCGAATAGCAACACGTAGCTCTGCCGCAGTCCCTCTCTTGTCCCCTAAATCGAAACGGAGATTAAATATAATAACTGTATTCTAAAGCGAATTGTCTCTTATCTGTTCTGTTTGCATCAGTTCTGCGGTAAATAAATATTACGAGTGTTTGTTTCTCGTAATAAAAACTTCCGTAAATAAAAAATATGTAAATATATTTTAATATATTCCAGTAAAATCTGGATTCACTTAAAAGTTTGTATTACGTTATAAATTGCAGTTTACTATATTTTGAATCTGAAATTTGAAATCTAGGTTATTTTAGAGAGTAAGGCCATATCTAACTATATTAATTGATAAACAAAATTATGATAAATAAAATACAACTCCTTAAAATGCTAACGAGATTACCATAAAATGAAACGGGGATATAAAAAAGAAACCACAAAAATAAAAATAAAACATTCGATTAAAGAACCTCTAAGGAGATCATAGTCCTCAGAATATTTGGTATAATACGCCCAAATATTATTTTTGACTTTAAAAATTTGATAGTATTTGTTAAGAAGCTACTCTATTTTGTGGGGGAGGTTGAAGGGTCTAACAATACAAAGCATTAAGCTTGGAATAGTAAGTGTTCGATCCTCACATGTTTAGTTGAGGAATAGACTTGGCACTACAAAAAAAAAAAAAAAATGTTCTGTTTACTAAAATTATTTTTAGTACACAATGATCATGCGTAAAATCCTATTCATAATATATTTTGAGGGTTTTACGACATTGAATTCGTATAGTATTTATATAAGGTTTAGACGCAAATTTTAGAATAATTTGAAATATAAAATTTGCAATTTTACAGTAACCGGCTCTGGTTTACGTTAATAGTTATAAACATGTTATCAACTGGTCGTCATTTTAGCTTACCCTTATTCTTCTCCTTCTCTTGGAGCGGTTCTGTCTCTCACAACATCAATTTGAATCGAATATTTGGTCTTAATGAGACATGTTTGGCTTATTTATTTTTTCTTAATGATGAAAACTTGTTTAATCTGATTGACATAAAACTTAGTTATGATATAGGCTTATATTTATATTATAAAAAAACAAAACAATAAAATTCTTAACAACACTGAACCTTGCGATGGGGCAACTGGATTAGATAATATAACTTATATATACATATTGATATATGTTTTCATGATTTCGATATAATAGTATTATATGTATGTATATATATGATTTTTTTTCCTGAAATAGGAACACATTTCATTGATACATTCTAAATTACTAACACAATCATACAAACATATAGCTACGATTTTACCTGTAATTAATTATAAAATAAAATAAGCTGAAGACAATAAGTGATTTTGCTGAAAAAAAAATAAAATAAAATAAGACATGTAAAACGTAAAGGGGACCATTACCCATTGGTGCTTCCTCCTGCCTTTATAGGTTGTTATTTAAGAAGATCCCTCATCCAACTTCTTTTTAGCCTTGAATATTTAATGGAGTATTTGTTGTATGCGTCTTTTGGGGTGATCATAAAGTTTGTCGTGAAATATTTTATATTTTGTTTCATAAAGTGGTCTAGCACTATTGGTAGGAGGTGTAAGTTAATAACAGTATTCTATCCCTTGTTTACCATGGAAATCGTGTAATTAGTTATTTACGTGTTTGTATAACATATAAGTGTTTTTTAATTGAAATGTTTGTGGTTTGTGTGTGAGATTTTTCGGCTTATCCACAAATCTGTGACCCGAAAGTCCAAATTGATATCAGTAAGTGTATGTATTTAGGTGCTGTCTTTTGTTATGTGAGTGATAAAAAACAAAAAAAAAAAAAAACATTATTTAACTCTATATTTTTTGTTCTTGTGACAAGACATCTTTGATTATTTCTTGAATGGCCACTTTTTTTTTCTTTAAACTTTATTCTATAATCGATTCTTGTTTTAAAAAATATTTACCTTAACAGGTAACGGTCAAGGTGTGTCCACTTTAGATTATCTGCGACACATGATTTTCGCTTTCAGGGAACCCCTCGCGTTTTTATGCCCAATATTCTTCATTCAACCCCTGACAAGGATGATTTGCATTTTGCAAACTATGAGAATAATGCTCACAACAAGAAAAAAAAGGCTTTGAAATATGTAGTGATAATATGGAACAAATCGCCTATATTTAATCTGTTGTTACTTTAACATTTTTTTCTCACTCAATTTGGGTTTCTATAACCTTTCAAAAATGATGAATTATCATTTTTTTTTTTTTTTTCAGATTTAACAATTCATATGTTAGATCCATTAAATGGATCCGCCGAAAAACGTTTTAAGTGTAAACAAAATTTTAAGTAATCAGTTACAGAAAATCATAATCTAAAGTTTTTGTTAGCTTTGTAGGTCAGATTTTATATTCACATATTAATTAGTTATATTTTCATGTGTAATGACACAATGGAGTACTATATCATATTATACTGTTATACATTTTAAAACCTTTCAAATCGCCACTTCGGAAAGTTTGTCGCTTAGAAAGCTTTTCGGCGGATCCATTCAGTTAGAACCTCTTAAGCCAAATTTATTCGGTTTTTGCATAAATAAGCATGTTTATTATATGATTAAAACTAAGGTTCGAGAACTATTTAGTTATACATTCTTTACTCTAAACGTTCGTAATCTCTAATAGTGAAGCAATACTTCAAAAAAAAAAAAAAAAAAAAAAAAAAAAAAAAAAAAAAAAAAAAAAAAAAAAAATTTATTTACACAACATATTTTATAATACACCAATTTACAATTCCGAATTTCTAGTTCTATCATGAAAATTCTCACATTATGTAAAAGCTCAAATAAATACACCAGTAATTTAAAAAATTTTCTTTGCAAAAATCATACTAGAATGTCTTCTTTCATTTAAAAAGGATAATATTTATTTACTAATATATATATTTTTTTTTTTTTTTTTTTTTTTTTTTTTTTTTAAAGAAAATTTCTCAGAAACTCAAAATTTCAATTTCGATACATCATATTTCTCATTAAAAAAAATAAAGTCATACATAATATTTATTATATATTTTAGGAAAACATCAGTCAAAAACAGATTAAACTTGCTTCTAACAAAGCTGGTTGAAAACCGACGCATATTAATTTTAATATTCAGAAAAAAAAATAAAATTATCCAGGTAATATTTTTATTGTCGTTTAGTAAAATTAATAAACTATAAAAAATTGATAAATAAAATAAATAAATAAAGCGTTTGTCATCTTAATACATTATTGAATAATTATGGCATTTCGAATGAAAAATTACATTGATTTTTATTTCAATTTTTATCAAGTAAAGATAATTTATTTTGTTTCTTTTTGAAGAATTCTTAGGTAGTAATAATTCAAATCGTTTTTATCAAAAGTTAATATTTGATGTATACTTAGCCTTACTACCATTGCGTAGATTTAAAAATAAATAAATTTAATATTTTTTTCATGTATTTTTTTTTTTGAAAACAAAAATATTATAAAGTTGGTGTAATGTAATTTTTGAATGGATATTCAGATATTTATTTCCATTTAATTTTTTTAATAGCAGTTCATAACGTTCCAGTTTATGATTCAGGCTGCATCAGAAACGAAGAACACAAACAATTGTAAACATTAATGCACACTCCATAGCTGACGCAATATTTCCTAAAAGAAGATCGCCTTCAAGTGCAGAATATTTTTCGAAGTGCTTCTGATGGGTAGTCCGTTTTCAAGTTTTGACAGGTTTTTTTTAATCGTTATCAACACATTTATTTGATGTATATATTTTGTACAGTTGTAAATTTCAATAAATTGATTTACAATATATCATTGTACATGTTGCATGAATGAGTCTTCATCTTCCACATTACTCATTGCCTTCAGTGAGACAGCTTGTATTTATTCAAAATATAAATATTAAAAAAAAAAAAAAAAAACTGCTGACTAGTGAAAGTATAGTCCAATTAATCCAAATAGTAAAATACAGGCAGTGAATCACTCGCTAAGGGTTGAAATACACTAAACATCATTGAAGTATTTAGTAATTCAGTAGAGTTCCAGTTATCTAAATCAGGTGTCTGCTAAGAACCAAGACCGCTGAAAAATGAAAGGTATCTTGGCCCCTAGAAACCTTACCACTGCCGAATAAACAGGTTGTCAAAAATTGGAGCACCGGGTAGATATATAGAGAAAGCGGACTTTGTTGCTTATATAAGTGAGTGTGGGCGGCGACATTGTAACGTCAGCTCTGACACTTACATTATAGCCACTTCGTTATAGTTTGATATCCTTCGTTTGGGTTCCTATCCCAGGGAAATCGTTATCAAACAGCGAATGATCGAAAGAGAAATAGCCAAAATAGGAGGTTACGATCGATTGATGTAAGAGGTTGAAGAGGTCAAGAGTGTATAATACCTTGAACCACGAAGGTTCGTCTTATGAGGGCAGATGAACTACTTTATATAGAAGTTGAATGTCGTATATTTTTCTTAGACTGTATTTTTATATAGTTCTATATAATATCATAAGAATAGAATAGTTGTAATGTAATTGAGAACATATATGTTCCTGTCAAAAAGTAAACTATGCGATTTTGTAAATAAATTTGATTAATATATATATATATATATATTTTAACCCAATAGCTTTTATTTATTGGAAAAGGAAATGTTATCGTCACATATCCTACATTTGGTTAAAAAAAAAAAAAAATAGGTTTCAAATATATATTTTTTATTAGGCCTGTTATATTCGCACATTTCGTCCATTTTGTTGAATATTTCAATAGATCCGAAAGAACCCAAAATAAAAAATTTTCTATGACAAAATGGCATTCATATACTACAATCCTATCAAAAGATACCATATAAGATTGAGGGTATGTGAGGCTCAATTTCTGAACGGGTTGGTGAGAGGGTCTAACCACGCCCGGTACAGAAGGTCGTGGGTTTAGGTTCCACCTAGGTGGGTAAAATGTTCTTTCTTTTTTTAGCAGAACCACAGAATGACTAACCCTCCTTAGCTAGAAAAGGATGCATTGTAGGATAATCCATTCTTCCTGTCTTAGTTTGAGTACAAGAGGACTTCATGCCGGAACAAGCATGTTGAACTATAGCAATATAGGAAAAATGATATTGTTTGTTGGATTTTAGCATAGTACTAGCTTAGATTAATAATGTAAATTCTATTAAAATTAATAAATGTTATTTCATGATATATGAATAATTTTCAAATCATGATATTGTTTTTTAGTGGATATAGTTTGGTAATAAGAAGTCAAGTATTAGTCAACATTAAACTATTTTTTTAGATTAAAATAAAAAGTTTTGAATATAAAGTCTATGCCATAAAAAGCGACAAGAAACTGCTCGTCATTGCAGACTACTTCAACATTTATTAGACAAACGTTCTGAGCTCCCAATTAATAACAAAAATACATATTTGCATGACTGTGGTTAGACCTATTTGGACGTACGGAGTTGAGCTTTGTGGCTACACTAAACTATCCAATTCATCTCGTATCTAATCCTTACAATCCAAAATCCTTCATAAAATTCTCAATGCTCCTTACTTTGTCACCAATAAACTTATTCATAAAGATCTTAATGTTCCGTATGTTTTAGATTTAGGCTAAACCAGATACCTATCCTTTCATAGTAAGCTCTATAACCACTCAAATCCACTGATTTCTCAACTTGCTTCCCACACCATCCCCGATAATCCTCCGAGGCCTCTGAAAAGAAGATGGCCTAGAGATTTTTTTGTAGATTTTTTACTGAAGTGCTACTGATGAGTTGTTATATTTGTACAGTTGCAAATTTCAATAAGTTTTTAAATATAGTAAGGGTAGTTTCTAGTAAGGGAACAACTGATTTATCATTTTTTTTTTTTTCTAAGCCCACATGGTTTAAATCTTAATTCTATCTCGTGTGCATTTTAAGCATTTTATTTCCTACTGAATCTAGACGTCTTCTCCTAAATTATAGGTTTTATAAAAGTTATCTATTCTTGTCTCTTTGTTTTTTTTTTTTTTTAATAGATTTTTTTAAATATTTATGAGTGGAGGTGTTGACAGGACAAATGATTTTCTTAACTATTTTTAAAAACTAATTTATAGTACCTAGGAGATTTTATCTCCTATTTTTTTCAGTAGCGTTCTTCTCGGAACTCGTGATCGGAATCTGTTGGCAGTATACCGGAGTGTCAGGTAAGGTCGTACCTACCAGCAGACAGTAGTGTGAAGGTCAAACCTAACTGGGCCGAAAAAAGGATTGTGTGACCTCGTTGTGTGCCGTTCTAAAATTAAAAAAAAATACATCATACACAAATAATTTTCGAAAGTATCCAGCGAGTTGACCTTACTTAGTCGAAAACACTATATTCTGCAGGGCGGGGAAAAAGGAAATAAAGATTGGCTGGCAGGTGTAAACTATTGTACGACTATCGGGGTTCAGATCACTGTTATCAATAGGGTATCAGTGCTACGTTCAGCTATGCGATTGTGTCAGAGCAGTAGGTGTTCATACTTCAGGTGTTCATTGGGTATTCTATACAAGTATCAGAAATTCAAATAATGTGATTATCAAAGAATGAAACAAAGAAAGTTAAATGTCTTTCGTACTGAATAGTTGGGAAAAGTTTCTTAGCAGCTAGAAAACACCGTCAAAATTCAGTAATTATTACCATCACTCACATTGATTTAAATAAGTGAGGTTTATGAGAAATGGGTCATCTGGCATATAAATAATTCGAACGAGGAATAAGCTGTTTTATTACGATGCTTATTTATTAAAAGAAATAACAATAATTATTTGGAGTTTTTTCTCTCTTAAAATTGTTATGACTCTGCCATTTGATAGTCAAAAGTACAAGGTTTTAACATAAAAATATTCATAAGCATACGTGGACATCGCCGAACTCACAAACACGAAATCAAATCGACCATATTTTGGTACAACGGAGATGGCAACAGCATAAACTAACGTGGGAAATACCGTGGGGCAGAATGTGGGTCCGATCATGAACTCGTCATCGTGAAAGTTCGTCAAAAGCTTTTAAGGTAACGGTTCGGATCGGCGACACCACCAAACTAGGTTGACCCGCGCTACACCGACCAGTTCGATCCTTACGCTTCACTTCATGTTTACATTTTTCGATAGTTCATTCCTATAACCTCTCATGTAAACAATCACTTCTACAGTTTCAACTTGGATTGTGTTGTTTAGTTTGTTATATTGATATTTAGACTTCTTAAATGTAAATAAGTGAAACAGAAGTTAACAAAATGAGTTTCATAAAGGATTAAGTGTTTTATCAATTCATGTTTTCTTATTTTCTCTTATCTAATGTGTAAAAGTGTTAAAAACTTAACAAAATTAATTTGTACATGGATTTGGTGTTATATATATTTTTATTTGTTGTATCAATTGAAGTGATAAAATTTCAGTATGCATATTTTGTGAATGTATTCTTTGTCATCCATAAAACTTTTTGTCCTAAAGAGAGACAGAGTGTATGATTAATTAAATAAAACATATCAGTTGATAAATAAATGTGAGAAAGTATATCACAGGATTCATGTTTTCTTATTTCCACTTCCCATTAGAAAATATAGCAGAAACTAACATCTTCACTTTCAACTAGGATTCTGTCTTATATTATATAATGGCTTATAACATGGAGAATTGACAATGTGAAATAATCACAGATTAAGAGGTAAATGACACATCACTATATAATTGTAGAACTATTGGTATAATGTTATAGATTAATGTGTTTTTAAAAAAAATTAGAAGCCTGATGATGAAACATTATCTCCGAAACATGTAGCTACAAATGTTAAATAAATAGGAGTTATGCCTAATAAATACTTAAGAATTCTGTCTTTTTTATATTTATAATTTGTTATTTTCACTTCTCTGAGAGAAAGTTCATCAGGAATTAACTTTACTGGTGGTTCAGTAGTATATTAATTGTTGATTAAATTAATATTAATTAAAAATTGATTTAGTGTCATATATTTCGATATTTCCTTATTTCCACTTTAATATTTCCTTATTTCTCATTTTAATATTAGAAGGTAAACAGAAGTTAATATTACTTTGAACAGGGATTTAGAGTTTCTCAGTAAATGTAGGAGAATAACCTCCCCCCTCTAAAAGCAGCGACTAGAACATCGAAATAAGTTGGAACAAGGTTAGAATCGATAAAAGGTATTCTGAGCGGGTTTAGGGGTTGGTGTCGCCGATCCGAACCGTTACCCTTATTTTATATAATATATACAGTTGTCAATATCAATAAAGTTCAGATATTTAAAAAACAAATTTATTTACAATTTTTTTTTATTATTATTTTTTTTTTTACAATAAATATATCAATAAATATTTTTTCACAACCAAACAGAATGCACTAATCTGTATCATTGCTTCCAAATAGAAATAGGGCAATTAAAGTTAAACACCATCAAATTTCAGTCTCATTATAATTTTTGTATTATTAAATACATTCAGTTATTTGATAAAAAATGAAAGAAAAAAAGAAGTATGTAATCAAGTGAATTTTTTTTTTTTTTTTTTTTTTTTTTTTAACTTTAAATACCTATGAAATTCGAAAGTAAATTTAAATGTTCAAATGGGAAAGGTTTCTTTGGACTTTTTAGTGTCGGTCAGAATTGATAAAAAAAAAAAAAAACTGTATATTTGACCTTAGTCCTTTCAGTTAAGTGGAATAATTGTTAACAAGCTAAAAGGATAATTGTTAATAGCATTTCATAAGCTACACCAGGAAGAAATTCCTCGATAATTATCTTAATAACCCGTACAAGTGACAAGCCTCTATAAGATATGATCAGCCCACACGAGTTATTTATTTATTATGACCCCTTGGACATTCGTATACATAAGCTAATGAATTTATACGGTGAATTACTGTTTTTATTAAAAAAAACTTATAGTTAAAATTCTGAATTTACAATGGTTATTTTACTGTAGAAAACATCGAACAATCTAATTATCATTGCTTTCAGGTCAATGAAATAAAAGCTGATTATTAAATCTGCAAATTAATAAAATAGGCCGTATTTATGATTCTAAAGAACTGCCATTTAAAAAATTCTATAACAATTATAAAACAAAAAATACTATAATTAATTATTTGAAAGACAAAACCTGTCTGAGGCAGGGTCAGTTCAAGAATGGGGCTGCTTGTTTATTGTTGATATGTCCATTAACTATATTTTCGTTCATATAAGATTGGTCTCTGGTATGACTATCGTATTTATTATTGATAATTTGCCCTTCACAGATTGGATCTTTGACATAATTTAAGGAGGAATATATATACATATATATGTGTGTGTGTGTGTGTGTGTGTGTGTGTGTGTGTGTGTGTGTGTGTGTGTGTGTGTGTGTGTGTGTGTGTGTGGGATGTGTATATGAAAGAGGCTAACTATACTTGTACAGCAACTTCTATCCCTTCACCAGCAGGTTCCGAATGCATCGTCCTTAAAATTATTAAAATCATATATTTCAAAAGTATAATTTGTATTTAGAAGATTTTCATTGTAAAACATAATTATATATTTTTTTTGACGATACTGTTGATGTCGATATTGAAATTGACCGTTAGTCAAATTGCGGTAGTTGTTGGAAGAAGAAGGCAGGGTAGCTTAGTAGTGGTACTTTCAAGCTCCCTCCCGAGTCCGAGTCTGAGTCTAGCTGAGAACAGAAAAATAGTTTTCTGTTATTTCGGTCGTGGCTCAACTTCAAGGCCACATGACCCTTCTTGGGCACGCACAGACTCAATAAATAAATAAATAAAGCGAGTACCCTAAATCGGGGGGAAACCTCCAGCCGAGAGTAATTCCAGCCAAATCACCTCCTTTTACAACCGTTGTCCCGGTAACAATACATCCTTACTTAAGTACTAAACCCTAAACTCATCAGGGGATGGGGAGGTACAGTTTTTCTTTTCTTTTTTTTTTTTTTTTTTTTATCTTTTTTTTTTATTTTCTGTTAGTGGGTTTAGTAAAATGAAATTAACTATGTGGACCTGGTTAATAATCACGTTTTGGCCAACATTATAGCCCTACCTCAGGTGGAGCAAATAAATGATTTTTAAAAACAAATATTTTTTTTAATTTAAGTGAAGAAATGGTCAGAGGTGCAGTCAGGTAAATAAACATGTCCATGTTTTTAAATACAAACTTTATATGCCTTGCAGGTCTTCATCAGGGCTAAAATAACAAAAAATTGGATGTGACCAAGATGATAAAAACATTTTTAAAAAATAAATAAAATAATTTAAAAATGAAACCTCCCCCCCCCAAAAAAAAAAAAAAAAAATACAAAGTAAATTAGTCAACGAAAGAATTGATAGCTGTTTACATAATTATAAGAATATCTGAAGTTAATTAAATAATTGAATACAAAATAGTAGCAAAGTCTAGTCAAAGATAACGTTGTAATAAAATAATTAAATAATTTAAATTGAATAATACAAATTTTAAATTGTGTAACCTAACACAATGTAACAATTTTATTAACAGTATTAACAATTTTTAATAGTATTAGGAATATATATATATATATATATGAAAAGGAAAATGGTATGATAGAATGGTAAGAAAAAGAATAAAGTTGGCATAACAATAAACAAAGGAAGAGGTTCAGGAAATATGAGAAATTAAAATAAATAGACTTACTGATTGTTGTCTGGATGAAGGCATGACTAACAATGACTGTTAAAAAATAAAGCCAGGGGAAGGGGGGGGGGATAATAACCTGCAGAAAGTCATTAATGGCAGTTTTTTAATTTATATTTTGCACTTAAGGTGCACTAGAAATAGGACTAAAATTCAGTAAAAAATACATGCATACATAAAATGCATTTCACTTTTTATTTAAGCGTATTTTTTACGGTGTTCTTAAATGAATAAATAACACGAAATTGGACCATTTTGAGCTTTAATACTTTTTTCCTTTGACATAAAAGAAAGAAACGCTGTTCCGCTTCATACATCAATTAATATATACTTAACCCGCTTCATCAGACAATCAATTATAGGAGATTGCCAAATCACTCTCCTTTGGAAAATGCGAAGTGATCTGTGGCATCATTAAAACAAATTTTGTTTAAAGTGATTTCTCTTACTTTCTCTAGCCTATTAAGTTTAATAAAAGTATATAATTAAATATGATAAAATATTAGTTGTTAATTTTAAAAAAATATTTTATTATGCTCACTATGATTAAATCATTAGTTCATAGTATCATCTTTATGTTTAACTAGATAAATATCTTTGTAAATGTTACTATTCATTCGGACCTAGCTGGATAAGCCCAAAACCTGAATGGCACCAAGGGAGGTAGCGAAAACACTATTTCACTTATCCATTTTTTGTTGCACTGTATCTCAAACAATATCGTCCGGAATATCTAAGGCAGTAGCGAAACATTTTCGAATCTCTGCTTTTACCGAATTCATACATTGCGTTAGATCGGTGCCGGATATGAAACCTTCACACCAGCTGACAGCCTGATTGACACCTGAGGACGTTATGGTATAATCAACATAAATATGAAAGTATGCTGTTTGCATTTTTAAAAAGAGTCTACTCAAACCATAGTGCTGACTCTGCTCTTTCCCTATTATTTCAGAATAGTATTTCTACGGTTCAACAGCTTTGCGAAACCACTGTCTGGAGGAGGAACCCATAGAATAAGCGATACCTCAAACCATAGAAGAACATCTGTTATCATAGGAAAAAATGTAAATTGAAGTATAATTACGAAACTGTTAAAGTTCTTATGTTTTATTTATGCTGGGAACTGTTCCTTAATTATATAAAATAATTCATTCTTTATAATTTATTTTTCTTTATGAGTTAAAGGTCATTTATTCAGAAAATTTATGGATCAACATAATTGAAATCTATTTTTCATTACGAAATCTCATAACCCTTCTAACAGATGAAGCTGATACAATACATCCACCTTAACACCGATGGATAAAACTAATTAGTTAAAAAAATATATGTTGAAAAAAAAATTATCTAAATCTTTTTTGTAGGCTTTTGGTCTGGACGAGAGAAAAGTGTTCTGTCGACTGTAATATTATGCTGAATTATTATATGAATAAATTATAAAATACAGAATCATATAACAAAAATTGTGGTAGTGCGGTATTTCCTTTCTTAATTTCTTAATAATGGTTCTAACTCTCAATTATGTTCAGAATTAGTTAGTAAAATTTGTATACACCTAAATCTGAAAAAAATAAACAGACAAGTGACACTGGACGCACGGACTCTGCTGGGAGTCCGAAACTGGAGAGCTGCTGCAGCTGACAGGATTGACTGGCGAAAGCTTTTGGAGGAGGCCCAGTCTCGGTGACGGGATGTAGAGCCACCGATGTATGTATGTATGTAAAAAACAAAAAACTGCTCGCCGTTTTTGACCATTCCAACATTTACTAGACAAGAGTTCAAAGCTCAATTACAGACGTATCTACATGACAGTAATTAGACCCATTTGGACATACGGAGTTGAACTTTAGGGCTCCACTTAACCTTCTACCCGTATCCAATCCTTACAAGCCTAAATCCTTCGTTAAGACCTCAATACCCCTTATTTGTTCACAAAAAACTTAACCATGCATATGTTCCATATGTTGTTGATTTGGCCCGAAAAAAATACCTATTTATAAATTTATTTATAGTAAACCTCACACCCAATCGAATCCGCTAGTCTCCTAACTTGCCTCACTGTCAATTCACGATAACCATTTGTGACTTCTGAAATGAAAATGGCCAAGAGAACTTCTAATGTTGAGTGTTCATTGAAAATCTACTAGTAGTACATGTTAGTGACATGTCATTGTAATCATTTCTTAAATTTACTTGTATATAATTTATACAGCTGTAATTATCAATAAATAGTTTAAAAAAAAAAAAAAAAAAAAAAAAAAAAAAAGAGAGAGAGAAAATAGAGAAAATATTCAAAGTTCTACATATTTTGCATTTAATAAAACATTTTTTTTGTAAAATGACATTTTGGACATAATTAATTAATTGACAGTTTAAATTTTTCAACTTCCTAGAATACTTTCTTTTTTTAAGCAGTGCTACGTTATAAAACTACTACTTTTGGCAAACTGGAGACAAGGAATTGTTTGCCTTCTTTGAGGTTAAAAGATCAAATGTTTTATTGTTGCAATGCATTGTTTACATATATATATTTTTTTGTATTTTTTATCTTTCTTTTTTTTTATCCCCGTAAACCATCATAAAACTTTTTTTAGTTGATAAGTGGTTTAAGGGGTGAGAAAGGAGATTGTTACGTTAGAGTACCACCCGTTGTGCCAGACACTCTTGACACGCTACAAATACCATAAAATTTCTTAATTCCGTTCTTAATTTGAGGTTTCGTTTCCCATGGCAAAATATTTGTTATATTTAGAGATTTAGAGAAATAAACAAGTATTTTCTGATTAGTTTAAAAATTATTTTAAGTATTTTTTGATAAAAATTGGCTTGAAAAAATTATTTCTTAGGCTGCTAATAATAATGATTCTAGTAAAACGGTAAAAATGGAAGCATATAACTATTATCAGATGCAAAGAGGAAACAACATGTAGGAAAATGAAAATACAAAGAAAACTAATTGTAATTAGGACGAGTAAGGGTGACCCAAATAGGATCTTTGGAAACAATTTCATTCAATAAAGAATTCAAATATTTTGACAGATTTTTCGTAATTTATCGAAGTCATGTAAAATTCTGAGATTAGGATCTGGTTTTGGAACTCTGGCCTTTTTTACTGGATCGTTGCTCTGTGTCATGGTTTTGGAGTTTTTTTTTTCCAAGTCAGGGTTAGGATGTCGAATCTGTTTATGTGGAATAGTGTATCGTGCTAGATATACGGTTCTTAACGTGTATTACTCACAAATATAAAGACTGTATACACTTTATATGATGTATAACTTATAACAATGTTTTTTTTTTTTTTGGTTTATGTTTATTGAATTAACAAGTACAACCAAATATTTATAGCTACTGCAACGGGGAAAAAAGCGGCGACGTGTAATTATTATAGAATGGATTAGTGATCGGAAAAAATGTTTGTAAAACAATAACACATCTAGAAAGGAAGAAATTAATTGCTTGTTAGTTTCTCATAAAAATATTAAAATATCCTAAATATTGAGATAATTTTTTATAAAATACTTAATTTAATTTAATGGATTTCCATTATAAGCTTAATTGACTCAACCCTAACTTCCCCCCTCGTCAACAACCTATTGACATTGATACTATTTAATTTCAATTATCCTTGAATTTTTAAAACCTCCAGATAACTCCCACCCCCTAATCCGAACATTTATGCTTCACAGTGCAATTAAAATGTGTAAAAAATATTAATTTATTAGACTTTTATTTTAAAAAACATATTATTAATTCTATAACTTTACTAAAATAAATGCACTACCATTGGGTTATTTCAAGAAAGGCATGGGCATTTAAAATTCACAAGTTAGTAAAAGATTTTTTAAATTATAATTCTGGTAAAAATTTTCCCAAATTTAAGAAACTCATCATAGGAATCAAATATAAAATATGGGAAATTGCAATAATGATGTAAAGACCCTTTTAACATGAATTTGAACATAAAAATATTTCAGATATTAACTTATAGTTTTCGTTATTCTCTAATCATTATTTCAATGTAAAAATTCAATCAGTTATCATGTAAACAAAATTTGGTATCAAAAGAAAAAAGAAAACAGACAAAATATTTTACTTTGTAAAGTAATATTTTTTTTACTTAAGGAATTCGGAACCAAATTAACGAAGCATGTAGAATCACAAAGTTTTATATTTTTATTTACATTTCACTTGTTATTTCATATTATTAGTTAATATCATTAGCATAGTAATCGAATTTCGCAATGGTGTTAATTCCTGGGAACAGCCTGATTCATTCAGTTGCCTTATATAAACAGTCATATCACTTTGTGACCCGGGCAGATTCTCATTCACACGCAATGTGAACAAAAAAAAAAACGTCAGCGTCACAGAAACAAACAATTCCATTGTAATGATGAAAGAAGAACAAGATAGAGAACTTTCGAAATAATACCGAACACTTCGGTTGATGTGTTACGAAAAAATATAAACCATTATTTAGAATGGAAGTGCTCACACTACGCTGACGTGTTGTGTTGTACCGCTACACACTCTCTGACCCGTCAGCACCAAATATAAATTCCCATATCTCGTCAGTAGGCATCAGTCCGTCAGCAATGAACATTGAGGAGCAGCTCATCGAGCATGTGAAGAAATATCTATTTCTTTTTGACACATTTGAGAAGGAGTACAGGAATAAAAAAACACGAAACGAGGCATGGGAGGAAATAGGAGGAAATAATTACATTTATTTACTAATTTATTGCAAAGTTGTCTGTTTTATTTATTTAACAATATTTCAAACACTTTAAAAACACGTTCATTAATTAAGTGATTCTTTAGAATTGCCATAGCATAAAATTTGGTTTCTTTAATCAATGGTAGCAACAGTTAGTTGTTTATCTTGTAAAATGTAAAAAAACGTCGGAGTGTTCCAACAAATAAAAATTAATTTATGTATTATATATACAATTGTGGGAATTGCAATTGAATCATTTATTATAACTATGAGAACATTGATAATGACCTTCAATGGGTGGTCAAAAACAAAAATAAAAATAAAATAATAATGTTTCATTTGTTCTGTCGTAAATTTGAAAGAAGAAAACACTACAATATTGTTGTAGTTTTATTTAATATTTAAATCAAATACAAATATAAACGAGTGGCACGCGATCAATAGAACCAGTAGACAGTTCTAAATCCGGTAGAAACTTAATCAGAGCTAAAATTCAATCAAAATTTAATCATTATTATTTGACAACTAATTTCCAGGAATCAATCACCTAATCTAAAAATAATTAAATATCAATCATCGTTAGTTCACTAAAAAATCGAAAGAAAAATTTAATGATTAATAATTATGTGATTGATTACCAGACATTAGTCGTCAAATAGCTATGATTAAATTTGAATTAAACTTTAGCTATGTTTGAATTATGCCCAACTCTGTCGGAAGGGACAAAAGTGTGTTTATATATAGTGATATTAAAATTTGAATCGGTCTGAAACTATTTATAGGGTGCACCCATATTCTCAGCGATAAGAGCGGCTATAAAAACTGCTATGACAGCAATATACTCTTCCCTCTTCATCTATAGCATCTAAAATTCTCATATCCATTCCGCAACGATGTGCACCTTGTGAAAACCAAATAAAAACTGGCATGAATTCGTCACGACACGTCAGAAACGTGTGCACACAATGGCTAACGCTGACGTGTTAACACGAGTCGTAGAGCACGTGTCAACTCGTCACGTCAGCGTAGTGTGAATGCACCTTAAGCACGCATGTACTAGGCATTGAATGAAAAATTGAAGAAAAATCCTAGGCTGGTCTAGGTATTTTTATTGAATTACCGATAGTAAAATAAAAACTAAATATACATAGTTTCGAGTATTTTAAAATTGTATTGATAGTCCAGTCAATGATTGCTGAAATAAGAGGTGTCGAATGCGATTATTTTTGACTTTACAGCTTCTTTGAGAATAGTTAGAAAGTAAACATACTAAAAGTACCCACCCCTGAGGGGTGAGCTAATGGTGAGAGGAGAGGAGAAGGGACCTTTTTGGGGCATTTTTGTGTTTTTCGATCATATCTCTAAAACGGTGGACTCTAGAAAAATATGTTACATATTAAAACTAATTAAACATTAAATTTGATTCTGAAATAGACAATACATATTTGTCGAAATTCCAACGGTTTCCGAGTTATAAACTATTGAAAGTCAGTACTTTGCATAACAAAAATAATTTTTACCTCACTTTTTGTCAAACATTTGCTTCATATGCCATAAACATACATATAAAAGTAACATTTAATGCTCTACAACTTTGATTCTGACATTTTTTTCTGAGAAACGATCGTGAAAAGCACTAGAGGCAAATGTTTGACAAAAAAGTGAAGTAAAAATTATTTGTTTCGAAAATTATCGATTTTCAATAGCGATTATCTCTGAAACCGTTGGAACTTTGACAAGTATCGATTTTCAATAGCGATTATCCCGGAAACCGTTGGAACTTTGACAAGTATCGATTTTCAATAGCGATTATCTCGGAAACCGTTGGAACTTTGACAAGTATGTATAAAGTCTTTTTTATAGGAAACTTAATTCGTTTTAATTTTGCTTTGAAACAAATTTCTCTAGAGTTTACTTTTTTTGAGATATAATCCAAAAACCCAAAAATAGGACCTTCTCCCTTCCCCGTCACCGTCAGCTTACCCTCCATGAAATCTAAAATTATCGCATATTTCATGAACTCAACACTGTGTTTATTGACTGGACTGTGAATATATTAGTAGAAATGTACATGAAATATGTTAAAAGTAAAACCTAAAAATTCATAGCGGCGTCAAGTACCATAACAAGTTTTCAAGTCTCGATAAAAATACAGATTTATTTTTCATGTTTTTGGTACATTTTGACCTTTAAAATATTTTTACACAGTACTCAATGCCTACTACAAAAATAAAATAAATCAAAATACTAAGATTTTTATCAATTCTACTATAGCTAAGAATAATTATTCAGTCCAAATTAAATATTTTGTAGTAGGTCATCACGAACCTATAAAGATCAGATGGGAAATGAGTATGAACGGAGACCACGACGGCTCATAGCTGCAGAAGTACTGTCCAGTGAATTTTAATATGAAGTTACAGACGCTAAAGATCTTCAGAGGATAGTCGAAAAGTTGGTGAATTACTTAACCTTCCGTTATGAATGAGATTAGCGGGTGTCATACCACTTTTAACGTAATATCTATTTACAGCAGAAAGCTATTTTGTTTTTGGATCGAGGTTGCGAAATTCCCAATAGCTGAATCGTGTTACTCCTTCTATCCTCGTAATCGTGTTACTGTTACTCCACAATCAATGCATAATTAGGAATTCACCCCTATCATTCCTCAGTCATATGAAATCTGTTTCCCAGTTCGATCGACTGTAAGTACCTAATGCAACTAATTGAACAACTATTTTTTTCACTTTAGCATTTTATTTTATTTTTTTTATTAACTTTTACTTTTTACAAAAAATAGTGTATAATTTATAGACACATACAACATGATATTACGAACTAAATTATTTATATTTTAATTGGAAAGTTGTTTTTTTTAGTTCAATAATTAAATATATTTATTTAATAGGGGGTCGATGGCTAAAGTTATAGCGTGGGTCTCGCGTTGCCTACGGACTGTCGTGGGTTCAATTCCCACCTAAACGAATTGTAATTTATTCCAAGGTCAACCCTCAGAATAAATCTTTATAACCTCCATCTTGCAAGAATAGGTTGGTAACCTATAGGATAACTCGTCATTCTTGCCCTATTTGAGTACATAAGGACTTGAAGTTTCGATATCATTAACAACTAGCACTAGAAATTTCTAAAGTAAATTTTACGTTCTTGCTCTAGTAAGCTCTGCTATATAAGAGGGGTTCATAGAGTACTAGTGGAAGTGTTACAGTCAGCTCAAACACGTTTAGAAAATTGAATGAACGGCAGTGATAACATTTTATGTTTAGTTACATATATATTTTTTTTTTACTAGGAAAACATTTTAAGTAGTTTTTGGACAACAACGCATGTTTATTTAGTTCAATTCCGTTTTCAGCGACTAGGTTACGAAACACACCCTGAATCTGATATCTTTACCGTAAAATAACGTTGTATGTTAGAGAGATTCCTATCCTGCTTCGAATAATGTAATTAATATTCACACTAAGGTGGTGAAACAATGTTGTATGCTTCACTCATGGGTCCATATTGGCACCGTACAAATGTTGTATTAGATTTCAGGTCTCCTGTAAAGTTGCACAAAGTAACACAACGTTATTTCGTACCACTTATTCCATTATAATATTTTGTAAGATTAAAATAAATAATAAAAAACATAATAGAAATATATTTTAATGAAATTTAGATACAACATGATGTTTCTGATTTTATTTTTATTTATTTTTTTTTTATTTTTTATTTTTTTAGATTTCTTAAACATTTCACTCCAATAAATTATTTTTTGTTATAAATTTTGATTTTATGGCTAGAGTATTTTTTATAAATCTATAAAAGAAGAAAGAAGTTTGAAATAGTTTATAAATTGTGGTGCCTAAACAAGAGAAAAAGAATCACGAGACTACACTTCGATTAATGACAATCAGTATGGAATGTCGGAAACCAACATCCTTCTAAACTGCATTATTGAGTAGCTATTTTATGCTTGAACTACGTACTCTTACCAAATAATATATGTGTTTTACCTACAACTAAAGTAATCATTTAAAAATAACTGAAATGAATTAATGAAATAATCAAAACAATATATATAAAATTGTATATACAGGATAAATTGTATACGTAACAAATTTCGAAGCAGATAAAGGAAAAATACATATCCCGCAGCCTGTTTTCTCTCCATTTAAATTTCGTTTGTCCAATCTTCCATTTATCAGTCGCTTCCTAACAATAGGCTGTTAATGTTAGGAATTATCGACCTGTCAGCGCCCTCATCCAGACTCGGCCATTTGCAATTTAAATAACATCTTACTCCTCTTTCTGATATATAGACCGCTTTCTAAATTGGTGAACCTATTAATCTAAGTCAGCCAATGACTGTGTTCATGGCCCTGTCACTGTAACAAGAAGAAGCATATGGAAATCCGAAACTTAATTTATGCTCGGAAGCTGGATAAGGAATAACCATGAATAAAATTAGTTTAAATTTCAATTTAGGAGGAATTATTGATGGACCCCGAAAACCCCCGCTTGACAGTAAGTCCAATTATCGCATCTCATCCTCTTACTGTCTCCTATTGAGGTGTGGTTACATAATTAATGATATTATAATTGTCTTTAATGTGAATTGTATTTAGGAATCGCAACTGCATTGAAAGCATAACAATCATTCAAATACTAAGGGATGTATAACAACAATCGAAATAATTATACTATTTCCATAAAGTTTTCAAAGTGTGGACAATGCTGCCAAATAGGAGGGTAAATTACTCGATAGAGTAATGGTTTCAGAACCAAAACTGTATATTTAAAAGATTCAGTTAATTACTACCTTTCCGATATTTAACCAATCATACTATTGAATATAAGATTTGGGAATTCGTTTTATGGTTTATAATCAGTAATATATGTAATCTATTTATGTTGCAACACTGGATATCTTTTAACTTTTCAAAAATACCTATAAAATATATAACATATATATATATATATATATATATATATATATATATATATATATATATATATATATATATATATTTAGTAAGGTTCTTGAGGTTCAGTCATAAAATAAAAAATCAACTATTTTGGTGACGTTTCGAGACTATATTGTTCTCATAATCATGCCCTACAGTGAAAAAAAACAGGTTACAATAAAATTATATAAGTTATACAAGTTATTTCAAAACATAAAGTTAGCTACAGTAAAGGTAGGTATATAACAACATGTGTAGGGTAATACAAATATATATAATTACAGAATATAGAGAAGTATGAAGCTACTTACAATGTTACTGGTGGATATGAATAGACTAATAATTCTAGTACACAACTAATCTAGGGGAGTGAGTTTAAACAGACAGTTAACAAGGGTTAGTGGGGAAAACCCTATTTCTTAAAAATTAAGTTAAAATAACTGTGGGGGTATTCCCAAAGATGCAGGTACAAAAATATTTCAGTGTAATATACTAATAAATGGAAGAATGGTTTGTCTGATGTATATAAATGTAAATTTATATTATTGGTCTGAATGTATTAAGTTGGAATAACAGGTGTTAAGATTTAAAACGTCTGATTTTTTGTTTATTGCGCGGTTTTTTAAATTTTTCTATGGTTATCATTTCTTTAATATTTCTTTTAAAATTATTTTGTTCATGGTGAATAATTTTTGGGGAAATCAAATTTAAAAGTATGTTTTGTTTGCCTGTAATGTGTGGTGAGAGCTGTTTGGTCAGGTTTGTTCGGGTTTTTATTTATAGACGTGCAACTGTATTTATGTTGATACACTCGTCGTTTAAGATATTGTTCCTATGTACCAAATTAAGACTTACCACAACTATCTTCACACGGAATTTTATAAACAATATTAGACTGTAACTCTAACTTATCCGTATCTTTGGTTTTGGTAAACAATTTATTAATGGTGGAGGTATTTCTGAATGTGACCGTGTAGTCAGTTTTATGGTTATTTGTGAGTGTTTTCCTGAGCCTTTCTGATAGTGTTTGTATATATGGGATGGTGTAATATCTTTTATTCATATTTTCTTGTTGTTTCTGTTGAGTATTTGTTTGTTTGATTCTTTTAATAAATGGATATCCACATAGACTCATTTGTAACTTACTCAAACAAACAAATACTATTCATATCCACCAGTAACATTGTAAGTAGCTTCATACTCCTCTATATTCTGTAATTTTATATATTTGTATTACCCTACACATGTTGTTATATACCTACCTTTACTGTAGCTAACTTTATGTTTTGAAATAACTTGTATAACTTATATAATTTTATTGTAACCTGTTTTTTTTCACTGTAGGGCATGATTATGAGAACAAAATTGTCTCGAAACGTCGCCAAAGTAGTTGATTTTTTATTTTATGACTGAACCTCAAGAACCTTACTAAACATTTAATAGTAACAGTCAAGAAATTTATCCATATATATATATATATATATATATATATATATATATATATATATATATATATATATATATATATAAACATATATAAAAGCTTATCTTCTATTTACATCTAATTTTATTTTCTAGAAATTTATCAGAAAGCTGTAAATATCTTATCTCAAAGGCAATTGCTTAATGCCTTATTTTTACGATTTCAGAACCATTAGGTATTTCTTTAAATTTTAAAAGATCTTCATAATTGCAACCAAAATAGATTACATATATAACTGATTATAAACCATATAAAAAATTCGTAAATCTTGTATTCAATAGTATGATAGGTCAAATATCGGAAAGGTTGTAATTAACTAACTCTTTTAAATATACCTTTGGCACTTAAGAATAGTCTGTTAAGTGGATTTTGCGTTGTGTGTCTTTGTAGACTCATGGCCGAGCGAGTCGAGGCGAGGCCTCGCCTTTTTGGTTATAACGATATATATATATTTTTTATTTGGGTCTAATGTACTTTGATATATGATAGACTAATTTGAAAAGAAAACCTATAATAGCAAATGTTTTCAAATAAGAAATTGTTGAAAAACATTAATAAAACAAGATTTGACCTGTCGAGTTAGGTACTACTTTGATCGTTCCTTTTACCTTGAAATCCACCTCCAAAAAACGAAAGAACCTTTGATAATGTTCCATAAGCTACTTAACTATATTCACTACTTAATGTGAAGTCGTTTAATTTTCATTTTCGATCCAAAGAGAACTAGATCGTGAAAAAAACACACTGTCCGAAATTTTCGATATACAATTTCGAAAATACCAATCCAAATTCCAATTTTAAATCAGAGGATAGCAATTATGTGCTAATTTAGACAACGCCGAGGGTGTGTATCGAGGTCCTTACCGACCGCGATAAACGGTATAATGAACGGGTAGACTCACCTTGACATCGGTTCCTTTGCGATGCAGGTAATGTTCCAGATAGCTGTTCTCTGTCTGTTCTCGATCTGACTTGCGAGTTTCTTCCTAAGGATCGTTATAGATCTAGGGTAACCAGTCTATCATCAACTATGCTCACTAACAGAAATTTAAATTTTCTAAATCATTCACTGTGAGTGTTATCCGAAACCCGAAGAATATGTTTGTATTCGAACATCATTCCAAATGCCATAGGATTATATAACAAACATCAAGTTAACAATCCTAAAAAAAAAAAAATAATAAAAATAAATAAATAGATAAAAAAATAAAATAAATTATAATAAAGTGTAATGAATAAAGGCCGGATTTTGTGCTGTAAAAATTTTAAAAGCATGCAAAAAAAACACATTGACAAACGTGCAATTTAACCTTCTACTGAGTCTGTTAAGTCCCCAGGGATCTGTAGTTACATCTACCATGATGTAAATATAACCGTTTTCTATTTGTTTACTTACAGATATTTGAATGTTCACAGCATTGATTAAGATAATTTGTTCTTAAGGTGCTCTCGTCAGTAATATTTTGTTTAGTGTATTTTTGAAAAAAATATTTAATGGACTGCTATTTATTGGAATCGACTATGGCGTAACATAAATCGTAAAAACAAGTATATTTGTTGCCAGGGCCGGATTTAGGCTGTACCGACCCTATGTGCACTCTTTGATGCGGCACCACTGAGGTATTCCGAGTGTCCGAGATGAACGTTGGCTGAAGGCAAAGCTATACACCAGGTATAAACAGGGGAAATTACCGGGAGTCGGGGGGATGGAATTTTAAAATTTAAATGTCAAATGACGCATATTTAGGCCATGTCAAAAAAAAATGCTTGGTAAATTTTAAACCACGTTATAATTGTTTTGCTTTTAAGAGTATGATAGGTATTGGGTATATATGTTTTTTTGCATGTTTTGCGGGCCCTTTTTTGGGGCGGGCCCCTTGGCGCGAGCCTATGTAGCCTATGCTCAAATCCGGCCCTGTTTGTTGCAGGTTTGTGTAATGAGTTATTACTAGATCTCGCTTAGATATTTATTTTGCAGTTTATTGTGTGTGCCCTTCCCCAATTAATATTGGAAAGAGTCAAATGCTATATTGTGCTACGAAGAAATAATCTAAAACCATGGGTTTGTTTATTTCTTGAAAAATTATGTAGGTAAATGTTATTGTTGATAATTTCAAAATAAACTTTTCTCAAAATGATAAATTAAAAAAAATTAACATTTTTAATGAAATACCAAAATAAACATTTTAAAACCTACAATGTGCAAATTTGTAACCCCCAAAACGTGCAATTTCGTGCAATAGCTTAGGAATCCGGTCTTTAGTAAGAACATACTCCATAAATGCATTGCTGCTCATAGCAACCCATAGGCAAAGAATGATTTTATTATTGATATATTAAATCTATAGGTATAATCCCCAAATTTTGTGGTTGATCGTTTGAGAAGTGTATATGTGAATTCAAGAAACATATTTTGCAAGGATGGGAAGAATATTGCAGAACAAGCAATTCCCTATTATTAGAATTGAAATATTAAAAAGTGTACCATGAGCACCAGATAAGAGTGGATTAAGTAAAGCTATTCCCAACTTAAAATGGTCCAATTAGCCAGTTTACACATAATTAAGCACAAAAATTTTGTGAGGGATTCTATATATAATAAAAAATTTATTTCATATTGCATATTTTAAACATTATTGAATTATTTCACTCATCTTTATGAAGTAATTGGATTTTATGCCGATACGTTTACTTTAGTTTTTGAAGCAAAGTATTCTTCACATTCAATTTTTACGTCCCTGCAATGATAAAAGATTGTCGACCTTTAAAAAACGAGATATTGACATAAACTAACTGTAATCTGATGGAGCAATATCCGTGCTGTACCGAGGTGCAATTAAGAAAAAAAAAAAAAAAGGTTTACTCCTTGAAGCACTTTTAGTATTGCAAAATGGCTTGGTTCCTGTTGAGCAAATCGTGATACTTAGGGCTCAAAACTGTCCGACCAGCAGGAAAAACTTGAATTGCAATACGTCCGCGAATTTCTCCAATACACAAATCATTATTTTTTTCAAAACTGATCTACACGAGCCTAAGTGCGGGACTATTTAAATTTTAACTAATTTTACTTATATGAGAAAATTTCTTTGAAGCCTGTTTTTGCAAATAGAACTGTTTCGTTCTGACATTGCGTATGATTTTAAAGTGTAAATATTGACATAATTTTATGTGATTAGTTTTAAGAATTGGATTGTGGAAAGTTGTGTTCATGCACAAGGACTTTTGTTACAGCCTATTAATTAACAAAGCATATTTTACAACACTGTTAAAATTAATAATACCATAACCTGCAATAAAAAAATTTAATATATGAAAAACCTTTTTAAATACAAATAATTTATTGTAGAAGAAAACAAAAATAAATAATTCTAATTAATAAAACTTAAATAAACTACTATGCAGTTAGGCTAAACTTTACTAAATCCCACAGACAAGAAATGGATTCTTTATTGAATCAACGCTGCCTAACAAACATACATTAAAAGGATATTAATAACAATAAATGTAAAGAGCACGTTTGTAAAACAATAGTTTACATAATAAATAATTACTTATAAAAACAAATTAATCGCTTAATTAATATAGGTTAAACATTGAATTAGATTTATTTAAAAAAATAAAAAATGTACTTTAATGTAAAAATTTAAAAAATCCTATGTGCTTTATTGTTTACCTGTAACATTGCATTATCTGTTTATAGGTTTTGAAATGATTAACTTCTAATTCCGCTTTTCATTATCATTGCTTTAAATATCATTTACTCTTACGTGAACATTTAACAAATTATGTTTTTTAGGAAACATTTTTGCAATTCTTAACAATTTTTATGTTCTTTTATAAATAATATATTTACTTTTTGTATATGTTCATTTATTGATTTGCTTGCTGTATAATTTTTCAAGTTTGTGTATATTTATAAAAAAATTTAAATTATTTATATTATTATTATTTATATAATCAAATATTTAGTATGTCTATTTGTTAGAGGTCTGAGGGACGGTGATTAATGGGACAGAGAACTGTGGAAGGATAGTTTGACCTAACGGAAACCCAACGAAGGGAAACTCCGTTACAAAGAAGAAGAAGAAATATTTAGTATGCCTTCATTTATTATTATTATTTATATTATCAAATATTTAGTATGCCTTCATTATTTTTTTAAAATTATAAATATCACAAAAACTTACAAAGTTATACTTCAATAATTTGTCTTAAGCATTTAAAATATAAATATAAAATATGTATATTCATTGCAAAGCTTGGTTACTTTGGTCGTTTATATGTATGTTTGTTAGTTAACAGTATTGTAATTTTTTTTTTTTTTTTTGTGTTACCTTTAAAGAGTAAATTTAATTGTTTTATGTAATATGTTAATACAATTGCTATTTGTGTAGTACGGTGTTACCCAGATATTAGATATAATCTAATGTTTATTTATTTTTATATTGTTTTTGAATATTTATTTAATTATGTATATTGGACTATTTGGTAAAATTATCAACTAAATTAATCACGCCAATTCTATCACAAATTTTCAATAGTCTATTTTTGTTTTCTTGATCTGATCAAGTATAGCCTAATTATCGTTCTTTCTACTACTATTAGTGCACCTTAGTGTAATGTGACATGTGAGTTGTGCTTCAGTTCATAGATTGCATTCGCACACATATTGAGCAATAAACCATAAGCTATTAAGCATGAAAAAAAAAAAAAGGTATCGGAAATCAAAGATCGAAACAGAAGTATAGCTTAAAACCTTCAAAGAGAAAGATCTGGAACGAATGAGAAACGATCCACAGCCATATTTGGGAGTAGCGTTTACTAGTAACAAATCATACTCTTAGGCACTAATTCGCCACTAAAAGAGACTACAGCATTTGTAAAAATTACAAAATTGGTTCAACTATTTATTTTTTTTATTTTTTATTTTTTTTTTTACTATGTAATTGTATTTCTACAACGGGTGTTCAAACGCGGGCATTATTACTAGCCTAGCATTTGAAGTAGATAATTAACATTTTACTATTGTGCACTTTTACATTCTGATATAGATCTATTAGTTTTCAATACTTCATTAACATATGTCCCATGTAATTACTTCCATTACCCTGACCTTTGTGAAGTAAAGTGAACGGCCAACTGTCGGGTTACGGTCACAAACTATTTCTGTAGTCATAACTTTAAAATAGAATACGATTTCATCATAGTGGTTGGTAAACGTGGGGGAGTTCTAATCATTCAGACATAATCTATTGTTGTTAATTTATTTTATTTTATTCAAACCAGTAGGCATTTTTATAGAAGGCTAAGATGGACTAGATGGCTGAAATCACAGGCGGAGGTCATTTATGCGTGTTAAATTTTTATTTTTAACATTAAAGCTACCAACGTTTCAGGTATATTTTCTATCACAATTTCTTGGTGAAAAACAATTAGACATGTTGAACATATACTTTTGATGTATTTTTTAATAAAAGTAGTCAAATAAAAAATCTAAGTAGTGAATGTTGTTTCCATGCATTTTGCCGAAATTCCGAATTGACCCCACATTGTAGTTTATGTGTTATAAGGACTAAATAAGTAACTTTTGTGTATTACCTCTTCTCTTCATTGAATTAAGAAGAAAACCTTGCGGTTAGGCGTCGATACTGACCACATGATATAACTGTTGATCAAGAAAGAACACTTCCTAATAGATTACTGACCTTCAAGTGTGAATAGCCATAATGTTTTGTAGTGGTATAGAGTTTATTTTTTTATTTTACTGAGTCTGTATGTTTTATTTATTACTGCGCTGGAGATCGCTTCCTTAAACCTAAAGCTATTGACATTTCATGTATACTTATTTCTACTACGATTTCTTGGTAAAAAACAACAATAAAAGAGGAGTAAATATTGGATAAGAACGCTTATGATATATTCTTTACTAAAAGTAGTAATATTCCAGTCAATGAGTGCTGAAATGAGGTGTGTAGAGTGCATGAAATATGCGATTATTTTCTACCTCAGGGCATTGTTAGGAGTAGTTAGAAGATAAACATACTAAAAGTCCCCGCTCCGAGGGGGGGGGGGGGGGGGAGCTAATGGTGGGAGGAGATGAGATAAGGTCTCATTTTTCGGTTTTTCGATTATATCTCGAAAACGTTGGATCTAGAAAAAAATATTTATTAAAAATTAAAGCTAAGTAAGTTTTCTATAAAACTGATTTCATACACATTTGTCAAACTACCAACGGTTTTCGAGATATACATGATTAAAAATCGACAATTTTTGCAAAACAATCATTTTTACCTCACTTTTTGTCAAACATTTGCTTCGTTTCTCATTAAAAACGTTAAAGTTGTAAAGCATTTCATTTATACTTTTTTGACATTTGAAGCAAATATATGACAAAAAGTAAACCTTTTTTTTTTTTTTTTTTTTTTTTTTTTCAAAAATTGTAGGTTTTTAATAACTTATACCGCGAAAACCAATGAAAGTTCGACAAATATTTAGATGAACGATTTTTATAGGAAATTGAGGTAGTTTTAATTTTGATCTGCAGCATATTTTCATTGATTATTGATTTCAATAATATAGTAAATAGATCGATAATGATACTGATGCTAGCTCAACTCATATAACAAGGTGAAATTTATTCCTCATTGGCTTAAATTATGTAGACATCTGAAACTGACTTTTTTCTCTTTTATTTCTTTTTTACTTTTTAAACTTTATTCGATAAGTTGGTAAAGCTAAGAGAGCCCTTTCAACCATGTCCTTAGGAAGAGAATAGAAAAATGATGTTCAAAAATCCTTCTCATACAAATCTAGAAGAACCTTCTAGAAAACATATAAGTCATTTGTAAGTAAAATAATTATTAGTCGTCGTAGCAAAGGATCCTCTCATTTGGTTTCATTATAATCAATTGCATATCTCATTTAACACTCATAGCCTTTGGATTTCATCCATTTCGGAAAAAATATTTTTTATCATAATTAAAAAAAAATAATATTCGAAATATCCCAGGGTAATTAATTCTTTCGCTAGACTGAGCCATAGCGTGATTCTATAACGTTCCTACGATAGAGTCAATTTGAAAGTCATCCTTTTAACAAGCACCTATTGAAATATCTTTTCTATTTATGCAAAATGAAGCGTGACAGGAAGGTTATAGAGCTATTGGTGGTAAGTGCGGAAGGAACAGAACATGGGTGGCATACCAAGGCCCGTGCAGTGTAAGTACTTGGACTGGTTTTGAACAGAAAATAAATAAGGAATTGCAAGGCTAATGTGGCTGGGAACAGTTCATTAGAGGACATTTTAGATGAACCATAAATGTATGGATGTTTTGGTAAGATAAAATAATTATTCAAAATAAGCATATTTTATGTTTTCTTTTTTTTTTTTTTTTTTCTCTAAAGTTATTCAAATGAGCAATAGTTCCAGCAATAAAATATATATAAAAAAAATAAAAAATATTTAATTTATGTGACATTTTAAACCTGCCCGTAGACTTTAATTAGAGTTCTACTAAATAGTATCAGAATCTCATATAAAAATATTTAAAATACAAGATGAAAACTGAACTATGCATAATTTTAAAGATAGAAAAATGGTTTTATATGAAAAATCAAAATATGGGACAAACATGAGAAATGTATTTTCATTATAAACAGCATATGTATTTATTTTAGTTATTCGTTTAATACATTAAAGTTACCATCTTTCATATTTTTAACTAAATATATTTTTTTTTCTCTGCTTACATAGTATCTATAAAACAAGCAGATTTTGCCTACTTATTAAGCTTTTTTTTTTTCTTTTTTTTTCAATAGGTCTCTCTTCTCTATTTCTTGTCCGTTTCGTTTGCTTCTATATTAATAAAAAAGTAATTTAATACCACAAATAATTTTATTTACAAATTAAATAATTCAATCTGACACAAATTTATTCTTAACCACCATCTTATGTCTCGCCTTTGTAAGTTTACTTTATTTTATCGACTTTGATAATTTCCAAAACTTGATTCTACCTGGTTTAAACCCTTTGTCTCCTTAAAGTTAGTTCTCAATATTTAGTGTTATTTATTATATCGAAACAAAATTATTTTATATAAATCAGTCAAACGACCATTACTGACATACGCCTCAGCTGTATGAAGCTACAATGTGATCAAACTATACAAACATATAAAGCATACAAAACCTAAGTATGAGTTTCATAAATGACTACTCCAGATACGCAAAAATAAGCGATATGTTACTTGATTTAGATTTCAAAACAATTAAGCAGTTTATTCACGCCCAGACCTTGATCCTTTTTCAACTTAACAAAATCTCAAGAAATCCCTTAATGTAAAAAATAGGAAGTTATGTCCAGGGGCTTTATTGGGCAGTGGGCAATGTTTGGATAATACCTGATATTTCTGAGGGATTGAATGCAGTTTACTTTTAAATTTTGTTAAAGAACTAAACTAATTATTCCTGAAATTTTACGAAATTCATTTATTATGCTTCCAGGAATGTCCTGTTTTTTATTATATATATATATATATATATATATATATATATATATATATATATTTTTTAATTTTGTATAATTTTCTTTTTATTGCGATTATAAATTTATTGTTCCTATAATTACTCTGCTTAATTTAACCTTATAGTGTTATAATAGAGTTATAATATTATAGTGTTATAATAGTGTTAATCGTTTTATTAGACCACCGAAAATGTATTTACTTAATGGGTTAGACAATTATAAGTTTTTTAAATTTAATTGGAATAAAACTTAAAATAAAACTGATTATAATATTTTAAATAATATATCTAAATTGGTACATATTGTTAATACTTGTTTGAATTCAGCTGTGTTACTCTGAAGAATATAAATAATGTTCCCTGAAAGCTCAGATTTCATTAATCAATTTTACAGTATTTTATGTTTTTAATTTTGATCTTCCACCCGATCATAATAATCTCTAAAAATAATTATTAACGTCTAACATTTTTTTTTTTTTTTTTTTTAGTTGTATTGGTAAGTTAGTTATATAACTGTTAATAAAATTTACAATTACAAATAATATTTTAAACTACCTGTTATTTTACATAATTTTTAATCAAATACATTTCCAAATGGATGAAGATTTTTCTGAATGAAGTGATGGTTGACCATGCATACATGTATTAAAGTGTGATATTAAAACAGGGCTTGAAAATTTGGCCAAGCCACCCCATCGGAAATAGGTTTTGATTTGTTTAAATATAGAGATAATCTTTTTCTATTTCGTCTATATCGTATTCTGACTCCTTTCTCACATATAAAAAAATATCTATAACATATTCTAACGGTTTTTGACTAAATAAAAAGCCATCAGTACTTAAATTCTATGGATATATTCTAATACCTCCTTAATAGGCCTTAAGATTAAAAAAAAAAATCTGGCTAGGTCCTACCTGCAACTCATGCACTACATCTTTCGCTCTACGTGCAATGTTATCATTAATCTGTATGACAAAGAAATCGATATAAATACAATAATAGATCATCACCATCAAATCATACTTCGAAGAGTTCCAAATTATCTTTCCATTTCGCAGTTTGTATAGCAAGTTTTCAGTCTCCCAACTAACTAATTAGATATATTCACACTTTCTACTTTTTCTCCTGAATATTTATATCAAGGCTATCATCGCAGTCTTTGATCCGTACCAGTGGTCACATGGTCCATGCCCCAAATTACAGCAGTTCTGGCGTGACTTGTCTGGTGTTGGTTTTGAGTTAATGGGGTGATTTGAAATAATCTTATTGAAACAAAAATAAAACAGAAAATTTACGGGAATACAATAAAAATAAATGTTTTACAATAAAATTTTTATATATTTCAGCTACATCATATTTTAAATTACATGCTGATATTCTTCCTGCAAAATCAAAACATTTCGTATCAATGGAACATGCAATACTGGCTTACCTATATATACTTAATACCTTTAAAAATATCATCAGATATTTGCCATATTTCCACTGACATATTCGTCCTCAATGTTATTAAGTAAAACTCATTATAGTTCAATCAATACAATATCGTCGCTTTCATTAAATAAATATTAAAATATACTCACTCAAGTTTCATAAGAAAAAAAAAGTTATATGAGAAGCATCTGCTACAAGAATAGTTCATAATCCGTTTTCAAACTTGAAATGAAAACTACGCGGCACCACTCTCCATCAGTAGCATCTTTATCATACCTGATTACTCTACTTTTAAGGCATAGTCATAGAAAAATTCACTTGAGGTACGCATGATGGTATAGAAGGATCAATACAATTAGGATTGATGAATTAATTTCCACATCTATTGAGATTATTTTATTAGAAAACTAGTTTCAGCTAAACATTCATCTTCAGTTCTAAAACATACAAACATTTTTCAACACATTAGTACTATCTTACATAGATTATATATACTAAAGTTTTTAAAAAGGTAAGACAAGAAATCAAACCTTCGAGGTAACTGAAACACTGAATTCGTAAGAAGTAAAAGGGGAGCATGTAGGTTAAATTTTTGATTTAATGGGGTTTCCCTTATGACACTGGATTTTTCCGTTCCTATGGGAAACATGTTTCAGAACTAAAGATGAATGTTTAGCATTCGAAACTAGTTTTCTAATAAAATAATCTCAATAGAAGTGGCAATTAATTCATCAATCCTAATAGAAAAATTCATTCATGCGTAGTAAAATAGGTATTTAAGATACCAATCAAAAAAAAAATAGTCATATTTAACTTGTTATATGGCATTCAATTAATGAATATTATCAGTTAACAGTTAAAACAGATCATTTGATCATCATTTACTAAATAGATTATTTATTAATTTAAAAATTAAAGAAAAAAAATAATGTCTATAGATGCCCATCTTAGCTAGCTTATTTAGTTTAATAATCCCATAGGTATTCTCTATGACTAGTTGTATTTTGTTTTCCTACCGGAAATAAATTTATAAAAGGACAATTAGAAATTTAAGATTTTATTGTTTCTTGTGATTCTTAACTATGGTTTTCTTTGCTAATTAATATACATAAACTGTATATTAAATTTCTGATTTTTAGTACGAATGTTTTGAAAAAAAATTAGCCTGTTTGTATGTTTTTGGAACTAATGATTAATGTTAAAAATTCAAAACTAGTCTCAGAATAAATAAAATAACAATATAAGTTGCCAGTAATTCATCAATTCCTTAATACATAGGAAACATAACTGTTGGAACCTTAAAAAGAATTGATATCGATGGCCATTTGAGTCATTTTTGCAAGACGAAAGTCTGTCACGACATTTTGCTGAAAGCTAATTAAGCATTCTACTAAATTTTGTTTAATGGATACCAGGAACCGAAATTTTTTTTTATTAATTAGCGTTGCGAAATACTGTAATTACGTTATCTAGAACTAATAATTATCCTCACGATATTTATGGAAATAAAAATTTTAATTACGAACCCATAAATTATGTACGATGAAATATCAAATGTGGTGACTAGCCTAATATAGTAATAGATTAGAATTGATAAATTAATGGCCACTTTTATTGGAATTATTTTATTTGAAAACTAGTTTAAAAAAAGAAAATTAAGGTACCTAGTGCACTTCCTTTCCAATCTTGATATATTTTAAAAATCCGTTTGAACTTCTCAAGTCAGTACCGATATATTTAATTTCTTGTTTTATGTTTTTGAAAATTTATGTAAATAAAATCCATGTAAAAAAGTGCTGATTCTTTTAAAATTTTGTATGTTTTAGAGCTGAAGATGATTGTTTAACATTCGAAACCATTTTTTGAATAAAATAATCCCCATAGAAGTGGCAATTAATTCATCAATCCTAATTGTATTGATCCTTGTATACTATCATGCATACCTCAAGTGGTTGTCAAAGATTGTTCATTTACTTTGACAGTACATTTGTGTTAATATATCAATCATCGCCACTACCGATAATAAATTGTAAGGAATAAAATTTAAATGAAATTTCAGAAGTGGTACATACCCTTTATAACTGATATTTAAAAACACATAATTAAAAAATGAAATAAGTTTAAAATGAAATGGAATACTCGATTTTCTTTTTTATAGCAATTTATTGAAAGTTACAACTGTACAAAATACATAGATCAAGTAAATGCGTGGTTGGCTATTAACAATAACATGACAAAACTTGAAAAGAACTACTCATCAGTAGCACTTTAATAAAGATTCTGTACTAGAAGTTCTCTCGGCCACCTTCTGTTTACACGTATCGGAGGATTATCGTGAATGGTGTGGGAAGCAAGTTGAGAAATTAGGGGATTTTAGTGGTTATGGAGCTTACTATGAAAGGATAGATATCTGGTTTGGGCTAAATCAGCATCATATGGAACATTACGATCTTTATTGATAATTTTATTAGTGACAAAGAAAGGAGCATTGAGGATTTTTCGAAGGATTTTGGATTGTAAGGATTGGATACGAGATGAATTGGCCTATAAATTTAAATGATAATGAAAACATTATAGCAACTAAACAACCAACTAAAACTTGAGGTTATTGTATTGTCAACACTACATTTAGAATAGTCAATGATGCAAAAAATGAAATAAAAAATGCTGAATTCTCCTTAATTTAAGCAAAGCCAGGCCAAATCTATTTTTGTAAAAAACATAAAATCCTTTTTAAGAAGTATTGTTTTATCAGATGTGATTCAGATGATAATTATCATTGACAGGACTGTTGTTAAATGTACTTCCCTATTTTTGTATTGAGACACTTACTAATGTTTAATTAAAGGTAATTATTTATAAATGATTCAGCTTAAATTAGGCCTTCAGATAGCAATTTAAACCAAGCAACATTTCTACATGTTCACTGTATGATACACATTTATAAGCGGAAACCGTATGCAACGTCTTTCATCACATTATGGGAACTCCAGTTTTGTTTTTTCAATGTACCATTAGCAATTTACAAGTTCGCATCAGATGTTACGAAGGTGTGTACGTTGTGCATTACTCAGAATGTTACTTCATTGCCAATAGATTTTTTTACATAATTTCATTTCATTGTATTAGGGTTAATGATATTCAAGTATGCATTGTCTTCGTTTGTGTAAAGAATGTATGTGAATGAAGGAAATGGGGATTATTCAAGCAGAACCCAGCCACATCATTCAGTAACTGTATCCTTTCAAAAATATTTCGACCTGAAACGGAAATATGATTTGATCTCGGGTTTAACTGCCGGTGTGTCTCAAGGGTCAGTCTTTTCCACTGTTATACATCATATATATTATCATATGACAGCTCTACAGCATACAACATATTAGTATCCTTGTCCATGGTTGTATACCGAGGGTATAAGTATCATATTACTGACACCATGACTGATGCTACCGCGAAACATTTAACGGTGTTCCAATTTATCAAAGCTGACAACCGGATTAATCTAAGGAAGTGCCTTTTTTATATCGAACACGCGTTTGGGGAAAAGATGGCCAACTTACGTTGGGTCAATGAGATCAATAAATCCAAAATATTCATTAAAAAATACATGAATCTTTTTTTTTTTATATTTAAAACTTTTTAAATATCACTTTTTTTTAATGGATACATGTTTAATTTAGTATTGCCAGATATATTTTCCCACAATTATACAAATCAAGCACAAACACATCTCATGTAGTTATTATTATTTTTTTTTAATACCTAATAATATATATGTATACCCATGGATCTAAGTTTGGTGCTCTGTAGGATGCATTGAAAAAATAAAAAAATGGTAATTTATAAAATTAACTCTTAGTCTATTTGATCGCACATGGAGGTAAAGAAAAACAAAAGGAAACACAGTAAGGAAATCAATAAACTCATGAGTGATAGATATTTCATAAAAAAATTATTAATCTAGGTTCTTACAAGGAATGAGGGAGGATTGGCCTAAAAATTGACAAATTTAATGTATGAATGTCGCGCCGCTTGCAATTGGTTTTATTATTGTATTATTAGTATAGTGCCATAAAAACGGATTATAATCTACTAAGTTAGTTAATCTAATTATAGACGTTCTGTCTTGTTTTTTGTATTCTTGTGATTAAAACTATAAAAAAAATATTGATGTGTGTTGAGTCCAGTTATTGACCAGTGAATTATTAAATATTAAAATTTATAAAGAAAAATGTCTGTAGCGGATAGTCACCACTAAAGAGACTATTCAAATCACAACAATCTAGCGCTGATTAAAAGTATATTAAAATTTTAAATGGTGGCTGTTGTGTTAAATAGAAGGGGGAAAAATCAAAAAATAAATCGGCAATCAATGGAACATTTATAAAATTGTCAACGATTGTTCAAAGTTCAAGAAGGAAAATATCATGAAAAAATCGCGAATTATGCTTGTAAGATTACTCATGAATATCGCGTAAAAAACTAAGTGCAATCAAAACTCCTAAACATATCCTAACAGGATGTTCATCATTGACGAATTTCGGGAAGAAATGAGTTCACCGAAAGACATAAGTAATTTTCGAAAAAAAATCTAAATAGCAGTAGCCACATTCTTCAAGTTTCTGAAAAAAAAAGGTTAATTGCTACATCAGAAAGAATATAATTAATAAGATAAAAGTCATCGCCTAAAATACCTAAAATACCAAGTCTGTTTACAATGTCAAAATAAAAAAAAAATAAGCTAAAAAAAGATTTTTTTTTATAAAAACCGTTACTTACTGTTACTGTTAATAATTTTGTTTCAATTATTAAGGATCTGTGCTACTTAAAAACTTTCAGGGAACTAGATGTTTTATAATCAACTTTCTAAACAATTAGTTCTCTATTCTGTTTAAGGCGATTCTATATTATTCAATGACAAATAGGTAGTATATTGTAAAAAAAACTGAAAAAAAAAAAAAAAATGCAAACAGCTACATCGTGACTAAAAGTAATTTCAATTAATAAATCACTAATAAATTGTATACAAAATAAACATTTATAAACATAAATATTTACATTTATCATAGTTATTTTTTTTATATATACATTAATATTTGTATTTTATCACCTGTTATAGCATTTCTTTGTCTACTTTTAATTTTTTTTTATTATTTATGAGTAAAATATCATAATTATTTCACTATTATAATGCGAATTTGTTATGGGTATCTCATTTATGATACAGTCCTCTCAATTGTTTCAATTTGAACAATATAACAATATATAAAAAAAAAAATAATATAGAAAGAAAACAGAAAAAGAATTTCTGGCCATGCAGCATGGAAAGTGTTATAAATACTTTTAAAAGCAATAATGGTAAAAATAACAATTAAATTAAATTAAGAATTAAACATATAGTCATACTTAAATAAAAAATATACTTACTACTTATGACTAGTCAGGTCATTGTGTCATAATTCAGTGGATGCTGTGTAAGAGCGCTATAGTAGTAAGTAGAATTTTACCATCGTTCTTGAGGCTACTGCGTTTTTAAGCTGCGATGTGGATTATGATAGATAAAACAATGATGTTTTATCATACAGTCCATATACACCCCGCCAATCTAAAAGAATATTTGAACAAAAAAGAAAATAAAGAACACAACTCAATCATCAAAGATTATAAATGTAATATATTTTGAAAACATTCCAAAAATCCAACCCAGTTATCTATCCCATTACGTCACTATGTTCAGTGTTTACTCCTTATCTGTAGAATTCAGGACTGGAAGTAAAAATCCTTGTTCAAGAGTAAACGCTGAGAAATTTATTTTTTGCCTCGTTCTCTAAAGTAACGTCTGTTTACGGTTCCCAGGGTAGCAGGAAACGGCCAATAATTGCAGGAGTTAGTAGACTCTTTCCCAAAATAAGCACTAGTGGTTGGATGGGAAAGAAGTTGCTAAGTGATTAAATGCGTCCTACTGAGTTCATGGGCATTCTTGGCATCCTTATAGAGGCACTCAAGTACATCACGCGTTCTAGGAGGAATGTTTGGGTAGATCGTGATCGAACCAGATTCCAGGATACGTACTTTCCTATTTCGAAGTCTTTCTGAACTCTATTGGGAAGATATTTATCTCCGATCTTCAGTACTTTGACGAAGTTCTATTACCTGAACTTTATAATGACTATATCTATATTGCTATATTATTTTAACCCTTACACGGCGTGGCCGACAACTTTAACACTCGGTGCGTCGCGGAGTCCCTGGGACTCCAAAATTAATGTAGGTGTTTTTTCTTAAATTTTCCCGAAAAACGATGTTTTTCGATGTTAAGATAATCAAAGGCATTTAGAGACACAAAATACTTTATTTGTAACCAACTGAATAACAAAGTAAAGCAATCAAGATAATAAAATAATAATAAAGCTTTATTGACATCGTATTTATGACAAAAGCCTCTCCCTTAGGAGGTAAAATGGAGTTCAGCTCCAAAATAATTTTACAGAATAGAAACTGGCTAGTAAAAATACAAAATAAAATATACAATATTCTTTGTAAAGCACTAAACTAAAAACAAAACTACAAACAAAACAAAACTTTTTTTTTTTTTTTTTTCTTTTGTTCCTATAGATTATTTATAATTTTCAACCAACAGTCTCTGTCCCTGGCCACTTTCATCCAATTGGTTCCTACTCTTCGGGTAATTTCATCCCTCCAACTCATGTACTGCCTTCCCCTGCTTCTCACTTGGCCGATTGGTGTCCACTCGATGCTGCCTTTCGACCATCTTTCATCCTTGACTCTCGCTAGGTGTCCAGCCCACCTCCATTTCAGTTTTTGGGCTTCCTTGCTGAGACATTTAACTTTTACACGAGTTAGGATATCTCGGTTCTTAATCTTCTCACTTCTTCGGATTTCCGCCATACTCCTTAAAAGTTTCATTTGGATGGTGTCTAGTTTCGCCCGTTCCTTTTTTGTTATTGACCAAGTCTGAGCGCCATACAGGATTGAGGGGTAAATGCAAGACTGCAGGACTTTTGCTTTTAGTTCTATTGTTAAATTACCCTTAAAGATTTTTTTTTAAGGACCAGTATTTATGCCATCCTATTTTTATCCTTCTGTCCAGTTCTTTGCTGTATTTTTTTTTCTAAAGAAATTTCCTGTCCTAGATATATGAATTGATTTGGGTATTCTGTTATTTGTTCTCCTATTGTTATATGTTGTTCTTTCGTATTTGTAATTACTTTCAAAAAATAATCAAAGGCATTTAGAGACACAAAATACTTTATTTGTAACCAACTGGATAACAAAGTAAAGCATTCAAGATATAAAACTCTAAATAATATTTTTTTTGGCATTTTTACATTTAGATTATTATTTTTTAAAAACGAACCAAAAATATAAAAACTTTTAGCGAAAAACTTATTGCCTAAGGTTTGAAATATAATAAATTAGCATATGTTAACTTCTAAACTTCATATGGAAAAAATTGACATTGGTAGAAAAGTCCTTAAAAAAACATTATTTTAGAACTCATCTAGCTTTTCGATTCATTGAATATACAGTTTATTAGAACATTGCAAGCATATTGGTTTTTTTGGATTACAAATAAAACAATACTTTCTATGATTTCTAGGCAAAACTTCTTAAGTAACTGAGAACGTCGTGATTACTTGTGACAGCATTCTTGGCAGGAACTTTGCTTTCAGGATCTCCCTCTTGATCTGAAAACTCTGTGTCAGATTCCTCAAACCATTTAAGTAGAGTCTCCTCATGGTTAGCATCTAGTTCTAATCTATTCTGGATTCCTGGACAGAAATTGAATGGCAAAATTGAAAATATAGCACAAACTGCGTCGCGGAGTCCTACGGACTCCAAAGCAATCGTAACGCCGACTTGAATTCGCAGAATACTGTAGCAAACATAACAAATGGTGCGTCCCCTCACCTTAAGAAGGTACTGGGAAACACATCCTGTTTGAACGAAAATTACATTAGTTATAAAACTGTATATATCTGCTTGAGTCCCAGGGACTCCGCAACGCCGGTAAAGAGTTAAAAGGATGGATCTTAGAGCTTTAGGCTAAAACAATTAACTGCAAGCATGGCTTTATTTTCTTCAAGCGTTTCAGCTCTGATTCCGCTTATTACGTTTTTACACTAAGTCCGAAACAGAAACCTGCATTTGTCTTTAAAATCATAAAAAGAAAGATACAATTAAAAATAATTCTTCTCTTAGTTTTTCATCTTTATAACACTGGTATAGAAAAAAACTTTTACAGAAACAAAAATATGCAGATTTCGATGTTTTCTGCTTATTTCAGAGATATATCAGAGGGTTTTTCCATCAGACGGACTAAATTCCACCCGGCTCAAAAGCCGAGATCCTAGAACCTGTGAAGGAGGAATTACCATTCAACATTACTTTTTATTTACTGGTATTAGTTTCCTATGAATTTAAAAATATTAATTTCAAACTTAAAAAACTGAAATATTTCGGATGAAATATTAGTGATTTATATAAAAGTGCGATTAAATGTATTTAACCGTAAACTATGTCGTTCAGAACTGTTCGTGAAATATTTTATTCCTGATTGGTCAGCTTCTGAAATCAAGCCCGAAGTTACATATAATGCTCTTAGTAAACCTCCACTGGAATTTAAAAACAGTGAATCAGTTGAGAGAGTTGTCCTGGGTTTTTTTTTTTGGATCTACGTACTTGTTTCTCTGTTTAGGGAAAAACGTCTTTTAAGGTTCTGTAGCTGAGTGTTTCTATGTATTATTTATATTATATGATTATATTTTAATCTTTTTTATTTCGTGTTTCTAATATTATTATTTGTTGGTTTAGTCTATAGTTTTCTATTTAGAATTAGTATTTGGTACAATATTTTTTTATATGTATTTTTAATGTAATTATCTCAAGAACAGATTCATTACCCATGCTTATTTAACAAAAGCAATTTTTCTAAAAAAAATATTTATCATTACGCGGATCTGAAATCAACTGTCCATATATTGTTGTTTACTTTTATCGATTGCTTTAATTATTTATTATTAACATTTTCACACTTGCATCTTATTATAAACTTGCATCTTTCTCATGAACAGTATGCGGATTCAACTCAATTTTTGTGCTAATTTCAGACATATCAGATTCTTTTTGCATCAAGCAGGGTTTTCCAACATTTTTTTTCCAATCGGAGAAGCTTTTCCATCCTTAAAGCCAACAACCTTGAACCTTTGATTCCAGTTTAAGCACGGTTAGATCACTAACGAGGTCAATAAGATCAATAAGGTGAGGTTGCGATGAACTTGAGTCAAAAGTAGGATCTTCTCAAGATTTTTACATGCTTCATCGACAGTGTAAGTAAGGTCAGAATAAGTGGCTTATGTCGACAAAATCTGACCACTTCGGTACAGAAGGCTTTTAGCTAAAGCCTCATTGCAAATTTTAAATTTGGGTGTTTAACTGTATATTTAGATGTGATTACTAAATTGTTTTTTTTTAAGCAGCAACAACAGTCTGTGGTGTTTTTTTCTAGACATCGCAATTTGTGCTTCTAAAAATTTTTGTATCGACTTCAAACTTTATATGGGTTTGTTTTCAATGATGTAGAATTCGAATCTGAAGTATGTTTTTGCCTATCATTTCAAGATTTTGCTCTGTTAACCGATAGTTTGTCCAAAAAATCCAATTTTCGTTTGTTCGTGTTTTGATTCGAGGGATATTATTTTCTATGATTTTTGATTTTTGATTGCCCTATCGAATTTAAAAAATCTGCAAATCAATCAGTTTACCCTTATGTGAGTTGTACGTGTTGTATGCCTTTTTCGTCGATCGGACTTTTTAAATATTTAAGAAATCAGGGTTTGTCGACATTTAAATAAAAAAAACAAAAAAACAATCTAACCTGTTATATTTAATTAAACCCGACATCCCGTGATAATTAAGTAAGCGATGATTTAAAAACAAAAGAAAAGAAAGTTGACTATGGCTTCAAGCTATCAAAACATGTATTTGGATACAGGCTGATGGGTCAGTTGCTGCCTATATGTTTTTATGCCTATTGTTGCCATTTGTTAACAACAAACGATTATACAAGAGCTAAGACTATTTGTGGATCACGTTGAGATCATAGAGCGCAACGAATAAACTGTCTATATAATTTTACCTTCTCCTAATAATATTGTAATAAGTTATCATTACAATAAATAATTAATAATTATAATTATTTTAATAATAATTAAAGTAACAAATTATTTCTCCCAATTAGTACATATATATATATATATATATATTTTTTTTTTTATTAATATCTATATATATACATACATTTCCTGAGTTTTGAGGGTGCTGAGATGGAATTCTAGGGCTAAAAGCATTTTCTATCACATTTTACAGTGTAAAAGCTAAAAATTTTCAAGTGAAGTATACTCAATATAATTTTGTCACAAGAACCGATATCGGATTCGAATTCAGCATTCAAGAGAACCCTTAAATACGAAATTTCATCCAAATAGAAAAATAAAAGTTTGTAAGCTTCAAAGTTTGCCTGGCCAAAAAATGGTAGGCAACTTTTGTTTAAATTGATAAAAACATGAATTACGCTTAGACGGTTTAACGTATCAACTTTATTTTTTTTACACAAAATATAGAGTGGTAATACGCTTGAAATGTATTTGATTTCATCATCCTATCTGGTTTCAAACTCGAGTTAAAAATCAAAATGTTTTTCGGATTTTCCAATTTTTTTAATAGGTTTTTGTTCATCGAATGTTACATTTATATACATCAAAAGAAAGCTGAGACCTTCCTCTTTCCAGCGATACCAACCAGTGAAAGTAATGACGATTTAAAGGTATGTAACCAATAATCGGTTTTAAAATTTAATTTTCCAGGAAGAGGGTGAAAAAAATGATATTTTTGGATTTTGTTGAATAACCGTTTTTTAATGTTTTTGAGGGTGCTGAATTAGAATCTGACCTCAATTTTTGTGTGTAAAAAAACTATAGAGGTAGTTTGCTTGAAAAACTAATCATTTTTTTAGAATTTAGTTAACCTAAACCAAAATCTATGGAGCGACTGTATTTTTCCTTTGATTTGCAATCAAAACTAAAAATCTTGGTGCAAGAATCATGTCGATATCATTTTTTAAACTCGAGATAAAAAATAAATTAGTTTAATGCTATTTTATTTTTTTTCTCGGCTTCTAGGGCCCATTGGTCGGAACGGCAAAATACGTGTCTAATATTTTTTGACCAGGAACCTCCAAAAAAATTGCCAACAAGATCCGTGAGAGACTGACTGTGTCCTCCCCTTGTAAGACTAAACATTTTGGAATTAACAAAATACAATTCTAAACTATAAATTACAAATATTGTTTTGTTTTTCATAACTAGGAAAGGTACAAATAAAAATAAAGGTTGAAGGTTTCATTAGGTTGAATTACAATTATAAGAATTACAACATTAGAAATATATGAACTATGCTTAACCACTGGTTCATTCGGCCATATTCGGAAAATAATGGAACGTATTTATCTCATTAAATACCTAAAGTAAAAGTTTTTGAAGTCCATTTTTTGGACAAATTTGAACGTTTTCTTCGACACACAATAATGTACTCGAAACACCCTGAAAGTTACTCCACATGTCATTGTTTTATAAAATCCTAATTCTTTCTATGGTAATCATAAACCATCACTACTATTTTTTTTTTTAGTTTGAATAGACTAGTACGAAATAGAAAGTAATATTTTATTTGAGATTATGAGGTATAATCATCAGTAAAATTTAAGTTTCAGGAACAATCATAATCACTAAATACGATTTCGTGTATTTTTATGTCAATTTTCATTACCTTTTTATTTTAAAAACAGCATTTTTACTACGTATTTCCGAAAAATGTCCACATTTTCTTATTCCTAAGATGTTAGAAGATGGTTCAAAGTGGTTAGAGATTGCAATAAAATAGTTTCAATTTTTAGTGCATGTCTGGAAATTTGGGCCATCCGTCCCACTGTGCGGCGTTTCGCTTATTATTATTAAACATTTATTACTTATTTTTTTTATCGACGTATATATCAGTGATATAAGTATGAACCAATAATTTTCACCCAATATACATTTCACAATGTGATAGAAGCAACTTAACAACTGTATTTCTGCGTTGCTCCGCGCTAACATGGTAAGTGGCCTTCCATGAAACATTGACAACTTTAGATTTTTTATAACAGTATAAGAAATGGTGGCTGACACTTATTGCACATGCAATACGTCATCTATACTCTGGTTAGTTTATATCATGGAACGATTTATACGCTCTTTATATGTGATATAAGTGAATATAATCCTAATATAGCCTGTGTCATGTATTATACAGGTTCTTCTACACTTCAAACGATAGCTACAATTTTTTCTTCACATTTTTTAAATTATGAAAAAAATATTTTGGATAATTAAAACAATTATTACAAGTAGCCTTAGTTAAATTATATTCATTACTAACAAATCTGAATAAATGTTTGTTAAATTTAAATCCATTTTGCATTAACTTTTTTAGTAAGATGTTTTACCACAAAAATATACTATACCTAAATAGTAGTCTGGGTTTTATCCATTATATATTTCTTTCTTTTTTTTTTCTTTACCGTAGTAAGTCTAAACAGTCGTTTATTGATTATGTGAGCACATCCCATGAATGCAAATATTTATGCAAACACTTATTATTATTATTATTATATCGGCACTACGGTCCTACAAGGACCCGGGCCTCCTCCACAACGGACCATCAATCTCTTCGATCCCGAGCTCTCTCTCTCCATTCCTGAACCCCCATCCTCCTCAGATCCTCCTCCACATCATCCATCCATCTCATTCGGGGACGTCCTCTTCCTCTCCTGCCATCTGGTTTCCCGTATAGCATTTTCTTTGGTATTCTTTAGTCGGTCATTCTTTCTACATGCCCTAACCACTTAATACGTGCTCTTTTTATCATGACCACGATGTCGGGTTCCCCATACAGGATTATAATCTCTTCATTATATCATCTCCTCCAAAAACCATTCTTAAAGAATCCGCTCCATATTCTCCTCAACACTATTCTTTCCCAGGTGTTGAGCATCATTTCTGATTTTTTTGTTAAGGGCCATGTTTCGTATTCATACATCACCACTGGTCTTACAATGGTCTTGTAAAGAAGAATTTTCATTCTTTTAGAAAAAGAACCGAAGTTGAACACTTTTTGAATGGAGAAATAGCACCTATTTCCTTCTGCTATTCTTGTTTTTATTTCACTTTCAATTCTATTGTCTGTTGTGACCAGGCTTCCCAAGTACTGGAACTGGTTTACAAACCTAAAATTATGATTTGTGAAAATTACTTCTTCATTTTCTTCGGGTCTCCATCTTGACCTTTTCATGTAGACTGTCTTATTCTCGTTCACTGCAAGACCCAGCTGTATAACTGCCTCTTCGAATTCTTGGAAGGTACCTGATAACGCTGCTTGGGTACTAGAAATTATAACCACATCATCGGCATATGCTAGGTGTTGTGACAGGCGATTATATATAGTCCCACCTGGATTTGTCCTAATACCGCGGATAGCTGCTTCCAGGGCTATATTAAACAGAATTGGAGATAGAGCATCACCCTACCTTAGGCCATTATTAACACTAAATTCGTCTGATAGGGAATTTCCATACTTTACTTGACAAGTAGTCTTGTTTAACGTCATTTTTGTCAGTCTTACTAGTTTTTTTGGTATGCCCATATCTACCATAATCTCTCTGTCGACACTGTCATATGCCTGGTGAAAATCAACAAAGAGAAGATGAATTTCTACGTTGAATTCATGACACTTAGCTTATTATAAATACATAAGTTAATGAATTACACTATTTTCAGTTATATTATAGAACAAAAATGCGAAGACAAATACAAATACAAAATAAGTATTAAATAAATTTTAAAAAAACTATACTTAAAAGGTTTGTCAATAAATGTGATGCTGTATGATCTTGTTTTTAATGGTCGACACTTTGAAAAAATTTCTTCAATTCAGAGATATAGTTTTTGAACACACTCTTTTCTGGAATCGGCCATTCATGTCTTTGCAGTAGTATGTGTTTTATTTAAAAATAAATCTTCCGTGTCAAAAAGTGGGCTGTTATATAGAATATGATTTTTTTTTTTTTTTTTTTTATTGAGAAAGTATTACAATCTGCCTCAATGTGGGCAATAGGTAATATGGATGACTAAATGGATCCATTCACACACTATTTACAATAAAAAATAAATGCAAAGAATAGATAAAAAAATAAAATAAAATAATAATAAGAAAATAAATAAAGTACCTCAAACTATACATTACATAAAGCTAAGAAAATAAAAAATAAATAAATAAAAAAAAAATAAAAAATTTAAATTAAATTAAATCTTAAAATACATTCATACTTTATTTACACTATATTCAAATCTGAGGGATCCACCAACCAGACTTGTCCCTCCACTTTTGGAGGGACATAATATGGTGCATTGGTTATGGTCCTTAGGAATTTGGATTGGAAGGATTGGATACGTTTGATGTTCGAGTGTTTTGCTGTTCCCCAAATTTCTAGTCCGTAGGTCCAGAAAGGTTTAATAGTCTTGTAAATCAGAAGCTTGTTGTCTATTGAAAGTTTTGAAGTTTTGCATAGTATGGGGTATAGTTGGCTGAATCTTCTGTTAAGTTCTTGTCTTTTAAGTCTAGTATGTGGGTCCCAAGTGAGTCTTTTGTCTAAGATGAAACCAAGATATCGCACTGTATCAGATCTGGGTAATGGGATCTTATTGAATAGGACAGTTGGGCAGGAACTACGGCGTAGAGTAAAAGTCATGTGGCTGCATTTCGATTCATTGACTTTTATTCTCCATCTGTTGCACCATAGTTCTATCATTGAGAGTTGATTTTGTAGGTTGGAAGAGGCTGTTTTAGGATCAGGATGTGATGAAAGTATAGCTGTATCATCAGCGAAAGTTGCAAGGAACGTGTCGGGAGAGATAGGAATGTCAGCAGTGAAGAGGATGTAGAGGACAGGACCCAAAACGCTGCCTTGAGGAACTCCGGCTCGGATAGGATAGCAGTCGGAAAAATCGGAGCCGCATCGAACTCGGAAGGAGCGATTTGTAAGGTAGGAATGAAGGACGAGGTAGAGGGTTTGTGGTAGTATGCTCTTAAGTTTAAAAAGCAATTCGGTGTGCTAAACCCGGTCAAAAGCCTGAGCAATGTCCAGAAAGGCACCCGAGCAATATTGCTTCCTTTCCAGAGCAGAAGATACATGGTCAACAAGACGGAGTCCTTGTTGGACTGTAGAATGCATTGGTCGGAATCCAAATTGGTGGGAGGGGAAACTATGTGTGTCAAGTTTGGATAGGATACGTTTAAGGAGGATTTTTTCGAATATTTTAGATAGAATAGGAAGTAGGCTAATTGGTCTATATTATGAAGTGCTGTTAGGAGGTTTGCCTGGTTTTAGGAAAGTTATTATGACGAAGTGTTTCCACAAAACAGGAAAGTGGGTTGTGCGTAGGATGCAGTTGTAAATATAGGTAAGGAACATTATTGCTTTATGTGGAAGTTGATGGAGGATTCGAGGAGTAAGGAGGTCATAGCCAGGGGATTTTCTTTTGTTTAGTTTTCGAATTAGGAATTTGACCTCAGAGGGGGTAACAGCTCTAGGAGGTAAGGAAAGTGGAATGGGAGAAGATAGGAAATCTTCAACTGTAATGGATTGATTAGGATAAAGTCCAGGGTTTGGAGTAAATGTTTGGGAAAGGTGATTGGCTTGTTCCTCTGCTTTTTCCATGTCAGATGCGGCCCATGAGCCATCACCTCGTCGGAGGGGATGGGAGATGGGCTTGGATTTTAGGATCTTTTTTGTTATGTTCCAGAGGGAATTATCATGAGCGGAAAGGGACGAGAGGTGTGTATTGAATAACCGGGATCTAAAGGAAGCCAATTCGCGCTTGACTAGTTTCGTGTAGTAGTTATACGTGCAACGATCAGATGGATGTCTTGTGCGTTGCCATACTGCTCTATAATAGCGCTTGGCATGAATGAGGTCTAAAAGGTTTTGTGGTAATGGGTTTGTTTTAGGGTTTTTTGGGGTATTATTCGGTGAAGATGCTGCCCAAGCGGCTTGCTGGATTGAGGTAGTGAAGGAGTGAACAGCATCATACAGGTTTTCACGGGTTTTCAAGGAAACTCTGAGGTCTATTTGATCGGTCAGGATTTGTTGGAAGAGCTTCCAGTAGACTGGACCTCTGATAAATGAGGAAAAGGGTGATTTAGGAACTGGTGATATGGATAGGTTTAATATTAATGGGCTATGGACTGATGATAGCTCGTCTAGGCGAGTTATGGAATGATTAAGAGGTCCTAGGCCTTTGAGGATAAAAAAGTCTAGGAGATCGGGATTACGATTAGGGTCGGTAGGCCAATATGTGGGAGAGTCGGGAGAGAGGATTTTGCAAGGACTAGAATTTAGTGCAGACATCAATGTTCGCCCACGGGAGTTGGTTGTTCTGGCTCCCCATTGCTGGTGTTTGGCATTTAGGTCTGCTCCTAAAATAAAGTGTTGTCCTAGGGAATTTAAAAAGGAAGTGTAGTGGGATTCGGAAATGGATTTATTAGGAGGGGAATACGCTGACACAATAGTTATAGGAAAGAAAGGAGTTTGAATTTTTACAGCAGTGGATTGAAGGAAATCATGGACTGGTAATGGGAATAGGTAGTGGGCGAGGGATTGGTGTATGATGACAGCGGATCCAGCATGGGCTGTTCCTTCTGGGTGGTCAGTCCGATATGTTTCGTACTGAGGTATGTTAAATAGACGTTTGTTGGTTAGTCTTGTTTCAGTAATAAGGGCTACGTCGATTTGTCTTTCCTGTAATAAGGTAGTTAGTTCGTTAGTGTGATTTCGAACACCATTTGCGTTCTATAGAAGGATCGTAAGGGACTTAAATGGGGACATTTAAGGATTTCTAGGTGGTGGGATTACAAAATGTGATAAAGCAGTTGAAAGTAGGGTTATGAGAGGGGTAACTATTGATTTAAACTCTGAGAGGAAAGACGACAGTATATTGGTGAGGTCAGAGGAATTCGGAGGAGGAGGGATGTAAGGAATCTGATGAGGATTAGGGTTATAAGGATTAAGCTTTGGATGAATGGCGGAAGGATGAGGAATTTGGGGTTCTTGTGATGCAGGTTCAGGCTGCTGCTGGGCCTTGAGATGTGAGGCTGGTTCTGAGCCTCTTAACATTTCAGAGAAGGTTACTGCTCCATTGTCTGTTTTGGATGGTTGTCTTGTTGTTCTGGATGGCTCTTCTCTCCTAGAGGTTGTTTGCATTCTTAATTTCAAGGTTTTGTAGGTTTGACATCCCTTGTAATTTGCGGGGTGCCCTTGGTTGCAAAGTGCACAAACTGCAGGAGTTTGTCGGGATTTGCTGTATTCTTCTGATTTATGTTGCTCACCACACTTAAAACAACGTGGTAAATGATGGCAATAGCGTCTTGTGTGGCCATATGCCGGGCAGTTATGGCATTGAACTTTTTCCCGCTTTGGGTATGGTTTTTCGACTGATATACTGGTGTAGTACAGTCTGTTTACGTTGTAGATTTCTTCTACCCACGGTGTTCGCTCGAGGTCGACAAAAAATAGAGGTAAGGCTATTTTGTTGATTGTACCTGATTGATGTTTATTGTCTCTTTGGACATTTATAACCTGCTTGACCTTAAATCCCATAGCAGTCAATTCTTCTTCGATGACATTGCCTGGTGTTGATGCATGTAAATGGCGAATTACTACTCTAAGTGATCTCTCCTGTTGTAACTGGTATGTGTGAAAATCTGCCTTGGTATCAGACAGATACTTCACCATTTTCCTGTAAATTTCTGGCGTGTCTGGGATAATCTAAGTATCATTTGTCCGACTATGGAGTGTAAATTTACCGGAGCCTACTATTTGATTTAATTGTTCACATAGGAGCTGAATGTTTTTTATATTTCTCACAAAGATGGGCGGGGGTTTAATTACTTTTGGGGTGCTATTAGTTTCTATTGTTTCTGTCCTGTTAGATAAAACTTGATATGGGTTTGGTGTGAAGAATGGTGACTCGTCGGTAAATACTTGGGTTGAAGGACCTGGAAGAGATTCCATATCTATTGAGTTCTCTGGAGTGACGGGAGGAGTGATTCTATTGGAGCGTTTTGGCTTTTGTTTTGCAGGGGAATTCCTTGGTGTATTTCCTAAGCTTCTTGATCTCTTAGTATTAGTCTTTTTGCTGGACATTACCATGTGGCAATATCGCATGCTAATGTAACGATCATATAAATATTGTGAAGAGAAAAAGTAAAAAAAAATAGAAAAAAATATATATATAAATATATAAGGTTTACGTATTGGAATACGTAATAATTTGAGGAAAGCGCCAGTAGCACCTCCCTCAGCAACGACTGGCAGAGCCTGTCTGCTCACTGGCTCAGCCTGGTGGGGGTACTGCTAGTGATAAGATGGCCACAGTACACGCCAGTCTCATGCAATTCGTAAACACAGTGGTCTGTTTTATAGTTTATAAACAAGGTGTTTACTCACGTTTAGTAAGCTGTAATAATTAAAGTTTCTAATAATTTGCTCACAATGTTTTTTTACATGATGTTTTAATCTAGAACACTAGTTAAAAGAACACTTTTCACAGACAGATCTAACGTGCAATCTCACAACTCGGGCGCGTGCGCAGAACCAAACAACCAAACAAATATATTGTTCAAAATTTATAATGAAATTTTTTTTTGTAATCAATTTATTGAAATTTACTACTGTGCAAGTATACATAAAGTTAATGTGTTCAAAAAGCGTTTACAATAACATGCCAAAACTTGAAAAAAAACTACTCATCAGTAGCACTACAGTAAAAAAAAGATCTACACAAAAAGATCTCTGGTCCATCTTCTTTTCAGACGCCTCGGAGGGTTATCGGGAATTGAGTGGGAAGCAAGTTGAGAAACTGGGGGATTTGAGTGGTTATGGAGCTTACTACGAAAGGATTGGTATCTGGTTTGGGCTGAATCAGCAACATATGGAACATTAAGATCTTTATGGGCAAGTTTATTGGTGACAAAGTAAGGAGCATTGAGGATTTTTCGAAGGATTTTGGATTGCAAGGATTGATACGGGATGAATTAGATGGTTTAGTAGTGTCCCAAAGCTCAACTCCGTACGTCCATATAAATCTAATCACAGTCATATAAATGAGTCTTTTGTAATTAACTGGGAGTTTTAAACGTTTGTCAAGTAAATGTTGAAGTAGTATGTAACGAAGAGCGGTTTCTTGTCGGTTTAGTCTTGTATGTGGATTCCAAGTAAGACGTTTGTCCAAATGGAGTCCTAGGTAGCGGATCTATTTAACAGGGATTAATGGAATGTCATTAAATGATACTGTAGGACAGGAAGTCGTAGGTTTACGACGAAGGGTAAAGGTTATTTGGTGAGATTTGTTTGGGTTTATTTTGATTCTCCATTTTGACACCATTCTTGAATGTTTAGGATATGGGATTGGAGTGTTTGGGAGGCAAGGAAGGGATCATTGTTTACTGATAATACACATGTGTCATCAGCGTAAGTGGTATGATGAGTTGGGATGTCTGCTGTATGGATCGTGTAAAGGATGGGGCTTTGGATACTACCTTGAGGAACACCGGCAGATTGGGTAAAGAGGGAAGAGTAAGAAAATTGATGGTTTACTTTGAACGTTCTATCACTGAGATAGGAACGGATAATAAGGAAGTATGTTGAGGGAAAGAATTTGCGGAGCTTGTAAAGCAGTCCTTGGTGTCAGACTCGACCAAAGCCTTGTACAATGAAAATTAAATTAATAAAAGAAAAAAAAACACTTGGTCTTACAAAATGAAGTCACAATTAAGATACCGGAAACTAATAACTCATCCATAATAAACATCCAAACGGAAATGTTAACAATTGGATTATCTCTCTCTCTCTCTCTCTCTCTCTCTATATATATATATATATATATATATATATATATATATATATATATATATATATATATATATATATATATATATATATATAAATTTTAAATTGTATGATGAGAAATGGAATAGAATAACTATATTAATAACCAATCCCTTAGTTTTTTCTTGGGATCACATTATATATATTTATATATATGGTTCACTGTGAATAATTTATGTCCATTTAATGTTTAATAAAACAGAAACAGAACTTCAAAACGTTAAAAATAGCTCCCATTCCATTCTGATGGAGTCATTTATGCAAGAAAATGTTATGTAACCATATTTTACAACAAGCTAATTAATCATTTAACTAAATTTCGTATGATGACAAACAGGAAGCCGATAAAATTTCTCGATCAATTTATGTTACAAAATGATGTCGTGACAGTTATTTACGTCATAATTATTCTATAATTTTTAAAGACGAGACATCAAAAATGAAAAATAGTCCAATGTACCTAATGAATCATTTATTTAATTTTGTTGCATATATTATTAATATAATAAATATGTACATATGTTTAGCACACGTACATATGAATGTGATTGTGTCCTCTGGAAATTTAAAATTGTTAATATTAAGTTTATTTATCATGGTTGGTCATTCTAGAATTTTCATTAAAAAATAATTTAAAATTAGTACTATTTATACTGGCTGAACGCACCCCGACGCTGAAAGGCACACAAGGGGAAATGCAAAAGAAGAAGAGAAGACTATTTATAACTATTCTAAGCATCTGAAAAGAAGATAACCTCAAAATCTTCTAATATTCCCTCTTATTAAAGTGCCAGAGGTTCGATCCTTAAAAAACCATTGAAATATTTTTGAAATCATTATTTCTCATTTTTATTAGATTTTTTAATAGAATGTTAAATTGTTTATAAAATGTTTTTACCTTTTGTAGAAACATTAGGTAGAGTTGGATAGTGGAAAAGTTCTTAACTGACTAATTATAATATAAAGTCGTTGATACTGAGAGGATAAGTTAAAAAGTTCAAATCAATTTAAAAATTTTAAAAAAAGATCAAAAACTTTTATTGTTTCTTTTAGCAATGTTTGTCAAATGAGGTAGTTACAATAACAGATTAAGAAAAAAGATTTTTTTTTTTTTTTGTAAAAAGTGCTAGAGATAGAAAAATCAACGGTGGTCGCATTTTTCATTAATAATAAATTCAATTAGTTTATTTGATACAATAAGATTGATAATTGTATATATCTTTGCCTTTATTTGGGAGGGAGAAGGGAAATCATCCGTATGTACTCCAACTATAGCAGGAAACGCGGGTTATTTTAATGGTTAGCTAAGTTATTCTATTATTTTAATGGTCAGCCTATTCTACCTAAGTTGGGAAGGTCAAGGTATATTCGCTGGGTCCGATAAGTAAATAATAAATAAATTTTGAAAACGTCCAGGTGAGATTCGAACCCACGGTCTTCTATACCCCACCCGAATTTGCTCAAATATTCAATTTATGAGATCTAAGATTTAAAATAGATGTTTAAAAAATTGTTTGTTTTATCAAACAAAAAATGGCCTCTGTGATAATATTAAAGTGACAGTATCAGTGTTTAACAACAATAAATTCTGTCTACAAGTAGTTGTCTTTACATTGTTAACAAACAACTTTGATGTTATGCATATACCGAAAAAAATCTGAGATCCGTGAAATGTAAAAATAGGAATAAATACAATTCTATAAATTAGGAATATTTTACAAACAAACAATTAAAAAAAAATAATAAAGGAGGTATAAAAAGAAGGCAATGAAAGTAAGCAAGCCACTAACACTATTCCGAAATTTTATTTTCAATTCGATGACCAATTTTATAAAAACCTGGCAATGAATAGTTGGGTAAACTCTCAGTGATTGCTGTAAAAAATTCATAAGTATTAATATTAAAACAATTGTAATTAACAAATTTTGAAATCAATTTTATGTAAATTCTTCTAAAGCCGAATTGAATGTCGAAATCAAAATCAACGGTAATAATAAATTTAAAACCATTTTAAACTGGTTACTACACCCATCTTTGAGGGTGGTCTCTACGGTGAGGTGCGTATATTGCGTCATCTAGAACAGAAAATACATTTGTCTCGGTTCGAACAAATTTACAAATATTTTGCAAGCAACCAAAACCAAATACCAACTCCGTTTAAGATAGCTACAGACCAACAAATCCTTACACAGTTCGTTTAGTCTAATATTATTTTTGGCTCAGTGTACTATGAAAATGGCATTACAGTTTTGTCTGTTTACTTTAATAACTCATACAAAAAAAATTGTATTTTTTTTTTAGTATGTGCGAAAAATTGGTCATTGGACCAGATCACATTTCGTCTAGACGGGAAATGAATCCGGTGAAAGCTCCAAGAAGACCTCTTTAGCCAAGAGCGATTAACAATTGTTTTCGGCACTTGAAGGAAGAATGGACCAACTGATCTTGTGTATCTTTTTGTGACAAAAAGCTTTACGAGTAAATGATTCAGCGAAAAACTTTTGAATTGGACTTTTCATGAATCTGTAGGTCAGATAATTACCGCTAGATACCCGCGTATTTTCGTCCTTCGTTCTCGCCACAAAGCCTGTTTTGGAGAAAGCTTAAACTTGACGCCAGCTGCCCCAGACGGTTATAAAAACATTGTTTACGAACTCTAAGGGAATCAGAAATTGCTGAAAAACAACTCGAGCTTAATTTTGATTATTATTGTGTTGAAATTATTTGTACAGGTCAAGCTTTTCATGTTGAAAAAATTTGTTTCTTCTGTCTGCTGCTTGACCCTTGTACTAAAGAGTTCATAGTAGTATTAATTTGAATCACATATAATATACATATCCATTATTCCTACCTCTTCAAATTGTGCTCAATTTATAATCCACAATTTAGTTATCTTTCTTGTTTTGTTTTTTTATTTATGTATATTAATAATGTCACCTATACAGAAACTATATTAACAGTGATATCTTCATATTATGTTTAATAAACGTTTCCTCAAGATATTCGGATGTCGTTTTTGTGATTCAAACCTACTCAAAATTTTTGAAGTTCTAACCGAAAGGGTTTCAAAAACTATTTTGGCTCACACGATGGTTATGTGACATAAAAAATAAAAAATATCTATTTTTTTCAACTTGTCAAGAAACTATGAAACCGGATGAATTGTTAAACCTTTTCTAGGCATGATAATTTTTAAAAGAAAAATATTTTTTTCCTCCAGTAAAATCCCTTTAAAAGAGATCAAATAAGACATTGATATAAAAACATTGGGATGGTATCTCAAAGGATACCATCCCAAGAAAAGGGTTAACAAGACTTTCGAAACTAAACGTAGATTTCAATCATCAAAATTTTGATGTTCCTGGAAAAAGGTTTTTTTTTTTCATTTCCTCTGATAATTAAGTATACCCGTTTTAATGACTTGTATTTATTAGCATTTTTTAAAAACTTATTGATCGAAAAATAATAGTGTTTATTTTTTTTATTCAATTAACTTTATAGTAACAATTTATTTGTAAATGAAAAAGTTTTTCTTTTTTCTTACGGCCCATAGGAAGAAGCGAAAAAAATACATATTTTTTACAATGTGGAATCGCAGAAAATTCTTTTATCAAAAACAGCAATGGACTGTCCTTTGTACCTTTGTTATTATAACTTATTTTACTTTGATTATTGAGTAAGCGGCTTTGTACGCAATAAAATTGACTGAATCTGTACATTAAAAAAATACGTACTAATCCAAATTTGTTTTATAAGAACGTCGGAAATTTTTTTATTTATTCATATTATCAACTGTATAAAATATATAAATCTAAAATATTGGTCATTTTCTCAGACAATAACTTGTAAAAGAACTAACTGTTAGTAGCACTACAAAAAAAGATCTATATTAGAAGTTCTAAGGTTTCTTCAATCTTCTATTCAGACACCTCGGAGGGTTTCCGGAAATCGAATTAGAAGTAAGTTGGGACTAATGGATTCAATGGTTAAGGAACTTACCGTGAAATTATAGTTATCTAATTTGGGAAAAACATTAAGATGTTCATTTTCGTAAAAGCTTGGAACATTGAGGATTTTTCGAAATATTTTTGATTGTAAGGTAGGATATGAGGAAAATCTGAAGGTTTTTCTAAGCCCAAAAGCTCAACTCGATATGTTCAAATAGATACAATTTCTATCATGTAAAAGAGTCTTTCTTAATTAACTGGAAGCATTCAACGTTTTTCTAATAGATGTCGGAGTTGTCTATAACGATGATCAGTTTCCTGTTATTTTAGTCTTGTACGTGGATCCCTATTAATATCTTTATCCAGCTAGGGAGTCCTTGGTAGCGGATTTCATCTACAGGGAATAGTGAATAATATAGAAAAATGTTTTAAAGAAATAATATTCTTAGCCCTTTGCACTCCGAAACCGCGAATCCAATGCCTAGTACATAGCTCATATGCCGGGTATGAGCCGGCAATTCTTTTCGTTGTTTTCACTCAGCATACTCCATATTTTTTTTAAAAGGCATTAATGATATTTATATAAAATGTTTAAACTTTCTTTTATTGCATCAAGTACAATAATATAATACAAACAGAAACAATTTAAAAAACATAAACTATAAAACAATATCATCTTCAAGAGAGGATCTTGGAAAAAATAATGCCGGTCAGTACCTGGCTTATGAGTCGTGTGGCAGGCAAGTGGAACTTATAATCTGAGTGAAACTGCATTTTTATTTTGCCGGACTATAACCGGCTATTGAGAGCAAAGGGTTAATATTTTATGTCTTAGCATGAAAAATAGCTGTAAGTTAACTATATCAAGACAGAATGAATTAAATGACGATCTTTCATGGAATACCAATGCTTCTATCTTCTTCCTTTTTCAACTCTGAAAGAACTAACCCGTTTTTTTTACATTACATTTCCATTTACAATAGTTAGTTTGTTACGTTTCGCTCAAATTTTACAATAAAAAATTAATAATCAAAGAAAGCACTGACACACAGAGTACAATAGCCATCCAAATCCGGCGTCCAAATTCAGCTTAAATGGATAATAGGTTTGACAGGTGACCGAGGGAACACAATGCGTTGTGCAACTCGTTGTGGTTAATCCCCCCTACTTTACTAAGACGTGGAAAATACATATTAAAAGAAAAAACCCAGCGACCTTCCCACTCTAACTTGACTCTCTTCCACACCAAATTGTAATTTCGTTCAAGCGGATTTGTGTCGGCCTTAGCACTTTTGTTTTTACGCAATCTAGGAACATAGGGGTTTGGGAAACTAACTTTTTTTGTGGGAGAAGCTGGCGACTATTGGACGTTGTGTAACATATTGAGGCCATATCGAAGACGTCTTAGCAAAAACAGTGATTTGTAGCTATACAAATCATTTGTTCATCCTAAAATATAAATTTGCTTGGATGCTTTATTAACTACATTTATTACAAAAACAAGAATGTTGAGAAGGATCGGTCAAATAAAATAAACAAGTTTTTGACACGGTACATGTTTTTACGTGGACTAACTCGGTTTCAAGAGCGTAACCGTCCGTCCCTTAACTTTTTGACAATTATTTCATTGTTACTAATTGATAAAAAAAAATAATAGTATTATTATTATTATTATTCACGTGTGAATCATTATAACAAAATACTAGTATAACACATAGTGGTTCTTAAATTCATGCGGTGTAACCACGTAATATCAACCTCACCAATAAGAGCTACGTTACGTTCCTTAGTTGTCAAACCTATATTAGCTAAACCCGAAAAATGAATGCACATGCTTGTATTGGTATCCTTGCTTTGATCCTTGATCTAAACTATGATAATCTGAGTGTCCCCAGAAATCATAAAAAAATGCATGTACCATGATAAACAAATCACTGGCGGCAATTTTTTGTCTGCCCTGACGATAGCCATCAATGATACGGCCGAAACGTTGGCAATATATTAAAATATTGTTTGTTATGATCAAACAATCCTTAAATTTATTTGACTCCCTATATAACATTGTAATTTTCCATTTTAATAATATGCTTACATTACTATATAATTGAAATACGTATGTACGAGTATACAAATCATTCCTAAGCGAGCCCCATCATTAGACAGTCACTCAAAATGGTTTCTTTTTCAAACCACTGCTATCAGTATCCTCTTAAAACGCATCTCTCTTCTGTCTCTTGTAATGAGGAATGATTTATTTGGTCGTTTCTGCGGAAACGTTAATTCATTCCACAGGCCGAAAATATAATTTCTATAAATTTCCTCTACATATTTTTAAAGAAATATCTTTATATAATAATGAAGTATCTTTTACATTTATCCACTATCTTAAAGCCTTAAACTAGGTGCAACGAGAAAGACACCGTTGTAGAACCCAAAAATATAGTTCAGCAGTTTTTTTTTTTTCTTTTTTTTTTTTTTTTTTTTGTGAAATAAATACAATAAAAATTAAAAAATGTAATTTTTATACTCATAAATTATACAAAATAAAACAGATAAATGAAAAATAACGATTTATTTATTTTTTGTGCCCATTTAGAATGTTATATTCCACATGTTTTGTTTGGTTCCTTGAGGACTACTGATTGACTAATTAGACAGAACAATTATATTGACAAACTTAGGATATGAATTAATTATGAAATCAACAATAAACAATTTCCATGCCATTTCTTTTTCAATGAACTAAAAAAAAAAAAAAAAAAAAAAAATTATTACAAAACCTATAAATGGAAACATGTAGCAGTGTATCACGTAAACACAGAAGGGCCTGGAAAATGTGGAAATCAGGACCAGCGTCAAAAAATGTAACCAAAATATTGGAAAGAACAAGAAAGAGCGTTTACCAAAAGAATGCGATCGTTTCGCAGAGAATGTTCTCAAAAAAAAAAAAAAAAAAAAAAAAAAAAAAAAAACCGTAAAACCGTAACGTGTAAAAAAAAAAAAAAAAGATATATATATAATATATATATATATATATATATATATATATATATATATATATATAAATATATATCATAATAATATAGATTTTATCACCGATGCTAGGTCAAAAGGGCTTAAGTCTTGGAATGTGAAGTTTCCAAGACGAATTTCCAAAGGTTTGAAAACTCATTTTATACCCTGCCTAAGTATTTATTTATTCATGAATCAAAATATTACCCCATATGGGACTATTAATTATAGTAAAATACGAAATCAAACAAAATATTATTATTCAATAATTTTATTTTCATATTAATGTTGTCTTAAGTCCTTTTGCCCAAACACCAGTGCTAAAATGTTGAATTTATACATTATTAAAAAAAAAATGCTTAAGGAAAAGGCGACAGGCCTTTTATGGACACCTGACCCGCATGAGTAACAATTGAGCAACGATTAACAAACAGGATATTTACTGTGGCAGGAAGAGCCAAGGCTTCCAAGAACAAGTGGATATCATCGGTGGAGTCAGATCTGGAACAACTAGGAATCCCACAGGATAAAACACAAGGCCCACTGCAGTTCCGACAAGCTATCCGACATGGAGTTTTCCCAGTGTCCCTTACCAGTAAGAAGACTAACCACAGGGACCAAATGGGCAGAGGAGAGAAAACTAGCTCATAGCCAGAAATTGTAAGTATTCTGGAAGAGAAAGAAGATCCTCACCAAAAAGTAGCTACGAGAACCGTGGTTCTTAGTAGGCCCACAAAAAAAAAATAAATAAAAGAAAAAAAAAAAATAACCTATCAAAATAAATAAAGCATTCGCCCTTTAGGTGTTAACTGCTAAACTAAAACAATGGAATTTTAAATTAACAGAAATGTTGATAAGTAGGGGAAAGGAATGCGCATAGGATCCCCCCCTTTTTTTTTTTCTTCATTCATCTATGAAGTTCACAAATGTATATCAAAACAAACTTGTAAATTTGCTTAATTAGGAACCGTCTATAGTTAAATGTCCCAGGAACATCTTCTAATCATCCATCATCTTAGAGGGTTATAAAGAATCGAATTAGAAACAATTTAGTAAACTCAGATTTTAATTTTTTTTTTTTTTATAAACGTATAATGTATGTTTTTTTTGTTTTGTTTTTTAGTAATATGCACCATTATTATTATTATATGGGCACTACGGTCCCGGGCCTCCTCCACAACAGCCCACCAATCTCTTCGATATTGTGCTCTCTTCCTCCATTCCTGAACCCACAACCGCCTCAGATTTTCTTCCACAACATCCATCCATCTGTTTCGGAGACGTCCTCTCGTTCTCCTACCATCCGGTTTCCCGTATGGCGTTTTCTTTGGCACACTTTATTCGGTCATTCTTTCCACATATCCTAACCACTTTATACGTGCTATTTTTATCATTGTCACCATATTTTCATATGCACCGTATCTATTATTATTAACCAGCTTCAAGTTCTAAATCGAGGAACATATTTTATTTTAGATAAATTAATAGGGATAAAAAAAAAAAAAAAAATGCGTTTGTATAAATTATGGCTGTTTAGGAAATATACGTAAATGACGTAATGCTCACAACCTTGCACCGTCGGGTCACGCCGAAAACCAATCTCAGTCGTAAAAGTTTCTCAATTTCCGCTTCTTTGTTTACTAAATAATTTGGTTTATTATTTTTTTTAATTACGCCTAATCTCTAAATTGATGTCAATTATAAATTAATGAAACTTTTTTTTTTTAATATTTCATTCAACATCAATATGCAAATATATTTATGTATTACGATATATTACGATAGGTAATGTGTATTTTTTTTTTTTTTTTTTTTTTTTTTTTTTTTTTTTTTTTTTTAGAATCGTAAAGTGCTAATTAAATTAGAATATATGTTTAATGCATTCATTAAAAATTATGTTTTATTTAATTTAATTATGTTTTCATACTACTATTTTTTACCTTATTACCTCCGCTTATGTGAGCTTTTGCACATTTTATGTTACTGCATAAAATTGATGCACCGTTTATGTGTCTTTGCAACAACAATTTATAGGTATATAATTTGTCTATTTGTAATTCTAAGTTTGTGTTTAGGCAACACTTATTCATGGTCAATGGCCTGTACTTACTTAATAGAGTTAGATTTAAATATATAATCTTTATTTCTTGTTTTGAAAGAGCTATGCTACAATTTTGTAATATTTCATTGATTATCAACTGACACGCATCTTTTAAACTAGCACCGTTTAATATGATTACTTTGCTTTTGCACGATGCACGATTAAGATTTAAATCGTATCTCAACTTAATTCTATAGTTTTTCGAAAGTACCATACAACTGTAGATCTAATCGTCAACTAAATAATATAGTTATTTGCAAAGGTAAAGAAGATAAATAACATATTAAAACAACAAGATATGGAGTTGATTTTAGGGGTTCCACTAAACCATTAAATTCATTTACAATTACAATACAAAATCTTTAAAAAAATCTTCAATGCTCCTTGCTTTGTCCGAAACAAAATAATGCTTAAAGATCTTAATGTTCCCTATGTTTCTGACAGCTCAAACTAAATATCTAACACTTCGTAGTAAACTCCATAAACTTTCAATTCCTCTAGTATCTCAGTTTGCTTCCGTTCTATTCCAGACAACCCTCCGAGGCGTCTGAAAAGAAGATGGCCTCTGGACCATCTAATATAGAACTTACTGAAGTGCTACAAATGGGCAGTTGGTTTAAAATTGACATGTTAATACGAGCAGTATGGTCTCATTTACTAGATGTATTTAAAAAGTAAGTAAAGAGAGGAATAATGTATATATATTATACGTCAGTCACATGTAAAGCAACCACCAAATGATAGTAATTTGGTGAAAAAAAAAAAATTATCATTTTGTCAAATTCATGTACCCCAAGAACTATAAATACATTTCTTTTATTTATTGTATACCAAAAATCTATCCTCTATTTATACCAATAATGGAAGCATATTTATTAACAATATGCTACCTTGTTAAAGCTTTAGTTCAAAATTTCTTATTGAAAAAGGAACATGAGGATGCCTTATTCTTACAAATTTCTTAGTATTTTAATATATAAAAATCATTTACATTATTTCAAGGAGTTGGTCGTAAAAATACAGCGTATAACGTAAAGAAAAGAATAAAGAGTTTATATGAAAGGATAATCATCATTTTTGAACCAAATTATCTAACAAAAAGTATAGAGCATTAAGATCATCGTAGATAATTTTATAATTGGCATAGAAATTTGCAATAAAATGTTTTTTGAAGATTTTAGATAACGTATTACTCGAGATGCATTTAGTCGAGGACTGAAGCTTAACTCTGTTATGTCCAGATACGTCAGCCTTGAAATTGGTGAGCCTTCTATGATTCATAGGCATATTCATATCGTTCTGTATTATGTATTATATGATTATAAATATAGAAAAAAAGATAATTTGTTCCTTGATTCATTAAATAATGATTGCAGTTGAGACTTGTCCAGATTAAGTCTCAGGTTATATATAGGTTCAACATTTACAATGAATTACATTTACAATGAATCAGAATATTTTATCGGGTTTCTAATGATTTATATTTCTGTTTCGACTTCATCCTTAAAATTTCGTGATATATAACTTCGTTAAATAAAAATAAGATAGTTCTGGTTCAAACGAAAGTTCATTGTGCCACGAGTCTATAAAAGTTCTGAAAAAGGAAATGGTACGATAGTAAATAGGTTTAACTGCCAATAACTTTCGTAACAGCACAGCTCTGAATAGCGAAGTGCTGAGTCAATAGTTATCTTCTTTCTTAGAAAAGCAAAATCATACATAACTGGATTGTAAATTTGGTAAATTAAATTATCATAGTTAACTTTCATGAAAAAGTGGCGATTTCTGGTATTTTTAATTTTTAACTTGACTTAGCCAATAACCTTTATCCCGCGTCGAAAACCTACCTCATCCTGTCCTTTATTATTTAGTAGAGTACCGTTAAATAATGTTAAACAAATACAATACATTGGATTTTACCTGGAAAAAAGACTTACCAGGAACCATCGTACAAGATTGAAAAGGCAAGAAGGTGCAAGTCGATTTCGACTTCTACAGAACGTTCAAATCTTGGTCCCATTCCATTCCTGACAAACCTCCGAGGCGTCTGAAAAGAAGATTGCCTCAGGATCTTCTTCTTTTGTAGATATTTCATTAGAGTGCTTGTAATGGGTAGTTCTTCTACAAGTTTTAATCATGTCATTTTGTTGCATTGTATACAGTTATTTTTACTAGTATACAGTTGTAAATTTCTGTTAATAAGAAAAAGAAAAAAAGAAAGGCTTAAGTTTTCATGCCTGATGTATATAGTCGGGTATTGGGTAAATTACCAGTAAATACAATTAAAATGATTAAAATACAATAATAACCAAGAAATGAATTAGTGAGGAGCAAACCGCATTTTTTTAATTTACAACATACATGTTAATTACAGTTCAAATAGTGTACAAAATAAAAATTCGTTTTATGAATAGTTGCCAAAGAAGATAAATATTTCAAAGGTTCTATATATCATTTATAATCTAAGAAGGCGTAAATGTTCAGCTAAAAACTTTCACTTAACACTGTTGATGGAATCGTGCACTAATATTGCTCAGAGTGTTAATCTTAACAGTATTTTAGGGTTCGAAAAACAGTTTCAGCATTTAATGAAAATAAAAATAATCTTAATTGTGGGTCATAAAAATCTTCTCAGAATAACCAAATATTGTAATAAAGTGGTGCTATTAATTGGTGTCACTTTTTTTTTAAATGCTTCAGCTTTGACAGTTTGGAATAGTAATCCTTCTTTTTTCTAATCGCGAATTATATCTTTAACAGTTTCAATTGAAAAGAAGAAAAAAAAAAAGATTGTTTTAATACTGTACCGAACAGTATTTCATCAATCCCGTGTTCATTAGGTCCCAATTTGGATTTCTTATTTATATTTACCTAATGAGTGACAGAGGTTTTAACATCGTAAATGTAGAATCCATAAAATCCCAGTTTTTATCACAAAAAAAAAATTAAAGTAAAAAAAGGAAAAATAAAAAAGGAAAAGCAAGGGTATAACAAAGAACCTAAGTTGTAATTCTACTTATCCGTTTTCAGCAAATAAGCTATCAAGGACTCCATATGGACGAACGCCTTATTTTATTTGTATTTTTATTTAATTAATTTTTTTTTTGTGAATTTTCTTTTAAATATATTTAATATTAATTTCTTTTAAAATCTTAATATGAATTGATTAATAGCTATAATTTGTACATTTGCATAAAATCATATTTGTAATGATATTATACTTGAGTAGATCATTCTGCGACGATCCGTATGTATAACTGATATTTATTAGTCACATGTTTTTGAACATGATTGAGAAATTATACCGTACATTATAAAATAATATTCTTCATTTAATGTTTATGAAAGTTGAATTCTAAACTTAAGAGATCATTAAATGTGCTGCGCATTCATGCATTCGATTTAATATGCAAATGACGCACATGTCTCTTTTACATTCTCCGTGCAAACGATCCCATAAGATCGGCTAATAATCATCGCCAGAGTGCACCGTAAACAGAGCGCTATTGACTAGCCACGAAAGCTGTTGCCTACGATCGCAATCGCAGACCGTGAGATCGTGTTGCGAAACCTCTAAGGAAACTATTTTCTAAACTTTAGCTAACTTTAATTAATTCGTAATTAGCCACTAGTTCAACTGTTCAGGGACATTGTTTTTGACACCGGGTGCAACTGTAGCAAACAGTCCGTGGTAATTAACTGTCTGCGACTAGTAATGGCTTAGGAACTTATAGAATAAATACAAAAAAAAAAAAATATATATATGTATATGACTTTGTTTTAAATACTGGATATTTGGCCAAAAAAAGGACGAAAAAACGGGAGAATTAAGATGGCTTCACAATGCGGAACTGCGCGAGTTATCAGGTAAATCTATAAGTGAGATGTCTGGCCAATGGTTGGTGGTTTCGGCATTGAACCTTAGCTAACCCTTTATTATTTATTACTATTATTATTATAAATAAAAGAGGGTAATAAATCATTTTTTTTAAAATATAAATTGTTTAATGGAAGTTAGTGTTTTTATGAAGAAACCGTATCCCTGTCATAGCCCATTGTGACTTAATACATATTTTTTGTACAAAACCGCAAATTTGAAAGTTTTTTGTGGAACCGGTTGGCTAAGGTTTATCTATGTTGAATAAATTTACTTTGACAAGTAAATATAATTTATCTAAATGATACAGTAGTAGTTGTTATATTTTTATTTTAATTTTATGTTTATTTATTTTTTAAATTATATTTTGATAAATATTCCATAATTAAGCTCAGTGACTAATGCTAATCTAAAGTACAATTAACTTAAAAGGAAGGTACATAATAATATAAAGACTTAAATTAAATTGCAAAATAAAGATAGTAATTAAATGAATGTTATACATAAAAACACATATTTGAAGAAATAACTTAAACTCCGACTCGCTTTTTTTAACCTGCTACCAAAACCTATGTACCTCGTACTTCATTCCCGAACTCACAAATTGTTCTTTCCGAGTTTAATGCGGCTCTGAATTTTTCGATTTTTATGCTATTTAAGATGGAGTTCCTAAAGGTAGTGTTTTGGGTCTTGTCCTCTACATCCTCTCCACTGCTGACATTCCTACTATAAACTCCAGATACTTTTCTCACAACCTTCATGGATAACACAGCTATCCAATCATCACACCATGATCCTAAAACAGCCTCTTCCAACGTTCAAAATCACCAATCAAACAATGGTGCAGCAGATAAAAGAATAAAAGTTAATGAATCCAAATGTACACACATGACTTTTATTCTACTCCGTAGTTCCTTAATAACATCCTATAACCCATATCTGATGCAGTGAAATGTCTTAATTTCATCTCAGACAAAAGATTCTTATGGAACCCATGTAATGCTGAAACCAAAGATTCAGTCAACTATGCCGCCATACTAGAGTATTGTATAATTTAATCACATCCGAAAAATAATCAAAGTTTAATCAGAACTAATTTCCTGTAATCAATCACCTAATTTAATAATTATTACATCTTTCAGCCATTTTTAGTGAAATAATAGTTATTTATCTGAAAGATTTAATCATTATTAAATTAGATGATTGATTTCAGGAAATCTAAAAAGCTATGATTACATTTTGATTATTCTTTACCTATAATTAAATTTTGGCCAACTCTGCTGCATACTATGCAAGACCTCGCAATTTTCAATAGACAACAAGCTTTTAATATACAAAACTACCTTAAAGCCTATCTGGACCTACGCACTTAAACTTTGGATAACAGCAAAATATTTCAACAGCAAATGTATCCAATCCTTCTAATCCAAATTCCTGAGAACATAACCAGCACCTTTATTTATTTATTTTTAATTTTTTTTTTTTTTTTTTTGTATTGTATGGTTTAAGGTTCTTTAGTTTTGTTGTAGTTTATTTATTGGATTATATTTCATGGGTTCTTTATTTAAGATGTTTCTTTTTTGTTCTTTTCGTTCATCTGTTATTGTACATATTGTGTGATCAGATCAATAAAGTCATCTATATTACTTATTGCCTCGTTTCAGGCAGATTATAATACTTCCACAATAAAAATATTTAAAAAAAAGAAGAATATATATATATATATATATATATATATATATATATATATATATATATATATATATATATATTAACATTAATGCTGAGGACACCCAAATCTACTCCTTCCAGTACCTAATGGGTTTTACAAGATTCCGTGAAATTTTAGTCTCCTGGACCTTGTTTACATTTTAATATAATATTTTTATTCTTTCCGTTATTAACTCAAAATTTAGTTTTAGATTGTATCATGTATGTATATGAAATATACCACTACGGTATATTTCATTCGATCCTGTCTAGTAGTATCAATGTCAAAGGAAATGTATCAGCCAATCGAGTTCTGTTATTATCATTTTTCTACAAATGCGGTGTAATTTAGATCTCCTGGCGTCTTTCAATTGTAGACTGAGATCAATAATTATTTTTTTCTGCAGTCATTTAATGATACGATTTATCGCACAGAGGGTTGAAAAGGACGGTGTTTCAGAAAAACCAATAAAGGAAATTTGCATAATCACCCAGGAAAATTCTATAATGACAGTAAATTTAAGGACAAGACTATATGCAAAAAAAAATATATGAAGGAGGTTTGTGAAACAGTTCTATGTCATTTATTTCCTTGGAACCGAGACAGTTATAGCTGTGCTACCCGAACACTTATTGTTGCTTTTGTAGAAAGTTCTTGAAAAATAAAACGTGTTATACAACAATGTATTTGTGTTATGACCGGCAGGCCGTAGGAGGAGGAAGTTTGCAAGTTTAATGAAATTTAATTACGAATCGGCACATCCCTAGGTAATTTCTATAGTTTGTATAACTGGGGAAAAAAAGTTAAAATAATGAAGTATTCATCAAATTTGATAAAAGCAAGCATTTTTAAATAAAATAAAAGCATTTATAATGAAGAAAGAGGGAGAAAGGAAGTTTTTATGTAGTATTTAGGCTAATGACCAGTTACTTACTTATTTACTACAAAGCACTGCAGCCAGGTGTGGGCTTTGGCTTCCTGAATGTACCTTTATCCTAAGTCTTCTGTTTTCATGCTGCAACGCCGAGGGTCCTTAGATCTTCTTCAAGGTCCTGTAGCCATCATATTCTTGGTCGGTCGACTCTTCTCTTTTTGCCAATTATAGAAGAATTTGCTCTTCAATGCAAAAGTTTGCTCGGAATTCGATTAGAGGGAATTCTTATAATATGACCTAACCATTCCAGACGTCGTATTTTAATAAAATGGACCACATTTACATCCTTGTATAACGAATACAAATCGGCATTGGATTGAAAGTTACACGTACTTGATTGAGCATCGTGGACTGGACAATAAATAAATAAATTTTCCTTAATAGCCCACGCTCAAAGTTATTGATTTCTCATTACGGTAGTTAAAGTTCACCTCTCGGCTCCATAGTACGTTAGAACTGGCCGAACTCTAATGAACAGTAAAATATAATTGTGAAATATTGATGAGGTATAGTTGACTGTTAAGAATTTAGAGAAGCAGATAGTTGGGGTATGCAGTCATAAAGATACACAGCAATTAAAAAATAAGTTGTTTAATTGCTGTGTATTTTTATTACTGCATACCCCAACTATCTACTTCTCTAATTGAGAAATATTAAATAATAAACGTACCTTTATGTTTAACTAATTATCGGTGATGTGCAAATACGTAATAGAAGATAGTAATAAAAGCAACTTCTATGAATAGTAATTTCCTTTAAATTCATCAACCAGATAAATAATGTATCGAGGTAGGCATTCGTCGTGTAGGATTGCGATAATGTGTTTACTACTTTCAACTATTACTCGGACATTAGTAACCAATGAGCTTATAATGTTTTCGAAAGTGTTCTCTTTGAAGTGGGAGTGTAGAAAAAAAAATGACCACAACGACAACCACGTAGGAGGCAAAAAGTGCTAGCACCCACCGAGCGGCGGTCGACACGATCGGAAGCCAGTAAGGCACGACCTGGGACTTTTTCATGCCCGGTCGGCCGGATCGGTTATTCAAAAAGGTTGGTGGGTATTGCTCTGAGTCCAGGCAGGGCGTGCTCGATGACTGGGTTCGTGATCTCTTCGACAAACTGCTCACTTAGTGCCCCAGTTCCCTGATTCCAGTTTGCTCCTGCATCGGTAATTGCTATCGATATCTGAACCAGTCGGCAATAATCATCTATTGCCCGCGATAACGCTCAAAATTAACAGTAATTGGCAGTTTATCGCAATGAAACGATGCAATCATGGCGAATCTGGTTCAAAACACCGGTTTCTCTAGTGCGTGTGCCTAGGAGCTCGTCGAGTAACAATAAACACTAGTTCTAAGCTAACATAACTTACTTTAAAGGCGTTGTAAGACTTGTCTAATAACAAGTCAGTCAATTTTATTGGAGGGTAGCCATATAGACACCTTGTTGACCTGATCTAGTTCAAGGGCTTGTAAGTAGGTCCTCTTGCTAAATCACATAATGGAGCAGAAAATTCCTCAGCCAAGAAACAGCAGTTAGCAAATTGTTCTTGTTTCCTCTGTCCTCCTTATCGGGTATTAATTAGTTAATAATTAAGCAATCGAATTAAAAACGATGTGTCAAAAAAATACTAGAAATCCTTAGTAGGTTATTTAATAGAAGGAATGTTATAAATTGAACATACAAAATACATACCTTACCATTGATGCCTGTCGTAAAAGTTTACAATATTATGATACATATAGTTAATTAAGCGTTTTAAATGCAATATCACTTATTAGCTGACGGAGTATTCTAGTTTTTTAAAATATAGTTTTAACTGATTTTGTTTTCAGTAACTTATGCTTATAGAAGTCATATCCAGATTCATAAGGATCAAGTGCTTCACAATTTCACTCAAAATCTAAGTACCTTTAAAATTGTATTTTTCTTTTACTGTGTTTTAAAACTATTTTATCTTTCTTGTGTATTTCATTTATCACATACATGCTAACTAACCTGGTCATTAAACTACCTTTAGGCGTCTCAAGGATGGGCACGCATTACTAGATACCATTTGTATATAATAAGAATTTATTAAGCCTTATCTTTAATCGCCATATCTATATTTTAAACATTTTTAAGGAGGCAGATATATTAATTGTTATAGCTCATTGTTTTATCAAATAAGATATTTATAAAAATTTAATTTTAAAATAACCATGTTTTGCTTGATCACACAGGAGGTTCTTTTTTTCCCAAGCTGCTTAGTGAACTCAGAAAAAAAAAAAACAACAAAATTAAATGAAAATCGCAAAAATATTTCAAAGATAAAATACAATCTTTCCAAAAATGTTTTGAATGCTGTTAACAAATAAACTTTAACACATGATTACCTGATGGCAAGGAGAGATCCCCTCAGTGTCAACTCTGCAGAGTTGCTCTAACAGTGAGCACATCTTGGAGGAGTGTACTCAGTACAGGAGAGATATGGATAAATGTGGTGTACCTCGTCAGCTCTGTATGGCCGTGGGCAATAGCAAACAATACATTTGTAGTACTATAGATTTTGTCAAGGAAATTGGATTATATAATTTTATTTTATGTTCATTATCTTATTATTTTTTTTTTTTAAATTTAATTTAATTTTTTGTTATTACTTTTTGTTTTTTTATTTTATTTTTATTTATTTATTTTTTTAGATTAATATAATTTGATTAGAAATTTGTTATTATGTAAAGTTCGGGTGTATGGGCAATAAAAAAAAAAAAAAAAAAAAAAAAAAAAAAAAAAAAAAAAATTTTTTTATTACTTTCTACATGTCTCTTAACTAAAACGAGTGGGGTGACCTGTGGTGTAGTGGTTAGCATAACAACCTACTAAACCCAAAAAAAAAAGTAATTATTAGTTTGTATGTTTAGATCAAAACTATGCCAAGATTGGGTCAAAAGAAGAAGATAGAAAAGACGGGAAGTCTCTAGACGGTATAGGATTAAAGAAAATTAAACATTTCCGCAGCGTAATTGATAAATACCTATCGGAATGTTAACCAAATATACCTGAAACGGGCTTAGAAAACTATTTTACATCCGGCGCGCCGGCGTTCTCTTAACCATCGCGCTCCCTGAACCAGAACCCACAAACTAAAAATAATTCTTACTATACATGTTTGCGATTTGGTAAAAAATAAAACTTTACCACTTAAAATTAATATTTAATTATGAGTTTGTATGTTTCATGTTCTGTATGCTTATAACTAATTACAAATATTGATAGATTTGATATAATGCACTATAAATAAAAACTAATTCGATATTTTATTACATACGTACGTTATATATGTCATTAATAATATCCTATCTATATTTTTTTTAAATACAAAAAATGTTTTCTTTCAAGGAAAATAGCTACAATGGTGATTTTCATATAAAGCAGAACCCCTCATATCCGTCACCCACGGGACCGGAGCGTGGTCGGATAACAAAAAAGGTCGAATAATCCGAGGAACAACAAAACATTAATAAAACACATATAAACGATTATTTATGTACATATGTATGTAAATGTACTTGTTTATTGAATACAAAATATATTGAGCACAAAAAATACTGAAGCATAAAATACGGAAGTATGCATGTATGTATGCATAGCCAACAAATTAATTACACATAAATTCATTTAAAAAAAAAAAAAAAAATCAGTTATTAAAATCAGGACCTGACAAAGGAGTTCCATTGCGTCTTTGTTGGCAAAACCAAACCCAGAGAGCATCATCTTAGACATCAAATTTAGGCTTTTCTATTTTTCAAAGCTTTCTCCCATTCCACTGTCAATGGGACATTCTTTTTGTTTTTCTTCCAGTCTTTAATTGTTGTGACCCCTATTCCTAGTTCAGAAGATAATTTTTGAACTGACTCACCATTTTCCAAGCGCTGAAGAACTTCTTATTTCTTCTGAAGCGTGCATACAGTACGTTTACGTTTTGGGGTAGTCATAATAGGTAACTGCGAGGAACTCGGTTGCTTTACTGTGATTCACATAATCGAACATTTGAGACTGGTGAGAGGAGGGGTGGCGAATATGACGGATAATCCGAGGTCGGATATGAGGGGTTCTACTGTAACTGGGTACAAACTTTACACGTCATATTTTCCACGAAAAAAATTTTAACCTTATTTTCTTCATTATTATTAATATGTTTTTCTAATCATAATTTATGATTTCGGTTATCATAAATGACGACCCAATTAACGCCGGATAAAGGAGGTTATATTGTATTTAATTACTTTTTAAAAGTGATAATTGAGAGGTGAAAAAAATATGCACAGTTAAAACTTATTCACAACTAAAACCCTTAGTCTGTAACATAATATTTAAGCTTTCCATTCGATATCATATTACTACACTCCTGAACAATCCATATTTTCTTTGACATTTTTCATTCCTTACATTCTCACGATAAATAACGAAGGGATCTTTTTTTGGCTATCTATCATCAGACATCCTTTTCTGTTGCCATATCATATCAGCATCCCAGAGATGTGGATGTTTCATGTTTCATATTTCTTCTAATTTCTCTGAAATGCTATTACATCTGTTATAGCCAATATCTTAAGCTGAAAGACTCGTATTACGTCTTTTAGCAAAATACATACATTCTTTCACTCTTATAAAAAAAAATATTTTCAATTTAACATTAACAATTTTACAATTATATTTTTTTGACAATAACAAATTTAGTCCATTTGGATGTTTCCCCTTGTTCATTGGTACAAGTCGAAAGATGATTTTATCCATTAGGTAAAAAACCTGTGGGTTAAAACGTCGTTTCTATTCTAATTGATTTATATAAACACCTTGTGAGCACATCACTTGGTCGAGGTTTCGCATTGTATTCCTATCACTAATCACATATAGTACTGTAGGACTTCAATTACCTCTTGTACACTCATACAATTTATGAAAAATCAACATACATTTTTGTTGTTTCTCAGGAAAAAAAAAACGCTTTTGACCAGAGCAAACCTATTACTTATTGTTAAATGCTAGGAATTTTAAAGTAAATAATTATACAATTGTAAATAGATTAGATAAATTGGAGTGTTATTGAATTAATATTGCAATCTGCCTTAACGCAAGACAAAGAATCCGTTCGTGCAAAGAAAAGAAAATAAAATTAAAAAAACTTCTAACCATCCAAAAAATAAAATAAACTGAAATAGATTATTTTTAGTTTTTTTAATTGTTGCATAATTGATAGATACCCTAACCTCATGAAATATAGTAGGATATATAAAAGTAAAATAGTATAAATATTTTTAAAGGTCGACAACATTGAATTTTTCGGAAGGGAACTCTAAACCAAGCTTGTCCTTTCATCTATGGGAGGTCAAGCCCAGTATCTAGTATCAATATCTATTAGAATAATTATAAATAATTAATATTTCAGACAAAAACATATTAATTATAATTATCAATGAACAAATAAACAACGGACATAGAGTTAGTCAAAAACCCATATATATTAATTTAATATAACTGCATATTGAGGTATATTTTATAATTTTGATGAGAGGTAGGTTCTTATGATTTTCAGGCTGCAAAGCTTGACAATGGTCCTGAAGTAGTACTGAAGTTCTAGGTCGATGCTAATTTTTTTTTAGCAGTATACAATATAAAATATACAATACAAAGCATTTCAGACAAATAATTAAATTCAAGCTCAGTATTTCCAGATCCATATCATGTTTACATCCGAATACGCTAATTAGTTTTAAAGAATATGCAACATCGAATATTTAAGTTTCAGATATCGTCCTTTGGTGTGGGAAAACATTCGAAGGCATTCCTCTGGAGTGGTTTAGAAATCTGTTCATGGGCGGAAACCTTGAACTGTTACGAGTTACGACAAACTCCAATCAGGGAGGTCGACGTAAGGAATTCCTGATGTCTTCAAATATGGAGTATTACAAAGACCTATTATGCACTTTTTAATATGCTCGGATGCACACAAGCGATTCGTTAGTTGAGTATCCCGTATTTGTTGAATTTACTCTAAAAATAATTCCATTTTATTTTTACACATCCACACGTTAGCATATCTGATTTTAATATATTAACTATAAATTAAATCTATAACATTATCTAAAAGGACAAGCCACTTTTCATTAGTTATCACTGTACCACATTTTAACCGTATCATCTTTATAGTTCCAGATAAATTTAGCGATAATAATATTTGCGGGTTTTTAATAAATTTGTTAGTATAAAGCAAAAATATGTGGATAACAGTGAAGTTTCAAAATTGACCGATAGGTGGCGAACGCCATTCTACACGAGATGTTGCAACAGTACAGTGTTACGTAGAGCTTGACATTGATAGTAAAATGTAATTATATTCAATTATGTTGTTAAAAAGGATTTAAATATGTGGTGTACTAATCGCACCAGCAGCGCAGCATTCCGTAATATAGTTTACAATGGTAAAACTACTAAATCCATCTATGCTAAATTAAACTACATTATATTCATAGTTCTAGGAAGTTTAAACAGTAATAAAATATACAGTAGTAAAAATTTAAATGTACAATGTTAAGTGGTAGAAACGCGGTTTGGCACACTGTCATATAATTTTATTGTTGGAAATAAAATTCAACTAGATGAAATCAATAAAATTATTGCTACCAAATAAAAAGTCGATCGATTGCTTTTTGATATTGTGTGTAAAAATATGATCCAAGGGCATTTAATTGTAAGCACCGATAACGTAGTATGTTATTCGCAAGAGGTTTTAAATAGTATCTGTCTTTTTGCATTACTAAATCATACATTAAAATTATGAATTATACGTCTAATTATGCTTTTAAGGTATCTTCAAACACCTAATCTGTGCTATTTTAACCAGGCAAAAAACTATTCCTATGCTTGAAAATATAACTGAAGAAATAATGCTCTATAACATACGTCAAAACAAGATTTGGTAACGGTTCGGATCGGCGACACTCCCAAACTAGGTTGACCCGCGCTACACCGACCAGTTCGATCCTTCTGCTTCACTTCATGTTTACATTTTTCGATAGTTCATTCCTATAACCTCACATGTAAACAATCACTTCTACAGTTTCAACTTGGATTGTGTTTTTTAGTTTGTTATATTGATATTTAGACTTCTTAAATGTAAATAAGTGAAACAGAAGTTAACAACACGAGGATTTAGTGTTTTATGAATTCATGTTTTCTTATTTCATCTAAGCTTGTGTGTAAAAGTGTTAAAAAACTTAAGAAGATTAATTTGTACATGGATTTGGTGTTTTAAATATTTATATTTGTTCTATCAATTTAAGTGATAAAATTTACAACTTGTAAAAGTGTTATGAAACTTAAGAAGATTAATTTGTACATGAATTTGGTGTTTTATATACTTGTATTTGTTGTTTCAATTTCAGTATACATATTTTGTGAATGGATTCTTTGTCATCCATATTACTTTTTGCGCTAAAGTGAGACAGATTGTATAATTAATTCAATAAAACATATCAGTTTATAAATAAATGTGAGAAAGTATATCACAGGTTTTTTATGTTTTCTTATTTCCACTTCCCATGAGAAAATATAGCAGAAATTAACATCATCACTTTCAACTAGGATTCTGTCTTATATTATATAATGGCTTATAACATGGAGAATTGACAATGTGAAAATAATCACAGATTAAGAGGCAAATGACACATTACTATATAATTGTAGAACTATTGGTATAATGTTATAGATTAATGTGTTTTTAAAAAAAATTAGATGCCTGATGATGGAACATTATCTCTGAAACATGTAGCTACAAATTTTAAATAAATAGGAGTTATGCCAAATAAATACTTAAGAATTCTGCCTTTTTTATATTTATAATTTGTTATTTTCACTTCTCTGACAGAAAGTTCATCAGGAATTAACTTTACTGGTGGTTCAGTAGTATATTAATTGTTGATTAAATTAATATTAATTCGAAATTGATTTAGTGTCTTATATTTTGATATTTCCTTATTTCCACTTTAATATTTTTCCTTATTTCTCATTTTAATATTAGAAGGTAAACAGAAGTTAATATTACTTTGAACAAAGATTTAGAGTTTCACAGTAAATGTAGGAGAATAACCTTTCCCTTCTAAAAGCAGCGACTAGAACATCGAAATTAATCGGTACAAGGTTAGAATCGATAAAAGGTATTCTGAGCGGGTTTAGGGGTTGGTGTCGCCGATCCGAACCGTTACCCAAGATTTTTATCGATAATGAATTTCAATTATAAGTTAAAATTATTTAAGTTCTTTACTTATTTGAGCGAGCGAAGCCGAAATGATTGTAAAATATTAAATATAAATGATTTCAATTTTATAGTATAAAATTGTAAACTCCATACCCACTTGAATCCACTAGTATCCCGACTTAGCTCACACTACCTTAACAAAAATTCTCCGAGGCGTCTAAAAAGATGGCCAAAAGACCCTCGGATGTAGAACTATTAAGGTGCTACTAGTATATTTATAAATTTATTGAAATTTACGACTGTATAAAATATATACATCAAGTAAATGTAGTGATAGTGAATACAATGGCATGAAAGTATCTTGTGAAGAACTACTCACTAGTAGCACTTCAATAAATTCTGCACTATAAGGTCTTTAGACCATCTTCTTTTCAGACGCCTCGGAGGATTATCAGGAATGGAGTGCGAAGTAAGTTGGGAGACTAGTGGATTTGAGTGGTTATGGAGCTTACTATGGAAGGATTGGTATCTGGTTTGGGCTGAATCAGTAACATATGGGACATTAAGATCTTTATTGATAAGTTTATTTGTAACAAAGTAAGGAGCATTAAGGATTTTTCGAAGGATTTTGGATTGTACAGATTTGATATGGGAAGAATTAGAAGGTTCAGTTGAGACCCAAAGCTCAACTCCATATGTCCAAATAGGTCTGATAACTGCAATGTAAATGAGTTTTTGTAGTTAAGCGGAACGTTTGAGCGTTTGTCAGGTAAATGTTAAAGAAGTCGAAAACGACGAGCAGTTTCCTGTCGTTTTAGTCTTGTGAGGTGCTACCAGTGAGTAGTTTTTTACTTAATATTGTATTCATTTTGATTAAATTGACTGGTTTTATGTAATGTTTATTTATTGTGCAGTTGTAAATATCAATAAATAGTTAAAAAATAAATATACATTTTGATTAAATTAACTGGTTTTATGTAATGTTTATTTATTGTGCATTTGTAAATATCAATAAATAGTTAAAAAATAAATGTACATTTTGATTAAATTAACTGGTTTTATGTAATGTTTATTTATTGTGCAGTTGTAAATATCAATAAATAGTTTAAAAATAAATATATACAAATTTCATAATTTTATTACGTTGTTAATCTGTGTTGTCAATTTTTTTTATTACTGAGTTTTATTACTTTCTATAGATGTCAAAATGTTCAACTTTTGTAACAAATATAAATATGATCTAATAATAAATTGTATTAAAAACATGTTTTGCTAACAGTAATTCGCACATCAATTCATAAAAAATGTATGTTTTCATTTCTGTCAAAATATTGCCCAAGGCATAGAAGAATTGGTAACCTAGAAGTAGGACCATTACGCCATTAGATCACTTCCCCTTAACGAAATATAAACATTCACTAATAACACTCCCCTCAGGTGCCTGTTGGAACATTTCATGCAAATGGACCGCTCCACTTCAGCGAACTGTACCTTCCTCACCGGGCACGTAATGTTAGATAAGATCGGAACTGATCCGAACAATGACTGGAGGGCTGGACCGCTCACTCAAGGGGAATGCTAAATAATCGATTACTAAAAAAAAAATCGGTAATAACAGGGGCCAATATCGATATAGAGATAGAAGGGCTGCATACCGACCTTGCCAGATATGCTACAATGCCGCCACTTTCTATTTCTTCTTAATTACGGAACTGTGGAATTCAACACCGATATCCTGACACCTCTAATGAGGCAAAGCAAGTACTATTTTAATTAGCTACGTCCATAAAGTGTCAGCTCAACTCGCAATAAAAACAAAACGGATAGAATTATAGTTCTAGTTCGTATATTAATAGAGTTATTGCATTGAGAGCATTTTATAACACAGTCTGGAAAATAATTTAAAAGAATTATCTTTAAAAATCATAACGGAATTTATATTCGCAGATTATGGCTTACTTGGAAATGGAATGAAGCGAACTATAAACACCCTTATTAGATTTAATTTTAATGTCCAGAGGCGTTTCCATGTTTCATAACTCTACACCGATATTGATTGTCTCTTCCCCTTCTTTCGTAGACATTAATTCCTCAGTACACTTTTTTATCAAATCATTTCTAATCATCGACCGTTCTACATTTACAATCCCCTAACGTTCATGAGCTACTTTTATTCATACCTATTTTTTGTCATTCAGAGCACACTTTATAGGAAACTTTTATGTTTCTACATAGAAGTATCAAACTATTTTTTTATTTTAGTTTTGTAAATACATAGATCATTTTCCCATTGCATACTAATTTCTATCCTCAAGCGATGAAGTGGTTTTTCTATGGTTATTGATTTTGACATTGGTAAAGTTAAAAGCAAATAAGTTCTCCGATTCTTCAATTATTATCTTACTTTTTTTTCTAGTACCTCTGGCATATTTCAATGTATTCAATTATAGAAATGGGACTGAAACTAATTGCACACAATAATGACAATGACTTATATATAATGCCTCGGTCTCCGAGGCTCAATTTATTTCCTTCATATTTTTTCCAAAATCCTGCAAAAGCATAACCAAGATTTATTCCATTATATTTCAGACTGGCAACACTGCAGAAGCTATCTCTGTTAGTTTTCCCAAGTTTGGGCCAGTTCGAGTGTTCGTCCTCATTTGTCATTCTGTTTTTGTTTTTTTCAAGATCAAACTCTTGAGAAATTTATTTGCTCGTTCATATTTATTTAAAAAATATACAGCAAGTGATAGTCACAATACGCTTTTATATTGCACAATAATTAAAAGTACACAAAAGGTCGGCCCCCCTCCCCCTTTAAATTATGATTCCCTCAAAAAAAAAAATAAAAAAAAACAAACCATGTAAATAAGATAATAATCAACAAGTTCATCCCATGTTCATTAACGATTCTATTGTAATATAAATATTTTATTTATTGAATCTTATCTATATAATCTATCTATATAATTTGGATATAGACTACATTCTATAAAGGGATTTTTCGCTATTACCAATAGTAAACTATTATAAAGATGTTCATGAAAAACTTTTCTTTTTTTTTGTTACATTACTTTTTTTTCTAATTGAATCACAATGTTGAAATTCCAACAAACTGAGAAAATGGTCCATATATCTTTAGTAACTTAGGGTTTTTTTTTTGTTTTTTTTTAAATTTAATTTTAGATATGAAAATTATGCTACGACTAAATACTTATACTTTACTAATTAAAACCTCCATGGTCATACTCTATGGTTTATATTACATCCAGACATCGTATAAAAGATTTCATGAAAAACTCCATGTACATATCAACTATCCAACTATACAAACCATACCTGAAGAAGACTGAAAAGGAGCTGGTTGAAGAATATTCTCAGTTAGAATTGGAATCGCATGCTTAGAGTAAATGCCACTGTATGTTGACTTCCCTCATGCATAGTATATGGAGGACTGTCTGATGAACTCGAGATGAGATGTAAAAGAGTAATGAACTGTTTCATTAGATTTATTATCGGGATCTCCAGACGTTCTCACATATCTCACAGTTATTCTGAAATTGGGTGGCTTTACCCCACTTTTCGACCTCAATACTTCCTGGGTGCTCTCATATTTCAAACCTTGAAAACCAAAAAACCCACCTATATCCATGACCTCCTTATTCTGCGCTCCTCCATTCACCTCTTAAATACTAGAACCCAACCCATCAACCTATACACTCCAGCGCATCGAACTGCATCCTTCGAGAAATCCTTTATTATCTGTGCTTCCTCGTTATGGAATTCATTGCCCATCACAATTCGAAAAAGCTCCACTCTTACTTCCTTTAAAGATCATTTATTTCTTTACCTCCTTAATTTTCAATCTTCCGAGCTAATGTAAAACATGAATATCTATGTAATATACATTATAATAGTATACATAGGATGTATCCTTTTACAAGATGTCTCAGTTATTTTGTGACACAATTTAATTATTAATCAATTTTTTGTAATCATCTATTATTATTATTTATTATAATTAATCATCAAAGCCAGATGATTGTCATATGTACTGTTATCATATGTTATTCTTAGGGGACAAGTAGTCCCAGAATAAAGTTCATTTTCTTCTTCTTCTTCTTCTCATGCCTTTACTTTTAATACCCAACTCTTTGATCACAGCAGCTTGTTGTCAAGAAATAAGTGACTGATCTTGATTGAAAATATTAAAGAGAAAAAACTCTCGGATATGGGTCTAACTTTAAAATTAAATGGATTAATCGTTAAAACATAATGAGTTCTGAAAACTTGAGAGTGAACTTACTTTTCTTTCTTCCGGCTGTCCTTTCTTGGTCATGTAGGACATTCTCTTTCCTTTAACACGTCTGATCTTAGTGAGCGATCGAAGAACCAGTTCATTTGCAGCCTCCCTCGTACAAATATACATTCTTTTCAATTACTGGTGGCTTAAGGAACATATTCGCAAAACAATATTTATTTTTGAAAAACGAAGCACAGATATTTAAAGATGGTCTATTACAGATCAAATATTAATAAATAGCCTAAAAACATTTTTAAATTTTAAACATGATTTTAACATTACAGTTATGTCAGGATAATAAAAAAAAAAGTAAATTAAGAACGTACTGACAAACCTGTAATATGCAAATTTAAAAAGTTCCTGTTTTAATGTTAACATTCACCATTCAAGGGTGAAATAATTTAGTTATTAGCTTTTTAATTATACTTTATTACCGCTTAGTTGAGAAATTATAGAATCTAATAATTAACTTACATTTCCTGATATGACAAATGTTTCCTACATCATATAAAAATTTTTTAAAAGAATACTTTTTTTTATTGTATTAAAAACTGTATGTTTATTAACATAATTTATTTTATTCGTCATAGATAATTAGCTTATGTTATGTTTCAAGGATCCAATCTGTTGTATTTTTTCTATAAGTAAAATAATATCATTATAGTGCCCAAAGTATCGCAAACAGAAGATGCGAGTTCAGTTATAATACAGGAAAATACAATGGCCTGGCTGCTGGAAATTGTTCACCTCCCTTAGTTTTAAATGTTCGAGCGAGGGAGGAAAAAAGAAAAAAACAGAAGTAAATAATGCTAAAGATTAAAATTTAAAAATATAAATAAATTATAAACCTGTTAGACTATTGTCTACTTCTCAGAGCTAAAAGTTTTAGAAAATGTTTATGATAATCCCCAAGAAAATAATCATATAAACGTCTAATTCATTATTTGTGAATGAATTTGAATTTAAAAGTGAATTTTAAACAGAAAATTGTCAAGACATGTTATGCGAAACAAAGAAATTTTTTTTTCAGCCAAACTTCCCTTCGTTTTATCATTTTTTTTAATGTTTATTACCTGACGGAATTTTCTGTAGCAGAACTATTAAAGCCACCAAACCACTAAAGTACCGCAACTTCTAATATATTGTTCGGCATTATATTAGCAAATTAATTGGTTTCGCCAGACTAAATATTGAACTGTTACGGCAGAGAATGCCCCATGTAATCATCTGGGGGCGGATCTGGGTCTCTATTCTGTAATAGCCTGCATTCCGATCTTGCCTTTAGTCAACCTTAGTAGTGTCAGTTGGCTAATAGTGATTGGGCGATCGATATATCGTCATGGAACGAACAGGAAAAACATATTTTGGAAATTGTAAAAAATATAAAATTGTGTACAGGCATTGACAACCCTAGGGTTTTATGACTGTAAGCCCCAAGAAACTAAATAAAACAAAAAAAATACTTCTATAAAAAGAATTTTTTTGTGAATGTCCTTTATTTACATGAATCAATGACAATCAAAATGGAGTAGTTAGATTGTATCGTTTTAAAATTGTATATTAACATTTTTATTGAAATCAGATTATATATTAAATATAATATTAGTACTAATTGAGCAACTAATGCCTCCATTAATCATTCAAAGTCATTATAACTGATCTTAGTAAAGTGAGTAATAGACCCTTCAATGGAAGCTAAACAATGTGATTGCGGGTGATCTGTCGGGTACTAAACTCGAAGTGCCATGGGATTTAGTAATACTAGATAGATATTTTATTGCTAAAACTGAAATATGAGGTAGAAACCTCACTAATCCGACCCCTGAGGGACCAAAGGGTGAGGCTGAAAGGCTAAAAAGTCAGATTTACCGGGGATCACAATGAAGCACATGTTTTTCATAGTTAAAAGTATATCATAATTGTATTAAAAGTTATATATTAACGTTCTAAAACAGTAAAGGGAATCGAAACTAATAAACTAATATATTTGTATTAAAATACTTTAGATAACTATTCATCAATAGATGCATGGCCATAATGACACTATTGTATTTGGTTTAGAACAAACAAACTCATTTTAAAAATAATTCGTAATGAAGTATGCTCTAAACATCGTTGTGAAAAACATATCTATATTGGATTATAGATTAAAAACATATCTATATATACTGTAAAAACATAACGGCAATGCCAGAACACCAAATTATTTATATATATGCAAAAAATCCTAGGTATCACTTTTGTTTGAATCTTATAGGTGCTCTAGCACAACCGTATAAAAATCAAAATGTCCGACACTTTTTGGCAGAATTTATAAAATTTAAAAGCTTGAGTCTTAGTCGCGTTTAAGCTACTGAGCTGATTTTCTACTAAAATCGTATTTAATTAAATCTAGTATAGTTTTGAACTTAACAAACTTTTCTTTAACCAGTACAGCAGATATTTGGGAATACGTAGAAACGTTCGAAATATTAGACGCTACTAATTAGTGAGCGGTTGCACTTCAAAATCCAAAATTTGGTTTCGTTTCTAAGCAAAACACTAACTACATATCAAAAATTCAAAAATAACTGACCTTTTGGGTCCAAAATTTACAATTTTACTGAACTATTAGGGATTTCGCGAAAATATTGTTCCCGACCCCTCGGACTTCGTGATATTGTTGGATTAGTGAGGTTTTACTGAGTATATATATAAGAATATCCTTCCACCATCTTAAAAAAGTTAAATCATCGAATATTTTTAAAACAGTGCCCTTATAAGGACAACAATGGCGGAAGTTCGGTTAACTCAAAAACCATTAAACCTTAAGGACGAAAAAAAAAAACTAATAAAATTTCACCATCTTAAAACAGCATCCTTAAGGACGAAAACTAATTCTAATTGTGGAAGGAGAGAGTGGCCAAGGATGTCCTTCGGCCTCAAAAAATCGTCAGATCCTGGCAGATCTGTAAAACAGTGTACGAAACTTTTTTTGAGCAGGAACGACTGGAAAGAAGACTACCGGTAATACTTGGAGATAACAAATAAAATATTGACAAAATTATCACATTTTTGAAACAATATAACGTTTTCGAAAAAATGTAAAAAAAAAAAAAAAATAGAAAACTAAGGAACCAGGACACTGAAGACCAAAGAAGTTGAGTGTCCAAAAACAATCAACCTAACCTATAAAAGATTAATAACAAATATAAAAGTTATATAATATAATAAAAAGGTATATAATATATAAAATTTACAAAATAATAATACCTATACAGCTAAAGTAAGTGGTGGATCAACTAATCACACACACACACACACACACACACACACACACACACACACATATATATATATATATATGTAAATACTGACAATAGCGCCCGAACCGAAACTTTTCCTATTTGGGGAAGAGGGCAAAGTTGAGCTGTGAGAACGTTCTAGCACCTCTTACAAATCATGCCAGAGGAGGCAGGGAAAGTTCACGTGGAATGTTAATATAAATATTAAAAGTAGGCAAAAACGCCATTGCCGGACTATCAAATTATTTACTTATATACAAAAAACTTGGGTGCCAATTTTGTTTGTATCTTTTGAGATGATTATAGGAGTGATTAAAGTGGATTTGTCATTAAATCAGAGGATTAGGATGTAATAGGTTCTTTATTTAGAAAAAGTAGTCTAAAAATTAATACCTTTGGTTATTGTGCATTATAAAACCACATTGTGGCTATCACTTGCTGTATATTTTTGAAATATATATGAACGAGCAAATACATTTCTCAAGTGTGTGAGTTGAATTTATAATGAAACATTAGGTGCGCTTTGTGGGGTCTTAGCTACCTTCTTAATAAATTAGTTCAATGCAGTATACCTTGAAACATTCTAATGGATTTATTCGAATTACTAGAAGACCTTTCTTATGAACTTTATTTTACAACAAATAGTTAATATCTCTAATTAGAAATATGTTTTCTGTGGTGTTGATTTACCACTAAGCTGTCACATTCACTGTTATAAATAGAACAATCGGATTTTTTTATTATTAGGGCAGTTTGACCGCAAGGATAATTTTTTATCTTTACAATAACACGTAATTAAAGATGAGATAACTTATACAGTTTTAATATAAGGTATACATATACAATTTATAATATTTGATATTATACACATATACAAAAATATACCAAAAATGTCCATTATAACGTAAGATAACTTACAAAATTACAAAAATATACAAAATTACAAAAAGATAATTTATAAAATAAAAAATAAAAAGAATACAAGTAATCCAATATTCGTATTTCAGTGACATAAGAAAATATATAAAATCTACACGTAAAATAAAATGAGATCTATAAAGAAAGATAAAGAATTAAAACACAATTTACAATGAATAAGTAAAAAATTAAGTAATCGAAAACTTTTAGTATCATCATTCATTTTCCCTAAATTGACTACGGATGCACAGTGTATGGAGGACTGTCTGATAAGCTCGAGATGAGATGTAAAAGAGTAATGAACTGTTTTATTAGATTTATTTTCGGGATCTCATGACGTTCTCGCATATCTCATAAGTATTCTGAAATTGGTTGGCTTTACCCCATTTTTCGACGTCAATACTTCCTGGGTGCTCTCATATTTCAAACCTTAAAAACCAAAAAACCCGCCTATATCCATGACCTCCTTACTCTGCGCTCCTCCGTTCACCTCTTAAATACTAGAACCCAACCCATCAACTTATACACTCCGGCGCATCGAACTGCATCCTTCGAGAAATCCTTTATTATCCGTGCTTCCTCTTTATGGAATTCATTGCCAATCTCAATTGGAAAAGCTCCACTCTTACTTCCTTTAAACAACATCTATTTCTGTACCTCCTGGATCTTCAATCTTCCGAGCAAATGTAAAACATGAATTTTGATTATTATTTATTATTTATTATTATCATTTTTATAACTAATATCATAGCCAGACGATTGTTCTATGTATTTTACTCGTTTGTTATTCTTAGGGGACAAGTTGTCCCAGAATAATGTTCATTTTTCTTCTTCATCTTCTTAAAAAATATAATAAAAAGTGTTAATAAATCTTTGTTTGAAACATTAATAACGAACTTAATCGAAATAAGGTCGATTGTGTAAAAAAATATTAACATTTTGTAGATTTTAAATTGCATATAAAAATTGTTAATATTTTTTTATTATACTTTATTAATTTTTTGAATCACTATATTTAAGGATGTAAGATGCAAAACTCGCTGTTTCCATTTTTTTTTTTTTTTTTTTTAATTGAGATGTCAGTGGATTCTAAAAGATATTAACTATCTTTATATATTCATCAATAAATATCTTTATATATATTATCTTTCTAATCTAATAATAAATATATTTTTATATATGTTATCTTTCTATTAAAAGATAACATATATAAAAAGTATTACTTAGTTGTCAATTTTTTATTTATATTGATCAATTCTATTTTTATTTATTTTATTATATTTAAACAGATTACTTTCTGTTTCTTCATTATATTTTATATTCGGTATATAAGAGTTAAATTTCTAAACAGTAAATCTATTAATTCCCCATTGTGGCAAAATATTTGTTCAAAATAAAAATAAAATAAATGCCGATTATTTTTATTTTTTTTTTTTTGGAGGGGGAGAGGGGTTAACGTCCTTATGTAACTAGAGCAGGAAGGACAGGTTAACCTACAGGTTACCAACCTACTCTAGCCATGGTGGGAAGATCAAGATTCATTCGTAGGATCGCCACAAAATAAATTTTAACCCGCCCAGGTGGGATTCGAACCCACGACCTTCTGGTTACGAGTGCTCTAAGACGCACACCCCAACTCACTCGGGCGAGTCCCCATGCTGATTATTATTTTCTATTATAATTGTTATTTATTATTAAATGCTGCTTTTTTACAACTGTAGAAGTTTTTACTTTGATTTTACTGTATACGTTTACGTCATAAATGATACCTTGTTATCAGCATAATTCCATTTTTGACTCAGCAACTGCAATATTCAAAACCAAAAATAAAATAATAATAAAATGACTAGATTATTAAGGTAATCAAAGACGGTTTCTTGTTTGTTTTTTTTTCGTCTGCAGTCTGTCAAAATATATTCCATATTTTCAGTAATACATAGCAAAAAGTAAAACATAATTGCAAGTTAATGCCACAGTAAAATCGCTGATGTCAGCTTTCATGTGCCTTAGACATTAAATTAAACGCACCGCAGGAGAATATCCACCAATTAACGCATACTAGAGCAAGTATTAATTAGATTTCTACATTCCCGTTACAAAAACAGGTTATCTTTGAAATTCTTTACTTACGAGAAAATAGGAAATTCCAACTTTCATTTGCTACAATGTCAATGTTTCTAAATGGATTGTCAGAGGATATATTTAAGAAAAAAATCTAAGATTTAATTACGATAATCAATAAACATTCAGTATAATATTTTTATTTTATGGCGTATATCTTTCGTCTGTAGTCTGCAAAATATTTTTTATTCCATAGCATTAATCGCTAGGTTAAGTATCTACCTATAGTGGCTTTAAATGAAATAAGTCTCTTTTGAAGCCCCACTTTTCTCCCTTTAATTTGTTTATTTCAAATAATCATTAATTGTTTGTATTATTTGATCCTTTCTATTTTAAAACGTTAACTGATAAAATAACAGTTGATTTGGATCTAATGACAGTTGGTTAGTTGATAGTGATACAAAGACTTAACTTACAGAGAGAATTCCGCTATTACTATGCTATAGTGATTCAAAGATAACTCAAACAACCAAACAACAATGATTGTATATCATCTTCAAAGTAATTTTTCGGTTTTTAAGTATAATTTTGTATACGTTTTCGTTTACTGAATGTAGTTTTGTTGTTTTTTTCTGAGTTCCTTAAGAATTTGTGTAGAAAAAAAATTTGTAATAAAACAACGCGTCTGCCCTGGTTAGTCTAAGAGGTGCGCCAATCGCAAGGTTAAACAGTGAACTCATGATGTTCTATATATTCAATCTCAAATATATATATATATATATATATATATATATATATATATATATATATATATATATATATTAACCTAATAGATTTTCTGCAAATATTCAGAGAAATAAAATGAAAAATAAAATAATTGAACACCACTCTTAAAAAAAAATGAAGCTTACTGCAAACAAAAATTGGTATGGTGATTTTTTTCTTATTATATATCGATTCCTTAGCTCACAGAAGTGCAGAAATTTTTTTTTACAGTATTCAAATTTGAAACTTTGAAAATCAATCAATGACTAAAATTTGTGTTAAAATTTGATTAAATTTGGTGGACCCCAGTTAATCGAGCTGTCTGTGTTTACATTAGCGCTTCAAACAAGATGTTGGTGAATATCTGAACATCAAAATGCTCCAATGATGCATTTATCACATTTTTGTAAGAATTTGCACTTCTTAGAAAGAACAATTTCTAGCAAAAAACTATATTTATTAAGTCATCGATGATCCGAGTGCTACTGGTAATGATCAATTTCATATAATAATTAATGTGATTATTTTCAATCTATGAAACATTGATTATGAGAAACATATTTGGTGTGGAGCAGGTGATTTCAATAACCTTTAAGTAATAAACACCTGAAATATAGTCATGATTAGTTTTGTCTTGTAACTTTAGTAAAAGTAACGTTGGTACACTGACTCAAGTTGCGTTTGACATCGGGGACTCACGTATGTGTCTGAAATGAACCATTATTCCAAATTGAGGGAAGTAATTACAGAGCCATATCATGCATTCACTAAAACATCCAATAGGCGTTCTTACTGCAATCACTAGCAACTAATTGTACACCCGTGACAAACATCTAGGACAGATCTGGGTTACTGGATGCACCTGCCGTACCGTACTGTATGCATGTCTTTCATAACATTTCGGATGGCCTACGTGCCTTCATTAGGCTCTCCGAGGAGGTATGCAGGCTCCAGGGAAAGCTGCCTGAAGAAAAATCCTTCCTCAAGGGAAATTTCCTCCTCAGGCTAACTTTGTCATCCAGCTGACGCCTTGGGTCTGTTGTAAGAGCATGTTATGTTTTCATATCTGCGGTGTTCTTTATCTGAACAATAACACAAAAAAAAAAATAAAGAAAGAACGATTTCCAGCAAAAAACTATATTTATTAAGTCATAGAAGAACAAACTATTAAAAAAATAAAATAAAACAAAAATAGGATAGATGATTTATTTGCTACTTCTACTGGAATTGATTTAATCTAAAAACGAGCTTTGAATTACCATCAGTCCTAAACTTTTCTTTTTTTTTTAATCATTTTATTAATATTTACAACTGAAAGATATACATCTGGTAAATACCATATATGGGGAAATTTATACAGTAACATGGCAAAATCTTGTAAAGCAACCAACTAGTTGTGGTTTAAACACTACGTTTATTTAAGACTATGTTCTAAATATATACAAACATTTCATAACATAAGGACATAAGGACATAAGGACGCAAAATGAAAAGAACTTCTAAAAGATATAAGGACTTAGATAGATACAGACTGAATGTAAAGGGACGAAAGGGGCAGGTAGAAAAGTTGGTTTAAACATTTCGGTTTTCCTTATGGTTGATTGTTTTTTTTTCCATTCCTATTCAAAAAAAAATAAATAAATGGGACTATTGAAAATATTTAGCTAATCATTCAAACCAAAATCAGGAATGGTTTTGAACTATTTTAAGATTTATAAATATTTAATTTTAGACTATTTTGTACTTGATATGTTAGTTTCACTCCTGATTCTTTGTTGAATTTATGCTTATTTTCATTTAAATATATTGCAAAGGTGGTATTCGGTTACTATTAGTGTATGCTCTATAGCATTCTTTTTTTTTTATTGAAGAATAAAAAACATATCTATGATTAAACCGTTCCACTCAATTTATACAAGTGACGCTGGGAGAGCAGCGCTGAGATCCGTATGAGACTTGCTTCCCTTTCAATAAGTGGGGGAAAAGCTTGTTCCATTATATTTAATTATACAATGATTATATTTAATTTGTTTTCTTCCTTTATTATTGCTAATTTCCTTATATTATCGATATACTTATTTGTTTTATCATATAGGATATTCAGAGGGATCAGCAAAAGGCATACATAATACGAATTGTAAAAGTTAACATATTTTATTTTTCCTACGTTTCCACCATAGCTTTGATGGCCGTTTACCAAAAACGTTTATGTCCGTCAAGTAAAGGAATTAAGAAAAACTAATTCTAATTAAGATGTTCTTTTATAAATTACATGACTTTCTTATGTATCTTGTTCTCTTCATAACAGTGATTGGCATGTTTTAGCTGATTGTAAACTGTGGTTCTGACAAGGACTAGATCAAAAATGTAGGAAAATACCGCAAACCACACCTTTCTATTCCAATCCGTTTCTGATATACAATAAATCAAAGACTTTTTTGAGGAAACCACATTTTTTACCATTAAAGCTGTAATATCTCCGTTTGGTTTAAACATTTTTCAATTTTGACTACATTTTCGGATTTAACATTAAATTTTCTATAAGAAAAGAGTACACGTAACCTTGAATTTTACAAACTTCTGACCTAAAGAACAGATTAATCTTCACCTTACTTAGGAAAGTTAAAAAGGCCTATATTTCATCAACACTCACCGTTTTTCGAAAACTATCCACAATACGTCAAATCTAACAAAATCTTGGAAATTTAATCAGCTTTCGAATGATACCAAAGGTTTCTAATCTTGATTAGATTAATGATTAGATTAGATTAATGAAAATTAAGACACCTAAAACATCATATATTAATCGATCTTAAACCCTTCTACGCAGGGCAACACCTCGAGGTAAAGGAATCCTGAAAATGATCCTCTGGAAAGCGCACACCACAATAAAATTTATACAAATCACCAATAAAAAAGTGTATATTATGTAATAAACAGAAAAACATGTGGTTTAAAACACATAAAGTGCCTTAGTTTTAAATTATGGAAAAGACTTAGTCTTGACCTATAATTACACAAGGTAAGGTGGTCATTATCTGCACTTAAACGGAAGATTTTTCTTCATAACAATGAATAGCAAGATTATTTAATATGTAGAGGCAGGGTGCGTTTCAGGAAATAACAAAATATGCAATAAAATCTTTATTACATAATTGGTGCTGGGAGATTGAAGTCAACTGTCTACACCTACTCCAATAAAATTCATTCAGAATTAAATTACTGACACTGACTGGACAGCTGAACTGAGTCCTATTCGATTTACGCCTATATAGGAATAAAACAGTGACAATCAATCAGTTTCAGATGCTTGATATGATAGTATAATTGAAAAAAAGTTTTTAACAGCCATGTTGGTTTAAAAAAGGTTATTCATTTTACATTTTTTAAAATATAACTAATTCTTTTGGAATTTTAAAGCTGAAAGTAGAAAAATAGGACTTATAAAACAAACACTTACGTAACATGTTTCAAGATACACAGAAATCTCGAATTCCATAACGGTTTCGTTATGGCCCAAATTAGGCTCGCTATAAACTTGATATTTCTTAAATCAAGATTTGAGGATTAGGCTTATACGAGGGGCTGAGATATTCGTTGTTAGAACTGTAACTTTTTTATTGCAATATTATGTGATATCAAAATTTGTGAACTTAAACATAAAATTTTTATTTGTTTATTCATTTTTTGAGGCCTAGCAGCTCAGTGGGTAAGGCATTAGATAGTCGGACTCCCGAGACTGAATGAAAGCAGGAAATTTATATTCTGGATCGAATCCGAGGTCAGGAGACCTTCCTGGGGCATCTGCAGCCTGTGGTTACCCTTAAATGGGGAAAAAAGACGTGGTGGTTATGCGAGACTTCGGCTGAACCTCCACTTCACACAACAGTATAGTCACCAAAGTAACTGCACTTTTTTTTTTTTTTTTTTTTTTTTTTTTTTTTTTTTTTTTAACTAATTTGAAAGTTCGAGATTCATTGTGCGGTTCAAAATAAAAATGTCAACTTGCCCGGTTCACACACATATACAGTAGAGGTGAGGATAATGCTGAAGTAGAGTAATTATCCAACATGCTTGGTCACTTCGGCCTCCAGTGCTGTTGGTTCACTTAGATGTACACAGAATGGCAACACAGTATCAGGAAGCAAAATATTCTTTGCCTTTATAATAATAAATTCAGCAATACAAGTTTGCAGTGGATGCAGTTCTGATAGTTAAGTAACGAGGCAATTTTATTTTAAAATAGCTTGCAAGTTCTGTACCGCTACAGTTGCTGCAGTGCTGATTTTAATTATCGAAACATTCATATCATTTTGTAACATTTGGGCAATCTAAATGTGATGAAAGGTAGTGAAACCGCTCTAATATCGGACGCCTCTTGCATATAAATGAAATATATACATGCTTTGAAATGTGCAATTCACCTATCAACAGTAGGTTGCGACGTTACTAAATTGACTGCTAACTATGATAGATAGTCGATCAGCTGTCCCTTCCTTAAATGAAAGCGATACGTGAGGTAACCATGATTTAAAAGCAATGTCTATATGGAAAAGTTGGAAATGAAATGCTATTAGATGATTGTGCCACTTTAGGTCCGCCAAACCAATAATTGGTTCAGTTCAGATTAAGTTTCTACTGTCCTCATTTTTGGAGTTGGGCTTATTTCTAAAACGTCTCGATTTTTTTTTTTTTCTCACTTTTTCCATTAAAACGGCAACTAACGAATTCTTGTCAGTTTTCAGTTTCGAAGGCTGAAAGGTTATTGACGTCCGGTTGCGAAACGGGATTCGATAACGCAATATGCGAATGTAAGTTACACTTTCCACTGCATTTGTGCAGTGTTCGAGCGTTTATAACATTTGGTAGGAAATCCCAATAACGTAGTAGAAAAAAGTACAGTGTTGAAAACTAAGGACCGATCTTATTTCAACTGGCGTAGCATAAATCGGGGTGTGCATGTCATTTATTTCTCTACTAAATAATTCATAGAAAAAGATAATATACAGTAGACGCCGCTTAATGTGATTGATGTGAGACTCGCGAAGGTGATCACACTAGCCGACTGATAACAGTAAGCAAAAGACTCTAACAGGGAATTAACAGAAAAAAAATGCTACGGACAACAACTTTTATTGCGTATGTAGAAAATACAATTCTTTTTCTAATCTGTTTCTTTTCCAATATTGATTCTAATTTTGCAGAAATAAGCTCTCGATATTTCTCCGCTGTTTTGATAGTTTATTCAGTAATGGCTGAGAAATATTCAAAGTTACGACGACTTATTCTGGTGGACAGGCGATCGTATAGTTTTAAGATCTCCATCTTTTCAGATAAACTCAAATCCTTTCGTTTTGATGGTCCCGCGCTCATATAAAAAAAAAAAAAAAAAAAAAAAAATGAAAAATCACTCGAAAAACAAAAAAAGATAGTCCACTTTCGAGGACGAAATCATACTGAGCTGAGCTAGTAAAGTTATTTTCCTTGAAGTAGAGAGATGAAGATGTTATATTGTCCATTGCCATATCCAGTCGTCCTGCTCCCGATAAAAAAACAAAACAAAAAAAGCCGAACTAAGGAGATGAATTTGTCAGGGGTGCAGTCAAGGTTGAATAACCACAGCCAGTTTTTAAATGAAAAACTTATATTTTGGCGTGCCAACGTTTCGACCTGCCTTGCAGGTCTTCATCAGGGCTAAAATAACAAAAAATTGGATGTGACCAAGATGATACTAACATTAAAAAAATAAATAAATAAATAATAATAAACATAATTTAAAAATGAAAAAGAAACAAGAAAAAAAAAAAAATTGTAGTTAACTAGATAATTGAATACAAAATAGTAGTGAAGTTTAGTCGAAGATACAGTTGTAATAGAGTAATTAAATAATTTAAATTGAATAATATAAATTTAAAAATTTTGTAAACTAATACAACAATACAAACTAATGTTACAATTTTATTAACAGATGTTTTTTATTAGGAATTAAAAAAGGTATAAGGGATCATTTGAAAAGGAAAATGATAAAATAGAAAGGTAAGCAAAATAATAAAGTTGGCATAACAATAAAAAAAGCCGAAATTCAGAGATTTTGAGAATGATCACAATAAATGGAATTTTGATTATTATAAACGGAAAAATGGTAATGTTTGGGCCTGTTCCAAGCCATTATGATCACACAACGTGATTGATAACATTAACTGTGATTACATTATGCGGCGTCGACGTATATTAATTATATCTTTAACCTAGTAGAGGATTTTTTTTTTTTTTACGATACATTATTTATTGTCGTGTTACTTATTGCTCCAAACATGTTTTGACAACTTTATATGAATATTTTATGTGACTGGAAGGGTGTATGGTTGGGATTAGAAAATAATTAATTAAAAGAAATCAAACAAACCGCTAGTTGCTGGGCCACATCCCCTAGACAGTGAGGCACGTCTTCGAGGAGTGTCCTTAGTAGGGGGAGAGATATCAATAGATATAGACCTCTGTAATGCTTTGGGCGATAGTGAACACTTCATTTGTCGTACCATCAAATTAGTTTAGCATATTGGTTTATATAATTTTATTTCATTTTTTTTTTTTTTTAAACTATATAGAAAGTTGATATGGTAAATTTAAGTTTAATTAAAATTGCTGTTCTTGTTACAATGCTGACAGTGTTATTAAGTTCAATAGTAACCATCAGTACTTAAAACCAAACAACTACTTATTGTCTTTAACTGGCTTAAAGTGGTAGGTTATAATATATTGTAAAATTTAATTATTGATTTGAATTAAAAAAAGGGTTCATTATTTAATCCTGTAGATATATTTAAAATATGAATTTATGACATCTCAAAACGTTTCCTTTCACAATACAAATGCTTAACACCGCTATATGAATTGTGATATATAACTATTACTTGACTTTTACAGGAGTATATCTCAAAGTACGAGTACGCGTGTAGAAATAAATCTTAAAGCTTTTAAGCTATGATAATACGCTGCTTAATGTGCTTTGCAATAAATCTCCATCTAGGATTTAGCGTGATCCCAACTGCGAGATAACATGCAATTTGCATAGGTCAATAAGCTACTTCAAATTCAATTTAGCCCTATTCAGACTTGAATTATTGAGTACATTATTAAATAATCTTTACATATCATATAACAAGAATATTTATTTGTTGAAATTGCACAACTTCATTTGGTAAATTAATATACAAAATAAATATTTAAATTTGAATTATCATCATATATACGATAAAACTAGACCGCAGACAAAATTGGAACATTCACAAGAAAATCAAACGACTTGAACTTAAACTAATTTTTTGACACATTTATTTAAAAAAAAAATTCACATAAAATTTTAAAACAAAAAAATAATTTACAACACTAGTTAAACTAATTTGGACCTACGGAGCGGAACATTAAGGTTAGGCGAAACCCCAACGCATTAATAAAAAACTGTTCTGTCAGAAATATTTTGAACGATACTACATGCACAAGAGTACATTTAGAATTACACAACTCAATGATTTACACATAGAGGAAAAGGTTATAAAAACGGTTATTGGTATAAATATAGGCTCCCCTCGCTACTGGCTAAGGGATATATTAAAGACTGGTGGTGAGATCTGTCTATGGAGCCATTTGCTAATATAAGATACCAGTGAGAACCATTCTTTCAACTAGTGTGGATGCTGCTTGAGTTATTGTGCAAATCAGTGTTCATTCTGAACTGTAAACCTTTGAGACACGTGTGAAATCGTTTTCGTTTAATGCTCTTATGTTTATTTAAAAATAATTTTACAAAGATATTTGGAAAGCAGATATTTTAAGCTACTTTAGTCACGCACACTTTTAGGTTACATGCGTTAGCGGCAATCTTTCTTAGGTGGAGTTGGTTTAAATATGGGAACCCTTTCTTGGTGTTAATATGGAACCCCATTTCCCCGGGAACTTTGACATATCTCTTGTTAGAGACCACAATCTGAATCTATTGTGATGGGAAGTTCTCTGAAGACACTCAGGGAGAGGTGAGAGTGATATATTCCCAAAGGTGGGAACTTAAACCGTACCGGGGCTGAAAGAGCCAGTTGCGATTTTAGTAAATAATATGTTTTTCTTGTAATAAATAAACTCGCTACCGCTTCGAATTGTTTTAAACTATTTTTTGTGACTTTTTTCAAGAGGACCCAAATTGCCAATCCTAGAGATTTCTTGTTAAATCACCTTTATTATTCTTTGTGTTTTATTTCTAGTTCGGTCAATCTTATTTCAAAAAACAATTGATAAAAAGCTAAATTATTCTATAATACACACTGCATTATTAAATTATTATACAATACACTGCATTGTTGAATTTAACAAAAATAAACGTTAAATAAAGGTGAGTAAATCATTCACCTCAAATTAACGAATATTTGGAAAAGTAATGTAAACCATTGTATTCTGTTTCTTTCCAAAGTAATTTCCATTTGACAGTAAATTGATTTAATTTCTCCTTATTACATATGAGGGGTAGACCAAAACCAGCTAAATCCAATTTCCAGATTTTTCTTCTTTTTTTTTTTTTTAATAGTTTTACTACTGGATTATATTAAGGCGAGGGGTGTTCTCCCAGAAGTAGTAAATCACTATGAAAACGGCAATACATAAAATAAGGCCTTCCTAATCCAACCAAACCTTTACCGAAAAATTATAAAAGTTTAGTCTTATTTTTTACCAACTAAAAATAAAATATTCTGAGATCATGCAAATAGGAGATAAATAAGAACAAAGAAAGTAGAACACGTAGAATATACGTGGGCTCCCGACCAAGGGTCAAAAGAATCCTAAAACCATTTCTTTATGAAATGGTTCCAATAGACAGACTATGAGTTAACGCTATTGAGTGTAGATGTGGAAACAGCCTTTGATTCTGTTATTAGTCTATGCGACATTTTGATCTGCCTTCACCCGGGACTGATAGGCGTGACGAGTGGTCCATTGTCCTTTCGGCTATGTTTGCATAGGCATAGTAATAGCCTAGCTAATTACTAGACATCAATTAATGTATTATATAACCACAAGATGCGTGCAATTAACAATGCAGGCCACATGATTGCGAACTACAGGATAAATAGATTTCTGATTTATAATGATATGACTCTGTTGCTGTCAACATCTTAATTGGAAAGTGTAAAGGGAATGAATAATTTATCAATTTATGTAATATATTAAACATTTGTAACAAAATAAAAAATTCCCGAAGAGAGTTTTTCAAATAAGATATGACTACAATATATGAGGATTTATATTTGACTCACAAATAATATATTATATGAATTAAAAAATTGAATCCCTTAATAATACTTAATCCTATACATTTTATATTAGAGCGAATACTAAAATCTGATAAAGTATAATTTGACAAATAAATTATAAAATAAAGACAAAACTATAAAATAAAGAATACTATTATATAATTGCGAATAAAAACAGTGAAAACAACTAATATAAATATATAAAATAAAAAAGTAAAAACTAGTCGCTAGTAGAACATCAAAAACTGAACTAGTGGACTCATATGTGAATGTAGTTGGTCATAGAAGGGTTGGTATCTTTTTTGGGCCAGTTAATTAAGGCAATGGAACTCCGTTTTGCCTCCTCAGAACTGATCATGAATGTATAACAATCGAAACTAGTTTTCAAATAAAATAATTCCAATATAAGCGGCAATTAATTCATCAATCCTAATTGTATTGATCCTTCTATAGCATCATGCGAACCTCGAGTTTATTTCTGACATAATAATAAGCATTGAGGAAATTACGAAGGATTTTGGATTGTAATGATTGGATACAAGAGGAATCAGAACATTAAAATAAATTAAAAAAACACAAATATAAGTAACTCTTAATTTAATGCAATTTTAAATTGTTTTCTTAATAATAAATTTGCCGAACAGTAGTTTATTTTACTAAATCTAGTGTGGTAGTATTATAAGCAAAAATTCATTTTTGCGATATTTTTAATTTTCATAATATATAAAAATAAAAATAAAATAATTATTACTTTAATGTTACATTACCTCCATTTCAACTAAAAACAATAAGAATCGATGTTAATACATGATAGTTCAGGTAAGAACCGGATATATTATCAGAAGGTAAATAAAACATCAGCGGTTGACAAAATCAACGTGACTCCAGTAGACGTGCCGAATCTATGGTTAATTTTTTTTGTTGTCTTCAGTCAGGTTCACAACGAAATACGCAAAAAAAAAAAAAATCTATACTTTTTGCATAAAGGCGATAAATGAGGTTAAATTAATAGATAAAAAAATGTTACTGAAAAAATAAGAAAGCTAAAAAAAAAATATCATTATTATAGCTAATTGTTTTCCAGGAATAATTAGATGATCCACTAAGCCACCTAGTGATATACTTCGTAGAAAGTATGTAGTCACACAAATACGCTTTGAGGTTTGGAAAGTGTATGGTTAGTTTATGAAGTATATAGTTTGAGTTTTATTATTTAATACCACAAAAATGAAATCTAGTTATTTGAAACATCGCCCAGGTGGAGCGATACATATTGCACAGCAGTACATGACCTCACTCGAAATGATAACCCAGAGATCTCATAATTTGTGTTATTATTTAGTAGTTTTGGATCCGACCCCTAAACGTGGCAATTTTCAATTCTTTTCGGCGGAATTATGGAGGACATGAAATTCCTCGAGTGAAATCGGGCATTATCATTAGCATCCTCTTCCAGGATATTAGCCTGATTGCCTTCCGTTTATATAAGACGGCAATCAGTAATCAATTATACTTGGAATTGTGGACACCAAAGGAACCGACAGCTCAGGGCACTCTACTTTTGGTATAGAATGAATGGGCGAGATCTGGTATTTTGGACAGTTGCACTGATGTCGACTAAGACCGATGTCACAGTGGAAGGACGAGGCTAGTGACAAACATAGTATTCAAGGAGCTACAGAGAAGGTGATTGCTGCACGGAGATGTGTATAGCTAATGTTTGTTCTGGGTGTTTCCCTAACCCATATAAATCATTCTATCAGGAGTACGTGTTTCTGCTATGGGGAGATTTATTCCAAAATAGCTGCGATTATTCCGCCCCATTGCATCAGGAAAATCTGTATATCTCTTAATATAGTCGTTCTAGCTAATAATTTTAAAGGAAAAAAAATTCTGAAAACCCTTTTTTTTTTAAATTGAATAAATATATTTCTTAATTATGATTATTTTTTATTAAATTATTAATAATTATTTTTTTTATTGATTGGGGATTCACGTCCTTTTGTGCTTCAACTAGGGCAGAAAGTACATATTTATCATATTTAAAAATGTAGAGCATGAGAATGTCATAATTTAATCTCTGAAACATCTCGTTACAGCAACCATTAATAAAAGGCAACAAATGATTAGAACACTATTTTTTATTAAGTAAAATTAGATAAATTTGAGTATTAAACAGTATTTTTACAACTGGTCGATGAGCTTTCGCAAAATTTAAAACATGAGAGTTTAATTTGCATGCTCACTTCTTTTGAAAAGTCTTGCAATACCATGTGTGTTTAACGTCATCTGGTAGGTTTTTTCTAGTAATATTTGGCATCAATCATGATTCAAGTTCCTCATACTCATAGTATAAAATGTAGTGAATATCGTTCTTCCAACAGGTTATATTACCGAGAAGTTTGTAAATATGGTCTTTTTATGTACAGTGAGACACTTGAAGATGCTGGAGGAAGCTTGTTATTAAAGTCTTTGCTCAGTACTGTCAAGTATTCCTTAGCTTAATAATTAATTATAAGTATTTATAAGGTAATTATAGGAACCCAGGTCACATAAGATGCGTTGAAATCTTCTCTTGAAGAAGCTGATGAATGATTATTTATGCATATTAACCATGCAATTAACACTGCGGGTGAAGAAAATATCCTTATAGTATCACCTGATACAGACGTATTTGTATCCACAAAGTTTTCTACTCTAATGGAGCAAAATTTTTCCTATAAAATTATAGCGAATAGTTTAAGAGACAAATGGATTTTCCTGATGTAATGTTGGAGGATATTGGCGGCCACTTTGAAAACAAATCTTCTCATAGCACTAACACGTACCCTTGATAAAAATGATCTATATGGGTTAGGGGAACACACAGAACAAAAATTTTCTGTGCACATCTCCGTGCAACACTCACCTCCTCTGTAGCCAATGAACTATACCGCATTAACAGACAATATAAGAAGGGTCGTTCGACTGTCACTTATCGACTCACTGTCTGCACTCCTTTTCTATTCTCGATTTTGTTTTTTTCTCTGGTATAATCGCGCCACTATGAGTCCAGAATAATGCTACTTCTCAGTTTAAGGAGACATACCTATATGTTTACTTGAGATACGCATGATGATATAGAAGGATCAATACAATTAGGATTGATGAATTGATTGTCAGTTCTATTTGAAAACTAGTTTCGTATGTTTACTATTCATCATCAGTTCTAAAGCATACAAAATATCAAAATCAGAACTTGGTTACATAGATCATATCTCTGATAACTGGCCATAACTAGCTAAGTCAACTTCTCAAATTTAGTTATGTAGATCATTGTTAAACTCTTGGGCTCTTACACTGTGTACAATTAGTAACTCTAAATCCCAATAGTTTTCTTTTGTGAGATTATTCTTTATAGTGTTACCAACTTTTACCAATGATCTAAGAGCCCAAAAGTAAAACAATGATCTACTTATCGCAATTTGAGGAGTCGTTTCATGTAAATAATTCTTTTGTAAATTATTGGGAATTTGTCTAGAAAATGCTGGAGTAATCGGAAACAACGAACAGTTTTTTGTCTTTTAAATCTGGTGTAGATAATTCTATATTGTATTTTGTATTACGCCAAAATTCGTTTCTGTCCACTCTAACATTTACTAGATGTTACAGTAAAGCACCCAAATATTACAAACGACTTATTTACAAGACAGTAATTAGACCTATTTGGGCATACGGAGTCAAACATTGGGGATCCGTTGGAAGCTTAAACCTTCCAATTATTCCCATATCCAACCCTTACAATCCAAAATTCTTTGTAACATCCTCAATACTTATTATCTCACAAACAAACTTATCTATAAAGATATTAATGTTCCACGTGTTGCTAATTTCGACCAAACAAGATATCAATCCTTTTATAGTAAAATCCATACCCATTTGAATCTACTAGTCGCCCAAATTACCTCACTCTTAATCCCCAACACTCCTCCAGAGCCTCTGAAAAGAAGAGGGCCAAGAGATCTAATGTAAGACTTTTATTGAAGTTTTACTAGTGATTAGTTCTTTACATGTCATTATAATCATTTTCATTAAATTTACTTGCTGTATATAATGTATACAGTTGTAAATATCAATAAACAGTTAAAAATAAAAAAATAAAAATGTATTTTTCTTTAATAGCAAAATTTTATGTTGTGATTTGATTGATATCTTGGTTACATAAAGTTTTATTTTGTATTAAAGCGTTAGTTCACGGTACCTCTAACCTGAGATGTACACTGCACCTAAAACTATAATTAAATTACTAAATAGAACTGATCAAAAATTTTTAACTTTCAAAACTAGTTTTGCAAAAAACAAAATTTTTAAAAAATTCCCTGCTTCAATTTACTTTATGAGATACCTCATCCAACTCCTCTGCAGTCTTGAAATATTTTGTCAGGGATATTTACAACAGTCATATTTTTTAAATAAAAAATTATGAAGTAATTTTATAAAAAAAATATATATAAATTTAATGGAATTTCTTGTTTGTTTGTTTATTTCGTTTAACGTCACTTTATGCTGCTATAGATAATCGGACGATGCTACGGTGGGAGCCCTAAATTATGCCTAAAAAAAAAGAAAAAAAAAAAAAAAAAAAAAAAAAAAAAACCTGTACTACTTACAACCTATGAAGGGTCTCGGGTTCAGTACTTAGGTAGGCTGTACTGTTTCTAAGCCAACGGTTGTGAAAGGAGGTGATTTGGCCAGAATTCACGCTCAACCGCCAGGTTTTTTTCCCCAATTAAGGGTACCCACTTTTTAAGAGGCTGGGTGGGCCCCAGGAGGGTCTCCCGACCTCGAATTCGATCCACGACTGAATTAACAGAATATAAAATTTCTGCCTTCAGTCGGACTCGAACTCGAGCCCGGGAGCATGGTAGTCAAGCGCCTTACCCACTGAGCTACCGCGCCTCCCTTTTTTGCCTATCCAGGTATAATTAGGATAGGGATCTTTAACGAGTACCTGACATCGCACAGGCTTGGGACCCCCATTTTACGTCCCTTCCGAAGGACGGCATAGCTAAGGATTTTTTACTCCCTTTAAATATTCCTAAGGTCATCTGCCGGGCTGCGAACCCGCGATCTTGGGTTTAGTAGGTTGCTGTGCTAACCACTACACCACAGGTGACCCCCGGAATTTCTTGTTTTTTAGTTTTAATATTATTTAATTATACATGCTGAGTATACAATATTCCAAGCATACAGTCTTGAATACATCAATTTAATTCCAGGTAATTATAGAACATTTAATTCTAAATGTGCTAATTAGCTATATAATATGGTTGACTTTAATATAATTAATTACATTTTATGTTCATTAAAAATTGATAACAATGATTATATATTTCTCTTTCTGTTTTACTTTTAAAAAAATCGAATCTTTATATTTCATGTCTAAATATATGTTTCGTCTTTACGCCATCACCGAGACGGTAAGCTTACAAAATTTTTTTCCGACCCATATATTTAAAGGATTTTTTATGCCAAAACGTTGGTAAAGAAGGCTATTGTAGGTGTACTGGGAGCTTCTATTATAATCTGCCTGTAATACGGTTTTGTCATCAACATTACATATTTTGCGTTCGGGATGATATGAACTTTTTTTTTAAAGGTTTTTCTGACGACCATTTCTATTTTTTTTTCTTTTTTATTAGAAATCTGCTAAAATTGGAATATCCTTTAAACTTTTTTAAAATAACAAATATTTAAAATTCAATTATATTTAAGTAACATACAAGATTTGTTGTTGTTGTTTCTTGGGGCTTAACATGTACTCCAAGTAGTAGGGCAGAAAGGACGGGTTATCTATAGGTTACCAACCTATTTTATAGTGGGAAGGTCCAAGATTCATTTCGTGGTTTCGCTATCAAAAAAATTTTAACCCGCCCAGGTGGGATTCGAACCCACAACCTTCTGGAAATACTAGATTTAGTATACATTATAGCTTATGATTAATAATTATTACAAAAATATTTCGTCAACCCACTTTTAGGGGAGCATCTATTTTTATGAAACAGCTAGAATATAAGATAATAATAATAATAATAATAATATTTTTCCGGAAAAACCGATAATAGGAGAGATATAAATAATATGGGGATAATATAAAGATATCCCTTAAGAAAAAAAAATCATAGTAACAAAAAAATTATTAATCAAATGGTCAAATCAGGACCATTATATACAATATATTTATCAATTTAAACATACATATGGTAATGTGTACATTCAAAATAGAACCAATAACTACATATTATGATATCTATATTTTTGTTTGTTTCATTTTCCATTATTATTATTTTTTAATTTCTTTGTTTTCTCTCTTTTTTTTATTTTTTTTTATTTACTAATATGTATAGTGTATTGAATAATTGTATAAATACGTGGAGTGAAAAATAACCATAACAGTTACAAACTTATAGTATATAGTTTTAAATGCTAGGGCAATTGATTCAAGGCTGATTATGATAATAATTAAGATAATAAAGCAATAATTCAAATTGAAAAAAAACATAACATTATTTTTAAAATAATAACAATAATAAAATATATATTTCAATAATAAGGAATAAGAATTCAATATTATTGGTTTCTTTTCTTATGTATTAAACCTTACTGAGAAATGACCCAGGTCCTTAGAAGCAGTCACTATATTTTCTGTAGAGTGATAAAATAATTAAAAAACTGAAAAGATCCGTCCCTTGATTCAACTCCCTCGGTAAATGAAAGATTGGTGACTTAACTAAGTCACCAAATGTACCAATATTTTTTCTAGATAATAGTTGTTTTAGTTTGATTTGTTAGTTTAATAGTTTTAATATTACGAAAATAATTGGAACTTCCTATCCCTTAAATAAAAAGCAAAAACATTTTCTAATAGATAGATATTTTTATTACAAACATATTTATTAAGTTCCTATTTCTGGTTCTTACCAGAAAAGTCAAGAAGTATGATATTTTGTGTTTGCAAGATATGAGTACAACTTGCACAAATGAGATGTTTTTTTAAACTTGATAAGCATATTTCGCATTAGCCACCATATACGATACTTAATTAATGATTTTCATATACTCGTATTTTAATTAGGACAATTAGATGAAGTCTAGATAGAGTAAATTTAACATTTAGACCATTCACATTGAATTAGAAAATTGTTGTTTTCACAAATTAGTTGTTACAAGGTGTAATCCTTGAAACAGAAGAAGTCATTCAGCACCCACAGAATGTTCAATCATTCAAACAAATTATAGTAAAATAAACACAATATTTTGATCTGAAAGTTGCTTAGATCCTATTAATATTGGACGCTGTACAGAACCTGTGTTTCCAGTATTTCTTATTGGCATACGAAATACTTCTTTAAAAGTAAATTGGTTAAAAAACTTATTTTGAACTAACCTAGGCACTTAAGGAAGGGCAGATAAAAAATCTACTTCCTGGAATTATTAGTAGTTATTCCAACAAATAACGTGTGCGAGAGAGTACCAAAACGAGTACATGAAATTGTGTGGTTTTAACTGAATTCGATCCAAAAAGGTTGTCTTATTTGCCAGGTTATTCATAATCTGAAGTCTCTCATCACAATCCTGGTAACATCTGCTTTCCACTTATCGCACCTGTTGTCTGGTATTGTAATGAATATTTGAAGAGAGCATTATTTTGCACTATCTTTCTGACTGCATCCTGTTCATCATATCTTTTCTATGTGATATGATCGTAAGGATAATATGATAGTGATCATATTACAACGCCCTCTTCATTTCATAACGAAGATATTTCGGGCATCAATCTGCAATTCATCATTGTAATTGCTAAACATAAAATATACTGTTATTTTACTAATACATTTCACTAATTCAGAAAAAATAAAATATATACTAAGAAGGATCAAAAAATTATATGAGTTGAATAACTATAACATGCGAACGGAGAGTTGTATCCGTTCATCCCAAATATCAAACAAATAACCTTCATTGAAAAGAAAAAAGTTTAACATTAATCTAAACTATTTTTTTTTTTTTCAAATTATTACTAAGTAGATCATTTTTTACTGTTTTTTTTTCTTCTTTTTTTTATATGCAGAATTTAAGCATTGGGGCATTATCAAACATCAATAATGAATGAATAATTCTATGTGGTCCTCACAAAATTAACCGTTCCAGATGATCTAATTTCAGTTCTTATGTCATTACTGTCAGTACTGAAAGAGACGTTGGGTGGGATCACTCAATATAATTTTGCAAAAGTTAACTAAAAATAATTTATTTTATTTGTCAACGTGTCGGCTAAATCTATGATGGCTATCACCAGGGCTAAAGCGAAGAAATGTAGAAAAAAATAATAAAACAGGAGGAAAGGGAAAAAAAATGAAATAAAAAAGAAATAAAATAAATATGTAGAAACAATGAAAAAAAATAGTTGATAAACAATTTAAAAATGATCTGATTTTTTTTTAGGTTAACCATACATTCGTAAAGAAAAAAAGTAAATATAATAGGATTGGTATTGATAAGGTATAGTTGACTGTTAAGTATTTAGAAAAGTAAATTGTTGGGGTATGCAGTCATAATAGATACATAGCAATTAAACAACGTATTTTTTAATTGATTACTTCTCATAATAGGATTGTTAAAAACTGTAAAATTATGTATCGAATCATAAAATATGAAATCGGAGCATATGAAAAGTTTACAACGAATAATTTTTTCTTTCTTTCATTTATTGGTATTTACAACTGTACAAAATAATATACAACAAGTAAATGTGTTGACAGTGAATACAATAGCATGTAAATAACTTGTGAAGAACTATTCAATAGTTGCACTTCAATAAAATCTACACTAAAAGGTCTCTAGACCATCTTCTTTTCAGACGCCTCGGAGGATTATCAGGGATGGAGGAGGAAGCAAGTTGGGAGACTAGTGGATTGGAGTGGTTATGGAGCTTACTATGGAAGGATAGGTATCTGGTTTGGGCTAAATCAGAAACATATGGAACATTAAGATCTTTATGGATAAGTTTATCGGTCACAAAGTAAGGAGCATTGAGGATTTTTCGAAGGATTTTGGATTGTAAGGATTGGATACGAGATGAATTGGATGGTTTAGTAGAGCCCTAAAGCTCAACTCCGTACGTCCAAATAGGTCTAATCACAGTCATGTAAATGAGTCTTTTGTTATTAATTAGGAGCTCTGAACGTTTGTCTAGTAAATGTTGAAGTAGTCTGTAACGACGGGAAGTTTCTTGTCGTTTTAGTCTTACGAATAATTTAAAATAAAATATTTAACAAACATACGTAGACGGGCGAGCCTATTCCTCAGATACAAACTCGTATATCTATCATGCTGTTTGCCATGGGAATCCTCGGTCTAGACCATGCTAGGATTGGTTCAAAAGAAGAGATTAGAAAAAACGGGAAATCCCAAGATGGCATAGGATCAAAGGAAGGTTAAGATACGAATGTGTCGATGACAAAGGCCCAAATGAAAAAAACAAAAAACAACTGGTGCCCTTTTTATTCACCTTGATGTAAACCACGACCAAAAATATCTAATTATCAATTATAGTAAGCCTAATGGGTGCCAAGTAAGTAGCTTGCCGGAGGTGAACCAGTGTCATGGGGTTGGAGGCTGACAGCTTGAGGTTCGTTAGTAGCGGAAGCCACGGCCTTCAGTACAGTTATAATTAAATTATTTCTTACCCTCACTGGCACAACGCATTAGCCCACTATCTTCCGGTACCCAGGACCCGGGTTGGGCAACATTGCGCGAACCTTGAACCTGGACTAGGCATTGTTTGCGATGTATGGTTGGCCCAATTCCGATGCCTTTCAACACTTCTTTCAGCACGCTTTGGCCGCTGTGCTAATTATTTTTATCTATTATCCTTTATGTTTTTATTTAACTCATACAATCTCAGATATGTTTTCATAGTGATATTGAATGATAAATTTCCTAATATACCAATTTCAAAAGAGATTCAGTTTGCAAACATCGAGCTCTTAGTCAAGGACAGACAGCATATTTCTTGAATGGAAGATTTAAGAGCATTCTAACTACACCTAACATCTCTAAGATTATCGCAGATATATATAATAATCTGGAATTACTGCTAAAGTATTTTTGTTATCCTTTAGAAATTCACTTAATCATAAATCAAAATAAATAACTTTTCCTCGGTCCCCAACCAAACCAGCATAACTGGAAAGTATATGGAGCAGAAACAGAAGCTTATAATTTGGAAACGATGTCGTCCACTCATTTGTGGGTCCTGACATGATTTGACCCTTCCGTATACAAATCTTTGGAGAACGGAAAAGTGTATATGGTATATATACATATATATATATTTCTTGACTGTTAGTATCAGATGTTTAATAAGGTACTTGGGGATTAGGCAATAAAATAATAAATGGGGGAAATTTCTGAAAAAAGGTAAAGGATGGGAATTTACAAATTACTGGTATTCCCATGGTACAGGTAGAAAGGATTTCCGTATTTCTGTGAAATAAATGTATAACTAATTTGCATAATGTATATTATTAGTCTGAATGTGTTAAATTGGAATAACGTGTGTTGAGATTTAAGATGTCTGTTTTTTGTTTCTTGCGCAATTTTCTAATATTTCTATGGTTATCACTTCTTAAATATTTGGTCTAGAATTATTTTGATTATTTTGGGGGAATCAAATTTAAAATAATATTTTGTTTGCCTGTACTGAGCTGTTTGATCAGGTTTATTCGGGTTTTTAGTCAGACGTGCAACTGCATTTATGTTAACTATATATATACAGGGTGCCCCACGAATGTTGTGTTAGGCTAATACAACCCAGAGTCTATGGAATTTTAATGCAATAATCAGGGATCTTATATTGCGTCATATTAGTTACCTTTTCAAGATATTCAACCCTTCCAGAATTTCTCCAGTTTTGGTGGAATGGCTCCAGTACTGGAAATTTCACCATAAGTGGCTGGTTTTTATGACGGATCCTGATGGTGAGTCGAATTCTAAAACTTTTTTGTAGCGGTTACTTTTTCAATCAGATGCTCCCCTACGTCGATAACAAGCTGATTATTAACCATTTTCAAATTTTATTTTATTTTATTATATATCTAATAAAGTGTTTTTTATTAAAAATAAATAAATAAACATATGATATAACACATGTAAATGTCAGCTGTTTCTTTCAAATATGTGTTCCATCTGTATTTATTGGTTATGAGATTATTAGTTTGTCAGTATTAGTAAATGTAAATTGGTAAATTTAAAAAAATGGCTCATTTTGTAAGTCAGTATGACATGCTCATGGCATTAGGACGATGTGACGGAAACTTGAGAGCAGCTGCAAGGCTATATGCAGAGCGTTATGCACAGCGGCTCCATCCCAAGTATCAAGATTTCTCACGCATTGCTGACAGGATAAAAAGAACAGGTACAATTAAACCTTACAGTAAATATTGTCACCGTGTCCGTCCAGTTTTGAATAATGCTAATACAGATGTAGTATTAGCTTTAGTTGAAGAGGATCCGCAGATGAGTGTAAGGGATATTGGTAGGGAAACTGACATATCCCGAAGTTCGGTTCATAGGCTTTTAAAAAAAGAAAAATTTAGACCTTACCATGTTTCAGTGCACCAAGCATTGTCCAAAAGTGACTTGGACCAGCGATTGAGGTTTTGCCATTGGGCACAAACAATTATAGCTGAAAATCCTAATTTCTTTTCTAATGAGCTTTGGACAGATGAAGCTATCTTTTGTTGCACTGGCTTAATGAGCATGCAAAACGCACATTATTGGTCCAGAGAAAATCCTCACTGGATGTTACAACGTGACCAGTAACACAGGTGGAAAGTGAACGTCTGGCGCGGCATTATAGGGGACCAGATCATTGGACCACATTTCTTCGAAAAATCATTAAATTCCACCAGCTATTCGAAGTTCATTGAAGAAGATCTTCCTATTTTACTAGAAGAGGTGCCGCTTGAAAAACGTATGGTGATGTGGTTCCAACAGGATGGGTGTCCGGCTCACTATTCCATTAGAGCTAGGAACGTTATAAAAGACATGTTTTCCAATAGATGCATTGGAAGGGGTCTGCATATTAATTGGTCAGCAAGATCTCCGGACTTAACAATTTTAGATTATTTCTTTTGGGGAAGATTGAAAGATCTCGTCAACACGAATAGACCGTCGACAGTAGAAGAAATGAGAGCAGAAATACAAAATGCGAATCTTTCCATTCCACCGGAAGAAATACAGCTAGCTCAGCGAGACTTCTGTTCTAGACTTTTGTTATCCATAAATGAAGAAGGTCGTCACATTGAACACATAAAATAGTATTTTTTTGTAAATAAACAAATATTATTAACCCAATTGCATTTTCAAATAATGTAATATTTACTTAATTACTAAAATTCAATTTCCTTCAGAATCCATAATTAACTTGTCATCTAACAAACCAGGAGTTCCAGGGTTCCTTTCAAATAAGAGGATTAGGCTGTTATCGACGTAGGGGTGCATCTGATTGAAAAAGTAACCGATACAAAACCGTTTTAGAATTCGACTCACCATCAGAACCCGTCATAAAAACCAGTCACTTATGGTGAAATTTCCAGTACTGGAGCCATTCCAGCAATACTGGAGAAATTCTGGAAGGGTTGAATATCTTCAAAAGGTAACTAATATGACGTAATATAAGATCCCTGATTATCGCATTGAAATTCCATAGACTCTGGGTTGTATTAGCCTGACACAATATTCGTGGGACACCCTGTATAGTATAACTATATTTATTAATATAACTATATATCTATAACTAAACTATATAACTAAACTATAAAGAGAGGGATTGAGAGAGAGAGAGAGAGAGAGAGAGAGAGAGAGAGAGAGAGAGAGAGAGAGAGAGAGAGAGAGAGAGAGAGAGAGAGAGAGAGAGAGAGAGAGAGAGAGAGAGAGAGAGAGAGAGAGAGAGAGAGAGAGAGAGAGAGAGAGAGAGAGAGAGAGAGAGAGAGAGAGAGAGAGAGAGAGAGAGAGAGAGAGAGAGAGAGAGAGAGAGAGAGAGAGGAGAGAGAGAGAGAGAGAGAGAGAGAGAGAGAGAGAGAGAGAGAGAGAGAGAGAGAGAGAGAGAGAGAGAGAGAGAGAGAGAGAGAGAGAGAGAGAGAGAGAGAGAGAGAGAGAGAGAGAGATTTTGTTGTATAACAAAACGAAAATGTCATTAAACAAGAAAAAAGTATTTACCACGTAAATTCTGTGTGCATTTCTGGGGAGTTAGTACTTTCAGGTACATTCCGTTGTCAGGTTTAGGAACCATTTATTTATTTATGTAATTTCATCTTATGCATATTTAGTTCATAAAAATATTGATAATTTTAATATGTTTTGCAATATTAATTCCTCGTACTTATTTTTGTCAAAATATTTGTAGAACTATTGATCTGTCAAAACCTTAGTTGCCCTTAAACATGTATAATTTACCTACAACCTAAGACCTAATTTTAATACCTATATATAGGATTTACCATGAAAGTGTATAGCGGTAAAAGGATTATATCAATCAGACTTATTTACTACCCTAAATGATTCACCTTGGAGGTTTATTATGCTGAAATATCTTGCTATATATTTTATCCATTAATTCTAGTTTCATGAGTTTAATAAAGCCGATATACCTGTTCGGTCAGTCAGTCAGCCTAATTAAGCCATATATTATTGCAAATTTATATTGAATATGTTAATATAGTTCTATTAATAGCAATTGGTTCATATTAGTAATAAATACTTATTGCTTGTTATATAAGGCTCAATATCCAGAAATTTTAATATTTAATTTTCTCCACCTTGGTCTTTAAGTATTTTAAACTATAGTTTTAATTACTCTTGATTTAACTCTTTTTTTTTTTTCTTTTTTTTCATTTTGGCCTCTTCCAATGGTTAATCTATATCCCTAGAAATACATTTTTCATTAATAGATGGATAGTTTTCCTACCTATATATATATATATATATATATATATATATATATATATATATATATATATATATATATATATAATATATTTTTAAAACTATTAATTAATATTAACTATTATTGTATTTTCAGCGATACCATGATGTCTATGTCATGTTTAACTTTATAATTGTTTCTTTTGAATCTATTTATTATTTATGTTACTTTTGGTTACATCTACTTTCTTGCTATTTTAAGCACTGGAGAAGATCTGCAAGAGTTTCGACTAGCCGTACGACTTAGAGTGAGAGAGCTTGGGAAGGAAAGTGCAAGGGTTACATAATGTCCTTTGTTTATATGTTTATATGCGTTAATTTTATATAGATTACCTAAATACCCCTAAGTGTGACGTTTCAACATAGGGTTATTTAGATAATCTAGGTGGCCAAAGTCGATTTTATAAAGTCCACAGAAGGTTAAAAAAAAAACAAGCTATTTATAAAGTTAGATAATCAAAGGACATTATGTGACCCTTGAACCTTACTTCTTAACTTCTTCTCCAACTCAAAGTTGTAAGGCTAGTCGAAACTGTCCCATCCCGCCTAGCCAACGGATCTTTCTCTGCTGTCAATGTGTAATCATTTCATTTAAAATAGGTATTCCTATATTTAGTGATATTCTTCATAGATTGTGTCGGCACTTTATAATAAGATTTTTACTTGAATTTTTTTTCCTTTTCTGACTTAATAATTTACTTGAAAAAAAAAAAAAAAAAAAAAAAAAAAAAAAAAAAATTATCCAAATGACAAAGTAAAATTACAATTCTCCATTTTTTTTTTTTTTTCATTCTTTCGTAAATATGAATAGAATTACCGTTGGCAAATTGAACGGTTGACCCCTTAAGATGACCCTGTGCCTTTCCTCTTTTCCCAATCTAACCATTTTCCTATCTTTATTCAGTGCTGCACCAAAATATATTACTTGTCTCGTTCTTTCAGAAACCTTTGTGAATACCAACTTTAATTTTATTTCTTGTTACAAATTTTTATTTTACTAGAACATGTATACCGCATATATACTATTGCTGATGTTTATAGAACTGAAGACGAATATCCAGCATTTCAAACACTTTCCCAATAAACTAATCATAGAAATAGCAAATCGTTCTGCATTTCCTAAGTGTATTGGTCCTCCAATACTAACGTCTGTACAAAGTAAGACTGTGAGAGACTGTAGGAGTAGTTCAGGGTTATTTTAGAAGGAACTGTACAATAAACTGCCATTTTTGTTTTAGCCATGACGTCTTACCGACTTTGTGAAGGGTTAAGGATTAAGGTTTGTGTTTTGTCTATGTATTTCTAAACCCGATAGAACTACTCGTTTGTCCAGATAGGCTGATGTTATCTGTAACTCTAGATAAGTGACTAATTTTTTAAGAAGAGTGCACATCAATAGACCAAAAGTCGCTAGTACTGTCTTGCTGGAGTTCTTGTATTTTTGATTTTTGCTGCTTATTCCATAATGCATTAAAAGGAAGAAGAACAAAAAATTAACGGATACAGTTAAAAACCTATCTAGGTCGATTAAGCGATTGAAAAAGAAATAGGGGACTAGAGCAGTATTTTTTTTTTTAAGTAAACGCTTGTACCATACACAGTGAGTACTTAGCTGGTCGCCTGATTCACTATCATCAATATCCTCAGACCAGAACAGCTAATTGGCATATATCGGCCAAAGTCATGAAGTTATTGAGAAGGAAAGAATTGTGTACTTAACGCTCGAAATCACCGGATGATAACGCATGGCCTAATGCCGTTGTCGCAATTTCTCACCTGATGTAAGGCCCTCTTTACGGAATCTGACGTGTTTTTCCGTACAGGTTGAAACTACAGAACGGAGTAAAACTAATATTTAAATAATATACTCATGTTTTTTTTCATTGCTTCCCTTAATATTTATTGAACCTATAAAAAAAAAATAAATAAAAATTAAAAAAAATGTTGAAACACTCTCTTAACGAGATGGATACCTACAGAAAATGTGACATTTTAAATGAATCAGTTCAAACAATTTTCATAAATAGGCTTAATTCAGTTATACATTTATATGACAACGTTTTAACTAATAAATAACTTGGTATATTTTTGTTTAATAGGAACATTGTTCTTTTCCAAACTAATAATTTAACAATTTTCAATTAAAATTTAATTATTTTAATCTAACTATTTTTGTCAATTTTATTATTCTAGATTTGTTAATTTTACTAGTGCGTGATAAACTGTAATCATTTTTATTCATCATCAAGCCCAAATTATTTTTAATTACATAATACTGCCATAAATCTAACAATAGTTTTAATAATAAATTTGAATAAAACTAATTCTTCATATTCACAAAATAACAAAAAAGACGATAATACAATGTTTAAAGTAAGACCCACTTCTCCAAGATGTCAAAAACTTCAAAGTAAACCTTTCAAGTTGCCTTTTTTGGTCTAGTATAAGAAATAAAACTAAAGAAATGATTTGGAGACATGAAACTAAAAATAAAATGTTGCTGAATAGATTTATTGGTTTATAAAAACGTGTAACAATTTGATGATATTTTGAAAATTTTGTATGTTATAGAACTGATGATGAATGTTAACCATTTGAAACTAGTTTTCAAATAAAAAAATTTCAATAGAAGTGGTAATACATTGATCACTAGTAAAGGCGAAACATTAATTTTAAAAAAAATAAATTTAATTAATCTATAGTTTTTATTTTTTTATGTTTTTGGATACTGTGTTACGTAATTACATTTTTTTTTTTTTTTTTTTTTTTTTTTTTTTTTTTGTGGTGTTGCTTTTTTTATGTAGAGAAACATTTTTCATTTTTTTTTTTTTTTTTTTTTTTTTTGCAATTCTTTCCTTAGAGTCCACAAATAAAGTATTGTTCTACAAATGAACGATTAAGTCATAATATAAAAAATATTACTTCATTCAACTTTCTCGTGGGAAAAGTGATTTAAATCTAAAATATTTATGTTTAGTAGTGGATTGCTTAAGGCGGGCAACGTGGTGAGACAGTCCACGACTTGTCGGCCGCGGTCCGAAAGATAAAGCTCGGCTGTTTCTTATCAGATTGCCTGGTCCAGTCGCTTGATACAATTCTCTATTTCCGGGGTCAAGAAAACGACGTCATAGTTCTTTAATCGATTACATTATATATCCTGTTGGATACTTAAATCCTGTCCATATAAATTATTTATGTATATGGTTCATTTGAATACATTTATTTTAAAGAAAACTGATCACCTTTGAACAGATCCGCTTCCTAGGACTCTAACTAAATAAACTTGGAGTCTTCTTCTTCTTCAATTCCCATTAATTGGATCTACTGTGTTAAGCGTGTAGTTTACTATCATGGAATCGACAAAAAAATAAAATAAAACGACAAGAAACTGTTCGTCGTTTTCGACTTTTTCAACATTTACTAGACAAATGCTCTGATGCTGATTGCTTACAAAAGACTCGTTTTCATGACAATAATTAGACCTTTTTAGATATAAGGGAGTTGAAATGCGAGGCTCCACTAAAGCATCTAATTCATCTCAAAATAATGCTGTCTGCTAAAGGAAAATAGCAAATAATGCAGATGAGTACTGTTTATACCTATCAGACAAGTACTAACATACACATATATACAACATCAAAGATAAATCACACTAACTGTTATTTCATTTTTTTTTTTTTTTTTACTGGCTTCATTTAGTGTGCCATATGAATCAATTGGATTTTTTTTATTCAAGTTTATTAAAATTATTGCTGCTGTATATGATCTTGAAACTGTAGTCAGTAATTTGCACAACTAACCGTGTAATATGAATTTTATCTTGAATCTGACCCGTAGATGAAATAGAGAATAACTATGATTAGCTATTACTAAATAACTATTAGCCCATATCTGGGTCCACATTCTAATATCTTAAACAACTTTTTTTTTTACATAATAGGGGTGAAAGTCGTTGTTTGTGAGACAGATTTCGAAAATCTGGATCAAAAAATGGTGATTTAGAATTGATTTCGATTTTAAGTTTCTCGTCCTAAATACATGATTTGAAACACCATCAACTGCAAGCAGTTATTTAAGAAAAATATATATTTAATCTCCATCTAAAAGAGAACCATTTTTGAGACCTTAGGTTTTACATTCAAAATTTCATATACTAATAATAAATCAATTCTGCTTTAAGATTGTGATATGATGAAATATTTGTGATGTATGTGTTCTGAAACCTGAGGCTTAGTTTAAATAGGAATGAAAGATGAATAAATTTTATCAATAGCCATCATTTTTAATGTATTGGGTTGGCAAATAAGTCCGATCGGTTTTTGAGGGTGTAATAAAACTGTATAAAATAGACATAACATTTATTTTAATCTGCAATATATTCACCATTATTTCGTATAACCTGATCCCATCTTTTGATCAATTGCATAATGCCATGTTCATAGAACGTCTGGGTTTTATTGTCAAAAAAACTGATCCAAGTGGTTTTAGATATCCTGTTCGTTTTGGAATTCCTTACCGTCCATGGAGTTATGCAAAAACCGGAATAGGTGGAGCACTTGGAGCTAGGTCTAGTGAATACGGATGATGGAGCAAAACGTCTTATCCAAAGCTAATTAATTTATTGAGAGTGACCACCAAGTCTTGCGTTATTTTGGTGAAAAACAACACCCGCAATAGCTCGTTTTAATTTCTTGAGGGCGACCAGGTCGTGTAGCGTCATTGTTGTCAAAGTTGTCTGAACGAAATGTGGACGCCCACAACAAATTTTGACAGTTGCGTTCGGTTTAGGAGTCACCTCCATAAACACTGCTATTTTTTGTATGGTCTTCTGCAGCATGGTAACCTTTTATATAATAATACAGATAAAATGCCGATACTGAATGGTATTTTTTTCTTTATTCACAGTACAGTAGAAATCACAATACTAAGCAAATATAAACAAGAATTCGCACAGATATTTCTTGACATATTACACACCGAGTAAACAATCCACCTTAGGGATTAATTTATCAGATAAGAAATGGACCCTAATTATATAAAAATAAACAGAAAATCCCAGAAGACTTATTTATCAACCCAATACATTGATCAACTTTGTTCTTACTAGTGAATTGCTGTATGTCATGTTATTGAAGTAGTATAACAACACAGTCGATAAATTTATTCCAGTGATAATACAAACAAATCATTGAATCTAAGCATAAGTGATATGTATTGAAATTAAAAACTTTTTTTTTTTTTCAATTGCGATCAAGTTTATTTATAGAATGAATGTATTTAAGTGCCCATTCTGACATAATGACGCCAGCATTCAAGTGATTGGTTTAAAAATTACATTTATTTTGGGTTTTTTTTTTTTTTTTTTGGTTTTTTTCACCAGGGAGGATGCTGAGAGAGAAGAGCTGGGACCTCTTAGTACATCGCTTGTCCCTCTATAAGTGTTGTGGGATCCCTAGGATGGGTGTATGTAGTAAATAAAGCATGACTGTATTTTTAACTTTTAATTTAATTATATTTTATTTTTAGTATTACCTACAATAACAAAAAGGTTTGGGTGAAATCAGACAAAGTAAGCCTCAAGTAAAATTTTTCAATGCATTATAGATTTGAAGGATTGCATATAAGATGGATTGGATGGTTCAGTCGAGCCCCAAGCTTCACTCAATGTCTAAATAGTTAAGATATAATTTTCATATATGATTATATGACACCTTATTTGTTACGTTTATTTTAGTTTAAAAAGTTGAGATGTCTCTTGTCGTTTTTGTCTTGCAAGTGGATTCCAATAAGATTTTATGCGAATGAGAATCCTAGGTAGTAAATCTGTCCATTAGGGAGTAGTGGAATATCATTAATGAACAAAACATTTATTATTTATCCTTTACAACCAAATTAATTGTTTTACCTGCATCGTTAATATTTTTTTATTTTTATAATCTACTTACTATTAAAAATTTTCAGGATTATAAAATGTAAGATTATATCATAAATATGATAGAACAAAAAACTAATTTATTTGAATTTTGAAAAAAGTATTTACAATTTACATGGCTATAATTATAATGAACAAATCAAGTGTTCGGAAAAGAAAAAATAACAAAATAGTTAATTTCAAGAGTCAAGTGTACTCCTTGAGCCACATATTTCCCGAAAAAAAAACTAGCATTTCTGCTTTCCTTTGGCTTAATCTTTGAAAGAACCCTTGAGCTGTAGGAATTCCGAATTCAATTTTAAAAAAACTCGACAATGGACAGAGACAGATCAGCATAATTCCGAGAAATTCAAAACTTGAGGGTAAAAAAGATCTATCGATAGTCAACACTATCGATAGTGACCATCGATAGGCATGACTTATCGATATATCAATAGTAACTATCGACTATCGCCCAACCCTAGTACTGGCTCATTGCCTCGCCTTCTCAAGCTGCGCCTTCTCTAGCCATCTTCTGATAATATTTGTTCAACCGATTTACATAGTTATTAGGTATATTTTCTGATTACGCATTTTTTTATTAAACATTAATAATAAATTACATTTGCTTATTTACTTTATATTTCATTGTAAGTAATTTAACTTTCAGTTTTGCAGATTGTCTGATAGAGCCCAAAAGAGCAAAACATGAAGAGGTACGGAGGTTAAAGAAAATTATAACCAAGAATGTGAACAATGCCATCGAATAACAAGTTAGAGGAATAGCAACGGAGAGTCAAGAAATTCAACTTTCAAGTAAAAAAGAACAAACCACCATTATTGCCGAAATAAATAAAATGCCTCCAAAACAATCTTGACGTTTTATGATTTTTTTTTTTTTTTTGTCAAATATAATAAAATAAAAAAAGAAATGTTTTAACGTGTATATGTTTTTATTTAAATATATATGATTCATTATTTACTATTTTTATTTCATTCTATGAATACAGATGAGCAGAAAGAGTCGAAATTTTAAAAATAACAGATTTAATAAGACCAAACTTTTGAAAACCTACGATATATGAAACAGAAAAACCTTCCTTTAACAGCTTAAACAGATAAACGATAAGCTTATAGCAGGACTAAAGAGTACTGGGAGCTTTGATTGATGATTCTTTAACAATAGGATAATCGCAAGCACCATCAGCCATCAGTCACAATATCTTCATTAGGGCTAGCCCCAGAGGCCAATTGATTGTTCATGATCCAACCATTAGGATGGTAATTCATTACCTGAGGTGATATTTTACTACAGCACTGATAATTTTACTTTGCAGTTTAAGTGATATTAGAACTTTCTATTCATATTCTTAATGGAATTCCGCTAATTTAGATAACGAAGAAGCTTTGCAGATTAGCATAGACACTAAATTCCATAGGATAAATTGTGTGTGTGGTATGCTATCAAATAGAAGACAGAGGATTCTGTAACAGCTGCTGGCTAAGTAGAGAGCTTGGTTTTATGGCATTCAAACTTTGCATTTGAAGTTAATTTATCTTTACTACTCTACTCTAAACAAGACTAGGCAGTAGTCTAGATCTAACACTATTCAAAATCTATGGTATACGTAATCAACACCAATAAGATACGTTTACCTTTATTAGATTAACATGAGTTGCGGATTCCACCAATTGGAGAAAACAAAAATATCTCATAAGAATATATTGTAAATCTAATTAGCCAATATGAAAATCAAACAAAAACCGTAATAAACGCAAGCAGCGAATATAAATTATTTTATTTTATTTATTTTACCACTTGAGCGATTAAATAGGAATTTTAAATTGTGGGGAAGATGTATAGGGATGAGGAGAAGGATTTACAAAAAATGAACATAATCGGGCAGTTGATCATGATGAAAGCCTGATGAGACACAGCGATGAATTTAGTCTGCGAAGCAAGAATAGGCAGGAGATATATTGGGTTGTTTCACATGAAATGTCCGATTTTATAATATTTGAAATACATAGAGGATTTTGCGAGCCTCTGTTGTTTACTTCCAAAGTTCACATATCATAATCAAGCAGTTACTAATCCTCTACTTTTCTTTTATAAACATTAGCTTCCCAATCAATTACACACTATTTAGTATACCTTCAAATATGAACATGGAAACACGCGATTTTCGTGTAATATTTTTTTATGAGTTTAAACTAGGTCGTTCGGCAGCTGAGGGTGCTAGAAACATCTGTAAGGCGTTTGGGGAAGGGAGTGTAAATGAACGAACCATTCGCCGTTGGTTTGCTAAGTTTTCGACTGGGGATACCAACCAGGATACCAAAACCAGCCCCGAGGAAGACCTCCAACTGTAATTGAAAACGATGTCCTCAACCATACTGTAGAAGGAAACCCCTACCAAACAGTTAGAGAACTTTCAGCACAACTTAGTGCAAGTGCACCTACCGTTTCCAGACACTTAAAGTGCTTAGGGAAAGTAAAAAAGCTCGATACATGGGTACCTCACGATCTCACTGAGCGACAGCAATCGAAACGTCTTGAGACCTGCGTTTCGTTGCTTGCTAGGCAAAACGTTGCTTGCGACCCTTTCCTTGAAAGAATAATTACTTGCGACGAAAAATGGATTGCTTATGACAATCAGCGTCGGTCAGGGCAGTGGTTAGACATCGACGAAAGCCCAGGACAAATGCCAAAACTACATTTGCACCCGAAAAAATTGATGGTTACAGTATGGTGGTCCATGGCTGAAATCATACATTATTCCTTTTTGCCTAGAGGTGAGACCATTACCTCTACAACCTACTGCAATGAAATTGGCCAAATGCACGAAAAATTATTGAAAAAACAACCTGGATTGGTAAATCGGAAGGGCCCTATACTCCTACACGACAACGCTAGATCCCACGTTTCAAAACTTACCATGCATAAATTGCATAAAGAGCTGGGGTACGAAGTTCTTCCGCACCCACCATATTCTCCCGACTTGTCTCCAACAGATTATCACCTTTTCAGGAATTTAGACAACTTCTGCAGAGGAAAAATGTTTGCAAATGATGCTGAAATCAAAAGTGCGTTTTCAGATTTTGTTTCACTTCAAAGCTCAGAGTTTTTCAAATCCGGGATAAAAAAGTTGTTGTCACGTTGGGAAAAATGTGTAGAAAAAGAAGGTAAATACTTCGAATAAAATTATATTGTTTTCATATTGTATTTTTATTAAAATCCCTTTACCTTGAAAACGGACATTTCATGTGAAACAGCCCAATAGATTGTGTGCGATTGTTGTACTAGCAATGGAAGAGTCCTGAATTCCGGCGCTGAGCCGGATGGTTAGAAATGTCATCCCTGATTTTTATTTTTCATATTTGAGTATTTATATCCATATTGGTGTGGTTTATTTGACTTCCGAATTAATGATGATGTAGATAATTGGGGTATTAATTAAGTGAAATAAAATTAAAAATATTAACATTTTATGTAACAGATTAGTTAAGATTATAGATTTCGCAAGCGTAATCGCACAGGCGCACAGTCGGTTATATAGAATCCACAGAAGGTAAAAAAATGCTATTAAAGACACTATGTTATTCTTGTCAATTCCTCCCCTGCAATGCCTAAGTCGTACGAATAGTCATAACAGTCCCATCCCGTCAGGCCAACGAATCTCTCTCTGTATTTAAAGTGTAATCACTTCAGTTAAAATTGGTTTCCTTATATTTAGTGATATTCTTCATAAATAGAGTTATTGATCGTGAAACTGCAGGTGAGGACACATACTTTTGAAGTGGTTATTATTTTATCAATTAATGTACATATCAGTACCATTTCGACTGTTTGCAAAATATTCTATTTTTCTACCGCATTTTAGCATATTTTAGAGTTTTTGTTGTACTTCAGGGTGCGTCCCGGCTGTTATTTTTAATTTCCTTAACATATTAGAATTTTAGTAAAATAATAATGACCCAATCAGCCGCAGTTTTTGGATTTAAAAGACGCAAGCATGACAAAGAGAAAATAAAAAATTCTTTTAAAGGGACTTTTTTTTATATGTGTCCATTGGTTCAGGATTATGAAAAGTGACCAGGAAATCACTGAACGATAAAATACAGGAGCAAAACTTCCTTATTTTGAAATAAAATTAGAATAGATAAAGACATTCTTTGACTAGTGAGAATTATTCTATTGACCAGTTGAAGGAAATGAAGTTTAAATTTTCCTGTTTAAAATCTAAATTTGAACTGAGGTGGGAAAAGCTGGAAAAGGAAACAATAAAATCCCCCCCCCCCCCCAAAAAAAAAGAACATTGGTATGCTGAAAATATTTGAAATAATTAAATTCATTAGAAAGCACCTTATTCACACTGAACTACGATTATTATACTGTACATTAAATCCATATTTAATCGCTTTTAAACTTGAATTTCTTAGTAATTAGATTTTTTTAAAATAATGTTGATATGTTATTATTATGCATTTTTAATATTTCTAATATATTTCGAATGTGCTGTTAAAATATATGGAGACGTATTTGAGGCTTTCAGCTCAGAACATGCAAATATTTATTAACATGTCTTATTTATTTTATATTTTTTTCATAAAACAAATTAAAGGAACAATTGTGCCTCTTATCGAATCACTCAGCTGATGACCTATTTCTTTTAAGCGATTTGGGATAATCAAGTGTCATCAGTTCCAGATTGGATGATGAATTATCATATTGCGGATAATAGTATTAAGCAGACAGTAAACATTTCCTGATGGCTGCACATTTTATATAAAGGACAACTCTGCGCCATGGTATGCCATTCATTGACCTCATCAAGCAGACTTGATCCCTGAACTTTTATGAGTATCGAACGGTACCCACACCCTTTCGACGGCTAGAATAAACAGATACTAGGGACAGTACGTGGCGGTCGGAAGGTCAAATCGCTCGCTAGGAGAGCCCACGTCCATGTGCCAAATCCTGGCCATTGTCTGTCGGGTCACTTATCATTCTACACGCCCATTCGACAAGCTGAGGGTGATTTAATAAAATTTTATATACTGCGCAAGCTGCTTTACACTTGTTATCTATCGGTACTCCACCCCACCGTGACTTTGCCAAATATGTTTATCTGGCTTTTAAAAAAAATTATAGTTCATCATCAAGAAATTCAATCCATTCCAAGAGGTTTTAGATGTCTACATGTATTATTATAAATTCAACTATTTAAATCATTACAAGTAAAATTATTTATATTTAGAGCCTCCGAGATTTTGATTGAACTGGGATTATCAAAGAAATTGGTTTATCTAGTTAAGATGTGCATGTCCGAAACATTTAATAGAGTCTGAATCGGTACTTTTTACATCGAAAAGTTTAAGGCACATTCGGGCTTAAAACAGGGAGATACTATTACTCCGGTATTATTAAACTTAGCTCTAGAATACGTCATTAAGCAGGTAATGCTTACGAGAAAAGGATTAGAGATGGGTGATAAATTTCCGGTTCTTGGTAATGCTGATGATTTGGTACTTTTGGGGAAAAACGAAGAAACTATCTCAATTAAATTCAACCACACTCATGAAAACCGGTAACGAAATTGGTCTTGTAATTAATAACGATAAAACGAGATACATGGTTAGTAGTAGAAACGATGTACATTTTTGTGATATAGACATTTACGGGATAAATTTTGAATACGTAAAGCAATTCATATATCTAGGGTATATTATATCAAGGAAAAATGAAATAAGGACTAGGTTAAAAGCTAGTAATACTTGTTATTCTTCGCTTGCAAAACTACTCAGTTCGCGCTTATTCTTCAGAAATTTAAAAATTAGAATATATAAGGCTATTATACTTCCAACAGTTACCGACGGATGCGAGACAAGGGAGTCAAGGGAGGAACAACGGCTTAAATGTTTCGAAAATAAAGTACTGTGTAGAATATTTGGCCCAAAAAAAAGATGAAGAAACCGGAGAAGTTAGAAGGCTTTTCAATGCGGAACTGCGCGAGTTATATCCTGAAAATATAGTTCAGGTAATAGCAGCGTGATGGTTAAAATGGGCATGAGCCGTCGGGTAAACGACCGAGGGGTAGACAAGGCATAGATGGGAGGATTGCGTCAGGGCCAACATGGGGGATTTGGGTTTTGGGAGAGTATATTGAAGGGTGGTGTCGGCATCGAACCTTCGGATTCACTAAGCCTTTATTTAGTATTTATAGAGCCTCCGAGAAAGTAGCTCGGTCATTTGTGTTAACAATAACGACAGTAAAAAAAAAATCCAAATTAACCAACGAACTTACTTAAGATTAACATTAGATAGAAGGATAACATGGGCCCTTTCATATTAATCAGACACGACCTAATTTATCATAAGCGTCTACGATGTTTTCCCTGCTACCAAGATCTTCCTTGAAACTAAGACAGCGCCTAAATACATTCATTTTATTTCTGAAACCCATAAGTATTCATACATTACAGATTTATCGTTCATCCAAAAAAGCTCACATATGCAATCTACAAACATTTCAATTACAAACGTTACGGCTTATTACACTATATCTATGGTACGCAAGTATTAGAACACTGCATGAAGACCTACAAATATGCACTGTACTGGACCACATCAAAACAAAGTAAAGAATACTGCACGAAAAACTATACGACCAACCTAACAGACTCAAACAAAATATGGCTACAATAAATATTCCTGACAATACTCAGGAGGCAGGAAAGGAGCTGGATGAGGGGCCTCTTTAACTAAGAAGCATCCTAAAATAATATCAGGAGGAGGTACAGATGGGTGCTGGTTGGTCTCCCTCAAGTTTTAAATGTATTATTTATTGTACTTTTTTTTTTAGCACATTCACTGGTTGCCTATATTCGAAGACAGGTTTGCATCAATAAATAACGTTAAAAAATAAATTAATAAATAACGGACTGATATATTTAGATACTAATGACTTACAAAAATTACACAATCCAATGATAACATTAACCACATTTTATTTATAAGGAATAATTACTGATCTCCATATTATCAAAGACATGATTAGGCCCATAAGCTAAGACAGGCAAGCAGAATTCAGATAGAAGAGTATCGAAAGTACTAAAAAATAACCATAAATTCCCTGGTAGCATGTGGAAAGTTACAAGAAGCAGTTAAGAAAGATAATAAAAGTTATTCATAACATAATAGACTTATTAATATAATAAGTCATGAGATAAATATAAAGATAGGTATATAAATTATTAAAGTCTTTGCATTTTTTTTTGTTCCTGAAAGGATCCCACGCGTTGTCACATTCCAAGCTGGTTTTTCGAGTAAATATGGCCTTATCCAAACTTTCGCCGAAAACACTTACTTCGCACCTTCCTATTCCAATCTTAAAAATAAAAACAAAAAAATAAAAAAACATTCTTACATAACTGATATCTCTGCATTTTCCCATCGCTTGGATACCACTCATTATCAAACTTCATTATATTCAAGATCATTTATCAATTACACTGCCCGCTTCTGGGATTTCGTATCCATCTTTATTAGAAGAGTTTCCTTCCTTACTTTTTCAACGTAAGTAGCTTGTTTCTCCCTTTTTTACTATTCCTTGTACTACTCTTATGATGAATATCAAAAGGCAGAAAGATCACTAATAGAATAATGTACTCTCTCTCTCTCTCTCTCTCTCTCTCTCTCTCTCTCTCTCTCTCTCTCTCTCATTCTCTCACTCCCTCTTATTCATTGGCTTAACCTAAGTGGATTACATTAGACGTAACTTATAGGAAGTACTTTTCTGAAGAAGCGAAAATCAGTAGTATAATTTTATATAAAAAGTTACGACAGAAGTATTTATTTCATAGTAGGAAGTATTTAAGAAATACAGATCGTCTTAATCATCCGAACGCACATCCAGATTTAAATTGACTATAAACTGCTACTGTTAACTAACGTCGACCGTTCCTGAACCGGTTCTGTCCTTTGGATGTAATTGGTGAATAATTAGTGTTTGGACCAGGAAATGTAGCGGACTTTGTGAACATTTCGAAAGAGTGCCGTTCTCCCTTTCTAAGGGGGTTTTCTTCATTTGTTGGGTAATTTGAATGGGCGGTTGATAGCGAGAGCAGGTAGCTGTTAGTATGTCTCGTTAAAGTCCCCAGTATCTTATCTTTTCAGTTTATTGCACAAAATAACTAATCCAAGATCCTTAATTGTTTGCTGATACATTACATTAGAATCCTTATGTTTCGAACCTACATGATTTCATCTCGTATCATATTACATTTGTAGTTAGAGTATATTATAGACATTAGTTTTTATTTCTTAAGAGTTTCTCATCATCCAAATCTACTTGTAAAATTTCTATCCAGTTCCACTCACCTCTGTAATCCTCCTCGCAGATTAAAAAGGCAGTAGCTTCGTGTTCTATTATAAATTTGGAAATGGAGTCCTGGCAATGGTCAGTTTCTTTACTCATGCCCTGAGTGACTACTATAGCGCTCTTACTAGGCCTGCTATTTTTGTAGTTTTTTTTTTCTACATAAGTGACGCAGCTAAGAAAGAAGCGCAGGAACCTTTTTGACCTGGCATCCGCAAGTGGAGAAAAAAGGTTGGGGGTTCCCTAGGATGTGTGTATATAGTAAATACAATGTGATTGTATTGTTAACTATTAATTTAAATTAATTGTTTTTTATATTTATATTTTTTATGTTATTTAATTTAGTTTATTTTTTAAAATTTATATATTTTGTATTATGAGATTCTTTATTTTTTCTCCTCTTCTTTTCATTTATTTCTTATTGTATGTATTATGTAAATGGATCCACTAAGCCATCTATATTACTTATTTCCCTTTTTCAGGAAGATTGTAATTGTAATTGTAGAATTATTAAAAAAGTTTTTATTCATTTTACTCATACCTATTGAACCCTATCAGTATAACACGATTTTTTATAAAATTCCTAGTTCAATTTGTTACTTTATATAATTTTATTTTTTATTTATTAGTTTCAACAATTGAATGGCTCCGCCGCAAAACGTTCTAAGCGACAAAATTTCCGAAGTGGCGATTTTAAAGGTTTTTAAATGGATAATAAATAGTACATCATAGTATGATATAGTAATCCATTATGTTATTATACATTTAAATATAACAAATTAATATGTGAATATAAAATTTAAACAACAAAACTAACAGAAACTTTAGATTATGATTTTCTTTCGCAAATTACTCAAAATTTTATGTTTGTCGCTTAGAGCGTTTTGCGTACATATTATAATTTCAGTTATTGTATTCTATATTTTTCTTGCACTTTATTTTATTTTTTGCATATTTTATTTTATTCCTTGATTTTGTATATTGTATTAATGGATTGATAATCAAGCATATTATTAATGCCCTTAAGTGAGGTATATTTTCATAATAGCCAATAAAAGCTTTCTCACTAATTTATTTAATTTATTTTTTGTTAGCAGACCGTAAAGGCAAGAAATATAAAGAAGTACCAGCAGTATCAAGTTTAAAAACGCAAGGATTAAACAGAATGGCAGAAGATAAAGTTAAAGAATTTTTTTTCAAATCAAAAAAATAATAATATAAAAAAGTTGTACCACTACAAATCATTAAGGGTCTCGGGTTTAGTACTTAGGTAACGATGTACTGTTTCTAAAGAACGGTTGTGAAAAGAGGAGTTTTGGCCAGAATACTTGCTCAACCGCCAGGTTTTTTCCCCAATTAAGGGTACTTACTTTATAAAAGTAGGCTGTGCCCCAGGAGGGTCTACCGGCTTCGAATCCGAGCCACGGCCGAAATAACTGGAAATAAATTTTCTGACTTCAGTCCGACTCGAACGCGAACTCTTCTTTTGCAACCTACCGTAGTACTTTTCGGCGTTTGCCAGGACTTCCTGACAAGTCTATTCATCTGTAATTTTCAATATTATCGCATTACGTAATACTTATTATATAACAAATAAATTTAATTGATCTGAAAAAAGTCATCAAGAAGCTGTAGGCGAAGAATGCAGTGAAAATAGTCTGATAAAAAGTCAGACAAAGTAACCTGTTCATAGAAGAAAATACATTGGCTAGACTCAAGGCGCAATGACGCATGTGTCAAAGAAAATAGATCAATAAGTGCGGATAATCCGACAGGCTGCAAGTAGCCTGGAAATGGGCGATATAAAAAGTAATAGCAATATTAAGCCAATGAAAAAATTAATTGCAGCCTTCGATGGCAACAGTATTACTATCGGCCGGATAATGGATCACGAATCCGGAGAAAGTGAGCCCATAATGGCTACGCTCTTCATAGCCTCGGGGTTCATCAAACGCTTTGAGGTAATATTTCGTTATAACATGGCTAGACTTCGTTTTTCTTTTGATTCTAAGTGTTCTTGAGCTTTATAGCATAACCCATATACATATACAATTTAAATAAATTTCAGGAGAGATAAATATTAAATGACTTTATTATGTTCTTTATTCCTTCGCCGGTCGCTAAGACTCTTGTAACACCACCGGTCGCAAGCCATATTTTGGACGGTATAAAACTTGTGTTCTCTTTCACTTCCCTAATGACGCTTATTGATGATTTTATTTACTAGAATTATTTTTAAAAAAATAATTTAATAAGTGAAAAAATAAATAAATAAAAACAAAGTTATAATTATTTACTTAGAATAGGATAAGAAAATAAAACAAACAATAACAACTTATTAAACAACAATTTTTCAAATAATTATGCTATATAACTAAACATTAAAAAAATATATTATGAACAAATATAACATATTATTTTTTTACATAATAGGTAACGATATGGCTGATAAAGCAGCAAAAGAAGTTCTAGCCCTCCCAATATCTGGCAAAATCTCTTTCACTGCATCAGAACTAGCACGCCCACTTAGAGACGATATCCCAAGAGTGGCAGACATTGCGGGATCACAGCCCACCGAGTAAACTCAAGTTAATGAAGAAAGGAATAAACCATGGAGCAGTTCCTGCCGTACTAATCGCACAGAAGTGATCCTAACGCGATTAAGAATTGGCCATTCAAGAACTGAACACCTTCACCAACCAAAGAGGTGCCTCCCAAATTTGAAATGTTTGGCAATGGTTTTGTCAGTACCCCATATGTTTACCGAGTTCCCTTACTACACCGTCCGGACTTACTTGCCTGACGAATTGTATATATTTTAAAAATGAATAATTAATTTAAATCTCCTTTTTCTCGCAAAGGTTTCGTGGGATCAAATTAATGAAGAGTTAAGTTAATTTTAAAAACCTGAAATAATTAATTAGATAAGTAATTGATATGCAACTAATAATACATTTTTATTGGTGTAAAATTAAAAAAAATATATTTTAAAACAATGTCAGCCCATCTCTAGTTTAGTCTAAAAGTGTATGTGTTGAGTCACTTTTGAGTTTAAGTGTCAACCGCTTTCGTAGAATTTTTTATAAATTTAAAAATATGTTTGACAAAAAATAAAGGAATGAAACCAATTTTCATAGCAGTCTCTGATTTATTTTAAATATACGTTACTAATAGTTGAAGTTCCGTGTAATTCATTAAATCTGAATGAAGAAGTTCGAAGATCTACTTTTTTTTTTTTTTTTTTTTTTTTTTTTTTTTTTTTTTTTTTTTTTTTTTTTTTTTTTTTTTTTTTTTTTTTTTTTTTTTTTTTTTTTTTTTTAACTAAAACCAAACTAGATTTTTTTCTATGTCATAAGTAGGTCCTTATCGAAGTTATATAATCAAATGAAAAAATGAATACACTAAATTATTTATGGTTCTAACTCTATAGGGCTTATAAAAATAATATATGGCGAGAATGGTAAGTGGTTTTCTACACTTCTTTAAGATTTACTACTCCCGATTGTCCATAGATCTCGAGATCTAGATCACCTGCCTTCGAGATAGGATCAGTTGGGAATAAATCTGCATAAATATTAAGGACGTGGCTTAGTATCAAGAGATAGAAGGCTAGATAGCTGGGCTGCCAATCAGAGTTCGATAATTCTGCAATTGGGCGGTCTGAAGATACCTGACCACGCAATCCGGATGTTGTTTCTCGTCGGACCGGAACTCCTCTCCGCGTATAGGCCCAGCGAAGCCCACACGTCGTCATGTAATGTATTGATTTTAGGCTGGGTCCTGTTTTTTTCAAGTAAGTTTTCACTGGGATTTGTGAAAACAGAAACTGAAAGTAAAAAGCAGGATGGAAGCAAGAATATTTTTTTTTAGATATGTTAATTAGCCATATCAATCCACAACTCAGCAAATTTTTTTTTTGTGGAATATAAAATGGATATTAACGAAAACCTGTGAGAAGCTATTGAAGCAGGAAAGAACCTGAAACAGGAATAATGGAGATGTTGATTTAAGAGTTATCAGTCAATTCTTTAAATTAAAAAAATGTTAAAATTTGTATTTGTTTTTACAACAATATATATATATACCATTTATATAAATTTTTAAACCCTATAGTGGTACAATTTTAAAATATGCTATAAAAGCACTCGGTACTGATATACCAAACAAAAATATTTCTATAGTTATGAGTATATATTTTTATTTAAAGTGCACAAGTATGCAGTATTAACATATTGCAAATGTTTTTCTGAAGCGACACAACTCAAAAATATGCATTAAAAATATGTGAAATTCTCACAGTCTTGTATGAAATATCAAAAGTATACCTTAATTATCTTTTGACCCCAAACCCAAGTGAGATATATCAGTAGGGATTTGAGAGATGGTTAGATACATTTTTGACGTTTCATAGAAAACTATTGAAATTAAACATTATAGATTTTTCTTTAGGAAATATAGATTTTTGAGTAGTATTACTACAGAAATACATGTGCGATATGGTGTTTATTGGTGTTTAACGTCCTTATGTACTCCAACTTTGGCAGGAAGGAAGGGTTATCCTACAGGTTACCCAGCTATTCTAGCCGTGGTGGGAAGGTCATGATTCATTCCTTGAGCTCACCACAAAATAAATTTTGAACCGCCCAGGTGGGATTCGAACCCACGACCTTCAGTACCGAGCGCACTGAGAACCTCTCCACAGCTCGCTCGGCCATCTAGTCCTTATTTGCGGTATATTAACATATATAAATAGGAAAGATGATTATTTTGTGCACTGCATATATATTTTTATTTTATGATCCGAAAAATAAGCTTTTGAGGTCCTTTTTTCGATTATAGAAAAAATATTTGCTTTCTGTAGGTGCCTTAGTCAATGGTACTTTACATTGTTTCAATTTTTAAGACTTTTATCAGCAGAGAGTGATGAGGATATTGTAAATTTGAACCATTTAAATGGTTCAACAGTTATGTTCTTACAAGTTCCTTAGCTAAACTTTTCATAAAGGTTCTTCGATTTTTTTTTTCTTTACATAGATGTTTCGACACTTTTTACAAAATCTTAAAAGTTGACTTCACCAACTAAACTCTTTTTTTTTTCTTTTTTTAAAGAAGCGTTTAGTAACATTTGAGGTTCCCAAGAAATATACATGTTCGTAATATTCATTTTTTTAAATGAGTAATTTCAAATAAATTATTTTGTGTTCTGAATAATAGCTAACTATTCAGGGTGAGTACCTGTTAGTGTAAAAAAAAAATCGGTAAAACTAGATCAAAAATGTAGAAAAATGCCGCAGACGTCACTTTTCTATTCCAATCAGTTGCAGATATATGATGAATCAAACAATTTTTTGAAGACACCACTGTTTTTACCATAACACCTGGAATATCTCCATTTTGCTTAAATATTTTTCTAATTTTAACCACATTTTCGGTTTTAGCATTAAATTTTCTATAGGAGCAGAATACATGTAACCTTGAATTTTACAAACTTTGGATCTAAGAACAGCTTGATCTTCACCTTATTTAGGAAAGTCACAATGTCTTATATTACTTCAACGCTCAACGATTTTCGAAAAAAACTATCCACAAAACACCAAATCTCACGAAAACTTGAACATTTATTCAGCTTTTGAATGATATGTTAAAAGTAATAATTCTGTAAGACTTCATTTACTTTTAAACCGAAAAAATATGGTGTCCTCACTTGGCATACAAATCAGTTACTTGTGTATATAAAACATTATAACAAACAATCCCTTAATGGAAATGTGCATTTTAAACATAATAAACTCTTCATTAAAATAATAACCAGAGAAAGGTGAGGTCTGCGGCATTTTTCTACATTTTTGATCTAGTTTCATCCATTTTTTTTTTTGACTGCATCCCTGATCTTCTCCATTCATCTTGATAGTCAACTACACTTTTATCATTAACTATACATTATTTGATATAATAAATATTACAAGCTGTTTGCTAATTCATTTCTTGAATACTTATTGGTTAAGGTCATGGGTTCGAATTCCACCTCGGCGGGTTAAAATTATTTCGTGGCGAACCCACGAATAAATCTTGACCTTCCCACCCTGGCTGGAATAGGTTGGTAACCTGTAGGACAACCCATCTTTCCTGTCCTAGTGGAGTACATAAGGACGTTAACCCCCAAAAAACAACAACAACGACTTATTAGTCAGTAATACATTTGGTTTACTATTTTACCTCTGGTATGTTCTATATGTTTAATCAATATCGAAAATCCGGTATCGGTTCCCAGAATGGAAAAATTTTGGTAGAGACACATCACTAGTTATAATAGTTCTTTTTCTAACTTAATTATTTAATTCAGTTTTTTTTCTTTAAGCTAAAGACAACCAGAGAATATGCTGAATACATAATAAATAAGACGATGACATGTAAGGCATGAGGGAGACCGGTACAAATTGCTACCGATTCTTACTTTATTTTAGGATACTTGTTACTTGAGAAGATTCCAACTTCTTATTAGTATTATATGTATCATGGGGAACACTGGTTGTGGCTGTTTTGTGTGAGTCTTTTGGGATGTTCATAAAGTTTGTCTTTAATACTCTGAACCTCGTTTTGAAGTACTCTATTACCATACTTTACGCAGTTATTATCATACTTATGTACCATATTGATAGTACACTGAGTCGCAGTTTCTTAGTATAGTAGAGTTTTTTTTAAGCTGATCCATAAATCTGTAATGCAAGTTCCAATGGGTAATATAAAATTTGATTTTAAAACTAAGAAATTTTCTTTATGAAATATACGTAATAAGAAAAACTGTGGCAATCCCTAATTTTTTTTCAAACCAAATTTCGATAACGACGCTCGACTGTTGCACAACGGCTAAAATCCTGCAGGACAGCATTAACCGCCTGCAACTGCACAGGCGGCCCTAGCCGATTGCCCCACGTGCGATTACGCCAATAATTCGCTATAAAAGGTACTCTTTATTCCTGACTAGTTCTCCTTTCCCCGGACTAGTTTGTCATATTTAGATCGGATTTTGTTTATTGAACGTACTCTCCTTACAATCTCATTTCTTCATAGGTCTTATGCATTTCAAACAGTGATTATTCAATCACTCAATACATTTCATTTCTCGTTAAAAAAAAATATATATATATATATATATATATATATATATATATATATATAGTATTTGAAGTTTAGAACGATTTGTACAGTTATTATGCTATATTATTCACATAAAAGATAAATTTGAGACTTGCGAAATAACTTTTTAATGATAACACTGGCAAATTATTAGATTTGTCATTAATTCCTGAAATAGTTTGTAAAACTGAAAAGAAAAGTTTAACTTACCGTATTGGAAGAGGAATTTTTTTTTTTAAATTAATAAAATATTAATTTTTTTTGAATATATGCCAAGCGAGTTTGGGAGAGGGTCTCAGTGCGCACGGTACTGAAGGTCATGAGTTCGAATCCCACCTGGGTGGTTTAAAATTTATTTCTTGGCGAACCCACGAAATGAATCTTTACCTTCTTATCATGGCTAGAATAGGTTGGTGAACTGTAGGATAGCCCGTCCTTGGAGTACAATACAATTGAATAAAGTTTTCAACACTTAACCTACCATAACGGGTCAAATGACATTTTTCGGACTTTTTGATTGAAGTTCATAGAAACAACATCCATTACTTTATGACTTTACAACATCGATATGTAAAAAATATATTAAAAGTGCTTTTTTAATACCCACTCCGCTCTTATTATTGTATTTCACCGAAAAATTGTGTTAGAAATATGTATATATTAACTTTATTGTTAAAGAAGGTTACTGTTTTTTGTTAAGTTGCTTAATCATAATGGCTAATTACTTAATAAAAATAAATAATGCAGTGAGCAAAAAAATATTTCAAACAATTTTTTTACTTTAATAATTTTAATTTTATTTAATTATTTAAATAGTTTTTGTTTAACACAAAATTTCACTCAATGTATACACCATGAAATAAGGTTATTGAAAATATATAGCAATACACTATTTATTTGTTTTAAGTTGTATATATGCTGCTTGTTTTTATTTCATTATATTTTGAATACTCCTAATATGTTTTTTATGCTCTAGTTAAGTAAGTGTGAAAGTAAACCCCATAAACAAGAATGAAACTTTTAGTAGAGAAAATTTTATAAAATCAACTTGGTGAATTTGAATCAATTTTCACAATAACGGTAACGGCGGAATGTCCTCCCGCCGTTAAAAATTGTTACGTCCTTACATATTTAAAAATAGTATCCTATAGTGTCCTATAAAAAGGGTTGAACAAGAAGAGAGGGTATCCTTTTTTTTTTTTTTTTTAATTGCTAAAGATATCCTTCGGCCGTAAAAATTGTTAAATCCTGGAAAATCTGAAACTAGTATGTATCTCTCGGTAGCTTTGTGATTCTAGTTTCAGGATATTATACATAGCTATTAACATATGTGTGTGCGTAAAAGATGCTCTACATAAATTTCTAAGTTTCATTTAATTAAAATATCCCTTTCTGCGATCATCATAATCATATTATCTCTCTTCTCTTACTTCAGTTCATATCCCTCCTTCTGAACGCCTCTTTAACACTCTCCACCCAAGAAGGTCTTCCTGTTGGCCTTCTTCCTTCCACGCGAGTTTCATACGTCTTTCTGGCAGTTCTTTCCTGGTCCATCCTAAAGAGGTGACAGAACCTTCTTAGCTTTTGCCCCTCCAGGATGGTCTCAGCCGTCTTAACTTTGAGACTAGTCCGTTTGTCACTGTTGCGTATCTTATTTCGTCGTCCCATTTCTTCCACTTAACGAAGATAACTCATCTCCATTGATTGGATCCGATTCTTGTGTTCCGAGGTGAGGGTCAACGATTCGGAAGAATAGGCTAGAACAGGGAGGAACGTCGATTTACAAATCATAATTTAAGTTTTTTCTAGACATTTCCCTTTTACCCAGGAAACCCCTTCGAAGCATACTTAATACTCTGCCAGCTGCTCCGATTCTCTGAGAAACTTCTACATCAATGTAGCTGCTTTCGTAGAAATGAGCACCTAGATATTTAAAATTATCGACCTGCTCTAACCTTTCTCTGCTCGCTCTTATCACCCTAATTATTCTCCGGGTTTTTTTTCCTATCATCATACATTTGGTCTCTTCCAGGTTAATTTTTATGTTTATCGTGGCTATTTCCTTTTGAAGATCATTTATGTTGTATTGTAGGTCTTGGTCGTTGAAAGCCAGCAAGACCAGGTCCGCATCCGCAAAAGCTAACACAGAAAACATCATGGGTTGTAAGTTTCTCATTCCTACCTGAAACTGTCTCATTATTAGTTTAGCTTTCTTTATCACTTTATTCAGGACTACTATGAAAAGCAGTGGGCTTAAGCTATAACCTTGACGAATAACCTGATTTAGTCTTGAATTCCTGTGATAGGTGGTTCCTTGTTCTAACAACATTCCTAGTTTTACTATCAAGACTCATCACATCCAAGGTCGTCCCTCGATCGATGCCTCTATCCGACAGTTTAGGCAATCCTTTCTCACTTTGTCGAAAGCCTTTTGGAGGTCTACAAAGCAAACAGAAATTACTTCGTTCTTTTCGACAGTCTTCTCGGTTATTTGTCGTTCTGAAGCCGTTCCTTTCTGCCATGTTAAACCTTATAGTTTTCATCAGAAGTATGTTTATACACTGATATTAAAGAAAAAATTTATGGTTTTATAACGATTGTTTAATCTAGGTTAAAAAAAATAAATAATTAAGGGTAAAGGTGATTATTTTAAGCAACCATATTTTAGGACCACACTAATAATGCACGCGTCATGAATATATAACGAACACAAAAACCGATAAAATATTCAGAGACTGTTTCAGTATTGCGTATACTTTCTAAATCTTTGAGGTTTCGTAATGTATTTTTACACGTTACGGCCTGAAAGTCACTCACCAAAATGTTTTATCAGAATTTCCCCGAATATGCTATCTCAGTGTACGATCTGCAGTACACGAGAGTATTTCTTCCCGACCGAAAGGCGAACAAGATTCGAAGCAGATGTGCAAGTGCATCACTTTCACCAAAACAGTGCCGAAGCGGTCCCGATATCAAAGTCTTTACTTTTACTAAATAATTTACTTGTAGCCATTTCTTTCCAATTATCAACCTCGAGATCGGGAGAAAAAACATGCTTTTCGTTTTTGAAAGTTCGTGAGATTTCAAAATAACGCGTAAAAAATAAACATGTATATAATAAAGTATACAGTAGATTGAAATCTAATTGATGTTTGAAATTTTCCTCGCCAGCTGACTTATCTAAAAATTTACCTCCTACATTCAATTTATGTATTGCAAAAATCTCAAAACATCTAAACTTGGACCAAGTTATCAATGTTCTGATATCTTACAAAACCTTATCACCTTGGGTTAGTATCAACATGTATGATTTATTGTCATACTTTCTTAAACTAATATATACAAGTCGTGCAGTAAAGTTCAAATGTTTTAAGAACTGGTGATGAATGATTAACATTCGAAACTAGTTTCCGAATAAAAAAAAATCCAACGTAATTGGCCAATAATTTTTCAGAATTATTTATCAACACTGATAAAGTATTGATCCTTTTATGCAATCATTCGTACCTGAAATGATTAAAAAAAATATCTTGCTAAAAAGTCATATGCCAGTGGTATATCACCCTTCATGCTTTAGATTTTGAATAGTTTCTTAGATGTTTATTTCAGTACTTCAGTTTAATTATATATAATCGAAAAAATATATACATAGTGATCTTTTTTAATTACTTGAAAGGGATTTAAAGAGGAGTTTATACATCAACAATTTTGTTTGGAACCGAACGAGGCAGTTTCATTAAACAAACTATTAATTAAAATCAAGCATTGATTTTTTTTAGAATACCAACCTATTCTAGCCAGGCCGGGAAGGAATACATTTTGACTCTCCCAGGTGGGATTCGAAACCACCACCTTCATCTACGATCCATTGATTTCATTTAATTCAAAATTTGATTTAAGAAGACATTTCCTATATTTTAACAAATAAAAGCCACATTGAAACTATTTAATAGTTCATTTGTGTATTCATCACCCAGTTGATTGTTTAACTAATGAGTTATGATAGTGTGAATGTTCGTAAATTATTCTAGAGACGTTAATACATTTTATCATCAAGAGCTGATAGCATTATCAGGATAGTTTTAAACGACAGATATTTTTTATCGCGATTCGCTTGTTGTTTTTCTTTTCGTGTACAGAATACTAATACTACACTACGAGGCTCTTTTTAAAAGCGTATTTTCTCCAAACATGATAATCCTAAGCTGTGTAGCTGAGATAAAAGGATGTTAACTTTAATACAAAATTTATGTTAACTTGTTATACAATGTTAACTTAACATTTTATATAATATAAAACATATTTCGAGGTGTATATTAAGGTGCCTGTTTTTTGTACATCAAAACAAATTGGCTTTCATTTTATTACTTTATTTTATTTATTTTTTTTAATAATTGAGTTCATAGATAAATTATGGTGCTCTTTAAATTTTTAAAAAATTAATTTTTGTTATGAGAGAAGGTTTTGTCTCTTAACATTAGCAATCAAAGATTCTTGTTCATGTGCATAATTTTTAATTGGATAAATAACTTATGTTTCATTTTATTTTGTTTTTTAAAAAGGAAATTTCGGAAAAGAAGTGTTGTTTTTAATTTGTAACATAACACCTTTAACCACCAGTTGTCTAATTTAGCGATTTTCCTCTAATCTTCCTTCCAATTCTTTATATTATATTTATTTTTATAGTTAATACTAAAACTATTATGCTTATTATATTAGGTTATATTTCGCTTTATTTATTAAAAAAGGAAATTTTGGAAAGAAGCTGTTATTTTAAATTTTTAACATTACACCTTTAACCATTAGTTGCATATTTTAGCAAAATTTTCGTACAGTTTCTTGTTCATATATATAAATATATATCTATATTTTAGAAATTTATTTATAATCTTCTCATTTTCATTTTTGTTCTTTTATGACGGAAAAAAACCCTTTATAGAACCCTGTTCATGTGTTCATGTGTTCACAATAACACTCTGTTTTTTACGCGTTGAATAAGGAATTGTTTTTGAATTATTGATAGAACAACCGAAAAAAAAAATAGTTACGTAGTTAAAAGTAAGCTCCGCTCTATCTGGAATTACCCTAGACAAGACTAAACGGAAACCATAAATTATAATTAGGAAAACATATATACATAGAGAGAGAGATAGAAACAGAGAGAGCGAGAGAGATTAGAATGTTTCGTACACAAAACGGCGAAATAGCCCCATTACCATCGCAGATTTGTTTTTGTTTTTTTTTACTAGAAAACATTTTTACTATATATATTTATTTTATTTTTTTAAACAAACTAAAAAGATTTGTGATTGTATATTATAAAGTGCAAGTATGAATGTAAGGATGAATGTAATACAATACTGTATTACTATTTAATTTACTGTACTATGTTTCACAAAACGTTCAGTTGAATGTAATTACTCCTAAATATATGGATGAAACAACATATAAACTATCAATTAAATATTATTTTAAATATAGAAAATTTAATTCTATTTCTTACCGAGAATTATAATAAAAATTATTTAATAAAAATTTCATTGGTAAGAATTTAATGCAAGCGCCGGATAATTGAGCTCGACTTTTTAAGAACGTTGGATTAGAGAAGGTGTAATGTGTATCAATATTTTTGTACAATTCCATTCCATGTACATAATTCTCAATTCATATAAAGTTGGCAGGTAACGGTAAATAAAATAATAACTATTATTTGTTAGGTTCAGTAATAAAATGCATTTATACCGGATTAGTGATACTATTTCCTTCTTTTTTTTTTTAAGGAAGCTATTTATAGCGCGCTCAACTGAGTAAAACTTTAGGTTTCACAAATACTCCATCATTCTACCGATCTTAAGGTTAAAGAAACATTCAACAAACATATAATCAAGTCAGTAATTACCCTATTTATAGTTAACTACCTGAATAATCTATAAAAACACTATGGAAAATCATTAATATTAATTAATTAATTTTATTGATTTTTTTCAATTTGTTTATTGTCTAGTTCGAGTTTCTTTATTTCTTTATTTAATTTTTTTTTTATAGTATTATATATTATGAGGTTATTTAATTGTTTTCCCTTATTTTTATTTATTTATTTTTATTGGTTGAAAGGATCTATAAAGCCATTTATATTAATTACCCACTTTGAGGCAGATTGTAATACTTTCTCAATTATAGATTAATTAAAATAAAAATAAAATAAAATAAATCATACACTTTAAAGCTTTCGCTGGAAAATAAAACTTTTAGACTTAATCACATATGAATATATACCTGCTGACTTCTCATTGACACATATGACGTGTGGGCATCTTGTCAGCTACACTGAAATGTTGATATTTAGCTCCATCTCGTGGATTGAATACGTTATAAGAGAAAGGCTGAAGTATTGATGCGGAAAGAGCTGGAATTTGAATTCTTTTCCAGATTATGCAAATTTCGCAGAACGAATCGGTCCTCTTAGGCAGTCGTAATAAGAAGTCTAAGTCGGAACTGAATCACCAGGTTTTCAATGGTTACAAACAATATTTAATCTAGAAATTTATTTATTAATAATAATAAAACTATATAGCTATAAAAATAGGAATATTAATATATTATTGGGTTGGTGCAAAAATACAGGTTTTCAATATTCATTTTATTAGGGAAAGTGCTTGCCAAGTAAACAAAGATAATCCTCCGGTCTAGATAGTGGATTATAAACTATGGTTGTTATCCTGTTTTCTCTTAAGGTGCATTCACACTACGCTGACGTGACGTGATGACACGTCAATTGACGTGTTACGAAAAAATATAAACCATTATTTAGAAAGGAAGTGCTCACACTACGCTGACGTGTTGTGCTGTGTCGCTACACACTCTCTAACACGTTCGCACCAAATATAAATTCCCATATCCCGTCAGTAGTCATCAGCCCGTCAACAATGAACATTGAGGAGCAGCTCATCGAGCATGTAAAGAAATATCCATTTCTTTTTGACCCATTTGAGAAGGAGTACAGGAATAAAAAAATGCGAAACGAGGCATGGGAGTCAATCGGAGGAATGCTGGAAATATCAGGTAATAATTACATTTATTTACTAATTTATTGTAAAGTTGACTGTTTTATTTATTTAACAATGTTTCAAACACTTTAAAAGAACGTTTATTAATTTAGTGATTCTTTAAAATTGCAATAGCATAAAATTTGGTTTCTTTAATCAATGGTAGCAACAGTTGGTTATTTATCTTGTAATATGTAAAAAATGACGAAGGAGTGATCCAACAAATTAAAATTAATTTATATATTTAGGGTTTCATTTAAATTTTTCATTGCAAACAAATTGTTTATATGTCAAATGGCGGCAACAGTCGGCTACCTTTTGATCTTGACAAATGTAAACGAAGGTTGTGTGTAACAATACAACATAAACATAAAAAGGCGTTCGTCCCCTCAGTTTCCCCCAATTCTCATCTATTATATAGCAAAAATAATTTATATTTGCTTAGTTTTTTTTCATGTTTACAAATTTATGTATTATTATAATTAACCATAGGTAAAATTAAAGTTTATAGGCAGAGGAAGCAAACAAAAACTACCAACTTATTTGTTATAAGTATTGTATTAAAAATTTGTTATTTGAATGAAATGAATGCAGAAGTAAATTTCACAACAGATAATTAAAGCAACAAAAATAATACATTGCTTACATATAAATAGTAATAAAAAGGTTTCAAAAAATATTAATGGGCCATTCTGCCTCTATGGATGATGTCCCATTGCCATGAACAGCTTGCAGCCCCGTCCGGAGAAACGAAGTATTTTTTGAACTTTTCCCTCACTAGTACAGCTTCACGAACATGATTTCCACGAATCGCTTCCGCTTTTCGAAAACTTCTTATTTCTTCCTCTCTCACTTGCACTTGCTGTTCAAATGGTGTAATTGTTTTACAACTTCTGAGCATGTTATGAAGACAACATGCTGCTAACACTATGTAATCACATGTTTCCGGTTGAGTTTCTATGGGTTTCAGAAACACTCTCCATCTCCCCGCTAATATGCCAAAAGCATTTTCTACTGTGCGTCGTGCTCTTGAATGCCTGTAGTTATAAATTTTTTCTTCGTCGCTGCTTATGGAATTTTTGCTATATGGACGCATCAGGTATGGTTTTAAAGGTAAAGCCTCATCTGCGACAATAACATAGGGAAAAAAATCACTTGTCGGTGTTAGCTGAGCATCTTGTGGGAGATTTATTTGGTTTGTCATTAATTTTTTGCCAAAAGATGATCTCTCAAATGTCCCACCATCACTGCTCCTTCCATAAGCTCCAACATCAATAATTGTGAATTTATAATTAGCATCCACCATTGCCAGTAAAACTATGGAATGCATTCCTTTATAATTATAAGAAGAAGAGCCACCTCCTCGAGGACAACGAATCTGAATATGCTTTCCATCTAGTGCGCCGATGCAGTGGGGATAGTTCCATGTATTGCCATACTCTGCTGCAATATTACTCCATCTATTTTCATTGGGCTCTGGCATGTATATAGGTTGCAAAGCTTCCCAAATAGCTTTGCAGCAGTCTTTGACAATGCTCCCTACAGTAGAGAATCCCAATCGACCCGAAAATCCAAGTGATCGAAATGAATTGCCAGTCGCTAAATATCTGTAACACAGAAATTAAAAATACAATTAAGAGAAAATGGAAATACTATGTGACCGTAAAAATTTTACTTTTTCAGTTCCTAACTATTGCCCGTTTGATTTAAACAATGTTGCATATAACTAGTAAATATAATAAAGTATTTTGAAAACGGTTTTATTTATACATTTAAATGAATATAATGGTGCAGAGTGTTTCTTTAGTTATAATTTTTGTAAATAAAATATTCTAAATTATGTTTCTTTTCAAAGGCAACGAATGTAGGGATTTGTAGATTAAACTCAGGAACGCCTACACGCACGCGATGAAAAGGAGAAAAACAAAATCAGGGCAGGGAACAAAAAACTTAGTCAAGTGGAAGTACGAGGATGAAATGAGATTTCTTGCTCATACACTCGAGAAAAGAACGTATGTATACAATTTTGTTTGAACATAATAATTGTAAAAAAATGAGTTCTTAATTTTATGCATTTTCTAGAACTCATGGAAATATGGAGCCGACAAAAGAGGATCCGCCGGATGGAGAAGAAATTCCTCAAGTGGAACTGTCAGCTGCCCTACCGCCCAAACCACTTGAGAAGAATGAATCTCCTTGTGAACAGCCTACTCAACCAATTTCTCTCCCTCTTCCTGCCCCATCGCCACGCCATTTCCGTGTCCCACTCACTGGGAAAAACAGGAAAATGGAAACACCTATGACAGAGATGGTGGCCATTATGAAAGAAAATAACCGCATGAGGTCACAAATGTCGGCTTACAGTGAAATGGACATGTATTTCCTCAGTCTGTCCAAAACTGTGCAAAGACTGAGTCTCGAGGAGCAGGTGCGTGTAAAAATGGAAATAGGCAATGCTGTATTCCAGGCCGAATTTCGGGAGTTACAACGCGCCAAACATGTACAGAGGAATACAGAAGGATCGCCTGTCCCTTCACCCTCCTTCTTACAACATGTTTACTATCCTCATTCATCGTCATCCTTTTCTTCCAGTCCCCAAGAAATGACCCCTTCCCCCGCAGAAAAGGATTCAGTGGACATCCCGTTTTTTTTTAAATATGTAAATATGTTGTTTCATTAAACATTTCTTTGGCATAACTCCTATTTATTTTCATTTGTAACTACATGTTTCGGAGACAATGCTCTATCATAAGGCTTCTCCTTATCAGTGATTACCTTCACATTGTCTATTCTCACATGTTTCTAGCCGTACTACTGGAATAGTATGACTCCATCTGACATGTGAGAATAGACAATGTCAAGGTAATCACTGATAAGGAGAAGCCTTATGTAGAGCATTTTCTCCGAAACATGTAGTTACAAATGAAAATAAATAGGCGTTATGCCAAAGAAATATTTATTATTATTACATCTCCTTCAGCATAAAAGTTTATATAATGTTGTTTCATATATATATATATTTTTTTTACTTTGTTTATTATATATCCAATTATATATATATCCAAATAAAATTAATGTTAATTAGTGAATTGTAGTTTTATTTCTCACCTTAAACACAATGCTAATCTTTCTTCGGCTGAAACGCTCTCTCTCAGTTGAGTACAGTTTTTTTCAATTTTCCCTCTAACCATATTTAGAAGTGCATAGAATTGATCTTTGCTCATTCTAAAGTAAATTAAAAAACGTTCTTCGTCTTCTAATAGCTGAGGCATCAGATGCTGAAACTCCCCGTAAATCGGTCTGCAACTATTTATAGGGTGCACCCATATTCTCCTTGAGTGGTGAGCGGCCATAAAAGCTGCTAACACAGCAATATACTCTTCCTCTTCATCTAAAGCATCTAAAATTCTCATATCCATTCTGCAACGATGTGCACCTTGTGAAAACCAAATAAAAACTGGCATGAATTCGTCCCGACACGTCAGAACAGTGTGCACACAATGGCTGACGCTGACGTCTTAGCACGAGTCGTAGAGCGCGTGTCAACACGTCACGTCAGCGTAGTGTGAATGCACCTTAAATGATTTGTTTAGTTTGTGTTACATTTTCTATAGGTAACGACCTGTGAAATTCACCATGTAAAAACAGGAATTTCGTCAAATTTATTTTATGGAGCTCGAACTGCACATAACATCAATGTTGTTTGGCGTGAAAAAGCATCAAGGAATGCACAGTGCAGCGATGGTTCCAAAACGTTTGTCTTGGAGATTTTGATTTTGAAGACAAAGAAGGTCGCGGTTGACGTTCTGTTGTGTTGACCACTAAACATTATAAATAGCACAAAATCATAAAAACTTTTTTTATTAAATATATAAACCTGCATTATTTTTGCACTAATGTAATTATTTTTAGAAGAACATTATAACAATATACAAACAAGATTATAACAAGATACAATCTTCCCAAATAAACAAACAAAAAAACAAATAATCTCTTACTATACAAGACGTAAAATAAAATAACTAACTAAATTAAACTATGATAAAATAATTTAGATAAGATATCACTATATATACTCAGTCTGTTTCCCAATCGTGAGGAGGACAAACCAGATCTAAGGATATCCCATCGCTGAACTCAATGAAGGCTGACTGAGACATTCATAGAGATAAAATATTTAAACAATCGCTTACAAACAAGTATACGTGTGAAAAAAAAATAAAAAAGTGTCGGTACAATTAATATATTTTTATCATATGTGCTAATAGGCAATAAATTCCACACACTTTTTTTTTTTTAATTTCTTCGGCTAAAAGTAATGTCCCTAGATTCTTTAACTAGGGCATATGAATCGTATTAGTAGCATTATTAATCACATTAAATAAATAAAAGTAGCATAATTTAAAAGAAAACAACAAAAAATCACTTAAATTTCCCAAAATTGAAAGATCATGATTTATTAAAGTTTTGCAGTATTTATTAAAGCACTCATCACTCGAGAATTTACCCGAAATCACGTTAGACTAGTACTTAATCGAATAAAAGAACACAATGGGAGGATGTAAACCTTATTAATTAAAAGTTTCGTAAATTAAAATTTTTTTGATAGAATAACCCTAATGCGTTTTATATGTATAAAGTATATGAGGACGTAAACCAACAAATAAATAATAAATATATATGTATGAATAATAAATGTATAAGTATCATATCAGCTAGAGGTTCCTTTCCAAAGACAAAAGCATCTGTAAAAGTGCTTATAAATTAGAAAATACTCTACCAACAAATAAACATTCGATCCTGTTTTACGACCACCTATAAACTAGAGTTCTTTTGTATTGTTGTGAAAATATTGTAGTATTTATTAATAATCTGTATAGTGTTGGAAACTTTAAGTTAAATTTGAATAACTGTGATAAAAAATAATTTATTTAAACGAAAATGTTTTGTTTTTTTTAGAGATTGCTGATATTTTGTAAAGTTCAATTATCTTTTGTTGATAGTTGTGTTAGTAGTATTTTAGAAATAATTTTGGTAATTTAAAAAATATTTTATAATGACATAGTAAATCTTGTTTTTAAATACAACTTTAAGTGTCTGTGAATTAAATATTATAATAACGTTTCATTATAATAATTAATTGGAGAGAAATATCAAACTTATAATTACGCAAAAGTAGGTGAAGCAGGTACGCATTCTTTATTCTTTATTTTTCTTTGTTTATGTTTTATTTTATTTTGTTATTTTTTTTTATATTATTTATATTTTTAGTATACCAACAATTTTTTTTTTTTTTTTTAGATACTTAAAAAAGTTTTTATTTTAATATTAATTTACATATAACTGCAGATTGTAATATTTAATCAATATAATGGCGCCTAAACATGTTTACGTGTAGCGTATTATAAGAAATAATATAGACCGTCTTACAAATACGTGAACTGGATATTAAACTCTGACATTTATTGATATCCTTGAAGCAGAAAATATGCACACGAGCTAATTACCTTTGTTATTATTTGTTTTGATCGTAATTAACGCGTTTTTATAGTTCGATTCTATGCAAAACATTAAAAAAAGTAAAAGGAATAAATCAATTATTTTTTTAACTTATTAAAAGTAATAACATTTGCAATTTAATAATTATTAAGGATTAACATTATCAAGATTTATCTTATAGAGTCTATTAATGTAATTAAAAGTAGATTTTCCGTATAGAATTTTTTTTTCCTACTTTAAAGCCAGATAAAACTTAATAATGTATTCGAAAAATCGATTCTCAATTAACGTGGGCTTAAAAATGGATGTCTATTAAAAAGAAACTTTATGAGAGCTAGAAAAGTAAAATCAAGCACATTTAAAAAAACAAAAAAAAAAACACAATAATTATTCAATGAATTAGAAATAACGTATCATAATCATAAAAACTCACAACACAAAACTATCACTAAAGTCAGTGGTGATAAGCGATTCTCGATTCCGATTCTTTATTAAAAAATTGGTGCAATCGAAAATTGGCATTTGAAGTCTACACAATCCTAATTATAAAGTATTATCAACAATTTAAAAACATTTAATATGATTGAATGGGAATAATTTAATTACAACTTTTTGCTAGATAGGTTTAAATGCTGATAAGTGTATACGCATAAATTGATAATTATAAAAAATAAATCACAACTAACAATAAGTGCTAGTATAGATGGAAATTTTAGAAAAAATATATAATAAATTCATTAAATATTCTGTCTTTACAAAGATAAAAAAATATATTACAATATTGTTCATCCACCAATTAATATACTTAATTTATTTGTATTTGTCCATCAACTATATTTACTCATCATTTTGTCGTACTCATTGTAAGTTTTTTTTTTCTTTATTAAGACAAAACATTTAATTAATTTATATCATTTTTTTTCAAATCTATTTTGGCACACTCCAAATCTGTTGGTGTTGGCTCGAATCAAAAATTTTCCGACAAATTCCTGTTTAGAAATTTAATTTAATTCTTTTTTTCATTTTTTAATATCCATTTATTGAAATTTACAAAATATCAAGTAAATGTATTGACAACGATTACAATAACATGTCAAAACTTGAAAAGAACTACCCATCAGTAGCACTTCATTAAAAATTCTACACTGGAAGGTAGAACTAATGGATTTGAGTAGTTATGGAGCTTACTACAAAAGGATTGGTATCTAGTTTGGGCTAAATCAGCAACAAATGTTCCATATGTTAACATTAAGATCTTTATGGATAATTTTATTGGTGACAAAGTAAGGAGCATTGAGGATTTTTCGAAGAATTTTGGGATTGTAAGGATTGAATACGAGATGAATTGGATGGTTTAGTGGAACCCCAAAGCTCAACTCCGTACGTACAAGTAGGTCTAATCTTTACTTCCTTCCCCCTTTTTCTTTGTCTCTGATAACGCTATTATGTCTATGTTAAACTTCCAAATGTTAAACTTTTAAATTTCCCTGGGCACAATGGGTAACTTAGTTGCCAGGCCCTGTGCATACCAACATCCTATATTAATTCTCCATTTCTAAGGTCTAATCACAGTCATGTATATGAGTCTTTTGTAAATAATTGGGAGCTTTGAACGTTTGTCTAGTAAATGCTGAAGTAGTTTGTAACGACGCGCAGTTCCTTGTTGTTTTAGTCTTGTTAATTAAATTGAAAATATTTTTGTTATATAAAATTTACCGCCAGTAACGGCCGTCTAGGAGCTATATTGGTTTGAATGAAATAAGTAAGTTTGAAAATGCTACTTGCTCTCGACTTTGTTTATTTCAAATAATCATTGATTGTTAATTTAATTTAATAATTAATCTAAGTAATTTGATCCTGTTAATTCAAAAATGAAAATTGAGAAAACCAGTAGATTAATGATATACACAATCATGATCTTTTACGTTTTCCAGTAAGGGGAAAATTTTTTTTTTTTCTTTTCTTGTTTTTTAAGTTTTTTTTATACTGTTTTTCTTTACTTATCTTTTTTAAAATTCATTTTTTAAAATAATTTTTTGGTTTTTTCTTTTTAGTTCAGATGAAGGCATTGTAGACCGAAATGTTGACACAGTAAATTATTATTTTAATTGTGTTTCCATGACTGCACACACCAACTACCGACATAACTCTTATTCTACAAAAAAATAAATAAATAAATAAAAAGTTGTTATTAATATTAAAAGATATTTATTTTCAATTTAAATTCTTGAGGACTTGTTTTTCTATCATTAAAAATAAGAACATTGTAAATACATGTAGCTAAGCCCATAAGCAAGTATGGGTGATCTGATCAAAGTTGCCGAGTTTACACAGATTTATACCTCACATTATACACGCCAGTTACAAACATATACAAAGTAACAACTACATACTAGCACAACTAATGACAGTAACTCCAAACAATATTTAAAACGACTCAATATTTTACAGTCTGACAGAAGTAACAAAGACGGAAATATTTGATCCAATAAAATGTGTTATTATCAAACATGAAACATGACCAAAGACAGGAAAAAATTAGACTTCTTTAACGAAAGATTGATTTTGACCAACTGGCTAATGATGGGAAGCGGACGTAGTTTCTTGTTGGCTTTTTTTTTTTTTTTTTTTTTTGTATATATATATATAAACGATCTTTATTTATGGGTACTATATAATGAAAAGAATTTTTAAAAAATTAAATAAAAAAATAAAAATTATATAAACAAATAAATAAAACTAAAAGCCCATAAGTACATTAATATTCAACGATATATGATATACTCCAGCTCCAGCCGTCACAGACGACTTCCCGCCTATGACAATAGCCCACACAGACTGTGCGAAACTCCCAAGTCCCTGGAGAGCCGGGACCATTGAGACGCCTTACATCGCACGGCTCCAGTACGGGCTGGAAAAAGAGCAATTTGTGCTCTAAGTAGGAGAAAGCAGGGCTCTTCACAGGCTCCTCATGAAAGTGAGATATCTTCTTTCAAATAAAGGACCTTCTCTTTTTTTGGCCTTCCTCGGACACCGTTTAGTACGCCTTTGTGAAAGTTCCATGGGATCTTGAAGACCACATGGTACAGCGAGAATATATCTGCCTTTTTTGAGTTTCCAGCTGTGTTTATTCACAATCAGCAATACCCAATATCGGAGGTTATTATTTTCGTAATGGTCCGACAATGTGAATCTCAAACTTCCCACTAGCTTAAATAATATAGAAACCTTTATATTTAACCGTCGTTTCTGTCCTAATTGATGTATATAAACACCTAGTGTGCACATCACTTGATCCAGATTTTGTATTGCATTCCTATTATAAATTACAAATAATACTATAGGTACTTCAACTACCATATATATTAATAATATGTATATTAATAAAATTTAAATAAAATATAAACACCATGTATATTAATAAAATTTATTAAAAATCAACATACATTATCGAAAAAAAAAAACGCTATTGACCCGAGCAAACCCATCTTTTACTTATTGCTAAACGCTAGGAATTTTAAAGTAAATCTATACTATTATATAAAAGGACAAGCTATTTTTCGTTTGTGATTACTAACCACTGAAACTACAGAACCAAACTGCACTAATGTTTAACCACACCATCTTCATAGCTTAAGGGAGGTTAAACAATAATAAAATTTAAAGATTTTCAATTATATTGCCATAAAAATGCGATAAGTAGTGAAGTGTGCAGTGAAGCTTGATAATCCACTGATTGGTGGCGAGCACCATTCGAGAGAGATTACTAAAACCCGATGTTATATAGAGCGAAATGTATGATAAAATTTATTTATTTTAAATTCAATTGTTATTTAACAAGCTATAAAAGTATGGAGCTACAAGTGGGTTTGAAAATCGACCGATATGAGCCATTCTGCAACAGTTTGTAATAGGAAAACTAATAAACCCAACTGTTCCATATTTTAACAACGAGATCTTCAAATTTCTAGGAAAGTTTAACATATAAAGATCAATTTTACTTTAAAAACAACTAAAATGTATAGCCTTGAGTACCAGAAACGAGGTTTGAGAAACTGTGGTATACTTTTATGGTTAGAAATTAAAATCCATCCAAATGGATCGATAATATTATTTCTGTTAATTGGAGGCCTAATTATGCTTTTGCGTGCTCTTTAAACACCTAATCAATGCAATTTTAACAAGGTTAAAAATTACTGTAATGTGTAAAAATATGACTGAAGGTATAAATGCTAAATTTCATGCTTCAATACAAGATTTTTATCGATAAACAAATGAAATTTAACTATAAGTTAAAATAAGCTAAGTTCTTTATTTATGGGAGCGGCGAAGTCGCGTCGGGGTATTCTAGTTTTATATAAAAGGATAAGCCATTTTTCGTCTGTGATCACTAACTACGAAAACTGCAGAACTAATCCGTATTAAATTTTAGCTATATCATCGTCCTAGTTCGAGGAAAGTTTAGCAATAAAAAGATTAGTTACTAAAAACGACAAATCAGTTTAAAAATCGACTGATATATGACTAATAATATAGGAAATATTCTCTGTTCATCAGGATTCCCAGCACATACATTAAAATTAAAAAAAAAAAAAGTCCAATTATTTTTTTGCGTGATCTTCAAACACCTATAAGTTACAGCTTTGTGAGAAGATATTAAGGCTATAATAGTCACTGGAACAGCTAATAGAGAAATTGCATCTATAACTAGAATCCAAATAATTCCTACTAATGTAAATTTCAATTAAAAAAATTAAAGTGACTTTGCTATTATAATTACTAAATCGCAAGGCCAGATTTTTCGGACTGACTATTTCTCTCACGTTCGGGCATTCCTAGGTTGGAAACCCAAACAATCAAATCGTTATAATATCGGAAGCCAACGCTCAAAATGTAAATTACTCGGATGCAATATGAATATATTTTTTTTTTTTTTGCATACTTTCTACAATAGATTTTTTTTATAAATAAATAAAACTGTAATTATTAATGAAAATTATAAGGTCTTTAGTCATAAACGCAGACTAAGCCCCAACGGAGGATAATAATAGATACATATATACATAATTATATAGGTGCTACTTTAAAATATATTATGTTTTAGTTAAAACAAACACGACCATAGGAGCTTCACTGGATAGAACCTCTCCTCAAGCCTAAACATATGGAATTTAGTTTGACAGATTTTATAATTACCAAATGAAGACTTAAATTTAATTTTTGTAAGTATATTATCAGTGAACATAACAACAAACTACTAATTAAATAGATCACTCAATATAAATTAACAATATAATTTACATGCCTTATATTTAAAAAGATCTCCTGATTGTTACTTTGACAGCATCGCGCAAAAAAAAAAAAAAAAAAAAAAAATGAAAACTTTGTATATGTTTCTGAATGTATTAATAAATAATGTGTACAGGGCCTTATTTAGATATCAAACCAATATTAATGAAGGACATATTTTCAAAAATAAAACTTCATATTTGTTAACTGAGTTATCATGAATGATAACAAAACGTCAATAATTAGTAATATTATTCTCAGATAGTTGAAAACCATTTTACCTAAATATATTAAATGAATGTTCTAGATATATTCTTTTAGCATTTTAATTTCAGAAACCTATACCACCACTAAATCCCATGTAGGATCTAGAGTTCATTGCTTGGTGAGTTTGTAATATTTTTCTTTACTGAGGCTGAGTGTGCCCCAGAGGATTTTATGAACTATGATGGAAAAGCCAGAGATGTCAGTTATGATTAAAAATATCTTACATCCAGCTGCTTAGGACAAACAGAAAACATGGTCAACTTGATGGAGTCATTTCTCACACTGCCGAATTCAACCGTCAGACAGCTGCTAGAAGAATAATCTCTCGTGGGCGTGACGTGGAAACAACATGAAGCCGAAAAAAGGGCTTTAGGACTAGATACCATGATAGGTGTAGTATAGAACGCATTAAAAAGGGCATGTTTGTGGTAGATAGTTAATGGAGGCCCTTCAAGAAATATAATTTTTTACACCTAGTGCCGATTTTTTTGGAAAGATTGTCTTATATAGTTATATAATAATATTTATATATAAAAATTAAATATTAAAAAAAAGTAGTTATTAATAATTAAAACCCCTTTATTACTTTTAACCAACTCTGAACATGAGGTTCATAAAACAATTTTTATTTGTTATATAATCTCTTGTTTGATCAAATTTAATAGTTTTTTATTTAATTGTTTAATAGTTCATTAGTTAATAGTAATAAAATATAGTTCGAGCAGTTTTTTTGGTGCGTAGGAGTAACAAAATATTAAAAAATAAATTCAATACATTTTCATTTCCATAATTATCCTAGCTACAGATTCTTACATATATATTTCTTTTTAAATACCTTTTCTAGCCAGTAACCGTTCAGATGAAAGTATTTTAAATTTATCTAGGAATGGAACTGAAAACAAGGAAACTAAACCGGTATTTTTTTTTTGTTTTTTTTTAGAATGGTACTTTTAAAAAGTACTTATTTACATCAATAGTTACATTATTCATTCCTTGTATGAGGAATGGAAATAGGTCTACTTTCATATCGGCCGTTCCTTTCAACAATCATTTCCTCTCGTATGGTTAAGCACAGCAACAATCTCCGATCACATGACGCATTTCGTCTGGCATTTATTATCCCATTAACTTTTATTGACTCCTTTTAGATAGTTAATGTCCTTTTTTAAAAGCGCTATTTACAAGTAATTGTTAATGTTGTGACTAACGGACGGTTGATCGTTCAGAGTTAACAAACAATTATTCAATACAATATAATAGCCCTTGAAATGACCGGAAATCCTGTAAGCTTTATAGGAAATAAATGCTTGCAAAGTTACTGGAAAGATAATCATAAATCATTCAAATGAATAATGCACCTATAAAATCTGAAATAAATTAAATTAACTTCAAATGAAATGTAGTCACTAACATTTATAACGATCTATTTGAAATGATCTCATTGTTTCCACCTTAAAAAAATCATATGAACCGTAAGGTGTAAAAAAATTATAAAAAAAACTGTGCTTGTGAAATTTTGTCCTTAAGGTTTAAAAAAAGGTTAATCAACCAATAATATTTCTTTTAATAATATGTCTTATTAAATATATATTTAAAAGTTAAAGTTGTAAAAAATAAAAAAGTAAGTTTTCTATTTTTTTTTTTTTTTTTGTTTATTCGAAGAAATATTGTAATTCATTTTAATAAAAATTGTTTAGGAATGTTGATTATAGACCTCAAAACTCTTCTTTATTATAAAAAAGGATACGTTTTTATAAAATTCAAATATTTCAAAGTGTTGCGATATTTTTGACGGGGAGTTTATATTATTTTAAAGAGATGATTTTTAATAAAGCAAACATTTAAAAAATTAATAAATCTTTTGCTGGACAAAGAATCAGTTATAATTGGACTGTAAAAAAAATCTTAAGCTCGGGCTTGCTGTTTTGAGCCCCTTTTTATCGAAGCCTCTCAATTATCGAATAAACCTGTTTATTGTTATATGGAACGATGATTGAACACATACCAGGCTGTAGTAGTTTCTTCAGAAAGAATAGACATATCATGCAAGGGGACTCATTCAGGAGGACAGACGTGGAAATGTTTACTGCCCGCTGATAGAATGGCTAATGAAATAAGCTGTGGCGAAACATGGTTCACAATGGCTTCCCATTCAGTCTTTTATTTTATGTTGCAAACAATGGCAGTTGTCTCGGTATTAACAAGTCCACGCCTCCGCTGCCTCCTGGGTAATTATTATCGGTTACTGCACGGCTATATCGTTGCGCCTCTATTTTTTAAATATATTTCATTGTTCTCTTTCGCCTTTAGTTCTCCATTGAAGTTATTTCGGCTTGGTACAAGACATTGGTAAAGAATTATTTCTTAGGGGCTAGCTTTAATACAAAGCTTAGATAGTAGATATTTATCAAATAACCTTCCAATAGGCCTGCATATCTGTCAGATGCACTGCGGAAAAGTTTGTTTAATTTTCTTTGATTTTATGCCGTATCGGGATTTCCCATATTTTCTATCCTCTTCTTTTGACCCAAGCCTATTAAAATTTTGACCAAGGATTTCTAAGGAAAACAGCTGTTCTGTATCTCAGGAATAAGCTTGCCCATCCACGTAAGTTTTTTAAATATTTTAATTATTCTTAAAAAAATTGTATTTCATTAGTAATTTAAAGTTACATACAAATTTAATTTACACTTGATTCAAGCAAACAGTGAAATTTAATGTACGTTTATTTGTCAGATACGCGCGACCTCTGATAGTAACATTTTATCGATTAAACTTTTTTACTTCTTATACATATTTATTTTTTCTTTAGTCAATATAGGTCATGTTTACAAACGAAAAAAGAAACACCCGTTTCAGTTTTGAAAATAAAGGCAGATATGTTTATTACATGCAAGTGATATCTATGAGATACCGTTCTAGTTGGTCTAGGAGGCGCGCTTATCGGAAGGTTATGGTAAATCAAATGACAACTTTATTTACTATTTACTATTTTTTTTCTAATTAATATTATACATACCTTAAATAATGTAATATTCGATAATTTTCTTATAAATAAATGGCTTTATTATTCTAAGGATACATTTCTTGTTGGGTTCATCCACTTCATAATGCGTAGGTGTAAAAATGCCAAAGCTATAATGAATTACTTAGTTTAGGTAAATTGAAATATTCTTTATTTCATGATATTGTATAAATCATTATAAATAGTAAATATCATCCTTGAATTGCGTAAATTATGCCAAGTAATTTTTTTTTTTTTTTTTTTTTTTTTTTTTCAGAACGGACTACCTATACCTACTATAAAATAAATTATGCGATAAATTTACAATACATTTTTTGGTAGGGACTAGCCATCTGTAAGAACAACGTTTCTGAACTTTCTTTCTGAAGTGATGTTCTGGATAAGAGTTATTAGCTATTAAAGTAAAAAAAAAAAAATTGTTTGCCTCTGCAGTTTCATATTGAAAACACTCAGACATTTCATATTTAGGACTTTCACCGGCATGTAGATTCCATTTCTATAATTAACAACGATTTTTTAACAAAGAGGTTGACCCATAAATACCAAATTGTTTTTTTTATAACGCAGGGGAAAATAATTTATATTAAAAGAAATATGTTTAATTCAATGCTGATAAAACAAGAATCATGAGTTAAAAAATCATATACTCATGTCAGTAATTATATAATGATTTGAGCCTTTAGATTTTATGTTAAATCTCTATAAATTCCTACTGTACTTGCCTAGTATACAGGCAAACAAATTAGGGTAATACCAGCCCAAAATGCTAAAATACTAGATACTACACTATAATTGCATTTGTAGAATTTTCCTCCATTATGCAAAAAAGTAATATGAATGTGTATGTAAATATTATATAAATGCCCCATCCTTGGAACTAGCAATTGCATAATGATTCATCTTGTACATTGGACTCCCTGGTATATTTTAATGACATAAGAAAGCACTCCATTGGGATGCCAGTAGCGAGATAAATAAACAAAATAAACATGGGCATTAGAAAGCCCATTTGCAACTTTCCGGTACGGCTGACTAGTTCCAAATTGGCATCACCGTTCGAAATAGAAAAGGATGAGACTGCGTTAGGTAAGCGGTGGGGTGCATCTGTAATAGTGCACTTGGGGATGGAATGCTCGCTGCACCCATTGAGCGCATACAGATAACCTCATTCCGAAGTCTTTTCAGGCCCTGGAAGGGACACATCCGGGCACTACTGCAATTATTTGCATCGTATGCGCTACGTCGCGTTGGTGCAGTCAGTGTTTTCGCTAAAGATAAGGCTTTCCGATCGTGCACACCTGTTTGGTGATAACGACTTAGTTTATTGCTCACTCAGTCCACATAGCGTTTTTATAACTTCATTTTACGACTTCGTTTGTTCATTTAGTTTGAAAACTAATATAGCTGTGTCGATAATTGCGTCTGATTTCACAAGCTTATAATTGTATATCTCAAGTGTACAGTCATTCTAGTAATGCATTCGTTATAGGACATTCATTAATTCATCAATTAAATTAAATAAATTTTAATAATTATAATGCAATTAAATGGAAAAATGGAAAAAAAAATAGGGAGAAATTTGATGTATTGAATATTAATCAATGGCGGAATTTACTGCATTTTTTTCATACAGAATACTCTCAACATGTAAAAACTGAAAACTGAAACACTCTTTAAACTGGCCCACTTTCTATAAAGGCAGTTGTAATGTGAGAATTTATAAGATATATCATCAGTTTGTCTCTAAATAAATAATGAAAACTACAATAAATGGTTAGTACCACATGACAAAATATTTTATTAATCAATGTTTTATATAACACCAATTACATTCAGTACCTAGTAACAGATGCATGAATGGATGAATAATTTTATAATTTAAGCTTTGGCTTTTACAATAGTCAATGGCATAACACAATAATCAAATCATATTTTTATAAAGTATTTCTCAATGGTCCAACAGTACATTAATCAGAATTATTCCATTTGCAATATGAGAAACAAAAAAAAAAATAATAAAAATGTTTTTCCAATAAGGCAAATAATAATGAAAATTGAAAAATAAAAAATACACATATAAAACCGAAATTATGTTATTCATGGGGTTACTATTCATGGCATATATAGTTATCTTATAGCTTTTTTCAACCAAATTCATAATTTTTTCAACCAATTTCATAATTTTTTCAACCAAATTCATAATTTTTTCAACCAAATTCATAATTTTTTCAACCAATTTCATAATTTTTTCAATCAAATTCATAATTTTTTCAACCAATTTCATAGTTTTTTCAATCAATTTCATAATTTTTTCAACCAATTTCATAATTTGTAAGATTTGTAATTTTGTGTCAAATCAAGTGTTCGAATCACTTCATTCGTAATTCTATTTCCCTCACATTGTGATTTTTTGAAGAAGGTAAGTTCAATTCTTGTTTCCTTTGCATTGAGGTATATGTTTCCCAAGTAGTTCAGAGCAGAGTTGGGCGAAATGTAATTGAAATAAATTTTATGAATTACGATTATACTGTAATTGTAATCCCGGGCCGGGATAATGCAATGACTTGATGAATTACGATTACAATGTAATTCTTATATGTAATTCGATTACGGATTACATAGTTGAATTACGGGTTACTATTTCTTGTAATTTAAGGTATAAATTATTTTCAGAACAATTCGATTACAATATTTCTTCCATTAAATAGGCAAATAAATATCGGAATATCAGTTTTGACCTCCAACATTTAAGTTTTAATTTTTTTTTTTATTGTTAACGGTTTTGAACTATCGCCAACTTTTTCTTAGGGGGAGGAGTGGGGGCTATATATATATATATATATATATATATATATATATATATATATATATATATATATATATATATAAAAACGATAGAATCTATCAATATTCAATTATCACAAGAATTGAAGCCCTTTAAAATCTTCCAACCAAGCATAATGTCTGAGCTTTATTATAGTTGTAAGCGAAGAAACGCTGGCCTAGTTCTTTTTACAATTTTGTCTTCTTCATTTTATGCTTTCAAGAATTTTTTTTTTTATATTTAATTTTTTTAGAGTTGGGCCGATTAGTTAGCCGACTGGTTGGCTAAGCCAATGATTGCTTCCGTTGGAATTTATGCTTTGTCAAAATTTATTTATTTTGGAGTTCTGGCGATGTCCAGCATCATACTTATGGCCTAAGTGACTATACTGTAGCGCTCTCACTTAGCCTTCGCTGATTTTTTTACACAACTGAAGAAACTTAGAGAACAGCAGGGATCGTTCTGGACCTGGCTTGCCCCTCCATAAGTGGAGGGACGTGTATGATTCGAAGATCCCTTAGATTAGTTTATGTTGTATAAAGTATGGTTGTATTTTTAATTTTTTTATTGAAATTTACAACTGTATACAATAAAATAAAATACATAAATTAAATGTAATAATAATGCTAAAAATGGCATATCAATTACTTGTAAAGCAACTACCCATCGGTAGCACTTATAAAAGTTCTGTATAATAAAGTTCTGTATTAGAAGGTGCCGAGACCACCTTCTTTTCAGGAGTTTCGGATTATCTGGAATATAATGCGAAGCAAGTTGTGATTTGTATGGTTATGGAGTTTTCTATGAAATGATAGCTATCTGGTTTGGGCTAAATCAACAATATTTAGTGCATTAAGATCTTTATGGATAAGTTTGTTTGACAGAAAGTAAGGAGCATTGAGTATTTTCGAAGGATTTTGGAATGTAAGTATTAGATGCAAGATGAATTAGATGGTTTAGTGGAGCCCCAAAGCTCAACTCCGTATGTTCAAATAGCTCTAATTACTTCCATGTAAATGAGTCTCTTGTAATTAATCGGGAGGTTTGAACGTTTGTCTAGTAAATGTTGATGAAGTTTCTTGTATTTTTAGTCTTGTATATGACTTCCATGTTAGTCGTTAGAACAGATAGAGTCCTAGGTAGAGAATCTGTTTAAGAGGAATTAATGGATACTGTTGAACAAGAGTTGGTTTACGACAAAGAGCAAAGGTTATTGGATGTTTTGTTTTTGTTTTTGTTTTGTTTTTCTTTCTCGTGATTTTATTTTATTTTATTTTTGTTCTATTATTTCATTTTTTTAATTTTATTATTTTATTTTATTTCTTTTATATTTATATATTTCACTTATATGTATATTATGTATAGCATAGTTCTTTTCAATTCTCTCTTTTCTTTATTTTGTTTTATTGTACATAATGTGTGAATCTAATCATATTGATATATATTGCTTAATTCACACATTTGTGGCAGATTGTAATAACTATTAAAGAAAAGTTAAAAATAAAAAAAGAAGTTAATTCATCTTCTCGTACATAGCTTTAATTGTGGATTTCAATAGAACAAAGAATTCCTCATGACACATTATTAATGGTAAGAAGGATATAAAGACAACTGGAGCGTGAATGGTATCAGTTACCACATCAGCCATTGGCACGATCGGCCGACCAGTCACACATAAATCCTTATTTTCCATGTAAGATCACCATCTTTCTCTCCATTCTGGTATATCTTGGATAAGGAAGTGCATAAGAGAATGTCCAGTTTCCTAGAGGCTGGTGGGTCATGTGGTCAAATGTACCCCACAGCTTAAAAGGATAGATTCGCAGGCATTGGTAGAATTTGGGAAAAGTCTAAAACATCCGGAGAAGGCTGGGCTGCAACGAGTTTAGCGGAAAGCAGAAGAATAGATACGGGGGACGCAAAAGACCCATATAACCAAAGATATTACCCCCGTGTTCCCCGGTTGGTCCAAATTCAGTTGAGATAAGGAATTAGATGAAAATGTTGGCCTGAAGGAATAGTAGTGCAGTGCCAAAAGTTACACCTGGAGTTCAACCAGTAGTCCTTGTCTAAAAAACTAGGATGGGTCGAACAGGTTCATGCTTGTGAATTACCGCAAGCTTCAAACTCAGTTACCAAAAGGGACGCTTACCCGATAAACCGTAGGTCCTCCCCAAATACTGGATAGGTTGGTGATGGGCTGTATCCCTAAGTTCGCTAGATATTAAATCGGACGTATTGGCAGGTACCAGTGGAGGAGTCTAGCCAGGACAAAAAAAAAAGGCGTTTACTGTCTCCAAGACGAGGCTTTTTCAATTTGTTCGCATTGCCCATTTTGGATTCACACACGGCCACCAGCGACATGGCAAAGGCTGACTGGACCAAGTAAAACTGGGTGTATGATTTTTTTTCTGTTTTTGATTTCATGTTTTGATTTTTGTTGATTTTTTCTTTTCTTGTTGTGTTTTTCTGTTTTTGTTCTTGTTTTGTGATTTTTTGTTGTGTTATTTTTTTGATGTTTTTTTCTTTTTTTTTTTTATTTTTTTGTTGTATGTTTTTGTGATTTTGTTTTTTTTGATGGATTTTTGATTTATTTGCTTTTTTGTTGATCATGGTTTGTTGGGATGTTTTTCTTGTTTTTGTTGTGATTTTTTTTGTGTTTTGTTTTGCTTGTTTGTTTTTTTTTGTGTTTCTGATGATATTGTTTTTGATGTTTTGTTTTCTTTTTAGAAGTTTTTGTTTGATATTTGTTTGTTTTTTTGTTTGTTTTTTTGTTGAGTTTTTTTGTGCTCTGTTTTGCTTGGATTTGTTGTTGTTTTTCTTTTTTTGTTGATTGTGTTGTTGCGTGATTGTTTTGTTTTTGATTTTGTTTTTTTTGTTGAGGATTTGGAAGAATATGTATTTTTTTACCCTAGAGGCGAAGATAGCCGGATTGTGACTGTCGCACAGACGTTACCCACACATCGGTAAAGTTTTAGAAGATTGATTCAAGCGGCTAGCCGAGTCAAATTTACAATGAAACTGGGAGAATTGTAAATTTTGTCGTTCTTCAGTCCCGAGCTTCGTTACCTAGGATTGTTGGTTTAACGGAAAAAACGGAACTTTCAACGTATAACCGCTGGACGTAGGTAGCAGCCAGACTGTCTGTACCTGTCTCCGAACGACGCATTGTGGCGACACGTTCGAAGATCTATAGGCCCTACCGTCCATCGGTCTCGTGACGATTGTTTCCCTTATTTTTCGAATGTGGTATAGTCCTCTTACGGGATTGTGTTGCGGCAAGGGGAAAAATTGCGCGGTAAAGAAGCGCAAGAGTTGTTAGCCTTTACCGAGAATTTAATATACATTAGTAGCCGCCTCCAATTCTTAACGTCCCCGATTTCAGTAAACCTTTTGTGTACTGCCAAACCGACTCTTCGGCAAACAGGGTTCAGGAAGTTCTTATTGTGTCTCAGGTGTCATGATGAGGGAGACAAAGCTATTGCCTTACGGCTAGCCGAAAACCTGAACCACTGACAAGAAGCGGAAGTTTTACCAACAACCGTGACACATGAATTCCTAGCGGTTTTTATGTGCGATTGAAAAATTTCGGCCATATCGTGAGGGAACTGGAATTCGTTAGTCATAACAGATCACCATGGCTCTTATGGCTACACATACTCTAAAGTAACCTAAAGGAAGATGTGGCTCGTTGGGCACTGAAATTACACACAGTATGCGTTTTCAATTCAACATCGCCCGGTCTAAAAAACACACCTTGCCGCAGACCGACAGAAACAGCTCCTGTCGATCGACAGAATGAGACAATACTCGAAGTGGCAACAACACACGGCGATGGATTGCTCGAATGTCCCCCGCAATTGGACAACAGTGGTACCAACCAGTTTCAGAGTAACTCATGATGACTAGGCAAAATACATAACAAGACCCCTGCATCATACTCCTGATCGTGGCGGTAGAAGATTGATAAGATCATTTAAAAGAATATCTAATAAGAATAAGTTTTAGGGGAATATCGTCCCTAGAATTTGGTCATGACCAAAGTCTCAACGGCAAGCAGTTGCCGTCTTGATTACCACGATAGCCCGATTTCTGGACACTTAGGAGTATACAAGACGTTTCAGAGTCTCAAGGAGCGCATATTACTAGACTCGCCAGGAATGGCTGGGGATGTAGCACGCTATGTGGCGAGGTGCGAAACGTGCTTCTGAGGTTAAAGCCATCAGCAACAACCTCGCGAGCTGGACTTTGGGGAGTAGATGGGTTGCAAAGGGGACCATGTGGCAGATCATCCCCGCTTGATTTTAATGGTCCATTTGCCCGCTGTCAAGTGAAACAAAATCAGGTTTCTGTTGCGGTAATAAGTCATCTATTTTTACCCAAATATCTCCAGCTGTGTGATCCCACCTAAGAAAAGCTACTTCCAATGACTTTGATCCGATAAAAATAGAAGAGCAAACGATATTCCATATGTTTGGCAGGCCCCCAGTTTGTAATTTGTGACAAGGAGTCCAATATTAAAGGGAATGGATGTCTTGCGAAGTTATAAGAATATTAAGGTCCACCACTATCACGTCCCTGGTAGACGGCTCTTTAGCATCCACAGGCAAATCCAACTCGAAAGAATAAATCGTTCACATAGTGTCAACTATGTAGGCTTCTTATAGTACAGGGTAACCAAAGAATTTTGGGACAAGGAACTTCGTTCGTAGACAGTTTTTGCGTGTTAATAACTTTCTGCTCCGTCCATGAAGCTACTACTGGCTTCTCACACGCCATACTTGTAACTATGGCCGGGAATTGCCGAGATCAGTGGGAGGATCATGCAGACATAGCATCTGGGCGACTCCGGATCAACCAAATTGCCATTGCGATCGAAAATCTGCTCAAACTTGAAAAATTGAAGAACATCGCCGTTACTACTTATTCCAGGAAATGCAAGATCGATTGGATCAGGAGCCTACGGGGAAAGCACAACAAGATTTTTACAATTGCTGAGATCAGGGAAGGTGGAATTTGTTCCAAGTGACAAAACGTTTGTTCGGTGTATGAACTCACCCTCAATCGGATTTGCGTCCAGCTCTAAATTTTTCCAGCAAATTGGCACCTAAGTTCAGGAAGTTCAAAATACTACGTAAAAACGTCCCGGGGAGACTATTGAACTTGAAGATTGTGGAAAGTGGACGTCCGGCACGGTGTTTGACGGCATATAAGCGCTATTTAAAAGGGTCCTCCCTAAGTGGGGGGGGTTATTGAAACGGATTCACCTGATGATATTCGCTTTGGTTACCCAGGTTGCATCCTTTTTTTCTCTTTTCGCTGTTTTGTACGTGAGTGGTGGGTGTTACACTATTCGATAAAGGTGGGAAATAAAAGAAACATAAAAAAAGAAAAAAGTGTATAGGAGGAGGTTGGAAGGTCAAGTTTTTTTAACGTTAAATTTTTTAATGGTTATATCTTATTTGTAACATTATTTTTGTTTTTTTTTCTGATTTCGGATTTTCACCGTTAGTTTTCCTTGATTTTTCCAATTGCTTTAATAAGAAAGCTGAATGTAACGTAAAAACAATGCGTTGTGATGCGCACCATATGCCACGAATTATTAAATATAAATTTTCTTTTGCCACAATAATAGTTTTCGCATTTTATTTTTTAATAATAATTGTCATTACATAAATAAGTAATATGTTTAATCTTTAATTACAGGTAAATGAATTGTGATGATACATAGACCAAATTAAAAGGGGTTTGGATAAAATCGTCGCCGATAGATGATCAGAATACAGGACGACGGAACAAAAACAACAGCCAGACTGTCGTAGACTGCTCCAACGCGCTGTGCCGAGCAAGTTCGATTGATTTGAGTTAGGCCTACAGCGTCATCGGTAAACGCAAGGCCGGATGTGACCTATTCTTTCGTTAAATGTGGTAAGTCCTCAATATTGGACTTGCGATTGCGGACCCCAGGGGAAAAATGGCGTGGAGAAAGATTTCGAGTCAACGGCAGTCTACAGCTTAAAGGTGGAGTAACAATATAAATTGGAGTATCCGCCTCCAATTTTTAAGTGCACGATTCAGTAAAACTTTGATACTGCAATAACCGATCGCTCGGAAACGCCGAAGGGTGTCACCCAGATAAGTTCTGTAATTGTTATCTCAGCGTTTATTTGATGCTGCGTAGTCAAGAATAAAGCAAACATATTGTTTAATGCTAGCCGAAAACCTGACCAATGCAGGAAAGGATAGTTTACAACAACCGAAACATGTTTAATGCCTAGTCGGTTGTTATGGGCGATTTGAAAAATATATATTTCACTTATATGTATATTATGTATAGCATAGTTCTTTTCAATTCTCTCTTTTCTTTATTTTGTTTTATTGTACATAATGTGTGAATCTAATCATATTGATATATATATTGCTTAATTCACACATTTGTGGCAGATTGTAATAACTATTAAAGAAAAGTTAAAAATAAAAAAAGAAGTTAATTCATCTTCTCGTACATAGCTTTAATTGTGGATTTCAATAGAACAAAGAATTCCTCATGACACATTATTAATGGTAAGAAGGATATAAAGACAACTGGAGCGTGAATGGTATCAGTTACCACATCAGCCATTGGCACGATCGGCCGACCAGTCACACATAAATCCTTATTTTCCATGTAAGATCACCATCTTTCTCTCCATTCTGGTATATCTTGGATAAGGAAGTGCATAAGAGAATGTCCAGTTTCCTAGAGGCTGGCGTTTCACTACTTTTCAAGATAATCAATTTTCCACATCGACATTAATGGTTATTGTTTTGAG